>CM040126.1:125421404-126064812 GCA_022559845.1 Amorphophallus konjac | reverse complement strand
AGACTATGTTTCAGTAGGAACCTCGCATAAGTATAGATTTGTCTCATTGACATTGCTTCTGGGATCTCAATAAGTCTTCTAATCTTTAAAATAGCACCGAAATTATAAGAAAACTGACTGAAGTTTCAGTGGAACTTAAATAGCCCAAAAATCTCCTAATCCGGCGCGCCAATTTCTAGCGCCCCCCCACGCCATTTTAACATTAGACTCGTATTTCAAATGGCCTCCTTGAGCCTCTATCTGGCGCGCCCAGGGCGCACCGTTTTAACTTCCATATGGCCACCGCGCCGGTTTAGCCTCTATTTGGCCACCGCGCCGTTTTAGCCTTCATAAGGGCATCGCGCCGTTTTAACGCCAACTAACTACCACGCCATTTTAGGCTAATTATATCTAAATATGCATTAACACTATATGCATTTGATTGTTTGTGTGCCAGCCTTTGACGCTTATTGTCATAGCCCTAATTGACTTAATAAACCTAGTTGAATAAGAGAGTAAAAGGGGTTTTTGACACCTTCAATTGCATCGAACATCCATCTCGAAAGCATGAGCATGCATTTGCATCGGCATACATTGCCATCTAAACGATCATAATCGCACCTCTAATCATGTGAATAAACCAATTAACTAATCCATTGCATCTCACACGGACGGTCAACCAAATGACCGCATTTCACAGCATCCAACTAGTGCATTCAGTCAGTACTTCTTATGCATTCACGTTATCCCCCCGAGGCATCCTCTCTTGGCAATTAATCAAGGGTTGTCTCTTTCTTGGAAGACGTAAATAACGTCATAGCCTTTATGGTATGACGACTCCGAGTCCCGACACGAACATCATAATCAACTGACCAAGTCAGATCGAGCGCATAATAACTTGTCACACATGTGACTGGCACGCCCTAAGCGAATAAACCCCCAACAAAAAGATTCTGCCCAAACAAGTCTGGCACGCCCGGTGGGACTTGAGTCTCCCTTCATCTCTTTGCCAAGAGGGGATGCCTTCAGGGGCTTCCCCCAAGAATACTGACTGTTTGTCTATTTATCTCAAGTGAACGATGACATCATCGGGACTCACCGGTCTTGACTTCGGCCCCACAATCATCACCGGCCACGCTGAACACGGGTACCTGGCGGTGCCCATGGTTTTCGGCAACTTCCTGCCAGCTATAGGCTTCCCCAACTTCTTAGGGTTGGCCTTTTCCTGACTTGCTGTAGACGGAACCCTCAGAGCCTACAGAGGAGAAGATCGCAGAGAAGGTCGAGGCCCCGGAGGCTCAACGCTGTGCTGGCTCGCCTATGAGCCCAACTCAAGTCGCCAACTGCATGGTGCATCATATTGCTCATGGGGCTCGCCCCGTCCCTACCAAGAATTTCGGGAGGCATCGACACCGGAACCCCCGGAGGAAGGTTGCTGCTGCTGTGACCGGACGTCTCTCCATGACCGACAAGTCTATGCTGATCGGGGGAGTCCGCGTCTTTCTGGATGGACGCAAAGCTCGAGTAAGCCTGGATCGGGTGATCCCCACAGTGCCTGTCCACAACTCTTATCAGGCTCTTTCTGGAAGGAGAGCCGAGGAGGAAGAAGCCGGCCGCCATGGCCAGAGAAAGTTGGTCCCCAAGCCAAGAAGATTCAAGAAAGTTTGGGTCCCCAAGAGGGTCCAGCCTGCCTACCAAGATGCACCAGTCCAGTACCGCTCCAGATTTGCTGGAGAAGATGAGAACAAGCAGAGGGGCCCTGCCCCGAAGAAGGAAGAAACAGTCGTGGACCCTCCACACCGTGGAAGCTTTAGGGCCTACGCCCGACAGGCCAACATCCCCGCTGTGGGAGGAAGATTTCAGCAAACTACCGAAAGAGCTTGACTCGCTTACATCCCTCCGATGGGAGGTCGACAACTATGCCCGACCCTACATCTGGGCTGAGGGCAAGAAGATATGATCAATATGGTCAGAAGCTATTTTAGCGGATTAGGCAACCCCTCCTGGGGCCAACAACAGCTGTTACAAGCAGCCGTGGCTGAAGAAGATCACTACTCATCAATGGCAGTGGAAGAAGAAGAAGAAAGAAGAATGACGTCATCGGTCGATGACAACGGGTATGAAGACGGCTTGGATATTCGAGCCGATGAAGCTACTCCCCATCGGGAGGAAAGGAGAAGGGTCTCTGTATTTGAAAGGCTCACCTTCCCAGAGAATGCAAGAAGGAGGGTTTGCAGACAGAGATGAAGGATGCAGCTTTTCACCTCCAACATGGTTGGGACGTCTTGCCACTATGGACGATTGCCTGAGGAGCTGGCCCAATGCCGAGGCCGAGTACTCGAAGGGCGAAAGCCGCAAAAGAAAAGCTGGCGACAACCAAGGGAAGCAAACCCTGGTCACCTCCAACAACATGATAAGGCCGTTATTCTCACCGCAAATGTGGTGACGGCAGAAGAAGAAGAAGATGTCTTGCTTGACATCCTACCTGAGGGTGCACCTGGCAAGATGACAGAGACCATCCCCAGCACTGCAGCTATGGATCCGGCCGTACTAATGATACTCCAAAGGTACTGCCAGGAGACAGAGCAGCTGAATAAGCAATTGATGGAGAAGACAGAGCACTCTTCGGCATCCAAGCAGCCTGATATGTAGGCCGAATCATCACGGGGAGCCGTCAACGAAAATGACTTCCCACCACTCTACACCCCGCCTCAGCCGACAGAATCAAGCTTGGCGACAACTCAGCAACGCCC
The DNA here is from genome assembly GCA_022559845.1 of Amorphophallus konjac. Classification (NCBI taxonomy): domain Eukaryota; kingdom Viridiplantae; phylum Streptophyta; class Magnoliopsida; order Alismatales; family Araceae; genus Amorphophallus; species Amorphophallus konjac. The sequence continues at coordinate 126,062,080 of CM040126.1, read as the reverse complement.
ACCACAGCCGTTGATGCCGCCGGTACTACCACAGGTGCACCAAACACCTCTGCTACTGCGTCCTCCTCCGCAGGCGACCACCCTGGTCACCCCCTACTTGCAACCGGCACATTTCTACCCAGAACCGGTTGATCGACCGTCATGAGCAAGATGATGGTGGAAATATTGATCGAGCTGAAGCTCGCTGAAAGAAGTGAAGGTGACTATGTCACATTCGATGCATACAGGGTTCCATACCCGCTGCATCATGCTACCAAGCGGCTCCCTCCTGGGATTAGAAAGCCGCCAAAGTTCGATAAGTTCAACGGGAAGGGATCCCCGAAGGAACATGTCACCTACTACATGACCGTCATGGGTGATCTGGCCACCGATGAGTCATATTTGCTGAAATTTTTTAGGTCCTCACTCACGGGGCTGACATTTGAATGGTACTCCAGCCTCCCGGTCGGCTCGATCAGCGACTGGTCGGACATGTAGAGGAAGTTCAGAGAATTTCATGTGACAGAGAGGGAGGTCACAGTGGCTGAACTCTATTCAACAAGACAGAGGACAGATGAGACAGCCCTTGACTACATCAAGAGGTGGAGGAACCTCGGAATGAGATGCAAGCAGCCCCCGCATCAGGAGGATGCTGTACAGATCTGCAAGCAGAACCTCAAGAGAGAGGTGCTGGAAAAGATGATTGGCATGGAAATTCGGTCGTTTGACTGTAGAAATAATGTTGTGGCCGAGGTAGAAACCTTCCTGGCAAAACCTGCCCTGACATCAAATATTGCCACTGCACAAAAGGGCAAGGTAGCAGAGCGGCGCCTAGCACCTAAAGAAGCGAATGCCCTTGATATCAAGGTGTTGGAACAACAAAAAGACAAAGGCAAGAAGACAGCCGCTCCTCAGCCTGCTAAGATCGAAGATGGCAAAGAAGGCCCATCACTCCGAGACAAGATGAAGAAGGCCTATTCTTTCTCGAAGGAGAAGGCCAGGATCCTGTTTGACTGGGTTACCCAGTATGATAAGATCACCCTGCCTGGGCCAAAGAGGTCGGAGGACCTGAAGAGAAGAGACAGCCCAATATTTTTCCCTTACCACCAGATCCTGGGACATCCGATTGAAGACTGTTATGTTTTCAAGGATGTTATCGAAGGCATGGTGAGGAAAGAAGAAATAGAGTCGGGGGAGTACAAGGTTGACCCTCCACAACCACATGAGGCACCTCTGAGAAGAGCCGCCGTCAACATGGTCTCTCTATAACAGGCATTGCCTGAGGAGACCACAGAAGCCGGTGCTCAGCACACCTATGAAGCCTGCTTTCTCGCCCCAATGAAAGAACAATAAGGATGGCAGCGAGTCCCTGCAAGAACCAAGAAGAAGGGCACGTCTCGCCCAACAGTGGTGGCACATATTCGTGGCATCACATCACGACCCCCTTTGCCAGTGGCAACACCTGTGTGGACCAACCCACCTACAATCATTAGAATACCTACTCACAACCGGAGGAGGCGGACTCCGTTGCTGGCAATCAAGGAAATTAGTCCAGAAGCCTGGCGGCTACAGGACTACATAAATGGGCTAGATGAGTATGTACAGCCCAAGCTAGAACCTTTACTAGTACGGGATCATGTCCCGTGGTAGGAGCTAGAATAGCTTTCACTGAAGCAGGAAGAGGAAGGTGACAAATCATAAGAGAAGGATGGCAGCCTATTCTGGGGGCAAGCGCTAGCTGAAGAAAAGAAAAGAAGATGAAGAAAGAAGAGACGGGCCAGCAATGCTAAAAATAGTATAATCCTTTCTTGCAACACCCTCTCTGCTCTGTTCAATTTGCCTGGTGAGGAGGATGAAGAAGAGATATGCTTCACACCCGCCGCCAAGAAAAGTCAGGTCGAAGCCGCAACTGCTGCACATGCAACCCGGTCAGGCCGACGATGGGGGCGTCAACCGCCTGCCAACCACAACATTGTCTTCAGGGGGGAACAACCCTATAAAATACCATCCCCAGAGGTTAGGGGAGTCCAGATCCCTCCTCCGTCAGGCGTATACAACCAGAGTGGGGGCAACACTCCCGCTCCTTCCTTCCTAGAATTTGTGAGGATGTCAAAGGGGAAGCAACTATGCCGGGAGGTCGAACCAGCAACTGGTGGCATTCACCCGCAACTCCAGCAATCTTTCGGATTGCCAGAGGAAGCAGAAGCTCGCCCGGTAGCAGCCAGTGGAGAAAAGAAAGAAGACGACCCCAAGCAGAAAGGTGCAGTCTCCGAGTCCGATGAAGGAGGCCCATCAGGGGCCATAGTCCAACACTCTTCCAAACCCAGGTGGGCAAGAGATATGAAGCTATCCAATGTCTGGGTAGGAAGTCGGGTGGTCAAGCTGTTAAAAAAGCTCCCGGTAAGATTCACTGTCTGGGAAATCCTCTCTCTGAGTGAAGAGACCCGACAAGCGATTATTACTACTTTGCAGACACCTGGTCGATATGAAGCCTGCCTAGCTGAGACTGTCACGCCCCGAACCGATAGCAGCGGAACGTGTCATTTGCTCGGAACGTGGCAGTTAAACAGTCGTGAATAATCAAGAGCAATCGCATAAGTCCAAATAATTTGGAACAACAATATAAATTTTATTTCTAATATAAGTCGCTTACAATCTCAATTTAAAAACTTGAAGAAGACTCAACTACATCACAATGAAAGAAAAGGAGATGACGCTCTAACAGACTTAGACAAGATAACCAAATAAGAGACACCATGCTAGACTCAAGAAAAATAAAAGACTCGGGTTCACTAGATTTTGAAGCTCGCTTGCACACTTATCCCTCCCATGTGAGTCTCGGTCTCGCTTGCCACCTGATTACCTGAAAAATGTTGGGATAAAACTGGGTGAGCGAACGCTCAGTAGGAATTTTATCTCAAGAACAAGCAATTGGTTTAAGTAATTACATCTTTCACATGTAAATGCAGTAAGGCTATGCATGTAGAATTAATCGAGCAAGGGAAACAAAACTAGTAAGAATTTGACAATTTCATGTAAAAACATTAAAGCAAGAGATATCCAAGAGAGATTTATAGAATATTAGCTATTTCACGCAAGTACTTTGCCCATTTCGAGCCACGCTAGTAAAGTCACGCAAGTCGAGTCACGCACGCAAGTCACGAGAGAAAGAGAGAGAGTGTGGAATGCCAAAGATCAAGAGAGACAAGTACTTCGGTGTAATGCCAGACACCGTGATCAATATAACTCCCATGGGCACAAGTACTCCTCCCAGGATTAGATCGGGCCCTAAATGCACAGCATTAAAGATAGATCTTGACATCCACGATAGTTCATAGCCAATAAGGAATTTCAAGAACAAGCTTTAATAGGATGATAAGATAAGATTTTATGGAATTCAAGGACAAGGCCCTTGAGTAAGCACAGACTTGCAATAAAATCCACGTGAAAGCATAGAAACCATGACATGTCGAAAAACTGGGTGGAATTGGCACCTAGATAGGTTGCCATGAATAACTTGAATAGATGACTCACAAGATAGTCACCAATTCAATGGACACGAAAGCAAGCTGAAGAATTGGCACCTAACCATAGGATACCCAATTCAATATATCGCCTAGTGGAATGATCACTCATTCCACTGGCTAAGAGAATTCTCTCATGGGCCAAGAATAGCACCATGAAAGGGCCGGGTTATCACGTTTCTCCAGAGTGACGTGGCATTAAAATGGGTACATGGTGTTTAAGGTACGACCAGCTCAGTCGGCCTTGAGGGAATCCAAGGCTACAAGGAGACTTACGGAGGTCCCAATGACTAACTTGCTAGTCCGAAGGAACGGAATGTCCAACGGAGAGCTCGTATGTCAACGAGAGTTCAAGTGTATAACGTGAACCAATCATGAAACAGGGACTCCATCTACGGACGTGAGATGTGAGTGCCAGAAGACCTGCGGTATGGGTCAAAATCGAGAGAAAACGGTGAGAACATGAATGCGTTAATTATAGAATTCATGTCCATCTAATTCTATAATTAACTATAATTAAATAAACTTATGTTATTTGACGCCCGTGGGTGGCGTCATTTATTAATTAGCGTCCACATAGAGAGACGTTAATTTTATGATTTTTAACTTAATTTATTTAACAAGAATTCATGTCAATATCTATTTAATTGAATAATGTCAAAAATATACATTCAAAGATACATTAATTTATATAAAATAATTTAGAAAATTAGAATTTATGATAATTAGGAAAAAATTCAAGGATTCCAAAAATATATTTTTTATAATTTTATGTTGCATAGTTTAGTAGATATGATTTTCCAAGATATAATTACAAGTTATATGTATATATATATATATATATATATATATATATATATATATAACAATTTGACGCCTTTGGACGATGGCGTCAAAAGAATTTGACGACATTTAACATGTCGTCATTTCAATAAAGTGTCAATCTTCAAAGCTCCGGTTCTCGAGGTACACATGTCGGAATCACGCGTTCTATATATCGAAATGACGGACTCGAAAAACTCTACCTAACTGGACGTTCAAAATATTTTTTTGTTGAGAGATAGGGGATCTTGAGATAGGGGGCACAAAAAATGGTGCAACCACTCTCACTACCTCGGTCACCTCCCCAATAATACACTCATAAAATTTCATAGTCAAAAGACACTCCGGCGATTAGAAACAATTCGTCAAATGAAAAAAACAATCTATAACTAACATGTTACAGTAACTTTTAGAATCCACCGAGTAACGTGATTATATAGTTTAATTTATTTAAATTATAGTAAATACACCATATTGGGCATGGAAATTTAGGAATAATCATAAGGATTTTAGTCACGTATATTTTATGATTTTAGATACATGATTGCATGGATAAAAAATATTTAAACATGTTGTAATTAATTGAAATAAACATGCAAACCGTAGACTATAGAATGCAAACATGTAATGCAACTTAATTATTATTATCTTGGGCTTCAATTCTTGAGAAAACCTACCTTTAGATGAAGAATGACGAACTGGATCTTAAGGAAATAGAGGGACTCGGCAACTTCAAAGTCACAGAATGGCACTCTGTTCTGCAACTGTGAAACAGAGTATGAAGAGGAAGAAGAAAGGTGTCTTCTGCGCTTCTTCTTTGTTGCAAGCAGGCCGCAGGAGGAAGAAGAGCAACGCTACTGCGGCAGCAACAGTCCTCATACAGGGATGCAGGGGAACGCAGTAGGAGGAAGATGTTGCTACGGCCAAGGTGTTACTTCGATCAACATCCTTATGTCGTTCAACGGAGGGAGGTTTATATAGAGGAGAGGAAGAAGAATATGGCAAGCCCGGCCCCCTTGTTGCTTGGTCATCCGCAGGTGGAAGACGCACGAAAGCAGCAACAGCAAGACGATCGAAATAGCACGATGGAAGAGGAAGGAAATGGGTGTTCGACGGAGGCGTAGTTTTATAGGGCTATACGATTTTGGAGGGTTCTACTGTTCGATAACGGAAGGTTTAAAAATCAAAGTTGGCAGGGGTCTTAAGACCTTCCCAAACTATCAGGCCATTCCTTGTTTACAGCCGCTAACAAAAACTTAAGGCAAAAACCCTAACGCTAACACCATGCATGATCGATCAAGCACACACGTGGGTGGATTGTTGGGTTGTCCGATGGGGTCATGTGCATGGGTTCGGGTAGAGCATGGCTTGGGTTAGTTATAGTGGGTTTAGTTTGGGTTTGGGTTCTGTCCCTGGTAAAAGCCCATTTGTGTGGCTTTGGGGTTTATTGGGTTGCGTTATAACATATACATATATATATGCATGAGTTACGTAGGTGGCTAATTTGGGTTTATATATATATAGTCACAAATACTCCACCTCAAAATATCAAGGCCCATTTATGTGTATATATATATATACACTAGTTGTAATATTTTGGGCTAAGGTTTAATAGTTATAAGGTAACAACTTTAATAATTTATTATTTTAAATTCTCAAATCAACACCCAATAGGATAAAACTTAATTTTTTTATCTATTGATAAACTAAATAGCCAACCCGATTTAATTATTTAATATTAATCTATAAATCAAACTCTATTCGATCCAAGTGGACTCTTATAGGGGTTAGGGTCCTAATGGGCATATTCTAATTAGCCCAATAACCATTAGTCTAATAACTTAATAACTGAAGGAGATAAACAGAATAAAAGCCCATTCTAATTTATTTTATTTACCTTATTACGAGCGTAAATGCAATATCTATTACTATTATTTTCAAGCATATATTTAGTATTTTCTTATTATTTTGACTATTGTAATTAAATAAGGTCCATTTAAGGTCTTATATTTATTTATTTATAATATTGATCAATTAATTTAGAGTATTGTTATTTTTATCATTCCAAAGGTCAAGTCACATAACGAACATACTCTGTTATTATTATTTTAGGAGTTCCTTTCTTTTTTCTTAATATCTTTAAAGAACTATACATTAATTAAATAATAACTCATCTTTTGTCACCAACCATTTTAATAATTAACTATTCAAATATAAGAAGATTAATTTTATAATATTTCTTCCATCGTTCCCTTTTATCTATTTGCATAAAAAATTATCTAAATTTTAAATATTTGTGATAAGTTACTCGACTTAGTTTACAACACGAATTCATACTCATCCTTTTTATTTTGAATATATTTCTTTATTTCTATTTTAGTCTAAAAAAAAACCCAGGGTGTTACACTCTCCCCCACTTAAAAGAATTTGGTCCCCAAATTCACATCATCTTCTACTCTGGACGGGAGACTAGCTATAATTCCTTATGATACCATATAAGTGAAAGAAGAAATCTAAACATATCGAAAGAATCAATTTAGGATCGAGGACAAGGGATACCTTTCATAGCTTTTCCTTTGGCAGACCCGTCTTCCACTAAGGCTTGGGCTCCCTCTTGGAGTCTCGAGTTCTGAATAAGACATTGGGCTATCCTATGTTCGAGGCTCCTACATCGGAGACACGCTCCCGTCCTCCGATAACAGACCTTCGATTGGTGATTAAACTTCCCGCAGAACTTACATCTTTCTTGCGATGGGTCAATAGGGGCTACCACACCTTTCTCCTTCTTACATTCCTTGTACCTTTGGGAATGGTAGTCCTCATTGGGCCTCTTCTTAGTCGGGACAGGCATTTTAAAATTAACGGCTTGGTTCCTTTTTTCAACTCTCTCTTTTTCTTCTACCACCTTTTCTAACTCCTGGACCCTTCTAACGAGGTCCGCATAAGCTTGAACGTCCACTAAGACCATCTCGGGGATAAAGCTTGGCTTAGACGCTTCCATTTTATCTAGGTTCCTACAAGGATAAGTAGGGAGATAATTTATCGACTCAAGAATTAATGTTAATGAAATGTAAATATCTTATCTTTCTTTTATAACTTTAACCCCAAGTTCTACCCATCTCTCACAGAATTCCTATAGGATGACTGACAAGGATACTCAACCTATCACTTAAACTTAATGACCTATGGACTGAAAGCCGAAGCTCTGATATGACTGACAAGGATACTTGACCTATCATTGGAACCTAATAACTTGAGGATATGAAAGCCGAAGCTCTGATACCACCTCTGTCACGCCCCGAACCGATAGCAGCGGAACATGTCGTTTGCTCGAAAGATGGTAGTTAAACAGTCGTGAATAATCAAGAGCAATTGCATAAGTCCAAATAATTTGGAACAACAATAAAATTTTTCTTTCTAATATAAGTCTCTTACAATCTCAATTTAAAAACTTGAAGAAGACTCAACTACATCACAATGAAAGAAAAGGAGATGACGGTCTAACAGACTTAGACAAGATAACCAAATAAGAGACACCATGCTAGACTAAAGAAAGATAAAAGACTCGGGTTCACTAGATTTTGAAGCTCGCTTGCACACTTGTCCCTCCCATGTGAGTCTCGGTCTCGCTAGCCACCTGATTACCTGAAAAATGTTGAGATAAAACTGGGTGAGCGAACGCTCAGTAGGAATTATATCTCAAGAATAAGCAATTGGTTTAAGTAATTACATCTTTCACATGTAAATGCAGTAAGGCTATGCATGTAGAATTAACCGAGCAAGTGAAACAAAACTAGTAAGAATTTGACAATTTCATGTAAAAACTTTCAAGCAAGAGATATCCAAGAGAGATTTATAGAATATTGGCTACTTCACGCAAGTACTTTGCCCATTTCGGGCCACGCTAGTAAAGTCACGCAAGTCGAGTCACGCACGCAAGTCACGAGAGAAAGAGAGAGTGTGTGGAATGCCAAAGATCAAGAGAGACAAGTACTTCGGTGTAATGCCAGACACCGTGATCAATATAACTCCCATGGGCACAAGTACTTTCGGGTGCTCCTCCCAGGACCGGATCGGGCCCTAAATGCACAGCATTAAAGATATATCTAGACATCCACGATAGTTCATAGCCAATAAGGAGTTTCAAGAACAAGCTTTAATAGGATGATAAGATAAGATTTTATGGAATTCAAAGACAAGGCCCTTGAGTAAGGACAGACTTGCAATAAAATCCACGTGAAAGCATAGAAACCATGACATGTCAAAAAATTGGGTGGAATTGGCACCTAGATAGGTTGCCATGAATAACTTGAATAGATGAGTCACAAGATAGTCACCAATTCAATGGACACGAAAGCAAGCTGAAGAATTGGCACCTAACCATAGGATACCCAATTCAATATATCACCTAGTGGAATGATCACTCATTCCACTAGCTAAGAGAATTCTCTCATGGGCCAAGAATAGCACCATGAAAGGGCCGGGTTATAACGTTTCTCCAGAGTGACGTGGTAATTAAATGGGTACAAGGTGTTTAAGGTACAACCAGCTCAGTCGGCCTTGAGAGAATCCAGGGCTACGAGGAGACTTACGGAGGTCCCAATGACTAACTTGCTAGTCCGAAGGAACGGAATGTCCAACGGAGAGCTCGTATGTCACCGAGAGTTGAAGTGTATAACGTGAACCAATCATGAAACATGGACTCCATCTACGGACGTGAGATGAGAGTGCCAGAAGACCCGTGGTATGGGTCAAAATCGGGAGAAAACGGTGAGAACATGAATGCGTTAATTATAGAACTCATATCCATCCAATTCTATAATTAACTATAATTAAATAAACTTATATTATTTGACGCCCGTGGGTGGCGTCATTTATTAATTAGCGTCCACATAGAGAGACGTTAATTTTATGATTTTTAACTTAATTTATTTAACAAGAATTCACGTCAATATCTATTTAATTGAATAATGTCAAAAATATACATTTAAAGAGACATTAATTTATATAAAATAATTTAGAAAATTATAATATATGATAATTAGGAAAAAATTCAAGGATTCCAAAAATATATTTTATATAATTTTATGTTGCATAGTTTAGTAGATATGGATTTTCCAAGATATAATTAGAAGTTATATGTGTATATATATATATATTTTTATATATAAATATATATATATATATATATAATAAACAATTTGACGTCTTTGGACGATGGCGTCAAAAGAATTTGACGACATTTAACATGTCATCATTTCAATAAAGTGTCAATCTTCAAAGCTCCGGTTCTCGAGGTACACATGTCGGAATCACGCGTTCTATATATCGAAATGACGGGCTCGAAAAACTCTACCTAACTGGACGTTCAAAATAATTTTATGTTGAGAGATGGGGGATCTTGAGATACGGGGTATGAAAAATGGTGCAACCACTCTCACTATCTCAGTCACCTCCCCAACAATACACTCATAAATTTTCATAGCCAAAAGACGCTCCGACGATTAGAAACAAGTCGTCAAATGAAAAAAAAATCTATAACTAACATGTTACAGTAACTTTTAGAATTCACCAAGTAACGTGATTATATACTTTAATTTATTTAAGTTTATAGTAAATACACCATATAGGGCATGGAAATTTAGGAATAATCATAAGGATTTTAGTCACGTATATTTTGTGATTTTAGATACATGATTGCATGGATAAAAAATATTTAAACATGTTGTAATTAATTGAAGTAAACATGCAAACCGTAGACTATAGAATGCAAACATGTAATGCAACTTAATTATTATTATCTTGGGCTTCAATTCTTGAGAAAACCTACCTTTAGATGAAGAATGACGAACTGGATCTTAAGGAAATAGAGGGACTCGGCAACTTCAAAGTCACAGAACGACACTCTGTTCTGCAACTGTGAAACAGAGTATGAAGAGGAAGAAGAAAGGTGTCTTCTGCGCTTCTTCTTTGTTGCAAGCAGGCCGCAGGAGGAAGAAGAGCAACGCTACTGCGGCAGCAATAGTCCTCGTACAGTAGGAGGAAGATGTTGCTACGGCCAAGGTGTTACTTCGATCAACATCCTTATGCCGTTCAACGGAGGGAGGTTTATATAGAGGAGAGGAAGAAGAAGATGGCAAGGCCGGCCCCCTTGTTGCTTGGTCGTCCGCAGGTGGAAGACGCACGAAAGCAGCAACAGCAAGACGATCGAAATAGCACAATGGAAGAGGAAGGAAATGGGTGTTCGACGGAGGCGTAGTTTTATAGGGCTGTACGATTTTGGAGGGTTCTACTGTTCTATAACGGAAGGTTTAAAAATCAAAGTTGGCAGGGGTCTTAAGACCTTCCCAAACTATCAGGCCATTCCTTGCTTACAGCCGCTAACAAAAACTTAAGGCAAAAACCCTAATGCTCACACCATGCATGATCGATCAAGCACACACGTGGGTGGATTGTTGGGTTGTCCGATGGGGTCATGTGCATGGGTTCGAGTAGAGCATGGCTTGGGTTAGTTATAGTGGGTTTAGTTTGGGTTTGGGTTCTGTCCATGGTAAAAGCCCAATTGTGTGGCTTTGGGGTTTATTAGGTTGCGTTATAACATATACATATATATATATGCATGACTTACGTAGGTGGCTAATTTGGGTTTATATATATATATATATATATATAGTCACAAATACTCCAGCTCAAACTATCAAGGCCCATTTATGTGTGTATATATATATACATTGGTTGTAATATTTTGGGCTAAGGTTCAATAGTTATAAGGTAACAACTTTACTAATTTATTATTTTAAATTCTCAAATCAACACCCAATAGGATAAAACTTAATTTTTTTATCTATTGATAAACTAAATAGCCAACTGATTTAATTATTTAATATTAATCTATGAATCAAACTCTATTCGATCCAAGTGGACTCTTATAGGGGTTAGGGTCCTAATGGGCCAATTCTAATTAGCCCAATAACCATTAGTCTAATAACTTAATAACTAAAGGAGATAAACGGAATAAAAGCCCATTCTACTTTATTTTATTTACCTTATTATGAGCGTAAAAGTAATATCTATTACTATTATTTTCAAGCTTATATTTAGTATTTTTTATTATTTTGACTATTGTAATTAAATAAGGTCCATTTAAGGTCTTATATTTATTTATTTATAATATTGATCAATTAATTTAGAGTATTGTTATTTTTATCATTCCAAAGGTCAAGACACGTAACCAACATACTCTATTATTATTATTTTACGAGTTCCTTTCTTTTTTCTTAATATCTTTAAAGAACTATACATTAATTAAATAATAACTCATCTTTTGTCACCAACCATTTTAATAATTAACTATTCAAATATAAGAAGATTAATTTTATAATATTTCTTCAATCGTTCCCTTTTATCTATTTGCATAAAAATTTATCTAAATTTTAAATATTTGTGATAAGTTACTCGACTTAGTTTACAACACGAATTCATACTCATCCTTTTTATTTTGAATATATTTCTTTATTTCTATTTTAGTCTTAAAAAAACCCAGGGTGTTACAGAGGCACTATCGGAGGCTAGCATGACCTTCACTCAGGAGGGCATGTTGCTCCCCACTATCAGCCACAACAGACCTTTGTATATGAGGGGGCATCTAAATGGCCAGGAGTTGAACATAATCCCGATGGATCCCGGGGTGGCTGTCAACATCCTGCCCTACAGGATATATGAGAGGCATTACTTCAACGTGCGTCTCCAAAAAGTCGGGGATATGTATATTGCCGGCTTCAACCAAAAGTGTGAAGTGTCGCTAGGAGTAGTATAATTCACACTCACTCTATCGGACTTTGTTACGAAGGTGCAGTTTCATGTTATCGATTCTCGCACCTCGTACAAGGCACTGCTCGACCGTCGTTGGCTACACGAGAATATGGTGGTGCCCTCCACGCTCCACCAGTGCATCAAATATAACCTAGAAGGAAAGGAGGAGAGTGTATTTGCTGATCTCCACCCGTTCAAATTCTTCGAGTGCCACTTGGCGGATGCCCCTCTATATGCAGAACGGTCGCAGAAAGCCCCTGAAGCCAAGACCTCTGCCAGCACAACAAAAAGCACCTTCGGAGCCGAATGGTTACCTCCGCTGCCGCGTGGATATGTTAATCCCAAGACGGTCTCACACATCACTCTCACCGGGGATGTGGGCCAGGTAGCACCTCCCGCGATCTACCCCGAAGCTAAGGAAGTCAAGGTCGACCAGCAGCACGACCACATCGGGATCCCGGAGGGCCTTACCAAGCCAATTCTCGATCTCGATAATGTTACTGTCGAGCTTTTCAAAGGTTGGGAGGTGGCGCAGATAGATGGCCCCAGTAGCTTGTTCTACACAGCTGAGGAGCACCCTACACAGGAGGATACTGATTGCCATCTGCCTGAAGATATAGATGACCCGTCAGTGCCTATACAGGGGTTGACATTTATAACGAGTCGAATAGCCAAGATGTTCCAGAAGCAGCACATCCCCTCTGGCCAGCCTCGCAAGAAGAAAGAAGTATTCCAAAAGCTATGGTATCCCTCGAACCTAGATAAAGAAATGAGATGTGTCCCTCAGCACCCAGGGTTGGACTTCACCGTCGAGGAATATTATTACAACGGACGCTATGAAGTGGATACCATTTCCACTTTCTACCCAACTGAGGATAACTCACGGGGGGCAACTTTTGATGAACACCCAGCAGAAGCTGAATACACTGAGCCAGCTCAACCAAGAAGTCTGGAATAAGAGGCCATATTCCCATGCCGGTGCTGGGAACAGGTCTACCCTGAAGAAGCAGCTCTTCAAGCCAAATTCGACACAGCTAGGAGCAGTGAAGCTGAAGATGTTGAAGAAGCAGGGCTGCCTCCCTCCAGTAACCTTCCTCTAATGATGATGTCAGCACTTCTTGGGCCATTCAGGGAAGCTTCTCCCAAGCCTGATCAAGAGATAGATACTTCCAAAAAAGAAAAAGCTACCTCCACCGAAGATATGGTGATCCAAGGGAGTGAGACCTTCTCACCCTGTACCATGGAGCTCCGGTGCTACTCTGACTTAATGACAAACAATCACCAGTCCTTAGCGACTGCAACCCCTCAGCAAGGGATGAGGCAATCGACTCACCCCTCGAATGGCTATTGTGGTAGATTTACTGGCAGAATAATGCATGCAGCCACTACCAGCCGAACCAGAGATTCCTGACGAACCTCAGATAAGGCAAAATGAAGAGACCGAGGTCCTCGACCTCGAAGATGATATACTAGACTTTGTCGACCTGCAACCTACACCACCGGAGATAGAAGACGGAGGCTAAGCAACAGTCGATGAACTGATAGAAGTCAACTTGGGAGATGATGACTGTAGACACGCCATTCCTGACGTCTCCTGAGAAAGTCTCATATTACTATACAACGCCCCGCGACGGCTTACGCGTTTTGAATCACTTGAGTGCTTCCTTTTCTTAGTCTTCTTCCGCCCTTTTCGGCATCCCGAATCGTCTCGTCACGGCATTCGGACGGCATCAACACCAGTCAGACGCATCAGAGGTTCTGGAACCAAGAAGGGTATCTGCCGGGCAGCCGCCAACACGTTGTCGAGGACCCGGGTGGGTCTTAATGGGGGCGTCCAGGCCCCTGGACGCCCCCATCTTTTTAATTTATTTTATTATTTTATCAGGGCCCAAAAATAAATAAAAATATATATATATTAATGGAGGCGTCCAGGACCCTGGACGCCTCCATAAAAACTAATAATAATAAATATTTATAAAATGCCACTTGGCATAAAAAAAGACAAAAAATAAATAAAAATATACATATAATGGAGGCGTCCAGGCCCCTGGACGCCTCCATAAAAACAAATAAAAAAATTAAAATGCCAGCCCTGGTATAAAAGACAAAAGAAAAATAAAAAATAATATAATTTTGGAGGCGTCCAGGCCCCTGGACGCCTCCATCAACTCCCTCACGGGCGCCGGCCACCGAACGACGGTTTGTCGTGTGTGAAAAAATCCAAATTATAGAGACGTCCGGTCAGCTGGACGCGCCCATTTCTGAATCACGAGGCGCCGCTCACAAAACCACGCGTTGTGCCAAACCGCGTGCGGCCGTCGTCGGCTTTCGGTGGACCTGATTGAGGCGTCCGGGACCCTGGACGCCTCCACAAAAGTATTCCAAAAAAATCAATAAAAATAGAATAAAATATTATTTCGGCCCTGATGGAGGTGTCCAGGGTCCTGGACGCCTCCACCCTCCGGAGCTCTATAAATAGAGGCCCACCCCCTCAGTTCTGGGAGAGCTCAGAAGTGATCCGATAGGCTGCCGGAGCCCAGAGGCTACGGAGTCATTTTCTAACCCGTGGGTTCTTTTGTAGGTGGAGGTTCTGCCGGCTTCTCGGGTGCTCACGCTCGCGAGAGGAAGGTCGTCTTCATCCACCGCGCTTCCACGTCGTCCCCACGCTGCCGGAGCTCCGCCGGATTTCACCCTCGGCTCATCCAATAAGCCTTTTCTTCCCCTTTTTCTTCGTAGTTCTTTTGCATTCATCATCTCGCATCCTCTATCCCCCTTCATAAGGGCGCCTCTTCTTTTATACTTCTTGCATCCATCATCTCATTTTCCTCCTACTCGAGTCCGAGAGGGGTTTAAAAGATAACACCAACCAGGTGTGTGTCTTGCCATCATTTCGTTATTTTTATCGCAAGGATTTGAATACTACACCTCCATCTTTCTAATCCACTTGTCATTTGTTTGTCGTTGTTTTGCAAGGGTAGCCGAGGAAAGCCCTCTCCGTCGGCCGGCCGGAGGGAGAGGAAGAAGCAACCCGCCATCTCCCGCTCTTGAGGTAGGCGCGATCACTTTCTTATTTTGGGGTCTTTCGGCCCCTGGCGATCACATCTTATTTTCGAGGCCGCGGCGAGTCACTTCCCCAATGGCCGTTTAAATTTCCGTTCTTATATTCTCTTATACTCTGTTATATTCTGCTCATATTCTCGAGGCCGCGGCGAGTCACTTCCCCAATGGCCGTTTAAATTTCCGTTCTTATATTCTCTTATACTCTGTTATATTCTGCTCATATCTCGAGGCCGCGGCGAGTCACTTCCCCAATGGCCGTTTAAATTCACGTTCTTATATCTTTATATTCTTATATTCTGCTTTTCTCGAGGCCGCGGCGAGTCACTTCCCCAATGGCCGTTTAAATTCCCGCTCTTTGTATTCTCTCTATATTCTGTCATCTTATTATCTGCTCATATTCTCGAGGCCGCGGCGAGTCACTTCCCCAATGGCCGTTTCAATTCTTGTTATTTAATTTTTGCACCATTCCCGTCCCCCCGAGGCCGCGGCGAGTCACTTCCCGCTATGGCCGTTTAAACCCCATATTTTGCTATATCACACTTGTCCCGCTCGCCCCGCCGGAGCAATCTCCCGTGGTGGCCCCTTCTCTCTCTTCTCTTATTTCTGTGTTGCAGCAAACAAACACCAAAAGAAAGAAAAGAGGAGCCCGCGCGCGCTCCGCGCCCTCTCCGCTCTTCCCCGAACCGCGTGACGTCGCTCACAGATTGGCGATCACGGTGGGACATCTACTGCTTCCTTTCGGCTACCCTTGCAAGTTCGGCACCACCCGTGCCTCTCCACCTTCGCGCCCGCGCGCGCCCCCGTTGTGCTCACGGCAGCACCGTCAGTTTTGATTGGTTCTTTGTTTATTATATGTCTGTTATTTCTGTTGTTTTCCCACTCCATATATCTGTCAGCATTCCATTGCATACATCCATTCCTCTTTTCTATCCTTTTTTTCATTTTTTGAGGATCACCCTTTCCCGGTGAAGGAAGGACTCTCCGTTTGGGAATTCCTCTCAACGGACTAGAATCTCCTACACTGGGACCTCCGTAAGTCCCCGACATCGAAGAATCTCCTCTTCGTTCACTGGGCTGGTTGTACCATTGAAGTTCCCCGGAGTTAGTCATTTCATTCGTGGTGAGACGAGAGACCCTAGCTGACACGGCGGTAAAACAAAAACAAACTAGGGTCCCCATTTTGTGTGAACTTCGGATCTCGCTAAAAATACAAAAAAATCATCAAAATCAAAACACAAAAAAAGACGTAAGGCATTCACTTGTGTGTTAATCTCTGCTGATCGTTTGTTGGTGTATGCTATTATGCTCTCGAGAAACATGATGGATGGCTGAATATAATTACAATTGTTTCGAGGCCGATGCCTTCCGTTATGGGTCTCAAATGCGTGACCCAGGTCACGACTCTTACGGGGTCTATAACTCAGACTGGGGCTATCAGCCTGACCCACAGGTTCATCCCATGGACATTGGCCCATCCTATAAGTCCTCATATGGAATACAGGCCACTGTTAGTGGAGCTTCCCCCTCCACTAGTGTTCCCTATGCCTGGGATTTCATGGCTTCTCATGTCGACTCTCTCAGCTCTCAACTTGGAGCCTTACAGGCTGTTATTGAGAGGAAATTTCTTCCTCCTTCCCCTCCTCAAGCCAACCCCCTTCACGCTTTCATGAATAATATTACCAAAATGGAGAAGGATTGGAAGGAGAGAAGAGATGAGTATGGCATCTGGGATATGAGTGAGCAAGAAGTTCTCCCAAGTTTTAACGATCAAGTGGATGCCGTCCACCCACCATTCATTCATTACGCTCATTCATATGGCCCTCCGCCTCCGCATTCATATCCACAAAACCCTTCATGTCAATATACACCATCTCCACTCATCAACGTGCCTCCACCACGGCGTCCATTTGAACTTGATGATCATAAAGAATTGGAAATGGCACATGATGAAATTTATGAAGATTTTGAATATACACCTACTCCGAGTTTTCTTCGTTTCCCTCTTCCACTGCTCCCACAAGAACCCCCTGCTCAGGATGAAGCCACTAGTTCTACCCCTGCTTATGAGTCATCATGGTGTCACGATGACGGGTTTACACCCCAACAACCCGCATCAATGCACCATGAATCACCTTCTACCCTTAACCCCCCACGTACCACCAAAATTCGACGTTTCCTATGTACCAAGCCTTCTACTGTCACCCCTCAATTGTACAAATAACCCCCACACCATTGGCTTCCACTAAGCATTCCACTAACTCTTGTTCCCAACCAAGTAATCCTCCATCATCTCCACCTAAAACCTCCACTAGCCTTGTAACCCCGAATCCAACCATTCCTATTCCTCCACTCCCCTTACCTAAACCCGAGATTAACCCTGAGCCGGGCCCATTGATTGTTGCACACGAGCCAACCTCGTCTCCTCTCGAGAACAAGGAGAAGCCCGTCGTGTCTCAACCTCCACTTACCCTTCCTATAGCCCCCATCATTGAATCTCCATCACCCGTTGAGCATGTTGTCTCAATCTCACCTCCTTCCACCACCTCTCGGAGTGGGTATCTTTCTAAAAATACATGTGCCAAAGATGATGTTCAAGAATCGGACAAGAAGAATTTGGCCACGGCAATGCCATTCAAGATCCAAGATTTAATTTGCCGAATGCCGATTCGGGTTCTTGTGCCGGTCACCTTTGAGAAGGCCGAATTTCCATCTGCACCAATGCCCATCAAGAAGGACCCTCAGGAATTGGTACTGACCAAATCAGGGGCCAAAATAACCACGATCACGTTACTCCTTGGCCAACATGCTTTCAAGGCTCTTATTACCCCTTGTTCGGTCATAGTCCAAATGGCCAATCAAAAGAAGGGGTTCTCCTCATGCATAGTGATGACACATTCTACTGCCGAGGAGATGATGAATTCTATGCTCAGGGGTGGGTCAGGGCAGTTCTTGTTGGAAACTTTTGACATCATGTCTACTCACTACCAACTTCCATGCAAGAGGCGAACGCCTATGTTACCCGGCATATTCACATGTGATATTCCAACGGCCTTGAGCAGTACCCCAAACATGAAGCTCCTTATACCGAGCATCGAACTTCCAATGATAGACACCATTCATCTATCAAGGGAGCTATTTCTAAAGGAGCCAGTTCATGTCAAGATCCCTACTTCACGAGCGGAACTCTCAAATTTTTGTTATGATATTTTGCTAAGAGAGTTACCGTTCATATATGAATGTCCAAAGGGCCTTACTAAAAGTCCATCAAATGAGAACCCATGGGCCCTGACCGCACTGATTGGACTGGTTGGTCAGAAAAGGACTAGGCCGTCTCTTCATTGGAGAGAGCATGCAGGGCCAAGAGGTCAGGAAGCCATGTT
The DNA here is from genome assembly GCA_022559845.1 of Amorphophallus konjac. Lineage (NCBI taxonomy): Eukaryota > Viridiplantae > Streptophyta > Magnoliopsida > Alismatales > Araceae > Amorphophallus > Amorphophallus konjac. The sequence continues at coordinate 126,043,503 of CM040126.1, read as the reverse complement.
GAAGGTTGAGAGGCCGCACTATGAGAGAGTATTTACCAAGAAGAGGGAAAAGCATAAAGTGAAGCTTAAGGATAATAAATCCCTTGTTGAAGGAGCCCACATCAGTTCATCCACTTCCTATCCCAGTTCATCGCTGCTCATGCTGCTATTCAGCTTCTTTTTATGGGCAGTCCATTGGTTAAGGAGACGCCTTTTGTCACCTAAATCTAAGCCATCAAGCTCCTCTGCTCTAGGGTCCCCGAACCCTCACATTCCTCGTTGTCCGGAGCTTCCGGACCCCTACATTCATCCCTGTCCGGAACCTCCGGACCCCTCCCTATTTAATTCCATGTTTTTATCCATCTCTCACCCCCATCCGGAACCTCCGGATTTCTTATCTTATTCTCCATCTCTCTCAGGGCATCGCGCCCTTCCTTCCCATATCCACCTGGAACCTCCGGGCCTCTCCTTCTTTCGATTTATCCTTTTGTTCTTCCAAGTCATCACGTCCTTCATTCTTTTCACCCCTTTGAATTATCTTTTTACACACCTCCCAGGGCATCGGGTCCCTCATGATCTTCTTCCTCCGGAACCTCCGGATTCATTTCCCCATGATTCTCCTCCTTTACATCCGGACCCTTCGGATCCGCCTCTCTCGATTCATCAATTTCTGATTCCTCCCGATCCCGCTCCCGGGTTCGACCCGGTTCCTTCCACGTTAACTTCCTCGGGCACCTGCCCGTTCTCACACTGTTTCCGAGGCTTTAGTCCTCACTGATTTCTTTGATTTCTTCTCATCCTGTAAATTCTTCTAGGTATCTTTCACCTAAATCTTGTTTTATCCCCCACTTATTTAAAATAAACCGCCCTAGTTGGAGGATTGTTGTATAGGAGGAGCCTTACTGGTATTCTGCTAAGATGTCTTGGTGACGATGAGGTTTGGAAATGTGTAGAAGAGACGCACTCGGGTGTGTGCGGTGGCCACGTGAATAGTCAGATGCTCGCCAAGAAGATCATTCGGCAAGGCTTTTATTGGCCCACTATGGAAGAGGATTGTGCTGTCTATGTCCGTAGGTGTGTCAAGTGTCAACTTCACGCCGATAAAATCCATTCACCATCTTCCTCACTTCATCCAATATCCTCCCCATGGCCTTTCTCCATGTGGGCATTCGACGTCATTGGTCCCCTAGGTGATCCCAATTCCCTCACCAAGCAGAAATCTTTCATCCTTACTGCGACGGAATATTTCACCAAATGGGCCGAAGCCGAAGCTTACGCGGAAATCAAGGCGTCAACAGTCTGCAAGTTCATCATGAAGAACATCCTCGCCAGATTCGGCGTCCCAAGCACGATCGTCACCGACAATGGGCCACAGTTCATTTCTCAGGACCTACAGGACCTCTGCAAAAGGTACGCAATTGCATTGCATCATTCATCGCCTTATTACCCACAAGGTAACGGCCAAGCGGAGGCCACCAATAAAACATTGCTCAAAATCATCAAAAAAACCTGCGAGTCTAGTAAGTTTTCAGACTGGCCAGAAAAGCTTATCGAAGCCCTATGGGCCTATCGCACTTCAATCCGTACCCCCACCGGGCAGACTCCATTTGCCCTCACTTATGGTATGGAAGCGGTAGTCCCATACGAGACTCTGATCCCTTCTCTCAGGGTACAATTGGACGAGGAATTTCCCCTCGACGATCGTCGTAATTCACTCCTCGCCCAGTTGGAACTCTTGGATGAGAAGCGGCTGGCCGCTGCCGAACACGCGCGTGTGTATCAAAATAGACTCGCTCGCTTTTACCAAAAGAAAGTCGTTGAGAGAAAATTCAAAGTCGGTGAGATGGTCGTAAAAAGAATTTTTGTCAAACCTGGAGGGCCGCGTTCTAAACTCCAACCCAATTGGGAAGGACCATTTGTAATTCAAGCCGTGTACCCTGGCAACGCCTACAAGCTAATCAACGCCGAAGGGACCGAGTTATCCCACCCTTGGAATGGGCTTTATCTTAAGAAATACTACCCTTAGCACAAACAAAAAAAATGATGAAAAGATAAAAACATCAAAAACAAAGAAATATTGAAAACCACTAAAAATATGGAAAATTCAAAATGCCGATGCCCTGGCAGTCACCATATAGTTAAGTCCCTGCATCTAACCTTCATGTTAGGATAGGGCCCATTAAGGCTTGGTAGGCACCGGGTCTTGGTTTGCCAGAACCGTGGAGACCCCTGTCCGGCCACGTCGGCCTATGCTCGCTCGAAGGAAGCTAACATGTGTTCACTTATGTATTTTATTCAAAAAAGTTGGCAGCATCACCTACGGTAGGGCCACACCTAGAAGATCTCCGGAAGCTGTAATCTTTATTCTTTTCTCTTCGACCAAATGAGACAGTCGGCGCCCTTAAAACGCTGAGCATGAGAAACCGAAACTCAAACCCCAAGGGCAAGAGTAGGATCCATTTCCTCGAGCATCGATCAGTGCACGAGAAGAGGGCAGTGTCCCCGCAGGCATACAAAAAGGGAGCCCACAAACGTCAAACGACTATATCTCCCTCACAAAAAGAAATACAAAGTCAAAATCAAGAGAAAAGCCTGGTCGTGACCGTGCCTGGTGCGATAAACGGAACCCCTCAAAGCAAAAGTCTGAATCCACAAAGGGGGCCGTGGAATGTAAATGCTCGAGATTTGGTCCGAAGTTGTCCGAAGGAAAGAGTTAATGGGCCCTTATTCGCTCGCCGGGTTAACGGCTTTGCCGGTCCTCTCAGGAGGTTTATCCCCTACACTCTTCCTTCTCCCTCTAAAGATGAAGGTTCGATGGAGTTTCTGAAAGGTGAAAACTGCCCAGGGTCTGCGACCTTATTTTAATATACACATTTGGTTGCCTACTTTGAAAAGCAAAAGCTATCGCTGCGAAGGAGTCTCCGTGTTTCTGGCTGGTCAAGACCCCTGTTTACCACCTTGATGTCTTCTTGTTTAACCTCGGGCTTAGGCCAATGCAAGCGCGTCACCTATGGGTGCGACGGCGTCTGATTCCGGGTCAGCGTCGCGCGGTTGGTCGTTAGGGTTCCAGGGTGTTCCATCATATACCATCTAGAGTTGTGAGGAAATAGACCCGGGTCGGGCAAATCATTTACCTCAAACACCTTTTGGGTGAATCCCTGTGGTCGGAAGCGACTGGGAGCCTAAGCATGGCATGACGGTATTGTCATCAGGGTAAGTCTTAGCCGGCGGGATCATCATTCGAGGGGTCTAGAGGCCCAAATCAACCTAGATGTGCACTTAGGATACCTGGGAGGTTAGTAAGAAACCCCTGTTCTCACGAAGGTCAGGTGCCATTTGGGTGCTTGCCGGGCGTTAGCAATAAAAAAATTGAAATGATAAAAAAAAATGGAAAAGAGAAATGTACATATTTGCAAACAAAAAAAATCTTTTTATGATAAAACAAAAAAATATCAAATATAAAAAAGAAAACAAATCAATTTTGCATGATTACATTTGCGTGCAGCATCTCACTTTTAATACCGCTTGCATTCGTGTGCTTGCCTGTCGCATTTATCATCACCGCATCTTTCCCTTGCCTTCGTTAAATAAAGGCTTGGCCCCTTGACCAGTTATCAAGGACAGTCACAGTGACCATTTGCTTATTGAGCAAGGGGCCAAGTCAGAACAGAAATTCTGATTTGTTTGTTTCAGTGATGTGTGCAGGGATTCAGGCAACAGAAGCAAAGGTGAAAAACAAACAAACCGAACCTTGTATTTTATTCCAAAAACCAAAAAAATTACATCAAGTTCCGCCCTCTCTCTCTGCATCACTCGTCCCACTACTCTCCGGGCAAAACGCTCTCAAAGGTGCTACCCAACTACGAAAAGCGGTACTCCTACCGCTCTGTACTCCCCTTCCTATTCCCACATCCCGGCGTTGATCCACGGAAGCAGTAGAGAAGCTACCAACACGAAAGCCACGCTCTCGTGCTCTTCGGTAGCGCTCCTCACCATCTCTCAGCCACTGTTCAGCAAGGCCAAGGCTGATTCGGAGTTCGAATAGTTGGGCCTCCATGGCCCTTCGTTCCTCCCTTTCAGTCAATCTGTTGGCTCTTTCTCTCTCCGCGTCTCTTTCTCTCTCTGCACGTTCTCTCTCACGGTCTTCCCTCTCCAACTGGAGAGTGATCCTCAGTTCCACGGCATCCCTAGAGAGTCGTCATCAGGATGACGCCGCAGTTCCCTCTCCAGTTCTGCTATCCTAGCCTCCTTCTGCGCAGCTTGGGAAAGCGCTTCTTCCATCTCCTTTTCCTGCCAAGTGTACCATCTCAGATACGCGATAAGGCGTAAACCAAGAGAACTCAACGCTGAAACTTTTACCTGTATACGGAGCATCCCTTCTGCCTCCGCAGCACGCTGCGTGGCGTGAGCAAGTTGCTCATGAAGCAAGTTAAGTTCTGAGGTAGGAATCCACAAGCTGGAGGAGGTACCACCTACTCCCGTCGCTGGGGAAGCCGCGCCAATCTGGGCATGCTACGACCGCGTGAATTAGCAGCCAACATCTGGAATCTGGGGTTTTAATTAGGAACGTACTGTACACCTACCAAGGCGCTCGTAGCTCCGCGGGCATCGCCCAACTGTTGTTCCATCTCTGCCAAGCGAGTTCGTAAATTCGCTATCATGGCATCCCGGACATCCTGCAGCCTTACGAGTCAGCATTTTCACCAGAAAACCAAAAAAGGAGAAAGAAGAAAAGAGAAAAAGGGGAAACCTACCTCCACAAGTCCCCGGGGTTGGAGCCGCTCTGCGTACTTTGTCCTATATAGACGCAAGTAGTCCTCGCTATCCCGCGCCTGTGATTCTACAATCGTGCCACCCCGTTGCCAGTCTTCGTACTGTTCGGGGAATCGCACGCGCCAGTCAATGCAGGTCGCCGGTCCCCGCGTCTTTCTCCCGACACGAGGTGGCGCAGCTGAATCCACCCATTCTTGAGCCAGTCCTAAAGTCCTCATAACTAATCGTAGCCGAAGCGGCTCGATTTCATTCAGGCAGTGCATCCACAGTTCCCGTCCGAACCGGGCACGACTTGCTAGAACCCACGGCTGGTCGGCATCGACCATGTCTGAGTAGGGTCTCCAGTTTACCATCGCTGCAGGGAACTCCTGTAGCTCCCGCCTTAGCACCATCAGTTGGTAGGTTAGGGGTGCCGCACTCATGATGGGTTCCCACCGCCTGGCTAGCGGCACCATCGCAGGTCGCCAATGCCGAGCTCTCCCCATAGGGAGGTAATAATAGCTCCACAGCTGCTCGGCGCAGGCCATCAGAACTTTGCAAAAAACACAAAAAAATACAAAACAAGCAAAACCAAAAAATACCTGGATGAATGGTGTGAAACCACTCACAGTCATCTCACGATCCGTTTCTTGGAATAGGCCTGCAAACAAGTGTGCCAGCATGGCGGCTCCCCAGGCATAATACCCTACTCTTTCAAGGTCTGACAGCAGCTCCAGGAAGCAACATTGGATACCGTCCCCTTTCGAGCTCAGTACCAATCTCCCCAAAAGGAAGAGGAGAAATCTCCTCAAATCTATGTTGCATCTTTCCCAGTCGCCGAAATCTGTGCAGTACACGGCGCGGCATCCTATTTCTATCCTTTCCATGAACTCTTCTGAGGATTCATCGTCCCGCCGACGAGTGTCGGTGAGCCCTAATGCATCCATCAGGGACGCCCTAGCTACCGACCTGTTTTTCCGACCATCCAGGTCCAAACCCAGTAACTTCTGGGCACCTTCTCTGTAGTCCGCGTAAGTGACTCCGGTCACTGCCTCGCCCTCTACCTTCAGGCTTGTGATCCGGACCACATCCTCCAAGCTGGGCACCATGTGCCCCCAGGGCATCAGGAATGCCCGGCTCACTGGGTCCCATCTCTCACACAAGGCTTGGATCAGGACTAGGTCGAGCTGGATCGGCTCGATCCGAAGGAAGGTACCAAATCCCATCACGTCTAGCCTCGCCTTCTGAAAATCTGGGAGGCCCCTGTACGCTGCTACTACCAACTCCCATAAGATTTGTGATTTCATCACAACCTACACATACAAGGAATGGGGGTGAGGTTTGGTCGGAAGAAAGGAAGAAAGAATGAGAAAAGGGCAAGAAAACTTGGCTTACGAGTTGAGATTGGGCCCTTTCGCTGAAGTGCCCTTCAAGGTCTGAAAGCCTCCTGGAACTACTACCACTGGACCTGCTTCTCTTCGAGGAATGGGAAGATTCGCCCTCCATCCAACTCTCAGAATTTTGAACTCCTCCTCTCCCGTAAGAACTTGTGCTCCTCGAGTTAGCTCTCGATATACCTGGGAAGATAAAAGGGACAAGAATTTATAGAAATGGAAGGAGTGCGGGCCAAGATTGCCTCCATCACCTGTCAATGATAGCCCTCGCAATGAGGCACCTGCCAAGCGGTCCCATGTGTCGCTTCACCGCTCGCACAGGGTGATTGACTGGACGAAGAATAGGACGAATAGCCCCTATGTTGTCTAGGGATACCCTATCATAATTTGGAGGACGTCCGCAAAATTTGACATAACATCCGGGAAAAGGAACTAGGGCCGTCATTATTGACTTCGACGGCAGATTCCCGTGGAAAATGGTCACAACAAGACGCGATTCTCCGCTTGGAGCGGAGTCTCGGCAGACCCATCACATGGGAACAGTGCAAAGGAGAAGAAGTGTAGGGAAGAAGGAACGCACAAAAGAACAAATAAACAGCAGAAAATCAAATCACTCCATTCATAATTCTACATAAGCTGTCACAAACACTACAATCATAGAGAGGTGGCGGGTCCACTAGCTCGCCAATCCTCACCATCACTCATCTCTCTGGGCACTCTCCTCCTCTCCCCCGAGGTGAGGGTCCCTCAGAAGCCTCCGGGATCCCCGTGCAGTAGCACCTGCCTCGCCTCTGGGCGCCTGCTCCGCAGCAGTGACTCGCTGCTCCTCCCCTGGCGTGGCAAAGAAGCCACTGGCGGCAAAGCGACCGGACTGGCGGAGTCGCTCCCCGAACTCTCGCGCTCTCTCGTAGCGCGTCTCCATCCCTCCTAGCCTCTGCACGACGGCCTGAAGGCCCAGCTGGAGCTCCCTCACTTGGGCCTCCAAGGCCCTCCTCTCGGTCAGATCCCGCTGTCGCTCGGACCTTCTCTCGGCTTTCTCTCTCTCTGCCTCTCTCCTCATCATCTGCAGAAGAACCCTTAACTCCAGGATGTCTGGAGAAGGTCTCTCCTCACCACGATGCCGCAGCTCCGCTACAGTCGCCACCCAGGCGTCACGCTCCTCTTCCGCCCGGGTCGCGCGGGCCACCGCACCGGCAAGTTGCTCCCGGAGGGAGGCAATCTCGAGAAAAGGGGCCGAGGAACTGGAAGATCCGCCAGCCACTCCCACCGTCGCTGTCTGCTGGGCACGCTGGAACAAAATAAACAACGGCCGTCAGTGAAACTCCAAAATCTGAAGTTAAAAGTGCGGCACATAACTTACCAGGAGCGACAACTCATGTTGAGCGACGGCCAGCTGCCGCCTAGTCTCTGACAGTTGGGCGCGCGAGCCGCCGATGCCACGCGTGTCCCCAGCTTGGGGAAGCCCCGCGTAGCTCTCTCTCTGCCGCCGCAGGAAGTCGGCACTGTCCTGCACCAGTATACCCCCTTGCTGTCCAGGGAGACGTACGGGCCACTCCTCGAGCCTCGCCTTGCCGCGACTCTCCCTCCTGACGCGGCTCGGCTCGTCCGCACTCGCCCACTCATCGGCCAGACCCAGGGTCCTTGCCATGTCCTGCACCAAGAAAGGGGTCCATATCAGTCAAAAGGAACGCGTCCCCTGTCTAGGACGCGTCCATCATTTGAGTGCAACACTCGCCGAACCCTTTCCCCCTCGCGCGGCTCGCTTCAAAACCCAAAATGAATTAAAAGAGGAAGAGATCGAAGCACCTACCGGACCGTGTTCACCTCCTCCCACGCCATCGGGCCCCTCAGGTCCCTCGGGGGCCCGGAGCGGCCCTTCCTCCTCCATGGACGCCGTTCCGTGCTCGGGCGCGTCCCTCCTTGGGCGAGGGGTCCCGCGTCCCTCTCCACCTTCACCGTGGTCAGGCCCACCGAACTCCATCGATCAAAAGAGGAGGAAGACGAGAAAGGGGCAAGCGAGTTTCGGCAGAAGGCGGGCTCGTTTGCGGGTAAGGCACGGGAGAAGAAAGACCACCCGTCGCTTTAAATTTGAAATCAAGGATTAAGACGCGTCCTCGCGCCTGGACGCGCCCAAAAGGGGGAAAAGGAAACAAAATCCCCCCGTGCAAAGCGTAGTTCCCCGCTGTTCAGGGCAAGGTCTCGCGGAGCGTGCCTCAAAGGACAACTCAGTGCAAAGAAGAAAGTGTGGGAGAGAGAAAGGTACACACAACACAAAAAAGCCATTTCCATTTCATATAATAGCCGAAAGTACATCATACAGTGAGAAGGGTGACGTGTACAAGCAACTCTCTAACTCTCACCACCACCCTCCTGGTCATCTCTCTCCTCCCTCCTCTGCCGGGGATCCCTAGGGGGCCTCTGCGAACCCTGAGAAGCCGTGCTCGCCTCGCCCTGCGGTGGCACTCCAGCCTCGAAGGCGCGACGACGCTCCTCGGCCGAAGAGACCAGATAGCTGCCCATGGAAAAAGAACCAGACTGACGAAGTCGCGCCCCGCGTTCCTTCGCCCTCTGGTACCGCTCCTCGCTCTCCCGAAGCCTCCCCTCCGCCGTGCCGAGACTCAATCGGAGCTCCAGCAGCTGGGCCTCTAGAGCCCTCCTCTCGGTCTGATCCCGCTGTCGCTCCTCCCTCTCTCTCTCCCTATCCCTCTCCCTCTCTCTCTCCACGCTCTCCCTCTCTCTCTCCACGTTCTCCCTATCCCTCTCCCTCTCCTCTCTCTCCCTCATCGCCTCTCTCCTCGACAGCTCGAGGGCGATCCGCAGATCCAGCACGTCACGAGGGAGCTCCTCAGCCTCCCGTCGACGCTCCTCCTCCAGCTCCGCAATCCGGGCGTCACGCTCTGCCACCCAGGCATCGCGCTCTGCCACCCAGGCATCGCGCTCCTGCTCAGCACGAACAGCACGGGCCAGGGCCTCCCGAATCTCGGCCACCTGTCAAAGCACGCATGCACCGTAAGAGAACAGTGATAGAAGGAAAGCAGCTAGAAAAGGGTCGGGGCCAAGCAAACACTCACTCGAGCCTCGCGGTCACGCTCGGCCTCCTCAGCCCGAGCCACCGCGTGCGCCAGCTGCTCCTGGAGGGCAGAAACCTCCGGAGGAGGGCCCCGCGAACTGGAACCCGCTCCACCAGCCATCCCGGCTGCCGCTGTCTGGTGGGCCCGCTGAAACACGGGGCAAACGTCAGTCAAAGGCTAAGCATCAAAAATCCAGGTCACAAAAAAATGCATTGCATAGACTCACCAGGATCTCCAACTCCTGTCGGATGGCCACCAACTGTCGCCTGGCGTCCGCCAACTGGGCCCGCAGGTCGGCGATCATGGTATCACGAGCATCCTGCATTGCACATAAGTTAGTACCCATGCATATACATATAGAAAGGTGGAGCATTTTCATTTCACTTACCCCTGCCATACCACCGAGGAGAGGCGGTCCCCGTACGTAGCTCGGTACCGTCTCATGTAGTCTGTGCTGTCCTGTACATGGGACACCACTGGGACCCCGCCCTGCTGCCAGTCCTGGTACTGTGCTGGGAAGCGCGTACGCCAGTCCACAATCTTCGCCTTCCCCTTGGTCTTCCGCCCAATGCGGGCCGGCGCATCTACGTCAACCCACTCCTGGGCCAGCCCCAACGTCCTCATGACCAGTCTAAGCCGCAGCGGCTCAATCTCGTTCAGGCAATGGACCCACACGTCCCGCCTGAAACGAGGAAGACCCGCTACAACCCAGGGCTGGCCAGCATCGCCCATGCCCAGGTAGGGCCTCCACACCACCTGCATCACCATACATACATCATATTAGTTACCATTCAGTCACATGCATAAACACAAAAAAAAATCATACGCATCATACCATGGCCTCGGGATACTCGCTCAGCTCCCGACGAAGTGACGCCAGCTGGTAGCCGTGGGGTGCTGCAACCACGACCGGCCTCCACTGCCGCGCCAGAGGCACGGCCCTCCTGTTCCCATGCCTAGCTCTCCCCATCGGGAAATAGTAATAGCTCCACACCTGCATCCATCATACATCATTAGTACAATAATTGCATATTTAACTGTGGAATGCATAAATAAAATGTTTACCTGGAGGAAAGGTGCGAAGCCGCTGACTGTCGTCTCCTTCTCCGAAGTCTGGGAGAGATCAGCAATCAAATGGGCAAGCAGAGCCGCTCCCCACGCGTAGTGTCCCACTCTGTCCAGATCCGCCAAGATCCCGAGGAAACGGCAGTGGATGCCATCCCCCTTCGTCCCCAGCAGAAGGCGGCCCAGGAAGAAGAAAAGAAACCTCCGAAGATCTAGGTCCACCAGCTCCCTCTCGCTCGGATCCTGGGTGAAAGCTGCACGAGCATCCCCCTCCAGTCGAGCCAAGAACTCCGCTCCAGTCTCGCTAACCCGCTGGCGCGGGTCGACGAATCCGAGCGCCTCCATGATCTCCACTCGGCCGACTACCCTGCTGTCTCTATCAGTCACGCTCGTCTCTAACCACAGCAGGTCCAGGGCACTCTCTCGGTAGTCGGGGTAGGTGACCCCGCTGACTGCCTCTCCGTCAACCCGTAGCCCGGTAATCCGAGCCACGTCCTCTAGTGTCGGCACCATGTGCCCCCAGGGCATCAAAAACGCCCGGCTCGGTGCGTGCCACCGCTCCCTCAATGCCTGGATAAGAGGAAGGTCGAGCCGGAAGGGCTCGATCCTAAGGAAAGCTCCAAAGCCCATGGCGTCCACACGCGCCCTCTGGAAATCCGGCAGCCCACGGTATGCTGCCACCACCAAGGACCAGCTGATCCGGCCCTTCATCACGCCCTGCACACCACAAAAACCAACAAAGAACACATCAGCATCATGAACAGTAATAAACAATAACACTGTATATACTATTTATTCTTTTTATTTATTTTTTTAAAATATATATATATATATATATATTATTTTTTGGAGGCGTCCAGGCCCCTGGACGCCTCCTTCCTATTTTTCTTTATTTCTTTTTTTCAAAAAAAAATCCAAGAACCAAAAACAAAAATATATATATATAATATATATATTATTATGGAGGCGTCCTAGGCCTTGGACGCCTCCTTATTTTTTAATTTTATTTTATTATTTACGTAAATAAATAAATAAACAAAAATAAAAAAAAGTGGAGGCGTCCAGGCCCCTGGACGCCTCCTTCTCTCACTACCCGGCCTTCTCTCACAGCCTCTCGCACGCCCGTTTTAGCCTATTGAACCACAAAGTGAGAATTCCGAAGTACTTACCGGGTCGTGATCGTCCTCTCCCGCGTCACCAGCATCCGCAGCGGCCTCCGCGGCCAGAAGCGGCACCTCCATCTCCTCACCCGCAGCAATCTCCTCTGCTGCGGCCTCCTCGGCATCATCCCTCAACCTCCTCGCACGACGAGCCAGTCGTTTCCGCTTCCCTGGACCCTGGCTCGATCCTCCTCGCTCCATTGGGACTAAGAATGGGTCGTTTGGAGTGGCTGGACGGTCAGAATGAACAGTAAGTGAGTTAGGGGGGGAGCCCCCCCTATATATAGATTAAGCTTTAATTGGGGCGTCCAGGCGCCTGGACGCCCCCACTTTTTTATTTTTTTAAAAAAAATTCAAAAACCTTAGGGGCGTCCAGGCGCCTGGACGCCCCCAAACCAAAAAATTAAAAAATAAAAAAAATAAAAAATTAGGGGCGTCCAGGTCCCTGGACGCCCCCAAACCAAAAAATCAAAAAAAAATAATAAAAAATAATAAAAAATTAGGGGCGTCCAGGATCCTGGACGCCCCCCAAAAAATTTTTTTTTAAAAAAAATTATTAAAAAAACAGGGGCGTCCAGGCCTCTGGACGCCCCCATAATAAAAAATAATAAAAAATATAATAAAAAGAAAAAAGGGGGTTAAAGTATGTATATAATCCAAACAAAAGAAAAAAAGGAAAGAAAAAGAAAAACCACAAAAAAGATAATAATTAAGGGGACGGGGGTCCGAAACATCCAAATGCCAGATTTTATTCCATCAGAAAGCAGAATGAGCTACATCAGGGGTTTAGGCGCCTTAGGCCTTAACTTCCCCAGTTCGGTTACATAAGCCCTCCACGGCTCGCATTCTTCCACCACGTGCGCTAACGCCTTTCCTACAACACTTGTCTTCCAGGGAGCTTTAATGGCCTTCGCTTCCTTCGCGTCCGCTTCAGTGCCCAACTCCCTCTTCTTCAAAGGAACGATGCCAGTCGGTGGTGGGAACGAATGGCGTGGGATGCCAATCTGGAGGCAGCACCGATGCGCGTTGTAAAGAACGAACTCGGTCGCGCCGATCAGTTGAAGATCAACTTCGGGAGAAGACCTCATGAGGAGATCTAGCGAAAGCAAACATGCCGGTGCGCAAGTAAAAAGCCTTGTGTCACGGTGCGGAAGTGAGACCGCCAGTCTTCACGTTTCTTCAGCCACGGAACGCGGTTCACTACAGTACCACCGAAGCCTAACACGTCGGCTATGTGATGAAGAGGGCTTTGTTGGAAGAGCTTCGAAGCGGTTGGCATTCCCTCGCGGTGGTCGAATTTGAAATGCAAATCCAGCCAGCAATTCAAGACAAGTGCACAACCAAATGGAGGCTTACCCATGCTCGAGGCAGTAAGACCGCTGTAAAGATAGGCAAGGACGGCGGGTCCCACCCTCTTTCCACGCCAGATCCCGCAGATAGCACCCAGTTGGTCTTCCTCCACCATGTTGTCGGTATAAGGGAACAAGAGAGCACCCGCCAGACAAATGGTGAACCCCTTCATGATTCCCTCCAAATAGTCATCGTCTGGTGACCCTCTCAGGGCGTCCATGACCCACTCCGCAAGCTTTTGGAGATCGATCCCCTTTTGAGTACGGACCTTTCTGGCTGCGTCGGGCGGCATGAAGCTTCCAAGGACACTTTCAGAAGTCCCCCGTGTCAGCATCCGCATAGCCTTCACCTTCCCGTCACTCTTGAATTTCTTCAATCCGAGCAGAAGTTCCACCTCCTCGAGGAGGATGGTCACCTCGAAGGTCGGGAAGATAAAAGTGTGGGTCTGGGGATGCCAGATCTCCACTAGTGCGCCCATAGCCGCCCAGTCCATACGAATCTTCTCGTAATGCTTGGCGTGAATAAGGAGCCCCTGCAGATGCCACTTCGAGAGTATGGCCCTCATGCCAATGGAGATATTGGAAGTCAGCTTTGAAAGCCATGGCAGCTTGGAAAACTTCCTCGGGCCTGGGAAGAGTGGATATGGCTGGAAGAGGAAAGAAGAAGAAATGAAGGAAGTAAGAAGAAGGCTCACGTGGAGAAATTTGAAAAGAGTCAGCTTACCATATGCGACATGATCGTCCCACTCAGATGACCCTCGAGCTCGGAGAGTCGCCTGATCTCGCTGCTAGGCATGCTCCTCTTCATAACGCGGGAAGACTCTCCTTCCATCCTGAAATCTCTAGATTCTCCTCTCTTTCCTCTCCTGAGCTTCCAAAACCCACCTTGGTGCATTTGAATGAACTAGCCTAAGGGGAGTTCTTATAGGAAGGGAAGGTGCTACAGGACAGAACATGTCACATCAGCGGTCGCTATCAGGATTTTGTCTGGATCTCCTTTGAACTATGGTGCGATTCTGCTATGATTCTGCTACTTTATGATGTTGCTAACCTTTGCTGGCCTGTGCAGGTTTTACTAACGGACGTCTTTGTCCTATCTCCTGTCCCACCTTTCATTGGTTGGTCCCACCATGTCATGCATCGTAGTATATGATACGTACGCTACTAGAACATGCCGAGGACCGTGCGGCCCGAACGAATCTGGGATCTGAGTTCCCCTTCAACAAAAACGGTGATGATCCCGGAAGAATTTGGGTTGTACGGATAGGCCGTCAATTTGTGATAGAATGGGGACGACGGTTCCATTCAGTGAGTTGGTACGCGGATAAACGGGCCCCAGCCCAGTATCAGCTCACCGGGTCGGTATCCTGACCCGTTCTTCACAAGTTGACAATATTATCCTTGGCTATTTTCTATTTTAGTTTGTTTTAAATTTTTCTTTAACCCAGCATGCATTCATATAGGACTTTGATTTATTGCGGAAGATCATTCAAGTGATTCGATTGTGAAAGCCGTTGTGCTCCAATTCCCACAAATATGAGATATTCCACTCCGAATGAAATACTGAGTTTCCTTGAGACAGCCCTACGCTGCTCTTCCAAAGGAGACCCTTGTTTGGACAGACCCTCAGATATTCCTTTACCTTTTTTTGACCCACCTTGGCCGCAGCACTTCCACATTGGCTGGTAACCGCTCCCCAAAGGTGAAACCTCCGGTTTATGACCCAGGTACTTCCACACCGAGAAGTTGGTCTCCTTTTGTTTCGTGCCTGAGCGCACATCTCACCCTCCCTTATTTGATCTCCGTCCAAGCAATCGTCAATGTTTGAAAGACCTTCTTCAAGGTCGCCTCATTGAAACTCCAGGAAAGATTCCAAACAGTAACGTCAAAAGCGTGTCTCATCACACCTTGGCATCAACTTATCAGTCCGCTCCCACTTCACTCCACTCCACTTCGATACCATTCCACTACGTGTCGCTCCCTTGCAAAGCAGACGCCAAGGCGGGGCAGCTGTAGACACGCCATTCTGACGTCTCCTGAGAAAGTCTCATATTACTATACAACGCCCCGCAACGGCTTACGCATTTTGAATCACTCGAGTGCTTCCTTTTCTCGGGTCTTCTTCTGCCTTTTTCGGCATCCGGAATCGTCTCGTCACGGCATTCGGACGGCATCAACACCAGTCGGACGCATCAGGAGGTTCCGGAATCAAGAAGGGGGTCTACCGGGCGGTCGCCGACGCCTGATTTGAGGACCCGGGTGGGTCTTAATGGGGGCGTCCAGGCCCCTGGACGCCCCCATCTTTTTAATTTATTTTATTATTTATTATTTTTCTCAGGGCCCAAAAATAAATAAAAATATATATATTTTAATGGAGGCGTCCAGGCCCCTGGACGCCTCCATAAAAACTAATAATAATAAATATTTATAAAATGCCAGTTGGCATAAAAAAATAAAATAAATAAAAAATACATATTAATGGAGGCGTCCAGGCTCCTGGACGCCTCCATAAAAAACAAATAAAAAAATTAAATTGCCAGCCCTAGTATAAAAAGACAAAACATAAATAAAATAATATATTTTGGAGGCGTCCAGGCCCCTGGACGCCTCCATTAACTCCCTCACGGGCGCCGGCCACCGAACGACGGTTTGTCGTGTGTGAAAAAATCCAAATTATAGAGACGTCCAGTCAGCTGGACGCGCCCATTTCTGAATCACGAGGCGCCGCTCACAAAACCACGCGTTGTGCCAAACCGCGTGCGGCCGTCGTCGGCTTTCGGTGGACCTGCTTGAGGCGTCCTGGACCCTGGATGCCTCCACAAAATTATTCTAAAAAAATATATAAAAATAGAATAAAATATTATTTCGGTCCTGATGGAGGTGTCCAGGGTCCTGGACGCCTCCACCCTCCGGAGCCCTATAAATAGAGGCCCACCCCCTCAGTTCTGGGAGAGCTAAGAAGTGATCCGATAGGCTGCCGGAGCCCAGAGGCTACGGAGTCATTTTCTAACCCGTGGGTTCTTTTGTAGGTGGAGGTTCTGCCGGCTTCTCGGGTGCTCACGCTCGCGAGAGGAAGGTCGTCTTCATCCACCGCGCTTCCACGTCGTCCCCACGCTGCCGGAGCTCCGCCGGATTTCACCCTCGGCTCATCCAATAAGCCTTTTCTTCCCCTTCTTCTTCATAGTTCTTTACATTCATCATACTGCATCCTCTATCCCCCTTCACAAGGGCGCCTCTTCTCTTATACTTCTTGCATCCATCATCTCATTTTTCTCCCACTCGAGTCCGAGAGGGGTTTAAAAGATAACACCAACCAGGTGTGTGTCTTGCCATCATTTCGTTACTTTTATCGCAAGGATTTGAATACTACACCTTCATCTTTCTAATCCACTTGTTACTTGTTTGTCGTTGTTTTGCAAGGGTAACCGAGGAAAGCCCTCTCCGTCGGCCGGCCGAAGGGAGAGGAAGAAGCAACCCGCCATCTCCCGCTCTCGAGGTAGGCGCGATCACTTTCTTATTTTGGGGTCTTTTGGCCCCTGGCGATCACATCTTGTCATCGAGGCCGCGGCGAGTCACTTCCCCAATGGCCGTTTAAATTTCTGTTTCCTATATTCTCTTTATATTTTGTTATATTCTGCTTATATCATCGAGGCCGCGGCGAGTCACTTCCCCAATGGCCGTTTAAATTTCTATTCCTATAATCTCTTTATGTTTTGTTATATTCTGCTTATATCATCGAGGCCGCGGCGAGTCACATCCCCAATGGCCGTTTAAATTTCCGTTCTTATATTCTCTTTATATTCTGTTATATTCTGCTCTTATCATCGAGGCCGCGGCGAGTCACTTCCCCAATGGCCGTTTAAATTCCCGCTCTTTGTATTCTCTTCATATTCTGTCATCTTATTATCTGCTCATATTCTCGAGGCCGCGGCAAGTCACTTCCCCAATGGCCGTTTCAATTCTTGTCATTTAATTTTTGCACCATTCCCGTCCCCCCGAGGCCGCGGCGAGTCACTTCCCGCTATGGCCGTTTAACCCCCATATTTTGCTATATCACACTTGTCCCGCTCGCCCCGCCGGAGCAATCTCCCGTGGTGGCCCCTTCTCTCTTTCCTCTCATTTCTGTGTTGCAGCAAACAAAACAAAAAAAAGAAGGAGCCCGCGCGCGCTCCGCATCCTTCTCCGCTCTTCCCCGAACCGCGTGACGTCGCTCACACCAAGCACAACCCACAAAGGCCTTATTGATATTCCCATGTATAGGGTCCAGGGATGACAGGAGCCATCTCGTTTTATTCAGATTTCTGTCGGTTACTTGCGGACCACTTGACATTCGGACAAGGGTCCGTATTGAAGGTACGGCGTAGACAGGCGCAACCCCATATAAATGCATGCCGAGTTCACGGCAATTTTAGTGAAAGAGCGGGAATGAATCTCAATGGGAACGGGTCAGAATTGATGAACTATTGGCCCAGAGCAATGCCGGATTACAACCATGTCGGGATGGGAGCCATCGGCCACGTCGGACATTCACGGGCCTTTTCATGTTCGGACGTATGTCCATAATACAAACGCGGCGAAAATCGAGGTGAACCCGTTCAAATGTCTGCCAAACGTGCGGCAATTTTAGTAGCGGCTCGGAAGGGATCCGGCCTGAGAAACGAGTCCGGTTTAATCAGAATATCGGCCCGAGGCGAGATCAGGTCGTGGCTATTTCGGGATAATTCCCAAGATTCAGACCCAACCTAGGAGGGCGGCATTATTGTTCCTTCGGCATCGGGTCACGGGAGAGACGGGGCTGCAACATGGGTTTTACCATTTTTTTTATCTGGGCTTTAAATTATAAGCATATATATTTTATTGCTTATTTCCCTTTTATGTGTTTATTCTGGATGATTTCTCCATTTTTCGTTTACTATTATTACTATTATATTTTCCCTTTTTTTACTATTATTATTATTATTTTGTATTTTTGTTTGTTTATTTTATATTTATATATATATTCAGGTTTGTTTATTTGTCATAATTTTTTTATTAATTTATTATTATTTTTATTATTATTATCATTATCTTTATATTAATACATATATATTTTTTTGAAGAGAGAGAGTGGGCCGCTGGAGGGCTAAAAGGGGTTAAATGAGGGCGTGCCGGCGAAGGGTCTGGTCGAGCGTGCCGGCGAGGGGCGCGAACGGGCGTGCCGGCGAGGGGCACGAACGGGCGTGCCGGTGAAGGACGTGCAGGCGTGTCGCTGAGCGTAGGGGGGGAGCGTGCCGGCGAAGGGCCTAGTCAGGCGTGCCGGGGAGACGGCGGTCGGAGCGTGCCGGCGAGGGGTTGGCTGGAGCGTGCCACCCGGGGGTTCAAAGGGGTGTACCGGGGAAGGCCCCAAGGAGGCGTGCCCCTGAGAGGCTCAAAGAAGTGTACCGGGGAAGGCAGCAGGGGGTGTACCGCTGAAGGGCTCAAAGAGGCGTACCGGGGAAGGCTGTAGGGGGGTGTACCGCTGAAGGGCTCAAAGAGGCGTGTACATGGGAGTGAAGGGCGTACCGGGCTGGGAGCGTGCCGGTGGAGGATGATGGAGGGTATGCCGGCGAAGGATGATAGAGGTGTACCGGCGAAGGGCTGGGTTAGGCGTACCGGTGAAGGCCCACTCCTCCTCCACTTCTTTTAAGGCTTTTCTTTTCTTCTTTTCTGATTTTTATTAAGTTTGCATCGGTTTCTTCTTTCCTTCTCTTGATTAATTTCCGTTCCTTCTCCCACAAGGACGAGTGTTCAAGTTGTTTAGTTTTCGTTCGATTTGGCTCTCTTTGGGTTGATTACGGTTCCCTTGCCTTGGTTAAAGCATTTTTACCGTTGTACTTTTTGTTTGTTTGTTACTTTCTTCTATCTTTTTAATATGTTATCGTTTCTAACAAAAATTCGGCTGCACCTCCCCTTGACCCGAGCGTAAGGGAGATAAAGGGAACGCGCCCACATGGAGTGGCAGAACCCGACAACTGGAGGTGGGCGCCCGAGAGCGGCAACACCTTTAATGAAACTTCGGAAAACTCGGTGAAAACAACGGACCGGAGACCTCCCTAGGGCCGGCTAAGGAGTTCACCGGGCAAGGAAGGACTGGTGGTTAGTGTGCCGACCAGGGAGCCTCAGCAGCGTGCCGGGCTGGGGGAGGCCAGGGTGTGCCGCTGAGGGGCTGTGCCGCGGAAGGCCAAGGGCGCCGGGCAAGGCGCCCAGGGGCTGTGCCGACGAACGGGGGCCAAGGCGTGCCGGACAAAGGAGGGAAAAAGGGCATGCCGGGCCAGGGTCCGAGGGACTGTGCTGGGGGAGGCCCTAACAAGGGCTGTGCTGGTGAAAGGGCGGCCAAGGCGCACCGGGGAAGGCCCGTAAGGGGCGTGCCGCTGGGGGCACAACTGGGGCGTGCCGTTGGAGGCACGGCTGGGGTATGCCGCTTAGGGCGCCCAGGGGTGAGCAAAAGCAAGAATGCCCCGGGAGGAAGTAAACCCTAGCAAAAGGAAAAGGGGAAAGGGGTGTGAAACACCGAAGGATGCAAACACGGAAGACACGCGTTGGAGAGATGTCCGAGGAGACGTTTGCAAGCCTTCCACTTTTATTCTCACAAGAGGAGTGGCCCGAGGGGGAGAATACATTGCAACGTCGACAAAACAAGAAATGAAAGGAAAAAAAGAGAAAAAAGAAATACAGTGGGGGGAACGGAGCGTGGACTCCTCCCCTCCCGGGCCTCACTCCCTCTCTCCACCCACTCTTCTTCTCTTCGCACGGACGCCGAGAGCCGGAGTGGCAGCGGGGAGGGGAAGGGCAGCCGACCCTCTCCCCCTTTTATTCTTCTCTTCTTTCTCTTCCTCTTCTTCTTCTTCTCTTCGCGCGGACGGCGATGGACGGAGCAGCAGGAGGGAGAGAAAGAGCCTCCCCTCCCCTTCTTCTCTTCTCTCTTCGCACAGACGGCGGCGGTGGGTGGAACGGCGGGGCCTCTCCCCTCTCTTCCTATCCTCCCTCTTCTTCTCTTCTCCTCTTCTTCTTCCCTTCTTCTCTTCGCCCTCTGCCTCTGTGTGCGTGTGTGTCTGCCTCCTCCCCCCTGTTCACCAAAAATGGGAGTCGTTTTATACTCCCAGCAGCGGGAGCCCTCGAGCATGGCGGTGGGAGGCGGGAAGTGCTGGGGTCATCATTGAGTTTGACTTCTCTCATCCTGGGCGTCAGGGGAGTAGCTTGCATGGCCCAACCCCTGGCCGACACCTCGGACAGGCTACTGCGAGCCGAAGACGTAGGGCGTGGGCGGCACGTCGTTCGGCCGTTGAAAAAGCCTTCACGCTGTGCCCCTGACGGGCTTAAGAAGTGTGTCGCTGCAAGACACCATAAGCGTGCTGCTGAAGAGGGCAAAAGGCGTGTCGCTGGAAGTTGCCCAAGCGTGTCGTTGAAGGGGGCAAACAGCGTGCCGTTGAAGGCCCTGAGGAGCGTGCCGCTGAAGCCCCAAATGGGCGTGCCGCTGAGGCTTCCTGGGGTGAGTGCCACTTAAGACCCCCCCTGGGGGGTGTGCCGCTGAAGACCAAGGGGGAGTGCCGTTGAAGGGCGAAGGACCCTGTGCCGCTGAAGGCCAAGGTGGCTATGCCGTTGAAGGGCAAGGGGGCTGTGCCGCTGAAGGCCAAGGGGGTTGTGCCGCTGAAGGGCAAGGGGGCGTGCCGCTGAAGGTCAGGAGGGTGTGTGCCGCTGGGGCTCCCTGGGGGGGCGTGCCACTGGGGCTCCCTAGGGGGTGTGCCGCTGGATACACCCTGGGGGAGTGCCTCTAGGGTTCCCTAGGGGGTGTGCCACTGGATACACCCTGGGGGTGTGCCGGTGGGGCTCCCCAGGGGGCGTGCCGCTGGAGGCACCCTGGGGGTGTGCCGCTGGGGCTCCCCAGGGGGTGTGCCGCTGGAGACACCCTGGGGGTGTGCAGCTGAAGGCCAAGGGCGTGCCACTGAGAGGGGCCAGTGGCGGGCCGCTGAAGGGCCTTGGGCGTGCCGTTGAATGGCTAAATGGGCCGTTTTGAGCCCGTAGTGAGCACGAGTTGTGGCCCATTTGATTTTCTTCGAGGCCCATGGATTGTGAGCTTTCCAGGGGTTGGTTTCTCTTGGCTGTCGTGACTCCGAGGACAGCTTCGTGGCAGTGTGCATATTTGGGGAGTCCGGACGACCGGTCTCACCGGGGCTTCTTCACTTGGTGCCGTTGTTAGTGCTGGGCCGAGTAGGATATCTGGGTGTGTAATTTTTGGTGTCCACAAATGCCCCCCACCCACGGGTAGCGCAGGCGAAGGATGAGCCGGGCAGTGCCCGCGTGTGTACTACTCTCTTTTTCTCTTCGTCGGTGCCGCCGGGATGTCGGGAGCCGCCGTGACTTGTTTGTCTCTTCTTTTCTTCGTCAGTGCCGACGGGGTGTCGGGTGTTGACATGGTTTGTTGGCTTCTTTGTCTCTTCATCAGTGCCGGCAGGGTGTCGGGAGTTGACCTGGTTTATTGGTCTCTTCGTCTCTTCGTCAGTGCCGATAGGGTGTCAGGAACTGACCTGATTTGTTGGTCTCTTGGTCTCTTCATCGGCGCTAACAGGGTGTCGGGAGCCGACCTGGTTTGTTGATCTCTTGGTCTCTTCGCTAGTGCCGACAGAGTGTCAGGAGCTGACCTGCTTTATTGATCTCTTGGTCTCTTCGCCAGTGCCGACAGAGTGTCGGGAGCTGACCTGGTTTGTTGATCTCTTGGTCTCTTCGCCAGTGCCGATAGGGTGTCGGGAGCTAACCTGATTTATTGTCTCTTGGTCTCTTCGTCAGTGCCGACAAGGCGTCGAGAACTGACCTGGTTTGTTATCTCTTTGTCTCTTCATCAGTGTCGACCGGAGACAGAGAATGATGTGGTATGTTGGTCTCTTCTTCTCTTCGTTAGTGCCGACAGGTTGCCGGGCGCTGACGTGGTATGTTGGTCTCTTATGCTCTTCGTCAGTGCCGATGGGGTGTCGGGGACTGACTGACATGTTGGTCTCTTTATCTCTTCATCAGTGCCGGTGGGGTGCCGGGAACTGAAGAAGTATGTTGGTTTCTTTATCAGTGCCGACGGGGTGTTGGGAACTGAAGCAGCATATTGGTCTCTTCATCAGTGCCGACGGGGTGTCGGGAACTGAAGCAGCATATTGGTCTCTTCATCAGTGCCGACGAGATGCCGGGAACTGAAGCAGTATGTTGGTCTCTTTGTCTCTTCATCAGTGCCAATGGGGCGTCGGGAGCTGACATGCTCTGTTGGTCTCTTTGTCTCCTCGTCAATGCCGACAGGGTGCCGGGAGCTGACATGGTTTGTTGGTCTCTTTGTCTCTTCGTCAGCGCCGATAGGGTGCCGGGAGCTAACATAGTTTGTTGGTCCCTTTGTCTCTTCATCAGTGCCGACGGGGTACCAGGAACTGACGTGCTTTGTTCGTCTCTTCTTCTCTTATTTTTCTTCTCTTCTCTTTTCTCCTCTTCTATATTCCCTTGCACGTAAACATGGGGTGAGAATTTATTTAGTGTCCTCAAATCAGGGAAGCGGGCTGCGAAAGCTGAAATTTGGGGAGCAGGCTGCCAGAGCCAGACTTTGGAAAGCGGGCCATGGGGGCCGAGGTTAGCAGGCTACAAGAGCCAAAGTTGGGAAGCAGGCTATAAAAGCCAAAGGGAAGCAGGCCAGAAGAGCCAAAGTCGGGAAGCGGGCCGCGGAGGCCAAATTGGGGGAGAAGCTTATAAAGCCAAGGATATTGGGAAGCGGGCTCCAAGAGCCGAAATTATCGGAAGTGAGCCGTGAAGGCCGAATTCTGGGAAGCAGGCTATGAGAGCCGAATTTCGGGAAGCAGGCTGCAAGAGCCAAAGATGTTAGGAAGCGGGTTGCAAGAGCCGAAATTATGGGAAGCGGGCCATGAAGACCGAATCGGGGAAGCAGATTACAGAAGCCGGAGTTGGGAGATTAACGAGCCGCGAGGGCAAGAGGTAGGCCATGGGGGGCCAAGATTGGGCTCTACGAGCCAGAGCTGGGAAAATAGGCTGCGATAGCCGAAATTGATTTTACTGTATACACACCTTATTTTTTTTATTTATTTTTTTAATTTATTTTTTTGTTATTATTTTTTATTCAAGTATGCAGGCATTCATTAGCAGACATAACATAAACATACGTATGTGATAGCTCCCTCTATAGGGGATGGGATAGGGACATCGCCCATAATTCGCAGACACGGTGCGGGTCATGAGGCACAATTGAGGGGTGGTGCACCCGTCAAGAGGATATCGCACATCTTGCATGCATAGCCTTAATTCACGCATTTCACCCGAGGCAATTCTCTGTGGCGTGGCGGTATGTGAACAAAGAGCCCTAACCATAGGGATATGCAGGTTTTCCAGGTGACACTCGAGGATCACTCTAGCACCTACACATTAGTTCCAGGCTTTCGACTTTCGATAGCTTCACACAGCCCCCACTTGTTTATTTTGGTAGCGGATTTCACGATTCGGCACGAGTGTCCTCATGTGTCTCAATGGGGATTCCCGGCTAATAGGTTTCATCCTTATTGTAATTCGCTTCACCATTTCGCGCGAGTCTCCTCATGTGTCTCAATGGGGATTCCCGGCTACTCGGATTCACGTTTCTCTCTTTTTTTTCTCTCTCTTTTTTATTATTTTTTGTTTTACAGTGGGGGTGGGCAGCTTTTTCCTCACGATTACCTTTCATGCGAGTGCAAGAATTCAAGTCTCCGTAGAGTGCTAAGAAGGAATTCGGGCAATCCCTATGGTTGAAAGCTATTGAACACATTAAGTGCTAAGTGTGGGAGCGTTGCCTCAGGTTTATTTTGTGAGTTGGGCTTACCGATTCAGCCATGACTCTTCCCATTGACATGTGCACCTGCCATAATTGGGTTCCCTTTGAGTGCATGCCGTGACGCCCATGCATCCGGAATCGGGGCAACATTATTTAGCAATGAAATGCGGTCCTAGAAAATTCCAAGGAGGTGTATTATTCTATATTAAGCAACCATGCAAGCAGGGCAATCATGCATTCTTTTTTTTTCATTTTCTTTTTTTGTGTTTGTTTTGTTTTTTTTTGTTTTGTTATTTTTTTTGGTGTTGTTGTTTATTTTTTGTTTGTTTGTTTTTTTTTTGCATAAGAAAATATTGTTGTTACGTATAAGTGTAGTGGTAGTAGAGGTATTAGGGAAGCAGACCGCGAACGGCTAAAAGGGTATTAGGGAAGCGGGCTACACAACCCAAGGGACATTAGGGGAGTGGGCCATAAGGGCCGAAATTAGGAAGCGGGCTGCAGGAGCCGAAGTTATGGGAAGCGTGGTGGGATAGATGGATTAACCCTGACAGTGGGCCCCGACTGAAATGGCCCTGCAGAGGGGCGTTGGGTAGCGGGATGTGAGAGTCAAAGAGACGGGTCTCTTTTGTTCTCTGGCCGGGGCAGGATCCGAACCAAAGTGAAAGGTTTATTCTATTGCCCTCTGGCCGGGGAAGGATCCGAACCAAGGTGAGAGGTCTATTTTATTTGACTGGGAAGCTGTCGGCTGGGGTGCCAATGAGGAGATAGCTGTCGGCTAGGAGTCGATGATGAGGTAGTTGTCGGCTAGGAGCCGATGATTATATAGCTGTCAACCCGAAGGCCGATGATGAGGTAGCTGTCAACCCTAGGGCCGATGAAGGGGTAGTTGTCGGCTTGAAGCCCCGGTGGCTGAAAGTTGGTCGATTTAGCGCCCCGTCAGCGGAAGGTCTAGTCGGTTTAACGCCCTGTCGGTAGAAGGGCTAGTCGGTTTAACGCCCTGTCGGCGGAAGGTTTAGTCGTTTTAACACCCCGTCGGCAGAAGGTTTAGTCGGTTTAACGCCTCGTCGGCGGAAGATCTAGTCGGTTTAACGCCCCGTCGGCGGAAGGTTTAGTCGGTTTAACGCCCCATCGGCGAAAGGTATAGTCGGTTTAACGCCCCGTCGGCGGAAGGTCTAGTCGGTTTAACGCCCCATCGATAGAAGGTTTAGTCGGTTTAATGCCCCTTCGGTGGAATATCTGTCGGCTTGAAGCCCCGATGGCTGGATATCTGTCGGCTTGAAGCCCCGATGGCTGGATATCTGTCGGCTTGAAGCCCCGATGGCTGAATATATTCTGGATTAATGTGTTGGATATTATGTTTTGATGATGACAAACACTATAACTCTCATATGTTTGATGTCATATGTGTTGACTTATGTTTTGATGATGACATTATTTTCGTGTGCTCTGATGATGACAAGTTGATGTCTTATGTGTTTACTTCATTCAGAACTACTCATTCAGAACTTGGTACATTGATTAACTGTGAGCATGGCATAGTGTGTTCACTCATCTGTCTGCGTGAGTCACCAAGTCCACACATTGCTACGTGTGCTCTTCGTAAAGTCTATACAATGCCATTTGTTCATGCAACTTAGCAAGTCTATACAGTCTGTGTTCACAACACAAAGTCTGTACTTCGCATGCTCTCACAATCGCCAAGTCTATTCACCGGGTTGCTCACTAAGTCTTAAAGTCTGTACAGGGTAGTTCATACTTCACTCTATCTGCCAAGTGTCTACATCAGTCAGCATTGCCTGATTTCATGAAGTCCATACATCCACATGCTAGCACACACTAAGTCTGTACAGCCCATGTACAAGGTCTCATGCATATTGAATGTAAAGTCTATACATCGTCCAATGTATTGCTGCATGCCATGAAGTCTGTATAGAGTCTTTGCATCGTGTGCTTCGCATTTGGGAATCAAAGTATGTACATTGGCAGAGGAACTGCATCAAGTCTATACACTGTCTTTGGTTTTTAAAGTCGATACATTGCCTTTGTTTCAAAGTCTAGACATCGCAGTGTTGGCCTTCGAAGCGTTCAAGTCAGTACATCGGACACTTGTTCATGCATGTTTGCAAGTCTATACACTGGCTCTGTTAAGTCTATACACTCCTCATCTTTACCTTTGTTCCAAGCCAAAGTCTGCATATTGGAAGAGTCTATACATTGGAAGTGTGTACATTGTTCAGCTGCTTTGATCAAGTCTGTACAACGAGCAGCGTCCTTGTGTTTCAAGCCATTCGCCAAGTCTATACAATGGCTTCGGCACGCCAAGTCTATACAACGGCTTTGGCATTCCAAGTCTATACAACGCCCAAGTCTGTACAGCCATCAGTGAACCCTCCAAGCCCGTACATCCAGTTGAACGCAAAGTCTACACATCACTGCACATCTTTTCCTACGCTTGGCCAAGTCTATACACTCATACATATTCTTACGTTCTGGCCAAGCCTACACAACGCTGCTTTGTCAAAGCCTGTACATCGCAGCTGTGTTGAAGTTTGTACAACCAATCTCTTGCCAAAGTCTATACATCCACAGTGGAACGCCAAGTCTGTACATTGGCCTCAAGCTTCACAGGTCTACACATTGTCTTCAGCTTCAAAGTCTGTACAGTGGGTCAACCTGCCAAGTCTATTCATTGGACTCTGTTTCACAAAGTCTGTACACTGGTCCTCAGATGTTCCAAGTCTATACATCGCTGATTGGGCTAAAGTCTGTACAGTCGTTTGGAAGTCTATACTTTGTGAAGTCTGCACATTGGCTTCTCATTTGCATCAGAGTCTATACACTGGTTCAAGCTGCAAGTCTATACATTGGCGATTGGGGTTCCAAGTCTAGACATTGATTTACTATTCAAGCCTTGATTCGAAGTCTGTACATTTGATCGTCTCAGTCAGCGTCTCATGCTTTCAAGTATATACATTGGCATATGCATTCACATGTAAAGTCTATACAGCATCTGCGTCTCATTCAGCGTCTCTCTCAAGTCTATACAATGTTGCATTCACATATGAAGTCTATACAGCCTGTGGCTTGTACTTCGACTTAACGTTCTTCAGCAGAGTATATACTCTTCAGAGGTTAAGTCTGAACATCCATCCTTGTAGACTGTACACACTTCAGCACATGTTCATCCCCTTCAAACGAAGTCTATACACTCTTTCCTTCACGCCATCAAGTGTGTACACTGCCTTCCCAGGGACTCTTTCATCAAGTCTATACAGACTTAGCGAAAGCTCAGCAAGTCTGTACACTAGTTTGTCTGGCACGTTAACATGAAGTCTGTACACCAGTTTGTCTGGCACGTTAACATGAAGTCTGTACACTGGTTTCTCTGGCACGTTAACACTAAGTCTATACACTCGTTCGCTATCATGAAGTCTATGCATTCGTTTGATAAGCTTCAACTATATACACTCAATATCAAGCTTCAGGTCTATACACTGTGTTGCATTACATGCTTCACCCAAAGTCTGTACACCCGATTCTCTCATGCACTTCACAGAAGTCTACACATTCTATCTTGTGATGAAAATGCATTCATGTTACAAGTCTATACACTGAGAGCGCATGTTACAAGTCTATACACTCTCAGTGTACATACTTGATCATCTGCTGTTCTAAAGTATATACATTCGGTTGCTTATCACGCTGCATCTTTTAAGTCTGTACACTACTGCTTTTACATTAAGTCTATACATTCTGCTGATCGACTGAAGTATTGTTTCATTAAACCTACAGAGTCTGGGCACGTGACACTAGGCTGGCATCTGGCACGCAATCCAAGATGCTGAGAGGTCACCACGTGGACTGAAGCTTGGGCGGGAATCGAAAAGAGCACGCCCTAGCACATGCTGAACCTGATATAAATAGAAGCCTCCGTCCATTGAAATAAGTAGTAGAAGAAGAGATAACCAGATCTGAAAGAGAAAGAGTGATCGAGATAGACTGACAGTGCAGCAGAGAGGCTGTGAGCAGAAGAAGAAGAAGAAGAAGAAAGAAGAGACAGAGAGAGAGCCTGCGAAAGAGAAGAAAAAGAAGAGTGAGAAGAAGAGAGAGCTAGAGCAAAGGAAGCTTCAACTGAAGATCAGTTTATGCTGGACCGTGGATCAAATCCAGGCCAGCCAGCTCCTGCGAGAGCCTTTGTGCATTTTATTCTTCCAGCTTTCTGTTGCTGCGTTTTTTGTTTTTCCTTTTAAACCTTCAACAGTTGTTCTTCCGACTCTCTTGTGTGAGGTCGGGTTCCCTCCGGTTGGGAGGAAGAGAGGTCCGAGACCTCTAGTTTGCAGGTGGCTTGGTGTCACCTGTGCTTCCCTCTGGGTTTCAGAGGAAGAGAGACTTAGGTCTCTAGGTTTCCCTCCGGTTTGGAGGAAGGGAGGATTGATCCTCCGGTTCTGGTCTTGTGGTTGCAAGACTAGGTGTTCCCTCCTGGTCTGGAGGAAGAGAGACTTCCGTCTCTGGTTTCCAAGTGGCTGGGAGTCACTTGGGGTGTCCCTCCGGTTGGGAGGAAGAGGGGAGGTTGTTCCCCTGGTCAAGCTGTGTGGCAGCAATTTGTTGCAGACTGAGTCTGCAGTTTCTAGCCTAGCTAGTGGAAGCCTCACTCCGGTTTGGAGTGAGGGGTGGACATAGGTCTTTGGACCGAACCACCTAAAAATCTTGGTGTTCTCTTGTGGTGTGTTTTTCCTTATATGTTATTTTCTCTGCTGCGATCTTTAGATGTTTGGTTAGGAGCGTGTGAGAGCTAGTAGATTTGTGTTGTCTTGCTGAGTTGCTTCTAAGTATTTTCAGCACATTTCATCAACTGCTTTTAATTCCGCATACTTGAGCATTAGAGTTTTAATTGGGTGATTTTAGAGCAGGAGACATTCACCCCCCCCCTCTGTATCCAGGCCTTGCATCCTATCAATTGGTATCAGAGCGGTTCTCTGATTGATCAGATCCAACGATCTGCAGAGGATCCTGTTGTCCCTTGGTGCATTTTTGAATTTATTCTCTACTGCATAAATCTACTTGCCAATTTAATCCATGGGTTCTCCACCGGTTTACAATGGTTCTAACTTTAATTCATGGGTTAGCAGTCTACACAATTATGTAGAGTTGATGGATCCGGATCTGTGGAAGTTAATTTCACATGGTCCTCACAGACTGCCAAAGGAAGAGTCCAAATGGACTAAAAGTGATAGATCAAGAAATGGAGAGAATCAGAAAGTTTTGAGATTAATGAAAGAAGCTACTGACAAGGCTCTACACTCTTGTTTTTATGACTGCAGGTCCGCAAAGGACATTCTGGATCAGTTGAAGCTAGCTCAGAGGATGAATGAGGACAGCTGCCTGATGGCTGATAAAAGCGACCAAAGCACTGATCAAGATAAATTTGAAGATGCTGAAGAGGTAATCAATCCTTTCGATAGTTTCACTTTAGATGACTGGGAGGATGCCTATGCTAATCTGTTAAACTCCCATGAAAAATTGAGGAAGAAGAATAAAAGTCTGATAAAGAAATTAACAAGTCTAGGGGATCCTATTTCTGGAACTGAAAATTTAGAAAATCCTGAAATTCTGAAAACTGAAAATGAGATACTCAGAAGACAAGTGTCGAAATTAGATGGAATCCAATCAGAACTTGATCATGTTGAATCTGAAAACACTAAACTCAGAAACCAATGTCAAGAATCTGAACAAAAACTAATCAGTCTTGAGAATGAAAACAAATTGATCAATGAAGAGTTCAAGGCTGTTAGTGTTGCAAACTTAAAATTTCAGGAAAACTTTGAAAACTGTACATCAGAATATCCAAGTTTTCTAACTGATGTTTTGTTTGATGATGATAAACTTGAGCAGGAGAACACTAGTCTAAAGGAGGAAATTGAAAAATTAAAACAGTTGAACTCCACAATGTCAGAGAGATTGCTGACATTTGAAAAAGGAAAATATGTTGATGAAAATCAAAATGAGCTCACACTGAAATCAGAAATTGATACCCTTAGAACTTTGAATGATGTGATGCATCAACAAATTCTGGTCTGTGAAGAAGATATAGTCAACTATGAACATCAGGTCTCTTCCCTTCAATCTGAAATAAATGATCTGAACAATACTTTGTCAAAATTCGTAAGTGGGCAGAAAAACCTAGACAAGCTACTAGGTGTAAAAATCAACACTAGGAAGGAAGGGCTGGGCTACAATAATGGTAACAAGAAAGAATTTAAGAGCAAGTTGATGACATCTTTTGTAAAGGCTTCAAATGTAGCCACCACTTCAAAAGATAAACAGCCCATTGTTCAGAAAACTGAAGAACAGAACAAAAATCAGAAAAAGATTGGAAAACAGAAATTAAATAAAAGGGGTTCATTAGGGCATGTTGATCAAAGTTCACACACACATTCACATGCATCTAAAAAGAAAATGTCATGCCATTATTGTCATAAATTTGGTCATCTGATGCATGAATGTAAATTGATGGAGAAGGATGATATGACTGCTAGGAACCTTCATGATAGAAATCCTTCATTTCAGAAAAAGAGAATTGAATGTTTTCACTGTGGTAAATTAGGACACACAATTGCACAATGCTGGTTTGCAAATGATAAGAAAACATCTCATTCATATCATGGTAAATCTCCTGCAAGCCAACATGGTCCTAATAAGAACAAATTTGTTTTTAAAGATAAGCTCATTACATGCTTTGAGTGTGGAAAGACAGGCCACAGGGCTATTGAATGCTGGCTGAGGGCTGGTGGAAGAAATTCTAATTCATGCTTTCACTGTGGCAAGATGGGCCACATTGCAGCCCAATGTTGGCATGATCAGGGAAGGAAGTTTAACAATAAATCTGGTAAATTCCCTGTCAATAGAAATATTTCTGATAGAAATGAATTTGTGTTTGAAAAGAAAATACTTACATGTTTTGAATGTGGGAAGCCAGGCCATAGAGCTTCTGACTGTTGGCTGGCTTATGTTGGTAAACAGAATCTTAATTCTGTTAACAGAAAATTTCATGCAAATGCACATAGAACTCATGCTAATCAGAATGTGCATAAAACAAATCTGAAATCTGCTGCCTCTTGCTATTATTATGGTATATTAGGTCATTCAATGAATAATTACCATCTGATAAGATCTGATGACCTAAATGCTATAAGGTTGTTTAGAACACCTACCAAAGGTGTCACTATTAACCATGCAGGACCCAAGACTGGTTGGGTACCTGCCCATGTAAAATAGTGTGCTAACTTGCAGGTGTGCCTTGGAAGCTGAAGAATAAAAAGGGGGAAATAAACCAAGGCACCCAAGTTGATAAAACCCCACTCAGGTAAATTTCTCAAATCTGTTCAAATGAAAATTATGGTTGAGCTGAGAAGTCATAGCTTCATGCATACATGTTTTATTTTAATTGGTTTGACTCTTGCATTGATCTTTGTGGGCTTTCTTGTTTGTACTGTGAGCTGTGTGCATATATGAGAATGGCATAAACATGCACATGACATACATTCATTGAAAATCTGATGCATATAGGACTGTTTGTATTGCATTGTCATGCATGACCACTTGGTATATAAATGGAAAGCTACTAAAGGGCAGAGGAAATCTGTCTAGAGGTTCTTACTATGTGTGAGATGATCTTTTAGGCCAAGTTCTCCGCCAAGTACCAAGGGTCAAATTTACATTTCAAAGAATGTCTGCATTTTCATGTGAATATTTTACTTCATGCCCCTGCATACATGAAGTTAATTGCATTGCATTTCTTTACATTGAAAATGTCAAAAAGATAGATTGAATGCATACATTTAGGGGGAGCATTATTCATACATCTGAAATCACTCAACTATTTTTAGATTTACTGCATAGCATGTTAAATCGGTTGTTGCATAGTCATTCATCATCTACATTGTCTACATGACATATAGGATGATTCAGTGTTTTTAGTTAGAGGGAATCATTGCATAGCATATCACTTCTTTGAAAAATCAAAAAAAAGGGGGGGGGGAAGGGAAATGTCACTGCATATAGATAGGGAGAGCATGCTTAATCCGTTCCTCTCCAGCTATATGATTAATCTTGTCATATCTGAAGTGTCAGTGATTTTCATCATGTAAAGTGGTATCAAATGATTTCTTGACTACTTCTGAAGTTGTTCATAATCTGAATGCATACCTTATTGGTATCTGTTTGTCTCTCCTAAATCTGTTGAATGAGAGCTTTTCCTCTATTCAGTCAACTTTGAACCTCTTTGCAGAAGAGCAGCTCATTTGCTACAATTCTTCAGAATCATGCTGTTTAGTGAATATTCTCACTTGAATTACTCTGCTGAGATATGAAGTAAACCTTCAGCCTGAATACTACTTCATAAAAGTTAAAATATCTTTAATGAGGAACCTTCCATTATACATGCTTAAGAACATTTGTTAACTGGATGTGGTTTAAGTCTTATGTACTCTTGTTTGGTCACAAGAAACTTGAAAGTATCTGTTTCAACCTCTTAATAAACTTTAACTGTCTGCTTCATGTAAATTCATGTAAGACTTTCTGAAATCTGAAAAGTTGATATCCATGTCTACGTTGATTGAGATATATAGTGTATGTGGTTGCTCCTAAATAACTAACTTGTTCTGAATCCTTTATAAGTAAAAGTATGGACAGAGCAATGACTGTGGTTACTGAGAAACCTGTCCAAAGGATTGTGTCATGAAGTACCATGGTTAACTCTGTTTAAAGAGATGATTGGAAATTATTGTGAAAATATGGCAGAGCAATGGCATAGTTGTATTGAGTAACTGGGGATTCTGGCCTCTGATCAAGGTGTATCCTCATGCCAAAGATACTTTTAATGCTACCTCTGCTCTCTAAAATGGGAGAAACAATACGGTTGTCACACTGAGTAACTGGGGATTCTGACCTCTGATCAAGGTGTCTCTCCACGTCAAAAGGTGCTGATAAACCAAAATTGTTCATTAAAGAAAGATTTGAACAAGTGCAAATCAAATTCTGAAAGAACAAGTAAAATTCAGGAGCATTCACTTATATTTTTTTAAGGCTGTCATGGAAAGTAAACTAATTAAGATAGACGTTGGTTGAACTAGAATCTTATATGAGCTTGTAGTTCTTTTTTATTAAGTGTTGGTTCAGATATGAGTACAATTTCTTTTGAAAAATTTCAGTTTACATCATTCTTAAACCATATCTGACAATCAAGGTTTCATAAGCTTTTATGATGGAGGAATCCAGAACTTAAGACTTTGATTTTATGAAGTTGGTATCTTGCTGAAAAGTTCATTATCTCAATTTTCACAAATCGTTGAATCTGCTCATCCTATTGCCCTTTATCACTGTGATTTGATTCAGACTGGTTGTCATATATGAGAGTTGCTGTCTCTGGATAACAAGAGTTCATCCTTGTAGATTTCTCTTGCATCATGAATCATAAGGGCAGAATTCTCTGGTCTGGTTAAGAGACTATATGCATAAGGGGACAATGTGCTAGATTGTCTGATCATGTTGTATGTCTGCATTAGCTCTATATCTTCTGCCATGTCAAAGGGGGAGTATTTGTTGCATATACATGACTGCATAAGTTGTTTGACTAAGGGGGAGAATTGATTTAAATGCTTCTGATATTATGTTGCACTCATCTGCTGAACTATATTGGGTGTCTCATATGACATCACTAGATTATCAAAGTATTGTTTTTTTCTTTTTGATGAAGTCAAAGGGGGAGAATACTTTGATGAGTCTAGTCTGAATATTCCATTTCCTTCATTCATAAGACTCATAGTATTGCCATCATCAAAAAGGGGGAGATTGTTGGATATTATGTTTTGATGATGACAAACACTATAACTCTCATATGTTTGATGTCATATGTGTTGACTTATGTTTTGATGATGACATTGTTTTCGTGTGCTCTGATGATGACAAATTGATGTCTTATGTGTTTACTTCATTCAGAACTACTCATTCAGAACTTGGTACATTGATTAACTGTGAGCATGGCATAGTGTGTTCACTCATCTGTCTGCGTGAGTCACCAAGTCCACACATTGCTACGTGTGCTCTTCGTAAAGTCTATACAATGCCATTTGTTCATGCAACTTATCAAGTCTGTACAGTCTATGTTCACAACACAAAGTCTGTACTTCGCATGCTCTCACAATCGCCAAGTCTATTCACCGGGTTGCTCACTAAGTCTTAAAGTCTGTACAGGGTAGTTCATACTTCACTCTATCTGCCAAGTGTCTACATCAGTTAGCATTGCCTGATTTCATGAAGTTCATACATCCACATGCTAGCATACACTAAGTCTGTATAGCCCATGTACAAGGTCTCATGCATATTGAATGTAAAGTCTATACATCGTCCAGTGTATTGCTGCATGCCATGAAGTCTGTATAGAGTCTTTGCATCGTGTGCCTTGCATTTGGGAATCAAAGTATGTACATTGGAAGAGGAACTGCATCAAGTCTATACACTATCTTTGGTTTTTAAAGTCGATACATTGCCTTTGTTTCAAAGTCTAGACATCGCTGTGTTGGCCTTCGAAGCGTTCAAGTCAGTACATCAGACACTTGTTCATGCATGTTTGCAAGTCTATACACTGGCTCTGTTAAGTCTATACACTCCTCATCTTTACCTTTGTTCCAAGCCAAAGTCTGCATATTGGAAGAGTCTATACATTGGAAGTGTGTACATTGTTCAGCTGCTTTGATCAAGTCTGTACAGCGAGCAGCGTCCTTGTGTTTCAAGCCATTCGCCAAGTCTATACAACGGCTTTGGCATTCCAAGTCTATACAACGCCCAAGTCTGTACAGCCATCAGTGAACCCTCCAAGCCTATACATCCTGTTGAACGCAAAGTCTACACATCACTCCACATCTTTTCCTACGCTTGGCCAAGTCTATACACTCATACATATTCCTACGTTCTGGCCAAGTCTACACAACGCTGCTTTGTCAAAGCCTGTACATCGCAGCTGTGTTGAAGTCTGTACAACCAATCTCTTGCCAAAGTCTATACATCCACAGTGGAACGCCAAGTCTGTACATTGGCCTCAAGCTTCACAGGTCTACACATTGTCTTCAGCTTCAAAGTCTGTACAGTGGGTCAACCTGCCAAGTCTATTCATTGGACTCTGTTTCACAAAGTCTGTACACTGGTCCTCAGATGTTCAAAGTCTATACATCGCTGATTGGGCTAAAGTCTGTACAGTCGTTTGGAAAGTCTATACTTTGTGAAGTCTGCACATTGGCTTCTCATTTGCATCAGAGTCTATACACTGGTTCAAGCTGCAAGTCTATACATTGGCGATTGGGGTTCCAAGTCTAGACATTGATTTACTATTCAAGCCTTGATTCAAAGTCTGTACATTTGATCGTCTCAGTCAGCGTCTCATGCTTTCAAGTATATACATTGGCATATGCATTCACATGTAAAGTCTATACAGCATCTCCGTCTCATTCAGCGCCTCTCTCAAGTCTATACAATGTTGCATTCACATATGAAGTCTATACAACCTGTGACTTGTACTTCGACTTAACGTTCTTCAGCAGAGTATATACTCTTTAGAGGTTAAGTCTGAACATCCATCCTTGTAGACTGTACACACTTCAGCACATGTTCATCCCCTTCAAACGAAGTCTATACACTCTTTCCTTCACGCCATCAAGTGTGTACACTGCCTTCCCAGGGACTCTTTCATCAAGTCTATACAGACTTAGCGAAAGCTTAGCAAGTCTGTACACTAGTTTGTCTGGCACGTTAACATGAAGTCTGTACACCAGTTTGTCTGGCACGTTAACATGAAGTCTGTACACTGGTTTCTCTGGCACGTTAACACTAAGTCTATACACTCGTTCGCTATCATGAAGTCTATGCATTCGTTTGATAAGCTTCAACTATATACACTCAATATCAAGCTTCAGGTCTATACACTGTGTTGCATTACATGCTTCACCCAAAGTCTGTACACCCGATTCTCTCATGCACTTCACAGAAGTCTACACATTCTATCTTGTGATGAAAATGCATTCATGTTACAAGTCTATACACTGAGAGCGCATGTTACAAGTCTATACACTCTCAGTGTACATACTTGATCATCTGCTGTTCTAAAGTATATACATTCAGTTGCTTATCACGCTGCATCTTTTAAGTCTGTACACTGCTGCTTTTACATTAAGTCTATACAATCTGCTGATCGACTGAAGTATTGTTTCATTAAACCTACAGAGTCTGGGCACGTGACACTAGGCTGGCATCTGGCACGCAATCCAAGATGCTGAGAGGTCACCACGTGGACTAAAGCTTGGGCGGGAATCGAAAAGAGCACGCCCTAGCACATGCTGAACCTGATATAAATAGAAGCCTCCGTCCATTGAAATAAGTAGTAGAAGAAGAGATAACCAGATCTGAAAGAGAAAGAGTGATCGAGATAGACTGACAGTGCAGCAGAGAGGCTGTGAGCAGAAGAAGAAGAAAGAAGAAGAAGAAAGAAGAAAGAAGAGACAGAGAGAGAGCCTGCGAAAGAGAAGAAAAAGAAGAGTGAGAAGAAGAGAGAGCTAGAGCAAAGGAAGCTTTAACTGAAGATCAGTTTATGCTGGACCGTGGATCAAATCCAGGCCAGCCAGCTCCTGCGAGAGCCTTTGTGCATTTTATTCTTCCAGCTTTCTGTTGCTGCGTTTTTTTGTTTTTCCTTTTAAACCTTCAACAGTTGTTCTTCCGACTCTCTTGTGTGAGGTCGGGTTCCCTCCGGTTGGGAGGAAGAGAGGTCCGAGACCTCTAGTTTGCAGGTGGCTTGGTGTCACCTGTGCTTCCCTCTGGGTTTCAGAGGAAGAGAGACTTAGGTCTCTAGGTTTCCCTCTGGTTTGGAGGAAGGGAGGATTGATCCTCCGGTTCTGGTCTTGTGGTTGCAAGACTAGGTGTTCCCTCCTGGTCTGGAGGAAGAGAGACTTCCGTCTCTGGTTTCCAAGTGGCTGGGAGTCACTTGGGGTGTCCCGCCGGTTGGGAGGAACAGGGGAGGTTGTTCCCCTAGTCAAGCTGTGTGGCAGCAATTTGTTGCAGACTGAGTCTGCAGTTTCTAGCCTAGCTAGTGGAAGCCTCACTCCGGTTTGGAGTGAGGGGTGGACGTAGGTCTTTGGACCGAACCACCTAAAAATCTTGGTGTTCTCTTGTGGTGTGTTTTTCCTTATATGTTATTTTCTCTGCTGCGATCTTTAGATGTTTGGTTAGGAGCGTGTGAGAGCTAGTAGATTTGTGTTGTCTTGCTGAGTTGCTTCTAAGTATTTTCAGCACATTTCATCAACTGCTTTTAATTCCGCATACTTGAGCATTAGAGTTTTAATTGGGCGATTTTAGAGCAGGATACATTCACCCCCCCCCCTCTGTATCCAGGCCTTGCATCCTATCATAATGCTCCATCGGCGGAATGCTG
Organism: Amorphophallus konjac; assembly: GCA_022559845.1. Classification (NCBI taxonomy): domain Eukaryota; kingdom Viridiplantae; phylum Streptophyta; class Magnoliopsida; order Alismatales; family Araceae; genus Amorphophallus; species Amorphophallus konjac. The sequence goes on along the minus strand of CM040126.1, from coordinate 126,006,455 downwards.
ATTGGTTTCTATTTGTTGGGTGGCTGGAGGGCGGAGGTAAAAGTTTACCTCATAAAGATTTTTTTTGAAGAGGAAGGTACAAAGACCATGTTTGCCTCGTTGCTGTTCTTTCTCTTCTTCTCTCCTTTCGTGTGGAGAGGCGGGTGCAAAGACCGTGTTCGCCTCATAATTACTCTTTTTCCTTCTTCTCTTCTTCTTTTATGGAGAGGCAGGTGCAAGGACCATGTTCGCCTCATGTGCATTCTTTCTTCCCTTCTCTTTTGTGTGTGTGATGAGGCGGGCTCGAAGACCACGTCTACCTCATGTATCTTCTTTTGGTTCTGCTCTTCTTCTTTTATGTGAAGAGGCGGGTTCAGGGACCACTTCTGCCTCGTGACTCTTTTTTTTTCTTATCTTCTTCTTTTGCAGAGAGGCAGGTGCAGAGACCATGTTTGCCTCGTGATTGTTCTTTCTCTTCTTCTCTTCGTCTTTTATGGAGAGGCAGGTGCAGAGACTGTGTCTGCCTCGGGACTCTTTCTTTCTTTTCTTCTCTTCTTCTTTTGTGTGAAGAGGCGGGTTCAAGGACCATGTTCACCTCGTGACTGTTCTTTCTCTTCTTCTCTTCTTCTTTTATGGAGAGGCAGGTTCAAGGACCATGTTTGCCTCATTTATCTTTTCTTCCTTTTCTTCTCTTCTTTTGTGTGATGAGGCGGGCTCGAAGACCACGTCTGCCTCATGTCTCTTTTCTTCTCTTTTTTTTGTGGAGAGGTAGGTGCAAGGACCATGTTTGCCTCGTGATCATTTCTTTCTTTTCTTCTCTTCTTCTTTTGTGTAGAGAGGCGGGTGCGAAGATCGCGTCTGCCTCGTGATTCTTGTTCTATTCTTCTTTTATGGAGAGGCAAGTGCAGGGACCATGTTCGCCTCATGTCTCTTTTTTTCTCTTCTATTCTTCTCTTCTTCTTTTGTGTAGAGAGGCGGGTGCAGGGACCATGTTCGCCTCATGTCTCTTTTTTCTCTTCTATTCTTCTCTTGTAGAGAGGCAGGTGCAAGGACCATGTTCGCCTCATGTGCATTCTTTCTTTCCTTCTCTTCTTTTGTGTGATGAGGCGGGCTCGAAGACCACGTATGCCTCATGTGCCCTTTCCTCTTCTTCTTCTCTTTTTTTGTGTGATAAGGCGGGCTCGAAGACCACGTCTGCCTCGTGACTCTTCCCTTTTTTTTTCTTCTCTTCTTTTATGGGATGAGGCGGGCTCGAAGACCACGTCTACCTCGTGTGCCCCTTTTTTCTTTCTTTTCTGGTCTTCTTTTCTCATTAACGCTTCCGTGCTGGAGTGTATTTCTCTTAATGTGCCCCCAGGTTGGGGTGTAGCCTCATTTGGTGTGCATCCCCCCTGAGGGGTGTGTTTTGCCTCTTTGCTACTGTGCCCCCAGGCGGGGTGTATTTTTTTGGCTTCTATATCCCCAGACCAGGGTGTGTTTTTTTTAATACCCCCGAGACGGGGTGTAGCTCTCTTCAAATGTCCCTAAGCCGGGGTATACTCTTCATGGCTTCTATGCCCCCAGGCGGGGTATGTTTCTTCTTCATATGCCCCTAGTACGGGGCGTGTATTTTGTCTCTTATACCCCCCCATAGCGGGGGTGAATTCTGCTCTCTTTCTACCCCTGAAGGTGGAGGAGTGCTTCTCTTCATATGTCCCTGGCACGGGGGTGTATCTCTTGCTTCTTATGCCCCCCTGAGGCCGGGGTGTATCTCTTTACGGATTCTGTGCCCCCGAAGCAGGGTATGTTGTTTCTTCAAATGCCGCTTGGGTGGAGTATATCTTTCTTCTCATGCTCCTGGATCGGGATGTATGTCTCTTTGTTTCTGTGCCCTGGGTCGGGGTAGATGCTTTTGCTTCTTATGCGCCAAGGGCGGAGTGTATTTTTGTGCCCCCTGAGCGGGGTGGATGCTCTGCATGTGTCCCCGGGTTGGGGTGTAGCTTTGTCTCCCACGGAGGGGGTGTGCTGTTTCTTCAAAAGCCCCCAGACCAGGGTGTATTCTTCCCTTTCTTATACTCCCGAGGCGGGAGGGGTTCTCTTCATGTGTCCCCATGGTGGGATGTGCTTCTTTCTTCAAGTGTCCCCAGGCCGGGGTGAATTCTTTTCTTCCTCCCAGACACACCGGGGGGAATTTTTGCTTCTTGTGCTCCCTAGGTTGGGTGTATTGCTGCTTTTGATGCCCCCAAGGTGGGGCGTATTGCTGCTTCTGATGCCCCAGAGCGAGGTATCCCTTTTTTTTATGTGCCCCCGGCACGGGGTGTATTCCGCTTCTAGTGCCCCCAGAGTGGAGTGTATTGCCGCTTTTGATGTGGGGTGTAGTTCTAGCTTTTTATGCACCCGAGGCGGGGTGAATTCTTCTGATTTGTTTACGTGCCCCCATATCAGGGTGTATTCCTCTCTTCATATGCTTCCCTAAGCCGGGGGATGTTGTTTGTTCTACTTCAGATGTCCCCACCGGGGGGGACGCATGTTGCTTCATGGACTCCGAGCCTGGGGTATGCTCATTCAAAGGTCCCTAAGCCGGGGTGGATTCTCTTTTCTTCTCATGCTCCCAAGACGGGATGTAGCTTCTTCAAGTACCCCTAAACCGGAGTGTATTCTCTATGGCTTCTATGTCCTCTGGCGGGGTATGCTTCTTCTTCAAATACCCCTAGGCCGGGGTGGACTTCTCTTCATATGCCCCTGAGTCGGGGCATGTTCTTTATAGCTTCTAGGCCCTCGAGGCCAGGTATGCTTCTTCTTCAAATACCCCTGAGACGGGGGTGTGTTTCTTGGCTTCATATGCCCCGGACGTGGGGTATATCTTTTGTTTCTTATGCTCCCCCAGGGATGGGGTGGAATTCTCTTCAGTTACTCCTGAGTCGGGGTTGATTCTTCTGCCTCTTATGCCCCAAGGTGGGGTACACTTCTCTTCATATGCCCCCCTGAGCCGGGGTGCAACTCTGCTTCTTCTCATGACCCCTGGCCGGGGCAGTCTCTTCTTCTTATGCTTATGTGCTCCCGCATCGGGGTATATTTCTCTCTTCACGTGCTCCCCTAAGCCGGGGAATATTGTGTGTTCTGCTTCAGATGCCCCCCGGGGGGTGATATATGTTACTTCATGGACCCCGAGGCCGGGATGTACTCCTTCTCCGAATGCCCCAAGGTCGAGGCGTATTCTTCTCTTCTTATGCCCCCAAGGCGGGACATAGCTTCTTTAAATGCCCCTGAGCTGGGGCGTATTCTTTATGGCTTCTATGCCCCCAGGTGGGGTATATTTCTTCTTCAAATACCCCTAGGCCGGGGTGTATTCTTGCTGCTTCTCATGCTCCCGAGGCGGGATGTGACTTCTTCAAATGCCCTTAAGCCGGGGCGTATTCTTCATGACTTCTATGCCCCCTGGCGGGGTATGTTTCTTCTTCAAATGCCCCTAAGCCAGGGTGTGTTCTTATACTTTTTACGCCCCTCAGGGTGAGGTGCATTCCGCTCCATATGCCCCTAGCATTGGGTGTGCTTTTGTTTCTTATGCCCCCAGGCCGGGGTACGTTCCTTCTTCATATACCCCTAAGCCAGGGTGAGTTTCTCTTTTTGTGTGTCCTTAGGCCGGGGTGAATTCTTTTCTTCTTACGCCCCCATGGCGGGGTATGTCTTTTGCTTCATGTGCCCCCATATCGGGGTGTATTTCTCTTCTTCAAATGCCCCTAAGCCGGGGTGCAACTCTATTTCTTCTTATGTCCCCAGGTCAGGGCGGATTCTTCTTCAAATGCCCCGAAGCCGGGGTGTAGCTTTTGCTTTGTGCCCCTCAGTCGGGGCGGATTCTCTTCATGTGCCCCTGGGAATGGGGTGTATCTCTCTTTTTGCCTCTTATGCCCCCGTAGCAGGGTATATATCTTCTTCTTATCCCCCATCGCGGGGTATATGCATGCTCTCTTCGGGAGTGGTGGCCGTTCTTGGCCTCATTGCTATAAAGCACTCCCCACAGCGGGCAGCCATTCACCAAGCTACAATTATGGCTCGACGGGTCTTTTAACAGCCACTCAAGGGGCCGTCTTATGCCGGATGGAGGCAGTAGGAAGGAGGAATGAGCGGGGTCATTGCACCGCAGACTCGGAGCCTCCTAGAGTCGAGCGGGATGTCGGGTTTCTTCTTGCTCTTTTAGTCGGCGATGCTGGCCAACTTTTCTTCCTTTATTCTCTCTTTCTCTCCCCTTTTTTTCTCTTTTTTTTTCTTCTTTTTTTTTCTCTTATCTTCTTCTTGTATGATTGACGAGGGTGGAGGTGCAGGAGAGTGCTCACCCCCTCAGGGAGCGGATGAGTGGTTCGCTCCACCGCATCAACCCCACAATGGTAATCTTTGTACAGCACGGGTCTCGACGGACGTGGCCGTACAACCCTCTCTTGCCAATTCTTTCTCCTTTTTTTTTTTGCTTCTTTCTTTTCTCTTTTGCTTCTTTTCTTCTTTTCTTCTCTTCTTCTCTTCTTCTTTTCTTCTTTTCTTCTTTTATTCTTTTCTTCTCTTTCCTTTTGAGGAAAAAAAAGGGGGTTTGATTTCCCCTCCCTTCTCTTCTCTTTCTCTTCTCCCTTTTTTTTATAACAGCCCCCATGATTCTTGGAAGCTGCATATGCTTCGAAGCTGCACCGAGTTTGGCTTTCTCCCCAAAGGACAGGCGAAGACAGCACCTGCCATTCATCAAAGCAGGCAAACATCGTTAATTAGGAGGCCATGAGGCCCTAAATCCCGGCGAAGAGATGAAGGGTGGTTTAGGTCCCACCGGGCGTGCCAGACTTGTGGACGCACTTTTCGTTCGTCTATTATGCTCTTCTATTCGGGAATGGTTGATTCGTTTATTAAGTGCGTGGGCGTGCCAGTCACTAAGTGACAATTTGTTCGGGCTCCGAAGAGCCCATGGTGCGCTCGATCTGACTTCGTCAGACGATTGTGTAGTTCGTGTCGGGACCAAAACCCGCCGCGCCATAAAGGTCACGATGTCATTTACATCCCCCATACGAGGGAACACCCTTGATTAATCGCCAGGATTCAGGGCCTCATGGGCATGAAATTAATTGCATGAAAGGTCTATTATGAGGTATTGAGATCCCCGCGCGAGGACGAGAAGAAAACCATTCGCGGTCATGTCGGTCGTGTACTGACCATTTAATGTTCCGACGAATGTCCGACCGGAGAAAATCGCGATTGTCGCGGGAAAATCGGAATGCATGTATGCCGAGGTACGGCTAATTTATTGTTCGGAAGAACGGAAAACGTTCGGCTGAGCCTCGGTTGGAGCGGTCGAAAATCAGTAAATCTGCTGGCCCGGTGCAAGAGCAAGCTGCGACCATACTGCGGTGGGCCCCCAGCGGTCGAAACAAGACTTGCATGAGAGTCATTAATATTTCCGGTGCCAAGGGGCAACGGGGGGTATCCCTTGAGTCGGCTGGAAAGCCCTGTGTCTAGGGAAGCGAACGTTCGAAACGTGTCGGTCATTCAGGAGACCGTTTAATGTTCGGATGGGTGTCCGGTATTGGGAATATCGTAATCGTCGCGGGAGGACCTGGAACATATGTATGCCAGGATACGACAAATATATATTATTCTGAGACACTGAAAACATTCGGTTAAATCTCGGTTAGTGTAGCAGGAAACTAGCGAATTTATTGGCCCGGTGCGAGATCGAGTCGGGACCATACTGGGGCGCCTCCCGCGGTCCAAACGGGGCTTGCGTGGGCATCATTAATGTTCCCGGTGCCGGAGGGCAACGGGGAAGAGTCCCGGGACTAGATTCTAAAACCAAAACATGTTCGAAGGAAGCGAGCTATAGGCCGAGGGTGTGGGTCAGATAATGACCATAATCGGGACGGACCCTAGGTCCAAGCACAGCCCACAAAGGCCTTATTGATATTCCCATGTATAGGGTCCAGGGATGACAGGAGCCATCTCGTTTTATTCAGATTTCTGTCGGTTACTTGCGGACCACTTGATATTCGGACAAGGGTCCGTATTGAAGGTACGGCGTAGACAGGCACAACCCCGTATAAATGCATGCCGAGTTCACGGCAATTTCAGTGAAAGAGCGAGAATGAATCCCAATGGGAACGGGTCCGAATTGATGAACTATTGGCCCAGAGCAATGCCGGATTACGACCATGTCGGGATGGGAGCCATCGGCCACGTCGGACATTCACGGGCCTTTTCATGTTCGGACGCAAGTCCATAATAGAAATGCGGCAAAAATCGAGGTGAACCCGTTCAAATGTCTGCCAAACGTGCGGTAATTTTAGTAGCGGCTCGGAAGGGATCCGGCCTGAGAAACGAGTCCGGTTTAATCGGAATATGGGCCCGAGGCGAGATCAGGTCGTGGCTACTTTGGGATAATTCCCAAGATTCAGACCCAACCTAGGAGGGCGACATTATTATTCCTTCAGCATCGGGTCACGGGAGAGACGGGGCTGCAACATGGGTTTTATCTTTTGTTTTTATCTGGGCTTTAAATTATAAGCATATATATATATTATTGCTTATTTCCCTTTTATGTGTTTATTCTGGATGATTTCTCCATTTTTCGTTTACTGTTATTACTATTATATTCAGGTTTGTTTATTTGTCATATTTTTTTATTAATTTATTATTATTATTATTATTATTATTATCATTATCTTTATATTAATACATATATATATATATATATTTTGAAGATAGAGAGTGGGCCGCTGGAGGGCTAAAAGGGGTTAAATGAGGGCGTGCCGGCGAAGGGTCTGGCCGAGCTTGCCGGCGAGGGGCGGGAACGGGCATGCCGGCGAAGGGCGCGAACGGGCGTGCCGGCGAGGGGGGCGAACGGGCGTGCCGGTGAAGGACGTGCAGGCGTGTCGCTGAGCGTAGGGGGGGAGCATGCCGGCGAAGGGCCTAGTCGGGCGTGCCGGGGAGACGGCGGTCGGAGCGTGCCGGCGAGGGGTTGGCTGCAGCGTGCCGCCCGGGGGTTCAAAGGGGTGTACCGGGGAAGGCCCCAAGGAGGCGTGCCGCTGAGAGGCTCAAAGAAGTGTACCGGGGAAGGCAGCAGGGGGTGTACCGCTGAAGGGCTCAAAGAGGCGTACCGGGGAAGGCAGTAGGGGGGTGTACCTCTGAAGGGCTCAAAGAGGCGTGTACAGGGGAGTGAAGGGCGTACCGGGCTCGGAGCGTGCCGGTGGAGGATGATGGAGGGTGTGCCGGCGAAGGATGATAGAGGTGTACCGGCGAAGGGCTGGGTTAGGCGTACCGGTGAAGGCCCACTCCTCCTCCACTTCTTTTAAGGTTTTTCTTTTCTTCTTTTCTGATTTTTATTAAGTTTGCATGGGTTTCTTCTTTCCTTCTCTTGATTAATTTCCGTTCCTTCTCCCACAAGGACGAGTGTTCAAGTTGTTTAGTTTTCGTTCGATTTGGCTCTCTTTGGGTTGATTACGGTTCCCTTTCCTTGGTTAAAGCGTTTTTACCATTGTTCTTTTTGTTTGTTTGTTACTTTCTTCTATCTTTTTAATATGTTATCGTTTCTAACAAAAATTCGGCAGCACCTCCCCTTGACCCGAGCGTAAGGGAGATAAAGGGAACGCGCCCACATGGAGTGGCAGAACCCGACAACTGGAGGTGGGCGCCCGAGAGCAGCAACACCTTTAATGAAACTTCGGAAAACTCGGTGAAAACAACGGACCGGAGACCTCCCTAGGGCCGGCTAAGGAGTGCACCAGGCAAGGAAGGACTGGTGGTTAGTGTGTCGACCAGGGAGCCTCAGCAGCGTGCCGGGCTGGGGGAGGCCAGGGTGTGCCGCTGAGGGGCTGTGCCGGGAAGGCCAAGGGTGCCGGGCAAGGCGCCCAGGGGCTGTGCCGGCGAACGGGGGCCAAGGCGTACTGGGCAAAGGAGGGAAAAAGGGCATGCCGGGCCAGGGTCCGAGGGACCGTGCCGGGGGAGGCCCTAACAAGGGCTGTGCTGGTGAAAGGGCGGCCAAGGCGCACCGGGGAAGGCCCGTAAGGGGCTTGCCGCTGGGGGCACAACTGGGGCGTGCCGTTGGAGGCACGGCTGGGGTATGCCTCTTAGGGTGCCCAGGGGTGAGCAAAAGCAAGAATGCCCCGAGAGGAAGCAAACCCTAGCAAAAGACAAAGGGGAAAGGGGCGTGAAACACCGAAGGATGCAAACACGGAAGACACGCGTTGGAGAGATGTCCGAGGAGACGTTTGCAAGCCTTCCACTTTTATTCTCACAAGAGGAGTGGCCCGAGGGGGCTAATACATTACAACGTCGACAAAACAAGAAATGAAAGGAAAGAAAGAGGAAAAAGAAATACAGTGGGGGGAACGGAGCATGGACTCCTCCCCTCCCGGGCATCACTCCCTCTCTCCACCCACTCTTCTTCTCTTCGCACGGACGCCGAGAGCCGGAGTGGCAGCGGGGAGGGGAAGGGCAGCCGGCCCTCTCCCCCTTTTCTTCTTCTCTTCTCTCTCTTCCTCTTCTTCTTCTTCTCTTCGCGCGGACGGCGATGAACGGAGCAGCAGGAGGGAGAGAAAGAGCCTCCCCTCCCCTTCTTCTCTTCTCTCTTCGCACAGACGGCGGTGGTGGGTGGAACGGCGGGGCCTCTCCCCTCTCTTCCTCTCCTCCCTCTTCTTCTCTTCTCCTCTTCTTCTTCCCTTCTTCTCTTCGCCCTCTGCCTCTGTGTGCGTGTGTGTCTGCCTCCTCCCCCCTGTTCACCAAAAATGGGAGTCGTTTTATACTCCCAGCAGCGGGAGCCCTCGAGCATGGCGGTCGGAGGCGGGAAGTGCTGGGGTCATCATTGCGTTTGACTTCTCTCGTCCTGGGCGTCAGGGAGTAGCTTGCATGGCCCAACCCCTGGCCGACACCTCGGACAGGCTATTGTGCGTCGAAGACGTAGGGCATGTGCGGCACGTCGTTCGGCCGTTGAAAAAGCCTTCACCCTGTGCCGCTGACGGGCTTAAGAAGTGTGTCGCTGCAAGACACCATAAGCGTGCCGCTAAAGAGGGCAAAAGGCGTGTCACTGGAAGTTGCCCAAGCGTGCCGCTGAAGGGGGCAAACAGCGTGCCGTTGAAGGCCCTGAGGAGCATGCCGCTGAAGCCCCAAATTGGCGTGCCGCATGTGGATCATGGAAAAATCCACTAATTAAAGGGGAAATAAGAGTGATAATAAGAATATGAAGAATAATAAGAAGAATAGTAAAAAATAAGGTGTAAAAGAGCACGTGGTGCTAATAAGGAGAGTGAGCGCCAGAGGGGTTACCTCAATAAGAAGAAAAGATGATTGCGAATACCTAGTGATAATAGGATGCGGGATGGATGTGAATTCCTTCCTCCACCTTCTATCGGCCGACCGATGAAGGGGGTTTTCCTTGTTGATTACCTTGAAACGAAGAACAAACAAATAAAAGAGAAGTGGATCAGCCGAGAGTGAGTGTAGTATCAATCCAAATAAACAATAGGATGATGAAATATGAATATAGCATGCGCACCTTTTTTTTGGTTTTAAAACCCCTAGAGAATTAAGGTGAGAGGAGGATATGCAGTACTAATGCAAAAGAAGAAAAAAAACAATGGACGTGATGATGCGATGAAGGCAAACACAAACAAAAGAGAGAAACCCCGATGTTCTTGTAAACAGTAGAGGGGAGAACCAACAGAGTAGCAGGAAGCAGAGGAGGACGATGAAGAAATCACACGGATGAAGAAAAACTCCTCTCTGCTGTGTGCTCCCTGTGTTCTGTCTCTCCCCTCGCGCGAGACCGACCAGGGAGTCCTTTTATAAGATTTTTATCAAAGATAGACACAGATCCGGAAGATAAGAATAGGCAGGGAACTCTAGTTCCCAGCTCGAGCAAGGTGACTAATAAAGGCAGGGAACTCTCCAGGAAAGATGAGTTTAAGCAGGACACGAAAAGGGGAGACACCACCTTCCGAAGGGCGTCAATTCAACAATTGACGACCTGTCCAAGGACGTTAATTTAAAACACGACCAGGATCAGGGCGTCACTTCCTGGATTCAATTTGGGTAATAAAACCTTCTTTATTTGAAAATTACAAAAAAGACGCCTGAAGCAAAGGCGTTGATTAAAAACACGCCCTGAGTAAGGACGTTAATCATTGATTTTCAATCAGAGCAGGACTCGTAAAATACCAGGAATTGACGCCCGTATCTTTGGTCGTCCTTTCTAAAAATCACGCCCCAGATTAGGTCGCTATTTAAAACACGCCCTTCTAAAGTCGTGAATCACCAAAATGCAAGAATGAATCACAAAAATAGAAAAACTTTATATTATAGAAATATTGAAGTTCACTTTGGGGCGTTAACAAAGTGACATGTGATTCAATCAACAAAGCGTCAATTTTGGCGTGTCTACAGCTGCCCCGCCTTGGCGTCTGCTTTGCAAGGGAGTGAGACAAAATGGAGAGAAAGTGCAACAAGCGGAATGAAGTGGAACGAACTGATAAGTAGATGCCAAGGTGTGATGTGACATGCCTCAGATGCTAAGCTTTGGAAATCTTTCCAAGATTCAAAGTGAAACAACTCCAAGTGATTCCAAGGAAGCATCGCTTTGCTGGATAAAGGACACTAAACTAAGTAAATAAAATGTGCACGTGGGCACGACAGGGAGACATCATTGGAGAGCGGTTACCAGCCAATGTGGACGTGCTACAACCAAGGTGGATTTGCAGAAAAATAAAGAGAATTGAGATGAAGATCCAGCAAAGGAACAGTGTCAAGGAAATAGCCTGAGCGGCTTCAGAGAGAATAAAGTACTCAATTTGGAATGGAATATCTCATGTCAACTCAATCAAGAGCGAGTGACCTTCATTATTACCATAATATGAAGATTTTCAGCATGAAGCTCAAAGTCCTACATGATGCATGCTGGGCTAAAAGAAAAAAAAATAAAACAAATTAAAAATAGAAAATAATGAAGGATAATATTGCTAAGGCATCTAGATTTGGTCAAGAATCCAGATCTCTGAACTGACACTAAGCCGAAGCCCGTTTGTCCGCGCATCAACCCAGAAAGCGGAACCATCGTCCCAAACCTTGAATGACTCAACGGCCTATCCGTGTGATCAAAGCTCTCCAGAATTATCACTATTTTTGATGAAGGGGAACTCAAATTCCAGGTTCATCAGAACCACAAGGTTCTTGATATGCTATAATAGCGTAGATACCATATAGTAATAATGCTTACAGGAAACAAATACAAGACAAGAATGATGCTACTCCCACGAACGATCCAAGCATCTCAAGACCTGCAATCTTCTGCACTTGAAAACTCATTAGCCCTCATAAAAATGACCAGCAATAATCCTCAAGATATGATCATAAGTGCTTAATTAAAACAACAAATTTCAACCAAAGAATAGCACTTAAGCTCATTTAAAGCATATAGACGAGTTAAACATGTGAGCAAATAAAATCACGACTGGAGGGAATGGCATCAAAATCATGAAAAGCACCTGACATTAGGGCGTCAAAACATAAAACACGCCCTTCATTAAGACGTTAAATGCACCGAGCGTTTAAGAAGAAGACGACCCCACCAGGGGCGCTAAATAAAACACGACCTCTGTTCAGTCGTCAATTCAACAATTGACGCCTCAACAGAAGACGTTAATTAACCACCCGCTTCCGACTCCAAATCGAAAGTAAAACCCAATCTTAATGGCAACCAACCTTCCAACTCCGAACAGCCTTAAGCCCCTCCAGATTTCCATAAAAGGAGGGAACCTCTGTAGATCAATCAAAACAAATTCATCAAATCTCTGTTACTTCTGCTTCTGCTACTGCTCGTGTTCTTCTGCAAGCACTGCAATCGCTCGACTCCTCCTGCATACCAAAGATGGAGAGAGCCATTAAAAGATCCAAAACTTCTATTCCCAGGCTTACTGAAATCAATGGGCACATAAGCAACCGGATTGCATTAAATCAGGTAAAGATCGATTCTCTGTTCCTTCTCCGAACTACTGCTCTTCCAAACTGCTTCTTCATATTTCTTCTGTATGCTCATGTCTGTCTCTATTTTTCCTTTCCTTCTTCCTCAGGACTACCCAAATGTCCCAGGTGCTAGGATATTCACAAAGATTAAGTGGCTGCCTCTTATCCTCTCCAAATTTTCTTCAGATATGAGGGTGTACTTAGCAAGATGGCACCTTCTTGGTCTAATTACCCATGCCAAACACTATGATCAAATCCACCTTGATTGGGCTGCCATAGGAGCTCTAATTGAAATATGGCACCCTTCCACTCGCACCTTTCTATTCTCAACCTTTGAAGCCACCATCCTATTGGCAGAATTAGAGTTGATCTTGGGCTTAAAGAGGATGAAGCAAGGTGATGAAGAAAAGATGGCCATCATGCCAAAACCAATTTCCTCACATGAACTATTAAGCACATTGATACCTAGCCCAAACTTAGTGAACCAAATCAAGGTCACTAAAGGAATTAATCTTCTAAAGCTTGCCTCATGGGTGTACAAGAGAGCGGATCAAGCTAAAGAAGAAGAAGAAATAGAGCGAGTAGCAAAGGCCTTCGTGGTGTGCTTGGTAGGAGCACTCTTATTCCCATCCACGGAGGATTTCCTAGAGGAGGCCCAATTCAGCTCAATAGTGAGCTTATGGGAAGGAGAGAGAGTTGGACCGGCTATCCTAGCCTATCTCTATAGTGGGCTTACCTCGGCGGCGGTGGGAAGGCCCATCTACGGATGCATGCTAGCTCTCTCTAGTTGGGTAGATCTCCACTTCAAGTTCGATCCATGTGATGAGGCCCAACAATCCTCAAGAATCTTCTCAAAGAGCCCACTCTCTTATATGACCGGTTCACTCGGGATAAGCAATAGGGTTACGAACCGGATTCCTCAAATCAAGAAGAGAGTGGAATGGAGAGAACACCTCAAAGTAATGCCAAAGAACCTTTTCACTTGCGCCCCGGGAATACTCAAGACTCAAGAACTCCGTGCAAGATTTTCTCCCGGGACGGACCTTCGACTCATAGGCGCTTCAGAATTCATTCTGTATAACTCACACCGGTGCCTTCCTCAACTCGGGCTTCCACGGCAGGTATTAGAAGATCCATCTCATCTCCCTCCGATCAAGACACGGGACCTCGGCAGCAATGAAGATGGAGAAGAGTGCACAACTATCCAAGCTCTGTGGAAAATCAACAAGGCTCACCATTCTGTGGAGAACTTAGAAGAAGACAGAGATCAGTGGAAGTCTTATGTAATAGCTTTAAGAAGCTTGAGGCCCAAAATGGCTCATGGAATGTAATGTAATCTTTTCTTCCAATAAATCAATGATAATTTTCTGATTGAGCCAATGGCACAGTGTTTCTGATCAAATCTTCCAATAACTTGCGGTTCTGTTGCAGATAACGACTCAATCCCAGTCATTAATTCTATAAATGACGCCTCAGCACAGGTCGTCTTCAATGATTGATCTCTCATAATTGACGCCTTCACATATGGGCGTTAACTGAATAACGTCTTAAGACAAGGCGTTAATTCGATTTATAATCCAAAAAGTATTCATTGAAATTCCAAAAGTAACGCCTTCAGCAAAGCCACGTTTCATATAAAGAACGCCTCAAGAGTAGTCGTTACTCAAAAATAGTAATCATCACTCCCATCAAATCAATCAATCGCCATTAAATGCGTCTGACGACGGTTATCATTCCCCATGCAAACAAAAATAACGCCTTAAGTAATGTCGTCCATTATCAAGAAACGCCCTTGTTTCAGCCGTTAATTTTATAAGACACGGCCTTCCTTAAGTCATTAATTCTTTTTGACCGTTCGACTCAACTTTCCCTCCTTTCTTCTTCTTCCTCCGTCCTCTTTCCCTCTTTCTCTCTTCTCTTCTGCAACCCTAACCGAACCCAACCCCTATCTTTCTCATTCTCTCTCTCTATCCCTCTACACACCCTAGCCCTAGCCATGGCCGGCGGTGGACAAAAAAGACAAAGGGTCTCGGCCCCGGAGGTGGTGGATTTGGACGGCGAGCACGGCGTCGTGGAGGAGGCTCTTCCCGTGGCGGCCGAAGAGGCACCGACGGTGATGACCGGCGCCGAGGGCGACGACGAGGCCGTGGGAGATGAAGAAAATGTCAGTGAAGAAGAGGAAGACGAAGGTGAAGAGGGAGAAGAAGAACAAGGAGGGGAAGAAGGGAATGAGGAACCGCCGGCCACGGCGGCCGCTCCTCGCCCCGGTCAGCTTCGACGGCCACGGCAACCACGCCCTCCACGGGAAGAACCCAAACGCCACAAGGTAGGCCCCCAACCTAATTCCCATTTTTTTTTCATTTTTTGGTATTCCATAGCCTTCGGGCTAGAAGAACCTACAACTTAGAAAGAAGACGCCCCCAGGGGTGTCGCGGATTCAAAATAAGACACCCGACCTTGGGTCGTGAATTCATTTTATTTCCTGAAAAATAATGAAAACATGCCCTAGAGCATGTCGTCCATTTAAATTATCATTTTTCATATTAATCATGCTGTTAATTTCCATGCTTTTGTTCAATTATATATTTTTTCATGATTTATATCGTATGCTGTTTTTATTTAATTTTCACAACCCCTGGAAAACAACGCCCCCCATCGGGGCGTCAATTCAACAGATAACGACCATAGGGATGGTCGTCCATTTCATTAATTCCCGAATAAATTATTAAAACCCAAAATCCATTTTAACAGAAAATGCCCTATACAGGGGCGTTACTTAATGAAATTACGACCCTGGGACGGGCGTTAATTGAAAATCCTTTTAAGAATTTAGAAATTAACCATAGAACCACGCCTCTCACCGGGGCGTTTCTTAGATAAACAACGACCTAGGGTCGGTCGTTAATTCAAAGCTCTCTTAGAAACCACGCCCTCCTTAGGGGCGCCAATTAAGCAAACCACGACCTTGGGATGGTCGTTAATCAAATCAAACATCAACATCTCAAGGCAATTAAGTGAATTCCAACAAGAATAATTGAATAATTAAACCAAACTTCTTTCTTTATGTGTGCAGGGGTTGATGAGGACACGGATCTCCTGGGTCATGGTCCGAGTAGCATATTACGGCCTCCCCGAGTTCCAGAGAGCCAGGGTAGATGCTATAGGGTTCGGGGCCTTCCTTAGCATAGAGCCAGTCAGACCCGACCTACCACTTATCCAGGTTCTGAGGGAGAGATGGATAGGACTAGCCGGGCATTCCTAATGCCTTGGGGGCATATGGTCCCTACCCTAGAGGATGTAGCTAGGATCACTGGACTTAGGGTAGACGGGGAGGCAGTGAGCGGGATCACCTTACCAGACTACACCGAGCTTGCCCAGAGACTACTAGGGCTAGAGATGGTCTATGAGACGCCTAGCGAGTGTAGGACTATGTTCCGCACCGACCTGACTACAGTGATGGGCTTAGGGGATGCTAGGCATAGGTCAGGGGAGTCCTTAGAGCGGTTTTCACAGAGGTTGATAGACGGGGCTAGGGCGGTCTATTGCCAGGACCCAGCCGATAGGGAGAGAGCAGACCGAGACTTGAGGAGGTTCCTACTGCTGCTGCTCGGGAGGCTATTACTCGGCACGAAGGGCGACGTCATCAACTGCCGATTCCTAGGGATTCTCGAGGATTTAGAGGGAGTTGGCAGGTACGCCTGGGGAGCTGCGCTGCTGGCGCACATGATGGCCGACCTGTCCACGGGGACAGGACGAGAGACGACCGTCAGTGGCTTCTCACCTTTTCTTCAGGTATGTATTTTTCCTCTTTCTTTTCTTTTATTATGCATGTGAATTCCTTACTAATGCGATGCATGGATGCAGGTTTGGAGCCACCTGTACATGCCGATGGGGCGCACCGACCCACGGCCAGGAGGTGAGGGAGCTTTCCCTCTAGCACGGCGCTGGCTACCGGTTGTTTTCGGTGCCCCACTCGTCTACGAGTTGTGGGTGCTACGGAGAGAGTTCCGTGACTTCCCTCCCTCGCTGGTATGAATGATGCATTTTTTTTATGTTTATTTGAATTTATTATGAGTATGATGAGATGACGCACATGTTCATGGATGCAGGTGCAGTGGAGACCATATGCAGAGATGACAGATGAGGGCCAGCCGTGGGTCGTAGCGGGCCGACCTCGCTTTGGGCATGAGCTCTGGGTTCATTGCTTGAGCGAGATTGAGCCGTTACGGCTTAGGCTGGTGATGAGGACCCTGGGCCTACACCAGGAGTGGATAGAGGTCGGGGAGCCACGGGGAATCGGGAAGAAGACGCGCGGTCGCACGAAGGCGATCGACTGGAGAGTACGGTTCGAGGAGCAGTACGCCGACTGGCGGCGAGGCGGGACCCGAGTCACCTCCCAGGCGACTGACAGCTCCGAGTACCTCCGGCGCTACTGGGAGGTATACGCGGGCCGACCCCAGATGAGGGTCCTAGGGGTATGTATGAATGCAATTATTTCTAAATTGAATGCAAATGCTTATGTTTCTATCATGTGACTAAAATGAAATGAATGCAGGATGCACGGGACATAGCGGCTATGGATGCCCAAGCCCACCTACACAGCCTGGAGGACCAGCTAGCCGCCACACGGGCTGACCTCGAGACCCTGGTGAGTGTTTAAATTATTTCTATATGCAAATGAATTTTTATTGAATTATTGATGATTAGCCACTAACAATTTCAATAAATGCAGCGTGCCCAGCAGGGAGCCGTTAGGAGGGATACGGGAGAGGCCTCTAGTTCAAGGGGACCTAGTGCAGAGGTGACCGCACTAGCGGAGCAGCTAGCGGGAGCGGTGGCACAGGCCGAGGCTGCAGAGCGTGACCTCGCCTCACGGGTAAACTCCAGAACTCAAAACCTCATTCAATCATTGATTATATAATTATGCACTGATAAAATTCACTTTTCAGACTGAGGAGCTTCGAGCCGCTCTTGCTTGCGTCTGCGAGGGACAGCAGGCGATGACTGCCCAGGTGCGTGGTTTACTTTTCGTTATGCATTGCTTATTTCATGAATTATTGAACTGTGGAACTGATGACTTGTTTACCTGTTTGCAGACCAGACAGTTACAGGCGGCACGTACCCATGCTGCCCTGGCCGGGACAGAGCTGGCGATCCGCGAGCAGCGGATTACAGAGCTGGAGCGGACCGTGAGGCGACGGGAGGAGTTGCCTCAGGACGTAGCAGAGCTGCGGGTGGCCCTTGAGCTGGAGCGACGAGAGCGTGCTCGAGAGCGGGAGGAGCACTTGGCGGACCGTGCCCGTCACCACGAGCTACAGCAGTCAGAGCGTGCCCGTCACCACGAGCTACAGCAGTTAGAGCGTGCCCGGTACCAGGAGCTGGTGGTGGCACACGAGCGTGAGCTGGCAGACTCGAGGACGCAGCTGGTCCTTGTTCAGGAGCGGCTACGAGTTGCTGAGGAGCGTCTCCAGCGAGGGCGTAAGCGAGCTCGTGCTGCGGGGTACTCCTTTACTAGCTCCACTTTCGTGGCGGGTTCTTCTCTTCGAGAGAGGAGCGAGGCAGGGGGCCAGGTTCAAGTTCCAGCTTCTTCTCGGGGGCCCATGCCCCCTCCACCAGTGCCTACTCGCGACGGCGAGGACGAGGTAGAGAGTAGGAGAGAGGAGGGTGGAGACGAGAGCTGAGAGACTTACTTGTACCCCTCCACCCTCACACCTGTACTCAGACATTCATGATGTATATTTATGTGAGATTGGCATTTTTGTTACCTGAGCACTTGTGTAGTTGTGTACTTGTGGTTGTGTACTTCGCTTCTTTTCCACGTTCTTCGTGTTCGCTTTACTTTGCCCTGTACTTGTAGCTGTGGCTTACACTTGAATAAACAGGTTAATTCATCTGTTCGACTTGGCCCCTTGCTCAATAAGCAAGGGGTGCCTTTACTTTTGACCTAGATAGCGGGTCAAGGGGCCAAGCCTTTAATCAAATAAGGCGAATGAAATAACCAAAAAGGAGATGCAACACGCAAGCATACGCATGCAAACAATAATCAAGATGCCCTACGCAATAATGCAAGCACGCACATGAAGAATAAACCCCATTTCCTCTTTTCTTTTCCTTTTATATATATTTTTCTTTTATTTTTCAAAAGACGCGCCTTAGATTAGGTCGTTATACAAACAAAAGACGCCCTAGGTGACGGCGTGAATCTGAAAATGTTTTTTTTTTTGAATGTTGTTGAAAAGACGACCATATATGTGGGCGTTTATTTTAAAAGAGACGACCTTAAGGAAGGCGTGAATTCAACAAATGGCGCCTTAATCAAAGGCGTTAATTCTTTTTTCTTGGGTTGTTAAAGCCACCCGGGCTCTTAATCCTACACGGTCACCATTTAAAATTCGTTGTTCCTTCTTGATTAATCAAAAGGGGGGCGACGTGATAATAGTTAACTTATACCTGAGATTTCGCATGGTGCAATCTCCTAGGTTGGCCTTGACCATTCTGCTAGTTTATGACTTACCACAAAGAAAATGAAGATATAAGGAAGCCCATAAGAGATTCTGAGAAGCTCTAGATAAAACCACTTCCCCTTACCCTATGCCTGTTGGGGTTCGGTCTTTGGCGTAGGGAAACTTTGTTGCCTTTTGCCTCATTTATTGCATGCATACGCCCAAGGTTTTCCTTGCGGGGACTTTGCCCTCTTGACATGCTTTTCTTTTCATGATTTCACTTTGGAACTGATTTGCATTGCTGAAAAATAAACCTAATTGTACTTGGGCTTTTGTGGCATTTGTTCCCTTTTGGACCCTAACTTCCACCTACTAGGGCGGCGGATAGGCTTGGTGGATCTACCCTGAGACTTCCTTTCCTCCCTTATGGGCCGAAGAGAAAAAGAATGGGCATCGTCTTCACCTTTAGTCCGGTTTTGACTTCCCATCGGATTTTGCACCACTTGAGTTCACGGTTTAAGTGTGTAATGTGTGCGGGTGTCAACCCCCTTTTGAGTTAACAAGACTGATGAATGAATTCTGCATTTTGACCTTTCAGACCTTGAGCCCTTGTGTGCCATGGCAACCCTTTTCATTATGTATATTTTTTTTGGGTTTTGGAAAATTCTATATATATATTTTTTGTGTTTTTTTGTGTTTTTGTTTTTTTATAAAATTCTATTTTTTTTTTTGTTTTTGGATTAGGGGTAATATTTCTTAAGGTACAGACCATTCCAAGGATGAGTTAGCTCTTGTCCTTCAGCATTAATCAGTTTATAAGCATTACCAGGATAAACATCTTTTATAACAAACGGTCCTTCCCAGTTTGGTTGGAGCTTTGAGCGAGGTCCACCCGGTTTTACAAAAATTCTCTTGATTACCATCTCACCGATTTTGAATTTTCTCTCAATTACGTTCTTTTGATAAAAACGTGACAGCCTGTTTTGATAAACGCGCGCATGCTCAGCGGCGACCAGACGCTTCTCATCTAAGAGTTCCAATTGAGTAAGGAGCGAATCGCGACGCTCATCAATAGGGAGTTCCTTATCCAATTGTACTCGCAAAGATGGAATGAGAATCTCATAAGGGACTACCGCCTCCATTCCATAAGTAAGGGCGAAAGGGGTTTGCCCAGTAGGGGTACGAATGGAAGTGCGATAGGCCCAGAGAGCTTCAACTAGCTTGTCTGGCCAATCCAAAAATTTATTAGCCCCACACGTCTTCTTAACAATTTTGATCAAAGTTTTATTAGTTGCCTCTGCTTGGCCATTGCCCTGCGGATAATAGGGAGAAGAATGATGCAATGCAATGTTATACCTGTTGCAGAGATCCTTGAGCTCTTGAGAGATAAATTGAGGTCCATTGTCGGTGACGATGGTACTCAGGATGCCGAACCTCGCGATGATGTTCTTCATTATGAACTTGCAGACTGTTGACGCTTTAATCTCCACATAAGCTTCCGCTTCCGCCCACTTGGTGAAGTACTCCGTTGCCGTCAAGATGAACGACTTTTGCTTAGTCAGGAGGTTCGAGTCACCAAGAGGTCCAATGATATCAAAAGCCCACATGGAAAAAGGCCATGGGGAGGACATAGGATGGAGTGAAGAAGCAGGAGAATGAATTTTGTCGGCATGCAGTTGGCACTTAACACACCTTCGAACATAGATGGAGCAATCCTCTTCTAGAGTTGGCCAATAGAAGCCTAGCCTAAGGATCTTCTTAGCTAACATCTGGCTGTTCACATAACCACCACATACTCCAGAATGCGCCTCTTCCACAACCTTCCAGGATTCATCATCGTCGAGGCATCTTAATAAAACACCCGTGAGCCCTCTTCTATAGAGCACACCTCCAACCAAAACATAACGTTGAGCCACTCTTCTAATTGCTTTCTTCTCTTCTACAGTGGCTTCCTCGGGATAGGATTGATCATTGCAATACCTGGCAATCTCATAATACCAAGGTTTCTCTTCATCAGCCAACTCTTCTTCCCAATCTAACAACATGACCTCTTTGCCTTTAAGAGATTCACTTCGCCTGACCCTCTCGAGCACCTTATCCCTAATATCGAGGAATGCACGATCCTTGATAGCTGGAGTGTCACGCTGATGAATGAGAGGAACATGGAAATCACGCTCAGGAGGGAAGACTAGAGCAGAGGCCAAAGAGGCAAGAGCGTCAGCTAGGATGTTCTGGCTTCGACGAACATGAACGAAGACCAATTTGGTGAAGAGTTTGGCATAAGCTGAAGCAAGCTCCTGGTAGGGTTTGAGCTTAGGATTGATAGTGCGGCACTTGACAAGCACCTGGCGCAGAATAAGCTGACTATCACCAACAATTCGCAAGTGAGTAACACCATATCTATGGGCGGTTTGAAGACCAGCCAAAAGAGCCTCATACTCAGCTATATTGTTTGTGACAGGGAAAGTGAGCCGAGCAGCAAATGGGATGGTGACCCCTTCTGGTGTTAAGAGCACCATGCCGATCCCTCTTCCTTGGGAATTTAGAGCTCCATCAAAATGTAACGTCCACATAGGATCGTGGGGTTGATTGATGGACATCAGTTCTTCGTCTGGAAACTCCGAATTGACAGGATCAAATCGGGGTAGAGGGTGGTGAGCAAGATGTTTGGCAATGGCGTAGCCTTTGATTGCTTTTTTTTGAATGTACGTGATGTCGAACTGTGAAAGGAAGCTTTGCCAGCGTGCCAATCGGTCGGTAAGAACAGATTTTTCAAGAAGGAATTTAATCGGATTCGTGCGAGCAATGAGGTGAAGCTCGTGAGCTAAGAAATAGTGCTTTAACTTCTGAACTACCCAGACTAAAGCAGCACAAGCCTTCTCCATGGCTGAGTACCTTTGCTCACAAAGGTTAAGAAGTTTAGACAAGTAGTATGCTGCCCTCTCCTTCCCTTCTTCATCCACTTGAGCTAAGACAGCACCTACAGAGTCATCCAGGACAGAAACATAGAGGATAAGCGGTTTGCCTGGAATCGGCGGCCTCAAGACAGGAGGATTAGCCAGATAATCCTTCAATCCATCAAAAGCTGCCTGACACTTGTCATCCCAATTAAACTTGACTCCCGGCTTAGTAAGCTCGTAAAACAGTCTGCATCGTTGTGAGTGCTGGGAGACAAAGCGGCGAATAAATTGCAACCTCCCGATTAATCCTCGAACTTCCTTCAAATTCTTGGGAGGAGGCATGTCCCTGATGGCCTTCACTTTGTTGGGATCAACTTCTATTCCCCTTTTGCTGACAATGAATCCAAGCAACTTCCCTGATGATACGCCAAATACACACTTCTTGGGGTTCATTTTCAATTGATACTCTCGTGATCTCTGCAAGACCTTAGCTAGAACCCCATGGTGCTCAATCCTTGTCTTTGATTTTACTACCAGGTCATCCACATACACTTCAATATAAATATGAATCATATCATGAAAAATTACCATCATAGCCCTCTGATAGGTGGCTCCAGCATTCTTGAGCCCAAAGGGCATGACCACATAGCAGTATGTACCCCATGGTGTAGTGAATGATGTCTTCTCTTGATCTTCCTCAGCCAAACGAATTTGATTGTAACCTGAAAAGCCATCCATGAAAGAGAGAGTCTCAAATCCTGCCGTATTATCGATCAGAACATCAATATGAGGGAGGGGGAAATCATCTTTAGGACACGCACGGTTGAGGTCCCGAAAGTCTATACAAATCTGAACCTTTCCATCTTTCTTCATAACCGGGACGATGTTAGCCACCCAGTTGGGATAGAGGACAACTCTAACAAACCTAGCCTTGTGGAGCTTGTCGACCTCTTCTTTCATCTTTAAAGCCATGTTAGGGTGGAAACGTCTCAACCGTTGTTTGATCGGGACAGACCATGGCTTAAGTGTAAGCCGATGTTCAACAAGCGCGGGGTCTAATCCAGGCATATCCTCATAACTCCACGCAAACGTGTCCTTGTATTCTTGAAGTACCAAAATAAGCACCTCCTCTTCGGAGGGCGGCAAATTCTTGCTGATGAGGACAATCCTAGGGTCTTCCTCGGTACCCAAATTAATTTCTTTGGTAGGCTCTTCTACGGAGGCTGATGGTTCATTGAATCTTCTCATGCCACTGGCAAAGGCATCAGCCTCGTCCTCATATTCTTCATAACTTTCATCCCTCTCTTCGATAGGGTCTTCATCATTCATAATTTCATAGACACCAAAACCCTCATAAGAAACATTAGCATCCTCATATTCCGACTCTGGCAGATAATCGGATTCTCTACAAATTCAGGAAGAGCTAAACAAGCCTGGCACCTTCTGGCTAACTCCAACACAAATCTACGTGGAATCTGCTTACCCTTGGATTTCTTATGAGAATCTACCCCATGAATTTTATTAGAAGAAGAAGAACAACTAGCTTGATTAGAATAAGCTAAAAAAAAGGAAGGAGGTGAAGAAGTGGATACAGGAGGTGATACAGATGGAGATCCCTCACCAGAGGGGGAGAAAAGATTTATCAATGAATCATGGAAGAGTGGCCCCTGGGTCGGGACACACTCGAAAAAGAGATAAGAAGTCTCCTCAACGGAGATGGAGGACTAAAAAGTTGGAATTTCGACGTTTTTTTTTTCATTTTTATTTTCCTTTTCTAGAAGAAAACAATGTGAAGGGAGAACAACAGGAGGAGTGGAAATTGAAAGTTTGGAGAAAGATTGAATTAGAGATGACCCGCGTGGGGGTGTGATGGAGAGTTTGGAGAATTGCTCGAGGAGCAAGGGGGGAAGCGGGAGAGAAATCTGCAGTGAATCTGGAGAAAAGTTGATCATAATTGGCGGCGGTCTCGGCACGCGAGAGAACAATTGAGAATGTAGGGAAGCTAGAAGAGACGGATGTATAGAAGTGAGGGAAAAGAGGCCAGCCCACAGCCTATCTATTGTAAATCCTTCTTCATATGGAACATCTGGCTCTCCAGTGTCAGTGTAGTCACTCAGCAACTGCCTCTTCTCTGTAATCACAGTAGGCATTTCAATCAATTCATGTATTAGTGGCGGCCATTCCGGATCAGTCGGCATAAAGAGGCGGCTCAAGGAAATAGTGATATCATTCATATCAAACCACCTGTACCAGTCACATTCCGGATCATCCATTTTCCTTCTTTTGTCAGGCCTTAAGGTCTCCAGGGCTTTGTATGTGGCCAACGGGGCAATATGACGAGCAAACTGTCTAGCATGAACATCTTGACAGTCTAGCGTGGAAGTGATTATTGTAGTCTGCTCATGATGCTGAACGCCACCTGTGAGAAAATGTGTCTTCAAGGTCCAAGTGAGCGGCTGGCGCTCTGTCTTCAATGTGGATGTCATAACTGCCCATGGTTCATCTTCATTTTTGCCCGGCCCTTTGTAGCCCAGGCCGCCTCGTGCAATCAATTTCTGAGGCTTTACAGGCCTAGTCCTGCCTTGACAACTGGCACCCAGACCTTTGCTATTTTGATACCCCATTTTCATTAAAATGTTCCAGCCAAGGGTGTTCATCATACTTTTCTTCTTCCTCCCCTTGGAAGGCAAGGGTGTCATAGCAACTGTCGTGACAGTCTCGGGCGACATTGGCCGTGGGTAAGGGAGGTCTAGTATTGACAGCAACGGCTTGTTGGCAGGCCAAATAGAAGGAACTGATGAAGTCAAATGTATATCTTCCTCTGGTAGAATTGGCATACTGGTAACTTTGATGATGCGGCCTTTGTGTGGAAACTTAAGGCACTGATGATTTGTAGAGGGCACTGCATCGAGCTGTTGTATGTAGGGGCGGCCCAGAATGCCATTGAAAGTTGGATCCATGTCTAAAATGTGGAAATCGACCGTGATTGTGGCCGGACCCAAACTGACTTTCAGTGTGATCATGCCTAGAGGAGGCTTCTTAGTATTGTCATATGCTGTGACTGTTATAGTAGACGGCCGAATCAGATTTTCCGGAATGCCGCACATCTTCAAAGTGCTCGGTGGCAAGACATTGATGGATGCCCCGGTGTCCACTAGACATTGTTTCACCGCCACCTTATTGATGTCGACTGTGATGCATAGAGCATATTTCCTTGCTGAAAGTGGTGCCAGTTCATGCTCATGAAAAGTAATTGCCGGCTGATTGCTAGCGGGCGTCAAAACTGTAGTGATTTACTCGACCGGGATGTCTTCATTGACCATAACTTTTTGTAGGTACTCTTTCAGAGCTAGCTGGTGAGTGGTGGACCTTTTGATTAATTCCAGGATTGAAATTCTTGTTGGAGTTCGGTCCAAGTTCTTTAACAAATCATACTGAGTTCCTGGTACGGACTCTTGCTCTTGTTCTTGTTCTTGCGGCCCCTGCGCGGGTTCTTGCTCTCTTTGGGGAAAGACGCGCTGGAACATCCGTCCACTGCGGAGCGGTGCCACGTTTTGTTGTGCCTCTATCGGGGCAAGTAAAGGAGGAGGGGGGTTGGAAGAGGAGGAGGGTGTATTGGCGTTAAGAAGTGGTGGAGGGGTGTTTGAAGAGGGAGTCCCTGTAGGGGGCATTGATGCATGGTTTGACAAAGATGCCCCTGTAGGAGGCGTAGGAGCAGAAAGGGATACCCGAATGCGAGGAGAGTTGAGGGGTGGAATGAGGAGAGATTTCGGTATAAAAGATGGGTGAGCCGATGGTGAGGGGATCCTTGCTGGTGGAGGAGTAGTGGTGGTGGGTGCAGCGGGTGTTGGCGACGGGCGGATAAGGAGTAGTCTAGACGGCGAAGGTGAAGGGTTGGTGGTGGATGGCGGAGTTTGCTGCGTGGTAGGCGGCGAAGGCGGTAAACGGGTAAGGAGGGATCGGGTTGGCAAGGATGGAGAATTGGTGGGAACAGGTGGATTAACGGGGCGTAGAAGAGCCCGGCTCAATTGGGGAGTAGAAGAAGAAGGAAGCGTGTGCAAAAGGCGCGGAGGTTGATTTGGATTATGATTAAATGCCCCGACAGAGGCATTTTCTTCATGCCATCCCTGTCCTCTCTCCTCCTCACGAAGAGATGTGACAGGGTTCACGTGCTGATTTGGCGGGTGCTCTGGCAGTGGGTTGTGGACAATCCCCATATCTTGCTGAGGTGCTGGAGCTTACTATTGTATTTGTGGAGCTGGTTGCTGCGGCTGCTGAGCCTGCTGTTGCCGAGGAGGCCTTCTTTCTTTCATAGTGGCAATAAATTGCCTCATCTCATCCCAGTTAATACCGCCCTGGTCATTTAAGTCATAAATATAGTCCTTGAAGTGGAAGCAACGATCAATGTTATGACCAGGGGAGCGATGGAAGACACAGTAGCGGGACGTGTCAACATTAGCGGGCCACACTGCCCTTTCCTTTGGTAGCATGAGCAAGTTGGCAGCCATTAAGGCATTGAAAATGTCTGGGAGGCTTTCTGGCAACGGCGGATAATGGGCCCTTTTGGGGCCAAGTGGTCTCCTTTGCTGTTGTTGTTGCGGTCCATAATTAGTGGGTGGCGGTACTTTGTGGTATTGTTGCGGAGCTGGAGGGTCAGCGCGGGGTGCTTGGTTTTGTGGTGGAGCAAAGGAAGGTTGAGGAGCAAATTGGTGTTGTGAGGGTGAAGTAAAGAGGGTGCCTTGTGATGGAGGTGGGGGAGGTCATGGGTTAGATTGGCGAAAAGGTGTGGGGTTGCCGACCGCGCCAACCTGCTCATTTATGACGGTCCTCTCAGTCGTGGGTCCGCTATTGTTAACATTTGTATTATTTTTAACCAACCTAGGTTTTGGCTCAAACATGCCCATGATGGGTGAATCTTTCATTTGGGTCTGAATATAACGAGCTCTTTCATAGAGCTCCTCCATGGTGGTCAATCTGTTCATAGCCAGTATATGCCGGAACTGAGGGGTTGCATTGGATATAATCATCTAACCTGTTCCGGTTCTGATAAGGTATCTTTCAACTTCTCGGCCATTGACCGCCATCTATCAGCAAATATGATGAAGTCCTCTTCGGGGTTCATTTTTTCTACAACCAAGTCTGTAACTGAAAGAGAGGGTCCAACCCGGTCCCTATATTTCTGCAAGAATTTTCTTTGAACCACATCGAAATTACTAGCATCTGCCGAATCCAAGGAATAGAACCACTCGAGGGCTGGCCCCTCTAAAGATCTTCTAAACAAATAAACCAACGAGGCTTTGTTGCCCTGCCAAAAGGACGTTTCATACATAAAATCCTTCAGATGGATAAAAGGATTACCAGTTCCATTATATCGCCGAAAGTTCGGCATCTCAGAAGGTGGTAAATGAAAAACTGGCAATGTAGGAAGGGAGATTTCTGGGGCATTCTTGGCTGCAGTAACCTTGTTGAGTTCTTCTTCCATGCTAGCCAATTTCTGAAGGAGCAAAGCATTAGTGTCTGACTCGACCGGGGCCGAATTTGGAATGAAGGTGTTTGGCATAGGCGTCCTTAGAATTTGGGGAGGTTGAAAGAATTGGGGCCTAGCCGCTGAGTAGCTCGCCTGTTGGGCCGGCATGGCCGCACCAGGGGTCGATGGACAAGAGGGGGGTTTGTGCAAGACCGCCTGGTCATTAGTGAGGTGATGGCCACTCTCGGCCGAAGGGGGATTGGAGGATGAAGAAGGAACGGACTTCGCTTTCAAAGCGGCCTGAACTGCCTGCCGCTGGGAGTCATCTAATTGAGATAGGGCATTAATCAAATCGGTAACATTGAAGGATGGGGAAGGGTTCCCCGGAGTGTTGGAGGGTAAAGCCTGAGAAGAGGGCACGACCTCTTGAGTAGTGGTATCAACCACATGAACTTGAGGATAATGAGAATGAGGAGGAGGGTAATTCCCCTCATGGTAGATAGAATCTTGGGGAACCTCATATGATTGACCAAAAACGTTCTCTTCCACATCATCATAGGAATATCCGTAGCTTGCCATGTTGATAATCTTACATGAACGGAGTTGCATGCTTAAAAAGAGAGAAGGCTTTATGAATGAATTATCACACAATAATCCCTCAACTCAAACAACTTTAAACAATTCAACTCAATCAAGTTATGCAAAAAAGTTGAGATGAACGCAAGATTTTAGTGTTAGGTTTGAGATTAAGGTGGATTAATTTGCAGAATAATTCACTCCTCTTTGCAAAGTGAAACCTAGTTTGGATCCAAGTGTAGCCTCCGTGTCAACTACGTTCTTTCTCTTTTCTCACCAACGATAGGTTCTTCTAAACTCCGGGTACTTCAAGGGTACAACCGGCCCAGCGTCCGTGAGGGAATCCACGGGTGCGGGGACTTACGGTGGTCTTGGAAAAGGGATTTCCGGTCCAAAGAGACAGAATGCTCAATGGAGGGTTGTCCCGATTCCAAGAGAGGTGTGTGGAATCCTGGTGTAGAGAGAGGAGGTCTCTCAACCAAATGCCACAAAATGCAGTATAAGATAAGCCAATCATACCAATATAATCAAATATTCAATGTAAATATGAATCCAGCATGAATAGACAGAAACAGTAAGGCTCTGCAAACCACACAGGAAAGAGGCAACCTGGAGACCGTCGCTACTAACAAAAGAGACGACAGCGTGGCTGTCGTGAATTCTGGGAGGGGCTCTCGGACAATGCAAAACCGCGCCTTGGTGTGGGGCGCTAACTATGATAAAGACGCCTCTGATAGAGGGCGTCAAATATAGGTGGTGCGCACGATCGAAGAAAAACGCGCCTTGGTGTGAGGCGCTGCCAAATAAAAAGACGCCCACGAGGAGGGCGCAAATTCACAGAAGCAGCAGATATGATAAAAGACGCCTTCGTGGAAGGCGTTAAACAGAGAAAAGACGCCCTGGATGAAGGCGTTAAATAAAAAGGCACCCTTGTGCAAGGCGTTAATTCAACAACAGCAGTAGACTAACACAAACTGGCTGATCCCGGGGAGTGTGCAGTGTGCACAGTGGAGGGTGCCCGTGGGGCACAAGGGAGGGGTGGGTACCAAAGGAAAGGGCACGCGGGGGTGCCAAAGGAGAAAGGGCACACGTGGGTGCCAAAAGGAGATGGTAATCAAAAGAAAAACCGTGGACGTCCCACCATGATCGCCAATTTGTGGATAATGGAAAAATCCACAAATTGAAGGGGAAATAAGAGTGATAATAAAAATATGAAGAATAATAAGAAGAATAGTAAAAAAAAGGTGTAAAAGAGCACGTGGTGCTAATAAGGAGAGTGATCGCCAGAGGGGTTACCTCAATAAGAAGAAAAGCTGATCGCGAATACCTGGTTATAATAGGATGCGGGATGGATGTGAATTCCTTCCTCCACCTTCTATCGGCCGGCCGATGAAGGGGGTTTTCCTTGTTGATTACCTTGAAACGAAGAACAAACAAATAAAAGAGAAGTGGATCAGCTGAGAGTGAGTGTAGTATCAATCCAAATAAACACTAGGATGACGAAATATGAATATAGCATGCACACCTTTTTTTTTTGGTTTTAAAACCCCTAGAGAATTAAGGTGAGAGGAGGATATGCAGTACTAATGCAAAAGAAGAAAAAAAACAATGGACGTGATGATGCGATGAAGGCAAACACAAACAAAAGAGAGAAACCCCGCTGTTCCTGTAAACAGTAGAGGGGAGAACCAATAGAGTAGCAGGAAGCAGAGGATGACGATGAAGAAATCACACGATGAAGAAAAACTCCTCTCTGCTGTGTGCTCCCTGTGTTCTGTCTCTCCCCTCGCGCGAGACCGACCAAGGAGTCCTTTTATAAGGTTTTTATCAAAGATAGACACAGATCCGGAAGATAAGAACATGCAATGGTTATCAACGGCAAGGACTCTAGTTCCCAGATCGAGCAAGGTGACCAATAAAGGCAGAGAACTCTCCAGGAAAGATGAGTTTAAGCAGGACACGAAAAGGGGAGACACGACCTTCCGAAGGGCGTCAATTCAACAATTGACGACCTGTCCAAGGACGTTAATTTAAAACACGACCAAGATTAGGGTGTCACTTCCTAGATTCAATTTGGGTAATAAAACCTTCTTTATTTGAAAATTACAAAAAAGACGCCTGAAGCAAAGGCGTTGATTAAAAACACGCCCTGAGTAAGGATGTTAATCATTGATTTTCAATCAGAGCAGGACTCGTAAAATACCAGGAATTGACGCCCGTATCTTTGGTCGTCCTTTCTAAAAATCACGCCCCAGATTAGGTCGCTATTTAAAACACGCCCTTCCTAAAGTCGTGAATCACCAAAATGCAAGAATGAATCACAAAAATAGAAAAACTTTATATTATAGAAATATTGAAGTTCACTCTGGGGCGTTAACATAGTGACATGAGATTCAATCAACAAAGCGTCAATTTTGGCGTGTCTACACCGCTGAGGCTTCCTGGGGTGCGTGCTACTTAAGACCCCCCCTGGGGGGTGTGCCGCTGAAGACTAAGGCGGCGTGCCGTTGAAGGGAAAAGGACCCTATGCCGCTGAAGGCCAAGGGGGCTGTGCCGTTGAAGGGCAAGGGGGCTGTGCCGCTGAAGGCCAAGGGGCTGTGCCGCTGAAGGGCAAGGGGGCTGTCCCGCTAAGGGCAAGGGGGCGTGCCGCTGAAGGTCAGGAGGGTGTGTGCCGCTGGGGCTCCTTGGGGGGGCATGCCGCTGGGGCTCCCTAGGGGGTGTGCCGCTGGATACACCCTGGGGGTGTGCCGCTGAGGCTCCCCAGGGGGCGTGCCGCTGGAGGCACCCTGGGGGTGTGCCGCTGGGGCTCCGCTGGAGTCACCCTAGGGGTGTGCCGCTGGGGCTACCCAGGGGGCGTGCCGCTGGAGGCACCCTGGGGGTGTGCCGCTGGGGCTCCCCAGGGGGTGTGCCGCTTGAGACACCCTGGGGGTGTGCCGCTGAAGGCCAAGGGCGTGCCGCTGAAGGCCAAGGGCGTGCCGCTGAGAGGGGCCAGTGGCATGCCGCTGAAGGGCCTTGGGCGTGCCGTTGAATGGCTAAATGGGTCGTTTTGAGCCCGTTGTGAGCACGAGTTGTGGCCCGTTTGATTTTATTCGAGGCCCATGGATTGTGAGCTTTCCGGGGGTTGGTTTCTCTTGGCTGTCGTGACTCCGGGGACGGCTTCGTGGCAGTGTGCATATTTGGGGAGTCCGGACGACCGGTCTCACCGGGGCTTCTTCACTTGGTGCCGTTGTTAGTGCTGGGCCGAGTAGGATATCTGGGTGTGCAATTTTTGGTGTCCACAGGTATCCTCCTTAGAGAATGGAAGAGACTCCAGCTCTTGCCAAGGCCGCCATTGCGATGCCGGGGTGGCCAGAACTGGCTAACTGGTACTCAGTATCTGGGCGTTTGGAGGAGCTGGGGTGGCTGGAGGATGGATGACGTTGATCGAGAAATTACTCGGCTCAGTCTTCTAGCTGGTGTCCTACCTTCTATGACTTCGGAGTCGCTCGATAGCTTCTCGATTATCAGTCTGAAACTCCAGCCATTCCAGAACATGTTCGTAAGGAAATCTGTGCCCATTTGCTTGAGGATGATCTGGTTGGTCAGGGGCATTTCGGGCAATGCTCAAGGTTTCTTCAACGGCTTCTTGGAGTCTCAGAATCGCCATAGAGTTCCCCTCAGCATCAATCTACTCCCACTGGATCTGTTCCTGGATTAAGTGCTATACTTCCTCGCAAGATTCGATCGCGTGGCAGATTCTGGCATAAATAGGGCAATACTGGGGATGACTAAAGTCCCATTGGGTGTAGTTTGCCGACGTCTAGTAGGCCATGATTTGCCCCCTCTCGACAAGGACATCGAAGAGCTGCCTGGTCATTTCTTTTTGAAAGGAGAGAGCTATCCTATCTTGCCAGGGTCTCCACCCCGGATACCACAATGAGTGCTCACCCTAGCTAGTGCTGGGCTCCACTACTTCAACATCGGAGAGAGAGAATGCAGCCATCATGTGAATTACACTAGCTGTGTAGTGAATCACACGTGTTGTCTTAGTGGGTCTCGACTACGCATGTGGCTGCGAGGGATAAATGAGATTGCTCTTCATTTTGATGAGACCATCTCGGATCAGCTTCTGTGCCTAAGTCTTTAAGACATAGCAATCTTCAAGTGGATGACCCAACATGCGATGATATGGGCAATAGCTAAGATCATCGGCCTTTTGGGCATCATCTGGCTTGCAAACTTCTGGCAGCTGGATGATCTTCTGAGCCATGCAGAGGTCGAAGAGCATCTTCATATGTTTATTTTTAAAGAAGAAGGGTGTCTTCATATGCTCTAAGAAGGAAGGAGAAATCGGCTTGTCTGCTGGCTTCTTGTCGGAGCCGCTTGACTCGCCCTCCTTTCTAGCTTTGGTAGTGGGGGCAAACTCGATGATGCTCACCTCCTTACCGGGTTGGCGTTCTCGTGTATGTTTACCATTTGCTGAGGCATAGCTCAGGTTATCGGTGAAGAACATTTCTATTTCGGTGACTGCCGAGTTGAGCTGGTCGAAGCATTTAATATTGGTGCCGAGAAGCTTTTCCCTGACCTCGGCAACCAAGCCTTAGCGGCATATGGTGATGGCGTCCTCTTGGACTGGCGGATTAACACACCTCATGCTGAGGTCTCACCATTTCTTGATGATGTCTAGGGCACTCTCGCCCTTCTTCTGTAGAAGAGAGCAGAGCTTTACCAGGGAGATCTTGCCCTCAGCCATCTGGGAGCGGTCGAGAAATTTCTTCTGGAGAGCTGCCCATTAGACTACTGAATTGGGCTTCAGGTGAGAATACCATTGAAAGGTTGTCCCCGTAAGTGAGGTGGCGAAGTAGCGGAGGAGGTATGACTCATGCAACGCTAGCTCGCCCATGGCCGTAATGTAGTAGGCCAAGTGCTCATGTGGAGACCCTTGCCTGTCGAACTTTTGCAACTTCGGGGGCTTGGCGTACTCCGAGGGAAGCCTTTTCAACTGGTGATGTAGTAGGTAGGGTACACTATAGAGATCTATAGTTATGACCCCTTCCCCATACTGGGTGAACTTCATCTCGACTATCTGCTCAATCATCTGCCGTTGTGCCATGAGATTTTCTTGCACTGGCGTGTTGGATACTCATGGATGTGCTTCTACTAGAGGAGTGCCGAACCCTGCTACTTTCAGGGTTTGAGCGGTGACTGCTGAGGCGTTGGCACCATTATGCCCCACTGGTAGTGCTGATGTTTCAGCCGGAGGCCTAGCAGGTTGCTGAGGGTGAAGGTCCCGCTCTTGAAGAAGATCTTGTAAGAGGGTCTTCAAGTGTTGATTCTCCTTCATGAGAGTCTCGAGAGTTACCTCTTGAATCTCATTTACTAGAGGACCATTGTTGACTAGATCTGTGTTGATTAGAGCACCACGGTCATCACGGGAACTTCTTCTGCACGTCCCGATGCTGGGCCAAAGGCTCCTAGCAGAAGTGCCGATGTTGCCTGACGGTGCCAGGGGTTAAGTTTGAGGGCGTGGCCTCCTGAGCTGGGCCAGAGGCTGGTTCAAGTCATCAGACTGAGTGTTGGGCTTGTGTTCGGTGGCATAACACGTGAACACTTGAACCGTGTCGTGGATGAGCCGAACTGTCCACTTCTTCTGGGAATGCTTCTTAGAGCGGACTGGTGCCCCCAATCTGTCAAAGACAGAGGTCTGTTTAAGTGGCGCCTCTGTTGTGGGGTCAACCTGAGGAGAGCCTGAGGCTGTGTGTTGGTGGGGCCCGGCACGAGCCCCTTTTTGTTTCTGTCTATTTAGGTGAGAGACGCTAAGTGACTGGGTGCTGTTAGATTGTGCCGATGCAGGCTCAGCTATGTCTTGATCGACGTCGCGCCCGAGCATTTGAAGGGGGTTCTTGGTACGTGCCCTTTGAACGGCTTGATCCTCCTTTGGAGTAACCCAGATTCTTCTCAGGCTAGGCTACTGACCTCCCGTGTCATGATTCTTTCTACGAGACTTGGGAGTCTAGGTATGAGAATGGTGTAGATGCCCCCGATTTGTTGCCGAGGAACCTATTCCTCTTTGTTCCGCCTTATCCTCTCGTGTTCGTTGTAGGAGGCTGAAGCGGTTGGTAGTGGGGATCGTAGGCACGGCGTGAACTCGGGGTATAATGGGTTCGCCCCCATTGAGACAACTCGTCAAGTCGCCGATAAGGAGGGTCTTGTCGGAATTGTTGGCTACAGCGGTGAGCCGCCTGCCTTTACGGCCAATTGTGGACACCTAAAAAATTCTCCAAACCACTCCAAGCCGAACGAGGGTAATGGAGAAGAAAAATAAGTGTGCAAGCACGCATGCCCAGCGCGTGCGGAAACAAAAGACAACACACCTGGTGGTCCGTCACCTGATAAGGAAGTTTCCCAGGGTGAAGGAATGTGCCTGGCTCCTCGAAAAGGGGTGCCGAAGGCAATATCAGCAGAACACCTGAGTGACCGGATAAGGGCACACGGTATGCAGAAAAGGTTCGTCGGAGGCCGTAGAGTTGCCCAATGGGGGCAAAGACACTTTGAGTGATTGCTCACTTGATGAAGACACTCCCCACAGGAAGGGAGCAGGCTTAAGGACACAATTCACAATGTCGAAGGCCGAATCAGCATAAAACTCAAGTGACCCGATAAGGGCACACGGTATGCCGGAAAGGCCCATAGGAGGCCGAAGTGCTACTCAATGAGGGCAAAAACACTTTGAGTGGTTGCCCACTAGATGAAGACACTCCCCACAGGTAGGGAGCAGGCTTAAGGTGATGGGACATCAGAGCAAGGCATCTAACTTTTTTTTATCACATTGTGTCATTTGGGTTCAATTGTAAGGCAATTATAAGCCAAATGGCTAGTCATTAGGAATTATTGGGTTTCTTTGTAAAAAGGCCACTTAGGCCCAGCAAGCCCCCCACCCTCTCTCCCGTTGGGAAACCTAGCTTCCAGGGCCCATAGGGGCTGGTCCATGGTCTATGGTGTGTTGTATCCCTGTGGTTTTGATGATGCCAAACACTATGACTCATTATGAGCATGATGTCATATGTGCTTTGATGGATTGATGATTTGTTTCTAATGATACAAACACTATGATTCATATATGCT
Organism: Amorphophallus konjac; assembly: GCA_022559845.1. Classification (NCBI taxonomy): domain Eukaryota; kingdom Viridiplantae; phylum Streptophyta; class Magnoliopsida; order Alismatales; family Araceae; genus Amorphophallus; species Amorphophallus konjac. Next base: position 125,972,025 of record CM040126.1, on the reverse strand, counting down.
TCACTGTGCATGTGTCTCTCTAGTTCTGGACAAGGTTAATGCATAACGATCACCATGTATAGAAGGTCAGTGCACATGTGTTCCTTTTCTGTGTATTCAGGACGATGCACATTTCATTTCTCATTTAGATAGTTGTGTGCATTTCATCGAACAGGTAGTGCACACGCTTTCTTCACTACATAAGGTCGATGCATGTTATTCATTCTGTATAGAAGGTCGATGCATGTTCATGCTTTAGTCATATAATGTCGGTGCACACACTGTTCAAGTCTGTGCACATCTTGCCTTCATGGAGTCATGGTCTGCTACTTTCAAGTCTACATACATTACCAGCACAAGGTCGGTGCAGGTTTTGATTTCAAAAGCACAAAGTCGGTGCATCGCTTGCTTTAGGCCATATGAAGTCGGTGCATATATCAGATCAACACACATAAGGTCGGTGCATCTTCTGCTACTCGCATATAAAGCCCAAGCACATTTGCTTTCCAGGTCGGTGCATAATTGCATGCTCACTTATAAGGTCAGTGCAACATTTCTCTATACTACATTACCAAGGTCGTTGAATACTTTGTTAGATACATATAAGGTCTATGCACACTCTGCCTTGGCATATATGACGTTGATGCTAGTTCAGACCACTTGCTACTATGGTCGGTGCATGTCTGTGTCACCAACATATAGGTCAGTGCATGCTTGTGTTAACTATCTAAGGTCGATGCATGTTTTCTAGACTGCATATGAGGTCGGTGCACTTTACTGTTTCTTTGTTAGAAGGTCGGTGCACATGGTGTCTGAACTGCATACAAGGACTATGTAAATTCCCTTTGAGCATATAATGGTCAGTGCACACTTGCAGTTTGCATATCTAAGGTCGGTACATGTTGTTATGAGGTAAGTGCATTGTTTGCCTTGCGAATGTAGATGGTCGGTGCACGTTCAGTTCCATGCATATGAAGGTCAGTGCATGTGCCAGACCAAGGTCGGTGCACATATAGAACATATGTATAATGATGTCTGTGCATGTACCCTTACATAGTCGAAGCACATGTTTCATGCAAGTCCTAGCATATAGCACTATTAAGTTTTAGCACATATACAAGTCAGTGCATATCATCAAATAGCTAACAGTCATGACTGTGTAATTGCCAGGGCATTCATATGGTCGACCATCTACTGAGCAACCTGTGAACTTATCTCATGTGGAATTAAAGTGCCAGGTTAAAGTGCACGTGATCCAAGAAGGAAAGTAGCCAGGAGCATCTTCCATGTGGAAAGTCAACATCCTCCATCTGACACGTGGTCTTCCAATGATTGGCGGGAAGATTCCCTCCATTATCTTCAGCGAACCTGCGGAGCTCCTGTTTTGTCTATGAAAAGGGATCCTACACATTCGCAGAAAAATAAAGAAGAGACGAGAGGCGGCCAGAGAATATCTTGAGAGAAACTAGAGACGGAGAAAAAGAAAAGAAGAGAATCAGGGAGCAGTGGAGCAGTGTGAAGAGAGAGCCAGCTCGGTTGAAGAAAGAAATAGGGATCAGAGAGCTCAAAGAAGAAGCTGTCAAAGAGCGAGCATCAGAAACGAAAGAGAAAGAAAGAGTGAAGAGCTGAGAAGAGGATAGAGAGAAGAAGAGCGAGCTCAAGTCAGAGTAACCGGTAGCGATATTGAAGATCTGTAGACCTGTTCTAGGATCAAATCCTGAATAGTCCTGCTCTAGTTGGAGCTACAATTATTTTTGTTTCCTCTTTTGTTTTTCATTTGTAAATTTCCATTTCTTAGAGTTTTCTGATTTCCGAGTTTGGGATCAGGTTTCCTCCTGTGCGTTCAAGAGAAGGGAGAGTTGGACTCTCCGGTTGTGAGTGACTAGGTATCACTCACGATTTCCCTCTGTGGAATCAGAGGAAGAGAGGATTTAATCCTTTGGGTTTTGGTGAGCAATGGGTTGCTGTTCACGTCCCTTCTGAGTTTGTAGAAGAAGGGAGATTGTGGTCTCCGGTTGCTAGTGACGGGGTGTCACTAGTGGTTCCCCTCCGGTTTGGAGGAAGGGAGGATTGGTCCTCCGGTTCTAATCTTGTGGGCTGTAAGGTCAGGGTTCAGATCCTGTGGGTTGCAGGATCGGTGTGAGGGATTTGTCTCCCTCAGGGCAAGCTGTTAGGCAGCGCTTTGTTACAGACTGAGTCTGCTTTGGTTTCTAGCTTCTGCTAGTGGAAGCCTCACTCGATTGGAGTGGGGGGTGGACGTAGATCTCGGGTCTGAGATCGAACCACCTAAAAAACCCCGTGCGTAGTGGTTTGCCTTGGTGTGATTGTCCATGTCTCCTGCCCCCTTCTGTTGATTGTTCTTTTGAGCGCTAGGTATTCGACATTTGTTTCTGCTTGAGCTATGAATGTTGGAGATTACATCTAGTCTCTCGCTGATACTTTGATGGCATGACAAGTATTTGTCCATCGGTCTAAGTAGAAGTCTTTATTTCTAAATATCTTCTATGGAGTTGTTTTGATTCATCTCTTTGAATGAAGTTTGTGTTGTAATTGAACGATATTTCCAAAAGATCCATTCACTCCCATCCTCTGGATCTATTTCCGTGTACCACCTGTTCTAACATGGTGGACTAAGACTAAGAAGAAAATTCAAGCTTGGCTTCTTATGGAGGGCGCCCCCTTCCTTTACCCATTTTTTATTTTTTTATGTAATTTGACCATGGGAGAAGAAATTAGAATTTCCTATTCCCTAATTACCCCTCCCTAACCCTAGATCTGAGGTTAGTATAGGTCATTTAGCTAGGGTTATAAAACTCATGTATTTCATTAATTTCATGAGGAATTTGAAGAAAAAATCAGAAATTTCTCCATTTGCCCAAGGGTGCCCCTCTCTCTTCCCCTTGCAGCTGTGATGGTTGCATGATTCCAAGGTGTAATGCATTGATCTTGGAGTGATTCCAAGGTTTATCACCTCTGCTGGGTGTGACTCTCATCCACCGCTGCCGCTGCCATCGCCGCCATCACGCCGCCACAACCCGATCTTTCCCCTACTGTCATGGATTTCTAGATCCAAAACAAAAGCTCAAAGAAAAGGTTGGTACTCCCAGTCCGGTTATCTGATGATCATCAATTTTTATGGATCATTCTCCTTGATGTTACCTATCTCTAGTTTAAATATTGCGTCAATCCGCCACCATTTTCCCCTCCTCCCAGTTATTCTCCTCCACCCGCGCAATCTGCCATTCTGCAGATCTGCATGATAGTACCTTGTTCTTATATTTTTTACACCCCCTTAGCCAAGTCAAAAAATTACCAAAAACATTGTGCACATCCCTAACACCCTCCTCGTTCACCCATAAAATTCCCAAGATCCAGATCCACCATTTCCCCTTCGGTCAAAATTATTTTTCAGGTAGATCCCTGTTTGGCCTGACTATTCTGTAATCCAAGCCAGAAAAGTTACAATGCCAAAGAGTTTTTCATTTCCAATCCTGTTATTGGATGGATCTAAAATTCATATATGTCATAGCTCTCTGAGTCTACTTCGCAACGGTTCTAGTTTTGTCCCGATCCAACACCGGATCTGGGCGTGAAGATTCTTTCCGTCAGAGCGCGCAGATCTATCCCGAGATAGGCCAACAGAAGTAGCCCCCGATTAATTCTTATAAAAATACGCCGTCTCTGATTCAACAGCTGCCGACCTCAGGGATCGAAGAGGAACCTTCCACCAATGTTCCAGCCAACCGCCGCTACCAGAAGGTGACTGAAAGCTGTCGTCCCACGTGCCGAACGTGCTTGCTATCCAGCCAGACAGAACCAAACAAATCTGCATCGGCAACTCGTCTCTGCCCGAGAGCCCCTCCGGCTTGCCGCCTGTCAACCCAAGATCGGTGCTTCTGATTTGATGTTGTATCCCTTTATCTCCCTGCGTGGAGTGGGCCATAAAATTTATTTCTGTAATTATTTACATTTACTGTACCGGGAGTTACGATTCTTGGCCGGGGTTGTCTTCCCCACGCTCGGAGCGTGGAGGTACGTTTTCGCTCCTCTTGTTTGGCATTTGCTTAGTTCATATATGTTTGAATGATGTTACTTGAGTGATAGGATTCTAGCTTGTTATCATTTTTGATCACCGCTGTAAGAGAGCGAGTGTGACCCATCCCGTGACTCGATTCGAGCACGTGAAAAGAGCAGAATACTCTTGACTCACTGCCTGTTTCTCAACCGCGTACATCCCCACGTTTCCATCGCATAGGATGACTCGTGAGCTTGCATTTCTGTTGAAAGGCATATAACCCGTAGGAACTCTTGGTGTCGCGTCTAGTTAACTTGGTTGTTCGCGTCATTGCTGGTCGCGTCGTCCAAATAGTCGCGTCGTCGCCTAGAGTCCCAATTTCGCATCAAATTGGCATCGAGTCCCTTGTTGTACCGCGTCAGTTTGGTATCAGAGCCAAGTTGAGTCTACAGTAGTCTATCACAGCATGGTTTAAGTCTAGGGTCGTCTTGTCCTAGGTTTGCATGTCATTCTTATATCTGGTATATCAAAAGGTGTTGCCAGAAGGATAGGTTACACCTATCATAAAGGTAGCATCCTTGTGTGAGAGGATCTTCGGATCCCTATCTCCGCCACGTATTGGATATTGGTTAAGTCTAGGTTCATCATTTTGCATTGGTCCGTGCACGCCAATCTTTGTGTCTGCATGTCCATCCTGTAAGTTTTCCCTAGTTTCCCATGGATTCCCAGACGCCCAAGCCATATGAATGGTGGCGTAGTACCCAAGGGCTTGGAAACCAACCCCCCTCCTTCCATAGGCCCGAAGCCTCAGTCTGTTATTCCTCCAAAGTCCCGAGCGACTACCTAAAGTGGGAAGCCGCTATGGACAAATATTTTGAGTGTTACTCGATGTCCGATGCCATGCAAGTTAGTTTTGCCAAGGAGCGGCTTTTGTACAAAGTTGCCGAGAAGTGGAGAAGCATTGAATGCTTGAGAAAAATTAGGAGGCAATGGCCTATCGAGTCTTGGTGTGAGATGAAGGATGAGCTTAGAAGGATCTACCTGCCCCACCCTGTCACCTCCAACCAAGAAAGCCAGAATCGGAGACGAAGGGTCCCACATGTAGCTGAGCCTAGGTCCAACACTGGGCCGGGTGATTATGAGTGAATCCACCATAATGCCCCTACTCTAAACTCCACCTTTGCCGAACTCTTGAAAATTTATTTGGATCGGGTGGATAGATGTGTACTCATATTGACAGACTCCTGCCCGAGCTTAAGGAGGTCGTAGCCGGTAGTGTCAACCCGGAGCCATCTATGGAGGCCCCAGGTCCTCTCCCCATCCGAGGGAGATGTTTCACCACAGCCTTCACCCTTCAAACTTCATACGGAGCCACCCGTGCTTCTAAAGGGTGAGTTATTTATCGAAGAGCCACTGCTTATCTGGCTTAAGAAGGGCTTGGTCCCTAAAGCACCTTGCTATCCATCCATGGACCCTGCACTACAAATAGTGCCCGTCAATTCATTCCACACAACGTTCCAGTCTTTTCACCATGTTGATACATTGGAAGACCTTATTGAGGGATTAGACTAGCAATGGAAGTTGACGTACATGTTGGCCCCAGGCTTTAACTAGCCCAATAGTCGTAACTTTACGCACCCTACTTTGGAGTCTATTACCTCTGTGTGCACCGTGGGTCATATCACCAGTGAGGTTCTCTTGTTCCTCTCCATTCTTGACGAGTTTAAATCCTTTCCATTTGTCTCGAGGGAGGAACCTTGTCTTCCATATGAGACCCCTATCCCATCGACCATAACGAATGAAGGTGACCATCTACACCTTAAAGAATTCCAAACATGGGACTGAGAAGTAAGGGAACCCATCTCGAGGGGTCATACATTCTTTGATCCCTTCGATCTTTCCCTTGTGAACCTCTTGACCCACCATATCTACTCAACTTCTTCAAAGAAGTTCACTATCACACCCCTACCCCACGGGCCAGTCATCCCACACATAGCAATGAGCCAGTTCATTGGGGTAATGAAGAGAGTGAATTTGGCTCTCCTGGCCCACCCAAAACTCCCAAATCCAAAAGGCAGTCATTGCATGAATGGTTCATATTAGGATGTCTAGGATTCCATGATTCGACCAACATTTTGTTGCATCGTGTGTATGCAAGTTACACCTATGGGTGTCCTGGACCACTCTTGCATCATGTATGGGTTTAGGGTCTAGTGTGAGTCTGCTTTTCTTTATTTGTACAGTTTGTTAAGAGTCTATACATACATTTGTTGAGTGCATAGAGAGTTCCATAGTCATCATCAAATGCCAGCAATACATGACGCAATGAGTTGCTTTATCCTCAAGGCACCATCGTGAGTTCTGAGAGGATGAATATGTCATGATCAGGGTCAAACCTGAACGGTTACCCTCGAGAACCATGAAGAAAATTGCAAACTCGCAGTGCCAGTCCCTTTCGAGTGTGAGGCAAGTCAGGTCCAAATGCGTATGTTGTAGACTTGCCCGAGGAAGAGTCTGGGATCAGCTCTAGCTTCCATGTATCAGATCTAGTCACCTACAAGGACCTAGCGGTTATTCCTAGTGAGCATTTCGAGCCGTCTCCTCCCCTTGAGAGTGACCTCTCCCCTGAGTGTCCACCACTAGCCTTATTTCCACAGTAGCGTGAGCATATAGAACATATACGGGATGAGCAAGTGACGACTACTAGGAGTGGAGCGTACCCGCGCTACCTAGTACGGTGGAGAGCACGGCCCACAGCTGATGACACGTGGATCACCCGAGCAGAGCTACCAAGGATGGATCCAAATTCGCAGGAGTGATACATGAGCAACAACACCCCTTACTCGACGGGGTCGAGTTCTTCCCACCCAGGAAGAATTGATGGGACATCTGAGCAAGGCATCTAACTTTTTTTTATTGCATTGAGTCATTTGGGTTCAATTGTAAGGCAACTATAAGCCAATGGGCTAGTCATTAGGAATTAATGGGTTTCTTTATAAAAAGGCCACTTAGGCCCAACAGGCCCCCCACCCTCTCTCCCATTCGGTCACCTAGCTTCTAAGGCCCATAGGGGCTGGTCCATGGTCCATGGTGGACTTGGACCAAGAAGAAAATTCAAGCTTGGCTTCTTATGGAGGGCGCCCCCTTCCTTTACCCCTTTTTGAATTTTTTATGTAATTTGACCATGGGAGAAGAAATTAGAATTTCCTATCCCCTAATTACCCATCCCTAACCCTAGATCTGAGGTTAGTATAGGTCATTAAGTTAGGGTTATAAAACTCTTGTATTTCATTAATTTCATGAGGAATTTGAAGAAAAAATTAAAAATTTCTCCATTTGCCCAAGGGTGCCCCTCTCTCTTCCCCTTGCAGCTGTGATGGTTGCATGATTCCAAGGTGTGATGCCTTGATCTTGGAGTGATTCCAAGTTTTATCACCTCTGCTGGGTGTGACTCTCAGCCACCGCCGCGGCCACTGCCATCCGAGCTGCCATCACGCTGCCACAACCCAATCTTTCCCCTGATGTCCAAGATTTCAAGATCCAGGATAGAAGCTCAAAGAAAAGTTTGGTACTTCCAGTCTGGTTATCTACTGATCATCAAATTTTGATGGACCATTCCCCTTGTTGTTACCTATCTACACATTCCCCTTGATGTTAGCTATCTACAGTTTAAATTTCGTGTCAATCCGCCACCGTTTGCCCCGCCTCCCAGTTATTTTCCTCCACCCACGCAATCTGCCACTCTGTAGATATGCGTGACAGTACCCTGTTCTTCTATTTTTTCCACCCCCTTAGACACGTCAAAAAATTACCAAACAAATTGTGCACATCCCACACATCCCCCTATTTCACCCATAAAATTCCCAAGATCCATATCTACCATTTCTCCTTCGATAAAAATTCATTTTCAGGCAGATCCCTGTCTATCCTAACTATTCTATAATCCAAGCCAAAAAAGTTATTGTGCCATAGAGTTTTTCATTTCCAATCCTATTGTTGGATGGATATGAAATTCATATATGTCGTAGCTCTCTGAGTCTAGTCCACAACGGCACCATCTTTTTCCCGATCCGACACCAGATCTAGGCGTGGAGATTATTTTCGTCGGAGCGCGCAGATCTGTCTCGAGACAGGCCAGCAGAAGCAGCCCCCGATTAATTCTTCTAAAAATACACGGGCTCTGATTCAGCCGTCGTCGACATCAGGATCCAAGAGGAACCTCCCACAAACGTTCCAGCCAACCGCCGCTACCAGAAGGTGACCAGAAGCTGTCGTCCCACATGCCAAACGTGCTTGCTGTATAGCCAGACAAAACCGAACAAATCTGGATCGGCAACCCGTCTCCGCCCGAGAGCCCCTCCGGCTTGCCACCCGTCAACCCAAGATCGGTGCTACTGGTTTGATGTTGTAGCCCTTTACCTCCTTGCGTGGAGTGGGTCATAAAATTCATTGCTGTAATTATTTACATTTATTATACCGAGAGTTACGATTCTTGGCCGGGGTTGTCTTCCCTACGCCTGGAGTGTGGAGGTACGTTTTCGCTCATCTTGTTTGGCATTTGCTTAGCTCGTATATGTTTGAATGCCGCTACTTGAGTGATAGGATTCTAGCTCGTTATCATTTTTGATCACCGCAGCGAAGAGCAAGTGTGACCCATCCTGTGACTCGATCCGAGCACGTAAAAAGCGTCGAATACTTTTGACTCACTGCCGGTTTCTCAACCACGCACATCCCCGTGTTTCCCCCACAAGGGACGACTCATGGGCGTGCATTTCTTTTTAAAGGCATATAACCAAAGGAACTCTTGGTGTTGCATCTAGTTAACTTGGTTGTTCGCGTCATTGCTACTCGCGTCATCCAAATAGTCGTGTCGTCTCCTAGAGTCCCAGTTTTGCATCAAATTGGCATCGAGTCCCTTGTCGTCCCGCATCATAAGAGCATGATTCACAGTGCCGAAGGTCGAATCAGAATGAAACCTGAGTAATCTTATGCGGGTTTGGCACATGCCAGAAATCACTCGGAATTACAAACCGAAGATCGAGAGCTTCGAAATAAACACTCCGAAAGCGGTGCGTTAAAACTAAGGCAGCACCAGACATCTAGTACTCGTCTTAGCCGGTTCAAGGTCAAAGCAGTGAAGAATATAAAATTGACTGAAATTCCCCCTTTAAATCCACCTGAATCGGTGCAGCCCCATGGGCAGTGAATCGCCGTGCTTGCCTTCTCCTTGAAGCACGAACCGGCGCGGCCCCTTGTCTTGTGAACTAGCATGCCCCCCTCAACTACTTGAACCAGCTCAGCCTTGGCCATTCACCCTCTTAAATCGGCACGCAGAGAGACTTGGGGCTTTCTTGAATTGGCGCACAGATAGCTGCCCCCCCCTCTCCTCTTCCATGCTTGATCTGCCCCCCCCCCCCCTCAACCACTTGATACGGCACGGTCAGGACCCAAGGCCCAGATGAACCGGTGCACACTAGCCTTTCCCTTACATGGTGAACCAGTGCACTCCCCCCTTTTGCCTTGAATCGACGCAAAAGACCTCCTAAAGAAGCCACTGAATCAGCGATGTAGAAGACATTCCATCCTCCCTATGGTCCTCTATTTCGCTAGGGCGCAGAAGAAGAAGAAAAGTCCTTCTGGCAAGGCATTCAATGCATGTCCAACGGGTCACCCAACGACCCCTGCGTGGGAGGTTTACCTGCCGGTTAAAGCTTGGGCTTGACGAATGGACCGGCATGAGGATGCAAGCCCCATTGCTTCGAGCTCGAAGCCACCACGTCTATCTCACGCTCAAGGTGACAACGCGATGGTGGCAAGCCCCGGACATCAACCTCGGCCACTCTCGTGAAGACACGGCAGTGCTCTCTTGCCACCCTGCGTTAGCCCCTAAAGTGTCTTCGAGCGGGAAGAGAAGAGAAGAAGAAAAAGAAGAAGGGGTGGGGTTCGAACTCCCCCCACCTCCACTCCTATAAAAGGGAGGCATACTCCGTTTGGAAAAAAGGTTTGAAGGTTGGCTCCCAAGTTGGAGGCTCTGAAGCTTGCTGGTGAGGGGCTAGCTCCAAGGTTCTGCTAGCCAGCCGCAGGAAAGAAAGAGTGAAGGAAAGAAGAAAAGGAAAGTGAGTTGAGAGCCCATCTGTTTGCACCTGCCTCGCAGAGTGAAGGAAAAGGGAGAAGAGAGGAGAGGTGAGGATTGGAGAGACCAGCTCGTGCTCCGTTCCCCTCCCCCTACTATATCTTTTTTTCTGCTATACTTCTTGCTACGGGGTATATCCCCTTGTATTTTTTGCTTCTCATGCAATGAAAAAAAGAAAGGAGCTTTGAGTCATCGCATGTTATGATCTCTATCCTCCCTCTTTACTCTAGCTCGGGCATTTCCCCGGCTTCTTTAGACGTGTTTCATTCTGTCTCACGCATGCATAGTATGCCCCCACGGGACCGACATTTGCCCTCTCACCCATACCTATGGGTTGTGGGGACTATGTCCTCTCCCTGCAGTTCACAATTCTTAATCCGTCAGGAAGCTATCATTCCCATTTCCACGGTGATCTCTCAAGGTCCCATGGGGCTTACTTTTCCATAGTATGACCCCCAGGGGAGCCCCGCTTAAGGAGTGAACATCAACGGCCGTCCACCCGGCAACACATTGGGCCCGTGTCTCGAATTTCAGAAACGACGGCCCGTGCGCCATTGGGATACCTTGAAGGCTAGCCCTTGGGTTTCTATGCTCGCTTTGGGTACGGGGTGACTATCTTTAGCTCGCCTAGAAGTTTTTGAGGCCGCCTCAGATCTTTTCGTGGGCGAGTCTCTCTTTTAGACCCCGCAAACCCCGGGTCCGGGGGAGGTGCTGCCGAAATTCCGCTAGGAATGCAGTTAAAGATGTCTTAACAATGCTAACTATAAGAACAAGAACAAAGAAAATGAATTAAAAGGTCCTCACGCATCAAGAACAAAAATCATGTGTTGCCTCAAGGTTATGATGTGTGGCTTAGAGAATTTCGATGATGACCGAATGCAATGTGACTAGGAAATGTTTGAGTGGATTGTCGTTTTACTCCCAAAATTCTAAAGTGGTTGTATCATGAAATGGTGAATGAAGCATGGAACTCCATGACCCTTGTAATGCTGAATCATAACTGAGAATCAGTGGTAAACTCAAGTAATTCGATGAAGAAATATTTGATGTGGTTGATAAATAAAATGCCTCATTGAATTCTATTTGAATGGCCAATGGAAACCATCTTGGAATGAGCCTTCGCACCTCACATGTGAGAGCATGGAAAATGCCACAGGGGTAAGCTTCCTTAAGCATTCAAAGGTTCATGACATAAGGTGGAATGAATGAGCAAGTTTATACTATTGATGCCAATACAAACCTAATTTTATTGTGGTGTTCTTGCATGTTGGAAGATCTCCTACAACCCCATTTATAATGCCAAAACCCCAGTGAAATTGTAGGTTTTTGTTTCTAGCAGACTGGGTCTTTTTGCATTCAAACGGACATGGTGTTGTCACGCCCCGAGCACGGAAGGAACCCGGAGATGCGTGACGAGTTATATCATGCATGTCAATCAGAGCGTAAGTGTATTCGACATATAGAGACAGAGCGCGCACAAGTAATGATAACCAAGTCCTTTATTAATCATAAACCTTCAGGTTCTTCTATTGCCACTCATGATAAAAGAACTAAGAACTCAATAAAATAAAAGCACAATGGATGACTCAAGAAAATAGAAAAGACAGGACTAGATAATGCTTGACGGTTGGAATGGCTCTAAACTCTTCACTCTTGTTCATCCCCATCTGAATGAGTCTCGTTATCAGAATTACCTGAAAAATAGGGGAAAATACTAGGTGAGCGAACACTTAGTAGGAATTATATCTCAAGTGTTAGCTTGCTTTAATTAAATTACATGTTACATGAATGCAAGTATGGCTATGCATGTTCGTGTGAAATGACGTTAGAGAGGGAGTGTATAGCAAAGGACACTAGCATGGACTAGCAAGAATTTCCAAGATTTCATGGAATTATATCCAGATAAGAGAGCAAGTACTTTTCACATGTCATTTCAAGAATTGGCTATCATGTTATCAAGTAAGCAAGTAAATACCCTTTCCAGGCCACGCATGTCGTGTCATGTCAAGTCAAGTTCGAGTATAAGAGTTTATGGAATGCCCTTTAACTAGAACGACGAGTACTTCGGTGCAATGCCACACCGTGATCAATATTAGATCTCATAGGTACAAGTACTTTCGGGTGCTCCTCCCAGGACCAGATCGGGCCCTTATATGCGCCAGCATTGAATCATGTATTTTAACATCCACTTTAGTTATAGCCAATATAGAATTTCAACGGAATGAACCTTTGTAGGAATATAAGGTAGATCATGTGGAATTGAATCATAAGGATAGAAATTACATGTAAGGACATACTACAGTCGAGTCGGTACAATCGCAATACTCATAGAAACTGGGTGGGTTTGGCTCCCTAGTGGGTGCCATGACATTAAGAATAAGCGTCCATATGTACATGGGTGCTTGTTCTTTGAACATGATAAAGCAGAAGAATTTGTATCTCTATAAGGACACACAATCCAAGATAGATAGCAATGGTATGGTTTACCCATTCCATTTGTTCAAGAATTATTCTCACGATGGCTAGATGGCATACCATGAGGGCCGGGTTACCATGTTTCTCTAGAGTGACATGGCAATCAAGAAGTGTCATAGGTTTTAGTGGTACAACCTGCTCAATCGGCCTTGAGGGAATCCAAGGCTACGAGGAGTCTTATGGAGGTCCCAATGACTAACTTGCCAGTCCGAAGAACAGAATGTCCAACGGAGGGCTCGTATGTCACCAAGAGTTGAGGGGTAATCGATAAAACATCGTGAAACGTGGGACTATACTCATGGAATGGAATATAGTGCCTATATACATAACCCACTATCAAGAGTTACCGAAAACGTTCAGAAATCAGAAACTCAGGTAAATGGCGCCTGAGATCAAGTCTTCATTTTATGAATTAGCGCCTTGGGCAGGGTCGCTAGTTCAATATATAACGACTGTTCATTCAGTCGTTGTATCCAAGTTCTAAATATATTAAGATCTGTAAAATTCTCAAATTCCAAAAATTTTGTAAATGGCGCCTTGGCTTTAGTCTTCAATTCAGTAAGTAGCGCCCTAGTCAGGGGTGCCATTTTTCAAAATAATGGAAGGATGCATGTCATGATTTTAAATATCAGTGTAATTTGGTCATGAACAGTAGCACTTTTCCAATATAAATAATTTTACAGGAACAACTACATGGACAAGTAAAGAAAAATAACAGGAATCTAGCAGTATACTCATGCATTAGATTAGATATCATGGCTCTCAGTTATTAAAGTTTGAACATGTGTGTTTATTAAATTACTAAAGGAATAACGACTGTTTATACAGTCGTTAAATCAAATAGCCCCCTAGAGGGAGGCGCCTATTATTGAAACTCACAGAAACAGTACAAAAAACCTTCTAGAAACAATATGATAGACCTATATGCATGCTCATGATCTGATATCTATTACATTGGGCTTGTACTTGAGAACACTTACCTTGTGGTTGATTTGGATGATGGAAATGTGAAGAGATTGAAGAACAACAAGAATTATAACCCTTGAAATGATACTCTGTTTGCAACAGAGAAACTGGATAGAAGGAGTAATAGCAGCAGGAAGAAGATGAACTTGACAGCTGTAGCAGAACAATCCCTTGGCAGCACTAGAGAAAGAATAGCAACTCCTCGAATAGGATGAAGAAGATCTTTCAGCAGCCTCGGGGATGAAGAAGAGGGAGGAAAGCTTCTTGCTTTCTTCTTGTCTTCAAAGGAAATCTTCAAAAGAAGAAACTTATAGTTTCTCCACGGCAACACATGAACAACAGTAGAAGAATAGGAAGTAGAAGGCTTCCTTCTCCTTTGAAGCAGCACGTAGGTAGATGACAGAATAAAGAGGAGCAAACTCGTTCCTCTCTTTACGCACCAGCGACAAGGGATCACACAAAGAGCAGTAACCATAGCTTGTTGCTAGTAACAGGATATTTATAGAGTAATCCTAACAGGGTTTAAGAGTTCGATTGGGATCAAAGTTTTCATGAAAGGAATCCTAAAACTTTCCACGTATCCAACCTTTCTAGATTAATACTATCCCGAGTAGCAGTTAGCTTCCCAGTTCGAACCAAACACTATAGTCGACTTACCAACTTTCCTACTGCAAGGAAATAGCGCCCAGAGGAGGGGCGCCCTTCATGTAATTAGCGCCCAAGATAGGGGCGCCCTTCATGAAATTGGTGCCCCCTTGAGGGGGTTTTCAATTCATCAATTAGCGCCCCCTTGAGGGGTCTTCAATTCATGAAATGGCGCCCTAAGAGGAGGCACCCTTCATCTTTGGTCCATTTGTTCTATGGTTTAAGTGTAAGGCCCATTAGATATAACTATATATAAGTGGGTTTAAGTATATATATGTGTGTTGAGCCTTGAACATTGGTTCAGCTTTTAATCCATTTAGGATTTTATTCCTTTAATTCACCAAGGTTGCTACACCCTCCCCCACTTAAAAAGAATTTGGTCCCCAAATTCAATTGTATAAAGACGTGGAGGGTGAAGAGTACATACCGTTCGTAAATAAGTTGGGAAATATCTTCTTCATGGATTCCTTGGTCTCCCACGTGGCTTCTTGTTCCGAGTATTTGTTCCATTGAACCTTGACCTTGGGAATTGTCTTGTTTCTTATTGCACATACCTCGCGATCAAAGATCTTCATGGGTTTTTGTTCATAAGTGAGATCCTTTTGTATCACCAGGTCTCCATGATCTATGACATGTGATGGATCATGAACATACTTCTTTAGCATGGATATGTGAAACACATTATAGACGTCGGACAATTGAGGAGGCAAGGCAATACGGTAGGCAACCTCGCCAACTCTCTCTAATACCTCAAAAGGTCCGATATAACTTGGTGTAAGCTTGCCTTTAACACCAAATCTCCTGATTTCTCGGCCTGGAGATATTTTTAAGAATACATGATCTCCAACTTGAATTTGAGATCTCTTCTTCGGTTATCGGCATAAGCCTTTTGTCTAGATTGAGCTACTTGAAGTCCTTCTCTAATCAGTTGGATCTTCTCAGAAGTATCTCTAACCATGTTTGGGCCTAGTAGTTGTTTCTTGCCAACTTCATCCTAGCACAAAGGTGATCGGCAACTCCTTCCGTATAAGGCTTCGAAAGGTGCCATCTGTATAATTGCCCGGTAGCTATTGTTGTATGCAAACTCGACCAAAGACAAGTGATCATGCCAGCTTTCACCAAAATCAATGATGCAAGCTCTGAGCATATCTTCTACTACCTGATTTGTTCTCTCGGTCTGACCATCCATCTGAGGATGAAAGGTTGTACTAAAGTTGAGTCTTGTCCCCAACGAATGTTGTAGACCCTTCCAAAAATGAGAAGTAAATCGAGGGTCTCAGTCAGACACGATTGAAACAGGAACTCCATGAAGTCTGACTATCTCCTTGATGTATAGTGCAGCAGGAATGTCAATTGACCATCGGCTCTTGATTGGCAAGAAATGTGCCGACTATGATGACCCAAATTCCATCATGTTCTCCTTTAGATTTAGACAGTCCCATTATAATGTCCATACCAATATCCTCCAACTTCCACTTGGGAATATCAAGAGGATGAAGCTTACCGACAGGCTTTTGGTGTTCCGCCTTGACTTGCTGGCAAGTAAGACAACGAGACACGAAGTCTGCTACCTGTCTTTTCAGGTTAGGCCACCAAAATGTCCGCTTCAAGTCTTGGTACATCTTGGTAGATCTAGGATGAATCATGTACCTTGATCTGTGAGCTTCTTCTAATATCTTCCTCTTCAGTTCTATACAATCTGGTACACAAATTCTTTCTCTGAATAATAGTCTTCCATCTGCTGCTAATTTAAAATCAGATCGCACTTTTATCTTGCCCTTGATTTCCACTAATACTAGGTCGTTGTCTTGAAGACCTTGTATTTCAGAGAGTAAATCGGGTTGTATCCTCATATGTGATAGTGTAACACACCTGTTCTCATTATCCATGCTTACGTTAAGCCTGGAGAATTGTTCCAACAACTTCCACTCCTGAATCATACAATTGGCTATTAACGCTCTTGACTTTTGACTGAGGGCATCGGCTATAGGATTACCCTTTCCAAGATGATATTGGATGGTGAAGTCAAAGTCGTTAAGATATTCCAGCCAACGTCTCTATCTCATATTCAATTCCTTTTGAGAGAAGAGATACTTGAGACTCTTATGATCATAGTATACAATGAATTATACTCAGTACAGGTAATGTCACCAGATCTTTAATGAAAACACTACTGCAGCCAATTCTAGGTCATGGACTGGGTAGTTCTCTTCATGCTTCTTCAGTTGTCGGGAAGAGTAAGCTATGACTCTTCCTTGTTGCATCAATACACATCCGAGGCCAATGCCAGATGCATCGGTATATACCTCGAATTGTTCTCCTTCAATTAGCAAAGCCAAGATCGGGGCAGTAGTCAAGTGATCTTTTAGAGCTTGGAAGCTTCTTTCACAATATTCACTCCATTCATAACGGATCTCTTTGTGGGTTAGCCTAGTAAGCGGCACGGCGATCTTGGAGAAATCCTTAATGAATCGCTTGTAATAGCCTGCAAGACCCAAGAAACTTCGGATCTCACTAGCATTGGTTGGTCTCTCCCAATTCTTCATAGCTTCAACCCTAGATGGATCTACTGATAACCCATCCTTGGAGATTACATGTCCTAGGAAGGATACTTCTTCTAGCCAGAATTCACATTTGCTAAGCTTTGCATACAATTGATTCATCCTTAATATCTATAGTGCAATCCTCAAATGCTCTTCATGCTCTTCCTTGGTCCTCGAATAGATTAATATGTCATCAATAAAGACAACCACGAATTGATCTAGATGAAGCATGAATATGCTGTTCATCATCTGCATAAAAGCGGCAGGGGCATTTGTTAGTCCGAAAGGCATAACAATAAATTCATAGTGCCCATACCTGCTTCTGAACGCGGTCTTATGAATGTCCTCATCTTTGATTCTTGATTGGTGATATCCTGACCTGAGATCAATCTTCGAGAAATACTTAGATCCAGATATCTGGTCAAATAATTCATCGATTCTCGGTAGTGGATACTTGTTTTTGATAGTGAGATGATTCAACTGTCGATAGTCGATGCATAACCTCATGGATCCATCCTTCTTCTTTACAAATAATACAGGCGCTCCCCACGGGGAAGTGCTTGGTCTGATAAATCCTTTCTTTAGAAGCTCCATTAATTGTTCCTTTAACTCCTTGAGCTCGGCAGGGGGCATCCTATAAGGTGCCTTGGAAACTGCACCAGCACCAGGGACCAGGTCAATGGTGAAGGCCACTTCTCTTTGTGGGGGTAATCTAGATAAATCGTCTAGAAATACATCTGGAAACTCCTGAACTACCGGGATGTCTTCTATCTTGGTCTTCTTAGTCTCCTTTATGGTGACAAAAGCAAGGAAGGAAACACATCCTTTCTTTATAAGCTTGCTAGCTCGGAGAGCCAAAATAAGAGGTGACTTGTTCCGACTCTTGGGGCTAGTGTAGACAAGTTCCGGAAACTCTTTAAAAGTTACCTTGCCTTCACGGCAATCAACGAGGACCTTATGTGTAGATAGCCAATCGACTCCTAAGATAACATTGTATCCTTTTAAATCTAGACATATCAAGTCTGCTGGCAGATTTTTCACTTTTACCATAACTGTACAATTGGAATAGTGGTGTGAGATCTTCGATTCATTTTCGAGTGGGGTTGCAATTACTAGATCTATCCACTCTGGTTCCATAGGTAATGGATCAACGAACTTCTTTGAAACAAAAGAGTGTGATGCACCGGTATCAAACAAGACATGAGCATACTTGGAATAAATCTTGAGTGTACCTTCCACTAGTCCGCCTTCCTCTTGTTCTGCCTCTTTAAGAGCTTGCAGACGTGCATTCTTCTTCATTGGGCGCTTTTCATCTCCGGTTTGATCATTGAGTAGCGGACAATTGGGAATCTGATGTTCATGGATCCCACAACGGAGACAAGCTTCGAGTCTTCTCCAGCATTCCTCGGCCCTATGGCCGGTCTTGTCACAATGTTTACACACCTCTTTAGAAGGTGTGTTAGTAATGGAGAAAGGTTTAGTCTTCTGGAACTTTTTCTCTTGGGAGGGAGTACCTCCATCATTGGCTCTCTTCTTGTTGAAGGAGGGCTTAAAATTTCCAGGGCTATAATAGGCTCTTCCTTGTTCTTCCCACGGATCTTGTCAGACAGCTCTGTGGCATCTTCTTATAGTTGAGCTCTTTGAACCATATCCGAATAGACCAGAATGTCCATCGGTGCTAGTTGTGTGATATATTGGGGTCGAAGCCCATTAAGAAATCTTCTTGCTTTCATCTTCTTGGTACTTATTAAATGTTTCGCGTTCCTTGACAGCCTAGAGAATTGGGCCTCATATTTGGCCACTGACAGAGTTCTCTGTTTGAGTGAGGTGAATTCTGTGACTTTCTTCTCTTGCACTCAATCAAAAAAGTATTTGTCATTGAAGTACTCGGTGAACTCAGCCCATGTGATGGGTTCTTCACCTAGGGCGGCTTCTACGGACTCCCACCAGGAACTGGCGTCTCTTTCTAATTGTAACGTAGCTAGCAATACCTTCTTATCTGTGCATTGCATAACACAGAATATCCTTTGCACTTCTCGGAGCCAATGCTCGGCATCATCGGGATCTGATGAGCCAACGAACCTTGGTGGGTTCATATTTCTGAAACTACGGTGGAGATCACCAGCTCCACGGTTCCCCGCGCCTTGCGCCACTTGCTGTAGCGCCTATGTGATGCCTTGAATAGTGCGTTGCATATTACACCACTGAGCACGCTCGGCGGCCATCTTCCTACAAAATTTTAATTAACTAATTAATATGAGATTTGTTAGGCCCATGTGGTTTTGATGATAGCAAACACTATGAGTCATTAGATGTCTACATGAAATAAGTGATTGATTGATATTGATTGATTGTGTATTTTGAATATTCACTGTTCAGTCTGAATACATGTTAGGCCAGTGCAATTGTTCCTTGTCAATGGATCTCGGTATAGTTTGTTGGATGCACTTTAGCTCATAAGCATTGCAAGGATCAAGGTCCGTGCAGACCTCATCAATGTGCATTTCAAGGTCAATGCATTCACTTTCGTTCAGCACATTATGTCGATGCAAACTCATGGTTCAGCAAGCTAAGTCAGTGCTCTTCGGTGTTTAAGTCAGTGCAGGGTTAATTCTCTAAGGCAAAACACAATGTCGGTGCTAATCTATCTAAGGACGATGCATTTGTGTCTCAGTGCATGTAATGCGTCTCATGCTATGTCTAAGGGAGCACAAACAAGGTCAGTGCAATGTCTTGTCTGAGCACGTTACATTACGTCTCATTTGCACTTGTGTCTCTGGCTGTGTCTCTGTTTGCGTCTTAGCACACCCAGTGTCTCATGCGTCTAAGTCTTAGCGTCTCTGTTTGCGTCTTATGCTCAACTGTGACTATGGCTACATCTCTTGCGTAGATACGTCTCATATTGCGTCTCACATGTTATGTGAGACCATGGCTGCGTATTACATTGTGTCTCTCTTGCACATTTAGTGCATGCGTCTCATGCTGCATCTTTGGCGCCTGTCCTAGCGTCTCTCTCTCGCCTGCGTCTCATGCACCAATGGTTTTGCATCTTTTATCCTAAGGCTCATAACGTCGGTGCATTTGTACACTCAGTGCAAGTTCTGTATTAGACATAATAAAACCTTGTCTCGGTGCATATTGTGTTCATGCTCACATTAAGGTCTATACAAATCCCCGTTCACTCTGCATAGTAGATCAGTGCACGTCTCTATGCTAAGGTCGGTGCAGTTTTGTGGCTGCAAAGTCCGTGCTATCTCCTGTAGCATGGTCGGTGCAAGGTTTGGTTTCAAAGGATGAAGGTCGGTGCATTCCTATCTTTACCTACGTTTGAGCTATACATCGACTGTGCTAAGGTATATAAGGTCGGTGCAAGTTTCTTTGTTTTGTTCATACATACACTCGGTGCATACTTTGCTTATATGCATTACAAGTCCGTGCACTCATTGTTCAACTCGATGCATATGTTTGTTGCTTCTTAATAAACCTAGGTGCATACTTGGTTTATATGTATTGCTAAGCTCGGTGCATACTTTGTGTAAATATACATGGTCAGTGCTAGTCTTGCATGAGGTCTGTGTTGCCTTACATTGTCTCGTGCACTATGTCGATGCTAGTTAGCCTTGCCTCGCATGTAAGGTCTGTGCTTGCCGGATTTACTTCATGATTGAAAGGTGTTTGATGAAACTCCTCTTACTTTACTAACAGGGACTTAACTGAGAAAAGGCCCAGGAAACTAGGATTGAACGTCTGCTCAAGAGACTTAAGTGAAGCACGTGTTCCCAGAATTTTGGAAGCTGGCATGTGATCCAAGGCATACACCTCCTGGAGATTCTGACACGTGGCTCCTTGCTCTCATCTGATCGTGACACGTGGACTCCAAAGGAACGCTGCTTTGGGCGGGAAACATGGTTTCCACGCGCCTATCTCTCGGAAGCCTCTATATACAGTGCCTAGTCGCTCAGAGAACAATGCAGTGAGAATAGAAGAGAGAGGAAAAGGTTTTCGGGGTGGCTTGAAGAGGCTATGCTGTAAAAGAAGATCTGATGTAGCAGAGAGAGAGATTTGAGAAAGGAAAAGACAGACTATAATGCCCCGAAATTTTTATAAAGTATTTCTGGAATATTCAGTAAATTTGTAGAATTATTAAAGGTCCAAATGAATTAATAAATAAATAGTGGGGTAAATAAATCATTATTAAAGCCCAAAATAAGGTAATCAATTAACCTAGCCCATTTAATAGAAGCCCAAAAGGTTTAAAAAGCAAGCCCATGATGTTTGGCCCATATTCTAGTAAGTTAATTAACTTATCCTCAGAATATAAGGATAAATACCCTTTTTTATAGATAATTATGTGGATAAAATAATAAAAGAGTTTTATTAAGTTTGAACTCTGCGCACAGTATCTGTAGCAGGTCTATCGTTCGACCGCCACATGGCTCTGATGCACCAAGACCCGACCGTTACATCCTGACTAATTCCGTGAGTAGAAGAACAAGCAAAAAGATTGGATCTTTGGGATCCTATCTGCTAGAGACCTAATTAGGAGAACATGTAGGGTTACTAGGGACTCTTAGGGATCAGGTTTTGGCCAACTAAGGACTCTAGAATCGACCGAATCCATGAAACCCTAGCAAAGTTCTATAAATAGGACCCAGATTGGACTGGGCGACCCTTACTTTTGGCTCGAGAAGAATCAAGGTAAGGAGTCATAATTTTGGGTAAGTTGTTTATAAGCTTTTGTTTCTAATACTTTAGACTAATAGCTCCCAAAATTTCATGCTAGGAGATCAAGTACCCAAGGAGTTAGAAGCGTCCAAAGTTGCTGGTTCAACCATAGCGACCCATGAATCTGAGCCAAAGTCCACTGAAGAACAAGAAATTAGGACATCTAAACGAGGTATTTAGATGTTGGTTCTTTAGAACTTTTTGTTCCTAATAGTTTCATCTTTATACCCTCCAAATTTCACGACTTTAGGTCAAGAGATTGAGGAGTTAGGACGGCATGAAGTTGCTGAAAATCTACAGGAAGGGAAGGATTAGGGCGTGCTTTGTAGACCCAAATTTGAAGTATAGAAGCTTGTAAAGAGGTAGGCCATCTCATGAATGGCAAGAATATCATGTTAGGGATAAAATCCCTCTAATTTTACTTGATTTCATGCATCATAGGCCAAGAATTTCATGTTTTAGTAGGTATATGCATACATGCATATATTTAGCCTAAATTAAAGATAAAAGATATTCTCTTGTTAATTCACTACAACCTATGCATCTAGATGGCCTTTACTTCATTTTGTCATGACTAGAGTGGTTAAGTCTTTTTAAAACATGACATGTTTCAATCATAGTCTTTTATTTTCTATGTACTGTCAGCAGGGCTCTAACGGTCTATAGTTCGACCGTCAGAGACATATAACGGCCTTACGATAAGCCATCACACCCCCTGTTATACTTGAGTTTCCATGTAAACTCTGACGGACTATAAGAGTAGCGTTACAACACTCTGACGGCCCCACGATAAACCGTCACAGAACTATGACGCCCCCATATTAGACCGTCAGAATACTGTGATCTGTCAACCCGAGACAGAATTGAAAATAGTCAACTTAGCTTATAAATAAAGCCTAGATATCTAAGTTTTGACCTGTTTTCATGACTTTGAGTTTATTAATTGATTCATGATAGAAATTACATGTCTAAAGCACCTTGAGTTATTTTAAGCATATGTTAATTTCAATTGCTAAACTCTATAGTTTTGTATTAAAACAATGATTTTAAATGTTGTATTGACAGAGTTTATCATAGTTTCGCATCGTTACACATTCTTTCTCATCTATAGAGTTATTTTCTTTAAGTATGTGGCGTATACTCCGGTATGTGTCCACTAGTTACACTTTTGCACTATAGGAACACATTCTTGAACTTGAGGACCACTCTATTGGATATTCCTTCTAATAGACTAGAAATCTTGTTTCAAGACCTCCGTAAGTCTCCGTGAGCCTGGGATTCCCACTAGGACGCTGAGCTGGTTATACTGTTAAAACCCATTTGTCTAGAAAAGCACTATCTAAGTTTTGAATTCTATCCATGTAACGGCCTATTACACGACCGTCAGGCACATCTAACGGCCCAGTATATAACCGTCACATTACTGAGTCTGATTTATTCTTTCTGGATTCAGCCCATTCTAACGGTTCAATACTCGACCGTCACGTTCATGTAGCGGCCCATTAATTGACCGCCACAATTCCTGAGTACTTTAACCCGAGGTTTGACCCAAGGGTTGGAATTCTAAAGTTCCTAGATGAATTATTGATGGTCTAGGACTTGTCATATTGATCAAGATACTTAATTTTAATTTATGGAAGATAAAGAATGTACTATTATGTTGTCGAATTGTTTCCATGAGCATAACCTTGTTTTAAGTCATTCTTGATCCCTCGCATTCTTAATTGAAGCATTCATTCATTGAATTGTTGTTATCGTGAACTTATTGAACTTGTTATATTATTGGCCATATTTTATTGTTATAAATGTTGAAGTAGCTTGATTTATAGGTGAAGATGCAGTTCGAGCACTGATTATGTTCAAGGGCTCTATGCTAGTCCCCTTGGCTGATTGTCGGAAACATACTGTAAATCATGGGGTATGATGCTACTGGCGTCGCATTGCGCTGGGAGTACTTTCTTTATAAATAAGTGAAAATCCACAGAATTCTTTCGAGACTCTCTCTTGATTGAATTGCTACATGCAAGTTACATGACATTCTAGTGCATAACCTTTATGGTTATGAAAGTGAAAAGTGAAAGTGAAAGTGTGTTCTTGATGCATGCAAGCATATTCGTACTCGTGAAAGGCCAATTTATGTTCTTGTTATATTCAACTCGATATTGTTCGCATATTCTTTCTCATCGTGATCTTATCATGCTATTATGTTACTTGTTTTGTTCACGTGATTTACCGCATTTCGCATGATTTTACCTTATTCTTTAGAGCTAAAATGCTAATCACTTTAATATTGCAATCATGTTGATGCGAAGATACCTACTGGGCAAGTGTCCTCATTACCTATTTCCAATCTTTTCAGGAAATACAAGTAGTTTGGATTCGGATTCAAGTTATTCAAGTGATGGGTCCGAGAGCAAATGAAAGTCACATGAAATTGAGAGTGAATACTTAGGAGTCGATAATGTATAGATCGAGTCCATGTAATCTTCCTTTTTATTGAGTCAAGTAGATTTGAAAGGGGTGACTAGTTGATGTATTTGAGTTATTCTCCTTATTAATAAAAGTGAAGGTTTGAGTAAATTATTGTGCAATTGCATTTTGTTATGTGTGGTTGTCTTGCGCTCTGATCGTTCTTGCTTGCAAGAGACTTCCCATGCCGGCTGTCCACGTTTCCCGAGATCATCTTCCGCTGTAATAAAAGCTCGGGGCGTGACACAGAGAGAGTTGTAGATGTGAAGAAGAGAATTCAGAGAGTAGCGAAGAGAGAAAGAGAGCTCGAGAGAGAAGAGAGAAGTGATAGTGAAGCGGCTGAAGCAAATGGAAGATCTGCTATCTGTTGGCTCCTGTATTAGATCTAGACCAACTTGCTCCTGCGAGAGCTACATTTTGTGTTTCATTTCCAGCTTTCCAGTCCTATGATTTTTATATTTTGTTTTCGTTTAATCCTTTCCTTCAAGCTGTGTGTAAGCGGTTGCACAGAATCAGTTTCTCTGGACAGCAAGCTGTGTTGCTCAACGTTGCAGAGGATCGGTTCCTCTAGACAGCAAGCTGTGTTGCTCAGCGGTTGTAGGCAAGCTATGATGCCCAGCGAGTTAAGCTGTGTATCAGCAGGAATCCACACTCGGGTTGAGTGTGGGGTGGATGTAGGTCTGGAGGACTGAACCACCTAAAAAACCTTTGTGTGCTGTGGTTTAATTGTCTACTTTGATTCCGCTAGATGCATGCTTAGGATCGTTCATATAAGTCTGATCTTTCTATCTAGTTTAGAATTTGGTTGCATAACAATCATTTGTTATTGGTCTTGAGAAAGTCACTTTGAATACTTAATCACTGTTCTAGAGTGCATCTAATTTGCTCAAGCCATCTGGGTGTCTAAGTTGCATTTGAAAACTTGAATGGGTTCGGTCAACAACAGTGTTTGTTCTTGTGTTAAACGATAGATGTATGCTAGACTTGATTTCAACCTACAGTCATGAACGTGTTTAATTCCGCATCAGTTTAAGTTCATCAGGTTGAGTTTTTAAATCGGACAAATTTTTGAAGAGGGATTCATTCACCCCCCCTCTGAATTTGGGCCTAGCACCCCAACAAGATTGTCCCAAAAGTTTGAGTACCTAAGTTACCTCAACCCATGGTTCTACCCAAATCTCACTGGTTAAAGGTTTAAACCTATCCTTGGACTTGGGTTCCTAGGAATTGAATATCCTAGGCTCTGATACCATAAAAACTTTCACGCCCCGAGCGCGGAAGGAACCCAGAGATGTGTGACGAGTTATATCATTCATGTCAATCAGAGCGTAAGTGTATTCGACAAACAAAGACAGAGCGTGCACAAGTAATGATAACCAAGCCCTTTATTAATCATAAACCTTCAGGTTCTTCTATTACCACTCATGATAAAAGAACTAAGAACTCAATAAAATAAAAGTACAATGGATGACTCAAGAAAATAGAAAAGATAGGACTAGATAACGCTTGACGGTTGGAATGGCTCTAAACTCTTCACTCTTATTCATCCCCATCCGAATAAGTCTCATTATCAGAATTACCTGAAAAATAGAGGAAAACACTAGGTGAGCGAATGCTCCGTAAGAATTATATCTCAAGTGCTAGCTTGCTTTAAGTAAATTACATGTTACATGAATTCAAGTATGGCTATGCATGTTCACGTGAAATGACATTAGAGAGAGAGTGTATAGCAAAGGGCACTAGCATGGACTAGCAAGAATTTCCAAGATTTCATGTAATTATATCCAGATAAGTGAGCAAGTACTTTTCACAAGTCATTTCAAGAATTGGCTATCATGTTATCAAGTAAGCAAGTAAATACCCTTTCCGGGCCACACATGTCATGTCACGTCAAGTCAAGTTCAAGTATAAGAGTTTCTGGAATGCCATTTAACTAGAACGATGAGTACTTCGGTGCAATGCCACACCATGATCAATATTAGCTCTCATGGGCACAAGTACTTTCGGGTGCTCCTCACATGACCAGATCGGGCTCTTATATGCGCCAGCATTGAATCATGTATTTCGACATCCACTTTAGTTATAGCCAATATAGAATTTCAATGGAATGAACCTTTGTAGGAATATAAGGTAGATCTTGTGGAATAGATGATGCGGGACGGACACGGGAGACGACACTATATGGTGCCACTCTCGGACTCTAGATGAAGACACGACCAGCAACACACACCAGGGAGACACTAAGCCCGACACTACGAGCTCCTAGTGGCGAAACGTCGCTAACAGAAGTGGAAGCTCACTCGTCGTCCCAAGCGAGGGAAAGCGCGGACCGTGCGCGGTTAAGGAACCGGCGGAGGTAAAGGGTAGTCCGACTCAACTTCCGGACTCGGGTCGAGTCACGGGACGGGTCACTCTCACTCTCACAGCGGTGACATGGACACACGGGCTAGTACCTACACTCTCGGCAGTGGCCTAAGACCGTATACTAGCTAAGCAATGTAACGCTAAGGAGTTAAGACCTTTACCTCCACGCACCCGGCGTGGCGAAGACACCCCGGCTGACTTACGGGCCCCCGGTTAACATAATTCACAGCGGTACAAAGAGATTCGACCCACTCCACGCAGGGAGGTAAAAGGTCACATGTGGGCCCCGGGGATCACGCAAATCAGGTTGACGGGCAGCATCTTGATGTCGTCTTGACGCGCTGAACTCCGCGTTCTCGTGCTTTCCGGACGGTGAAATCAATGGGCCGTGGGGCCCACACGCTGTCCTATCCTCCGGGTCTGGCGGGGTGGGTCCCACTGTAATGGGGACCCCTGGCAGCACGCCTCCCTGGACGGCGGTCAGCCGGCGACACTCACCGGAGGCCGGGTGCCCCGGTTCCCAAGTGGAGAGAGTGCTGTCCACGAGCTGATGTTGTTGCTTCAGCAGCGCGCACTCCGGTGAACACGGCCGCTGCGATCAGCCCCGTCGCCGGAATGCGACGAAACCAGCGCCATTGGAAAGAAGATTCGCAATCCTTCAATCTAGGGTCAGTGGACTCTTCTGAACCTGCGCGGACCTAGGCTTTAACTATTTTTCAAATCTCTGCTCCACAGCTCCCGAAATCTCAGATCAGCATATCAGTTTCTTGGATATGGCCGTTGACCCCCTATGTACACTTGGATTCAGACTTCGAGCTCATCTTAAAAGGTGTAGGTAACCAAACCACGGAACGGGGACTATTTTTAGAATTTGATTTGGAGGTGGCTGCGATTTGTTATGATTTTTGGGGTGACTAGTGGTCGGATCTGGGAACAGGTGGACAGAACTGTAGATGGGTCTGAGAACGATTTTTATAAAATATGAGATGGGCGAATCAAAAATTGAGAAAAATTTAGGATGAAGGGGTAGATGGATGGAACCCTAGTAAAATTGGACGAACTAACAAAAATGAAAAAGTGGATCTAAGTCATGAAACGCAGGACGGAGGTGAACCTGGACAGAACTCTGGTAGAACCGAAATGGAAGAGTGGACGAAAATGAAAAAATAGGAAACGTGATCTGAATGCGGGCCTGGTTTTTGTACATGGAGAGGAACATCCCAGGAACAACTCCTCCAAATTTGGTAGCCAAATGAGCTCGAGGAAGACCTGTGAATTTCGAGCAAGCTACTGTGGTACTGCACAGGCAGAACTCCGTTGATGGCGATGGCGGTGCGGTGGCGGCTCGTGGCGGCGGCGGCGGCGACCGGAACTGAAAGGGTGGAGTCACACCACCAAGAAGCAACCTTCACAGCTGCAAGGGGGAGAGGGACAGAGGAAGGGGGCGGCCTAGGCCATGCTCCAACAATTTTCAAGTTCAAAATGGCATTAATTTAAGAAAATGGTAATTACATGCCTTATATATGACTCCCACCAAACTCATCCTCCACCGTTGGATCTAGGGGTTGGGGATGGATGGCTAGGATGGAGTTTGATCAAAATACAACAAAATATTAAACAAAAGGGGAGGGGGGCGCACCTTGACCAAGGGGGGTCAAGGGGGGGGGACATGGTAGGTGGGGTTGGTGGCCTCCCATGTGGACTTTTCAAGTCCATTGTCCCCCTCCCTTGGCCCACCCTTCTAGAAGCCTCCATGGAGGGTTGACTGACCCCACAGGGGCCCTAGAGCTGAGGTGGCCCAATGGGAGTGGAGTGGGGGGCCCGTGGGACCCAGGGATCCCCATTTTGCACATAAGCCCCTCGAACTATCTAAATTACACACTGACGAAAAGGAAATAAAATACATTACACACAAATAAAAATCCCCAAAAAAAAATGATAAATGCTATGACTCAGTGGGGAACCTCCAGACTGTCTCCGAGCCATAGGGATGCTGAGGTGGCTCGAGTCGTGCTCCTCGTGCGGTACCGGTGGCTCGCCGGCTCGTGTCTTGCATGCGCTCGGGTGTCCGCACCAATTCTCCCCGGGTGGGAGAAACTCGACCCTGTCGAGTAAGGGTCTGCATCGCTCCGGTATCGCTCCAGAAGATCCGGATCAATCCGCTGCAACTCTCCATGTGTGATCCATGTATCCTTAGTAGCGGGCCGTCCTCTCCATCGCACTAGGTAGCGCGGGTAAGATCCACTCCTGGTAACTGTCACTTGCTCGTCCAGTATACGATCTATATGCTCACGCTGCCGTAAAAAAGGGGCTGGAGGTGGAAGTGGACACTCAGGTGTGGGATCACTCTCAAGGGGAGGAGATGGCTCAAAAGGCTCACTAGGGATCACCGCTGGGTCCCTATATGCAACAAGATCCGATACATTGAAGGTAGAGCTTATACCATATTCCTCGGGCAGGTCCACAACATACGCATTGGATCCAACGCATTTCAACACTCTAAAGGGACCGGCTCTGCGAGCTTGCAACTTCTTAACGGTTCCAAAGGGAAACCGTTCAGGTCTTACCCTGATCATGACGTATTCGCACTCGTGGAACTCTCGGTGGTGTCGGTGGGCATCGGCTAACTCCTTGTACCGTGCATTGCTGGCCTCAATGTGACGACGGATGTCGTCATGCAAACTCCTAACATGCCTAGCAAACGACTCGGCCTACTCCGACACTCTAGCATGGATAGGCATGGGGACAAGGTCAACGGGTTTCCTAGGCCTACGACCTGTGACAATCTCAAATGGACTCATGCCGGTAGACCTATTCACCGAATCATTATATGCAAACTCGGCCATGGGTAGAATGAGATCCCAATCCCCAATGCGGTCCCTAACATGACACCTCAAAAGGTCTCCCAGACTCCTATTGACCACCTCGGTCTGACCATCTGTCTGGGGATGATATGCAGTGGAAAACTTGAGGTGCGTACCCAGCATATGCCATAGTGTCTTCCAAAAGTAGGAAGTGAATCTAACATCACGGTCAGACACTATAGTGCGAGGCAACCCGAACTTGCACACCACATGCGTAAGGAAAAGGCGGGCTACCCTCGAAGCATCCGAAGTCTTCGAGCAAGGAATAAAGAGGACCATCTTCGAGAAACGGTCAACCACCACATAGACCGAATCATGCTTCCTGGAGGTACATGGCAATCCCAAAATAAAGTCCATACTAACATCCTGCCACGGGGCATCAGGCACAGGAAGAGGCGTATAAAGGCCAGAACTTTGCTTCTTCATCTTGGCCGTAGCACAAGTACGGCACTGAGCCATGATGTTAGCAACATCGCGCTTCAAGCTCGGCCAATAAAATCGATGCTCCACTGCCTCAATAGTCTTGTTCCGACCAAAGTGGCCGGCTAGACCTCCCGCATGTAGTTCCCACACTAAGAAATCTCGAACCGAAGTTCGGGGAACACATAGCCTGCTACCTCGAAAGAGGTAACCCTCCTGAAGCACATACTCATCAAGGTCTCTCGAGGGTCCGGCCTGGAGAGTGGTAAAAATCTGACCGAAGTCAGGACAATCAACATAGGCCTCCTTCATCTTCTCTAACCCTATGACCTCGGCACTCATGGTGGTAAGCAAACATGCTCGCCGACTCAAGGCATCAGCCACCTTGTTTTCCACTCCAGCCTTATGTTTAAGCACAAAGGTGAACTGCTGGAGATACTCGACCCAACGACTGTGATGCGAGTTCAGCTTCTTTTGGGAGTGGAGATACCTCAATGCCTCGTGATCGGAGCATAGGACAAACTCCTGATGTAAAAGATAGTGCCTCCAATGCCTAAGAGCCTGAATAACTGCGTAGAATTCTGTATCATATGTGGAATATCGCAGTTTTACGTCATTCAGCTTCTCGCTGAAATATGCGATCGGGTGGGACTCCTGACTCAAGACTCCTCCAATTCCCACGCCCGACGCATCACAAGAGACCTCAAACACCTTCGAGAAATCAGGCAGTCGAAGGATAGGTGTCTGGGTCATGCGCTC
This sequence comes from Amorphophallus konjac, assembly GCA_022559845.1. NCBI lineage: Eukaryota > Viridiplantae > Streptophyta > Magnoliopsida > Alismatales > Araceae > Amorphophallus > Amorphophallus konjac. The sequence goes on along the minus strand of CM040126.1, from coordinate 125,941,668 downwards.
CTTGATGTCCTTGAAGGCGGCAGATGCGGCCTTCATCCATACAAATGTGCCCTTTCGGATACAATCCGTGATCGGGGCGGTGACGAAGCTAAATCTGCGGATGAAGCGACGATAGAACGTCGCAAGACCATGAAAGCTGCGGACATCATGAACGGTACGGGGTTCCGGCCACTCAACAATGGCCCGGACCTTCTCCGGATCGGCGGAGACCCCCGTACTAGACACAATGAAACCCAAGAAGGTAAGCTGAGGTGTCATGAAGGCACACTTCTGTGGGTTCGTAAACAGCTGCTCTCACCGAAGAAGTAGACAGACCTCCGAAGGTGGTCTAAGTGGTCCCCTATGGTGCGGCTATAGATAAGGATATCATCAAAATACACCACTACAAAGACTCCAATGAAAGGTCGAAGGACCTGAGTCATGAGCCGCATGAAAGTGCTAGGGGCATTGGTCAACCCAAAAGGCATGACCAACCACTCATATAGACCGTCCTTGGTCTTAAATGCGGTCTTCCACTCATCACCTGGCCTAATCCTCACCTGATGGTAGCCACTCTTAAGATCGATCTTCGAAAAGATAGTGGCACCTGCCATCATGTCCAGCATGTCATCAAGGCGGGGAATAGGGAACCTATACTTCACAGTGATTTTGTTGATGGCACTACTATCAATGCACATTCTCCACGTGCCATCCTTCTTCGGGGTGAGTAATGCGGGTACAGCACATGGACTCATGCTATCCCGAACAGACCCTCTCTGTACTAACTCATCGACCTGCCGTTTAAGCTCGGCATGCTCCGTGGGACTCATGCGATAATGAGGAAGGTTGGGCAAAGAAGAGCCCAGAACAAGGTCGATGGCATGTTGAATATCCCACATAGGTGGGAGTCCCTCGGGAAGCTCCTCGGGAAAGACATCAGCATACTCCTGCAGAATGGGAACAACCTCAGGTGGGAGCTCACCCTCGGAGTCCCGCTCCACCTCTCGGACCGTAATGGCAAACACCGGACAGCCCTGACTAAGCTCATGCTCCATTTCCCGGGAGCTAATCATCATCAATCTCCTCGTCGAGGGCTCTCTTGGGCCAGAGGTAACGGTCATAGCCCGAGCTGGGGATGGGGTACTAGGCCCGGGAACGGAAGGCTTCGGAGTACTAGGGCCAGTAGGACCCCTGACTGATGGGCTCCTGGGCCTAACGGGTTGGAGGGTGACCCGTTGGCCAGCGTGGTCGAAGGTACAGGTGTTCGACCGGCCATGGAGCGTGGCATCCCGATCAAATAACCACGGCCTACCAAGAATGATACTGCCCACTTCCATGGGGAGAATATCACACCAGATCTCATCACGGTAGGAGTGGAGCTGCAGCGAGACCAAGCACCGCAGCCTGACCGAAATGGAAGTGGTATCAACCCATGATACCTGATAGGGACAAGGATGGTCTACGGGTGTGAGACCAAGACGAGTGACAGCGTTCGCGGAGATTGCATTGATACAACTCCCTCTATCGATGACCACCTTGCAAATTTGCTTTCCCAGCCTACAGAATACATGAAGGATAGTAGTCCGTCGCCAGTCATCACTAACCTGCGGCTGGGTGAGGATACATCTGACGACCCCCACGTGGGTATCATCCGAATGCTGGGCATCCTGGGCCTCACCTCCCATCTCATAGTACTCGTCAGCTAGCTCTTCATCGGCCTCATAGCTGACTAACTCGAGGCCCGTAGGGGTGGTATCCTCGGCCTGTGTGTCCCCAATGTGAAGAGATGGGCGGGTGGGACACTAGTTGGCGAAATGGCCAAACCCATTGCAGCGATAACACTGCTGCCGTGATCCACTAGGCTCCCCAATCATAGGTCCTTTACCTTTATCCTCCCGACGGATAGGAGGCGTAGGCAACAAAGGACGTGCAGGAGGTACGGGTGCCGGTGGACGGGCTATGGGTGGGGCTGTAAGATGCTGGGGACGAGGAAGGTCCCTCGGGGGTGGAGGACGAGGCCTAGGAGCAAACGGCTCGGGACGAGCGGGCTCCTGAGGTCGAGCCATGGGGGCCCTCGGATACGTGCCAGATGAGCCACGAGGCTCGACACTACGAAGGGGAAAAGAGCCCAACCGATGGGGTGACTCGAACTCGGCCTCGAATTGCTCCAATTCGAGAGCTATTTGATATGCCTGCTCCAAAGTGGTTGCATTGCGGCGAAAGAGTTCATATTGATAATTGGGCCGCAAACCTCTTCGAAAGCGGGATATAGTCATAGTGCTCTCTTCCGTGACCCCACACCGTAAGTAATACTCATCGAACTCGGCGGTGTACTCGGTCACGGATCGGTTCCCTTGGGAGATGCTTTGCCACTTGTCTATGAGACGTTGGCGATATGAGGTGGGAAGGTACTTCTCCCTCAACTTGGTTTTCATATCATCCCAAGTACCGATCTGGGGTTGACATCGCTGGTTGAGCAGGCTCTCCACATTGATCCAATAAGTTTGAGCCTGCCCTTACAGCTTCATCTTCGCGTATCGGACTCTTCGGTGGTCCGTCATATCAAACCACTCGAAGTACCGGTCCATGCCGGCCTCCCAATCTAAATACACCCGAGGGTCCAAGGACCCGCTAAAAGTGGGAGGATCCGCACGCACGCCCCTAAGAATGCGGTCGTCCTCCTCGTCATCACGATTCCGTCGTTGATGACGGTGACCGTTACCCCCTTGATCATTATCAGATGCATAATCATCCACCACATGCACCTGTTGAACCTCAGCATTCTCCGCCTGAGCTCTTGGTACAACAGGTTGCTGAACCGGCTCCTGTTGGCCGTTCATCGGCGCGGGTTGCGCCGCTACTGGGCCCCTCTTGAGGATGGCAATCCTCCCAACTAAGCCCTGGATGGACTGATCCGAACTCTCGGCCCGATCCTCGAGGGCTTTCATCCGCCCTTCTAGACACGTTCCTATGCCATCCATACGCGTACTAAGGCCATCCATACGCGTGTCAAGACGTTCCATAATGGCTCGGAACATCTCGGCCGTCGAGGACTCATCGGGGCTACGGGCCCGGGAATCCGCAATAGGTGGTGGTGGCGAGTATTGGGTACCTCGACGAGTGGGCATGCAACTGACACACAACCTAGAAGACACCGACTAATGCAAACACTCACTAAATGATGCACTTAGACCTAAACCAATATCCGATACGTGGCGGAGTTAATCGATCCGAAGATCACTCCCGCAAGTGTGCGGCCTTCCCGATAGGCAAAGCCTAACGTTCGGACAACACCTTTTAATATACCGGGTAAAGGGTGCAAATGCAATTTAAAACACACTTTTTTTTTGTTTTGAAAATAATGATGATCCTAGACTCAACTTAGACCATGATGCATGCAAGACATATGCAAAGACTACCCTAGACTCGACTGGCTCTGATACCAAACTGATGCGGGACGGACACGGGAGACGACACTATATGGTGCCACTCTCGGACTCTAGATGAAGACACGACCAGCAACACACACCAGGAAGACACTAAGCCCGACACTACGAGCTCCTAGTGGCGAAACGTCGCTAACAGAAGTGGAAGCTCACTCGTCGTCCCAAGCGAGAGAAAGCGCGGACCGTGCGCGGTTAAGGAACCGGCGGAGGTCAAGGGTTGTCCGACTCAACTTCCGGACTCGGATCGAGTCGCGGGACGGGTCACTCTCACTCTCACAGCGGTGACATGGACACACGGGCTAGTACCTACACTCGCGGCAGCGGCCTAAGACCGTATACTAGCTAAGCAATGTAACGCCAAGGAGTTAAGACCTTTACATCCACGCACCCGGCGTGGCGAAGACACCCCGGCTGACTTACGGGCCCCCGGTTAACATAATTCACAGCGGTACAAAGAGATTCGACCCACTCCACGCAGGGAGGTAAAAGGTCACATGTGGGCCCCGGGGATCACGCAAATCAGGTTGACGGGCAGCATCTTGATGTCGTCTTGACGCGCTGAACTCCGCGTTCTCGTGCTTTCCGGACGGCGAAATCAATGGGCCGTGGGGCCCACACGCTGTCCTATCCTCCGGGTCTGGCGGGGTGGGTCCCACTGTAATGGGGACCCCTGGCAGCACGCCTCCCTGGACGACGGTCAGCCGGCGACACTCACCGGAGGCCGGGTGCCCCGGTTCCCAAGTGGAGAGAGTGCTGTCCACGAGCTGATGTTGCTACTTTAGCAGCGTGCACTCCGGTAAAAACGGCCGCTGGGATCAGCCCCGTCGCCGGAATGCGATGAAACCAGCGCCGTTGGAAAGTGGATTCGCAATCCTTCAATCTAGGGTCAGTGGACTCTTCTGAACCTGCGTGGACCTGGGCTTTAACTATTTTTCAATTCTCTGCTCCACAGCTCCCGAAATCTCAGATCAGCATATCAGTTTCCTATAAATGGCCATTGACCGCCTATGTACACTTGGATTCAGACTTCGAGCTCATCTTAAAAGTTGTAGGTAATCAAACCAAGGAACGGGGACTATTTTTAAATTTTGATTTGTAGGTGGCTGCGATTTGGTATGATTTTTGTGGTGACAGGTGGTCGGATCTGGGAACAGGTGGACAGAACTGTAGATGGGTCTGAGAATGATTTTTATAAAATATGAGATGGGCGAATCAAAAATTGAAAAAAATTGTGGATGAAGGGGTAGATGGATGGAACCCCCAGTAAAATTGGGCGAACTAAAAAAAATGAAAAAGTGGATCTAAGACATGAAACTCAGGACAGAGGTGAACCTGGACAGAACTCTGGCAGAACCGAAATGGAAGAGTGGACGAAAATCAAAAAATAGGAAACGTGATCTGAATGCGGGTCTGATTTTTTTGGGTGGAGAGGAACATCCCAGGAACAACTCCTCCAAATTTGGTACCAAATGAGCTCGGGGAAGACCTGTGAATTTTGAGCAAGCTGCTGTGGTACTGCACAGGCTGAACTCCGTTGATGGCGATGGCGGTGCGGTGGCGGCTCGTGGCGGCGGCGGCGGTGACCGGAACTGATAGGGTGGAGTCACACCACCAAGAAGCAACCTTCACAGCTGCAAGGGGGAGAGGGAGAGAGGAAGGGGGCGGCCTAGGCCATGCTCCAACAATTTTCAAGTTCAAAATGGCATTAATTTAAGAAAATGGTAATTACATGCCTTATATATGACTCCCACCAAACTCATCCTCCACCGTTGGATCTAGGGGTTGGGGATGGATGGCTAGGATGGAGTTTGATCAAAATACAAAAAAATATTAAACAAAAGGGGAGGGGGGCGCACCTTGACCAAGGGGGGTCAAGGGGGGGGACATGGTAGGTGGGGTTGGTGGCCTCCCATGTGGACTTTTCAAGTCCATTGTCCCCCTCCCTTGGCCCACCCTTCTAGAAGCCTCCATGGAGAGTTGACTGACCCCACAGGGGCCCTAGAGCTGAGGTGGCCTAATGGGAGTGGAGTGGGGGGCCCGTGGGACCCAGGGATCCCCATTTTGCACATAAGCCCCTCGAACTATCTAAATTACACACTGACTAAAGGAAATATAATACATTACACACAAATAAAAATCCCCCAAAAAATATGATAAATGCTATGACTCAGTGGGGAACCTCCAGACTGTCTCTGAGCCATAGGGATGCTGAGGTGGCTCGAGTCGTGCTCCTCGTGTGGTACCGGTGGCTCGCCGGCTCGTGTCTCGCATGCGCTCGGGTGTCCGCACTAATAGAATCACAAGGATAGAAATTACATGTAAGGACATACTACAGTCGAGTCGGTACAATCGTGATACTCATAGAAACTGGGTGGATTTGGCTCCCTAGTGGGTGCCATGACATTAAGAATAAGCGTCCATATGTACATGGGTGCTTGTTCTTTGAACATGATAAAGCAGAAGAATTTGTATCTCTATAAGGACACACAATCCAAGATAAATAGCAATGGTATGGTTTCTCCATTCCATTAGTTAAGGAATCATTCTCACGATGGCTAGATAGCATACCATGAGGGCCGGGTTACCATGTTTCTCTAGAGTGACATGGCAATCAAGAAGTGTCATAGTTTTTAGTGGTACAATGTAAGACCCCGGATAAATAATCAAGAATAAATATATTCAAAAATAAAATAATCAAGTTATACACTATACGATGAAACCCTTCACCTATATACACATCAAAAATGAGCCGAAAACAAATAGCGCCTCCTATCAGGTCGTCATTTAATTGAAGACCCCTAATAAGGCGCCAATTTATAAAATAACGCCTCTATCCTAGGCGTCAGTTTCAGAAGTGACGCCCCTATACATGGGCGTCAAATTTCATATTTAAATAAGGCAAGAAAAGATAATAGTAAGTAACGCCCCTTTGGCGGGCGCCATTTTAAAAATTGAAGACCCTTTGACAGGCGTCATTTTTAATTAACGCCCCAACCTTAGGCGTCATTTCAAACTAAACCTGTTAGTGTTCGGTTCGAACTGAGATGTTATCCAGGGTAAGTTTTGATTTAAGAAAGAGATTGATACGTGTATATTTTAGTTTTAATCAAACTCCAACACTATTGGATCTCCAGAACCCTATAAATACCCCTCCCATCGAGCCGACCTAAAGGCTCTTTTCTTCATCAAAACTTGTTGCTGCTGTCGACTATGGAGCTTTTTCTCCATCCTGTTAGTGTTACGAAGAAGGGTTACTCTTCGTCCTGCGGTGAAGAACAAAGGAGTCCTTCATCTCCTTCATCTTCTTCTTTTTCCTCTTGCAAGTAGTTTGCAACAAGAAGGGCAAGGAGCCATCTTCTTTTGCTGAAGGAAGACCACCTGGATTTTTACCGTGCAAGTGATGTGCTGCTACGTGAAGAACATAACAGTTCTTCATCAGGGTCTTCATCTTCCTCTTACCGAAGAACGTGAGGGTTCTTCATCATCGTCTTCTCCTCTACTGAACGGAGGTCCAAAAGGAGGGGGAGGTCGGTGCTGTTTCTGTGTTCCTATTTTCCTCCTAAAGGGAACTATGGTTGCTGTGTTATTGCTGCATATCGTCATCCTGAAGGTGTGCTGCTAGTGCAATTGCTAAAGAGCTGATGCTCTTGTTGGCAACCTAGTTACTATGTTAGAAACAGAGTATCCTGAGTGGTTATTTCCTCACCGTTCTTGACCGATCACCAACCAGATCAACATCAAAGGTAGGTTTTCTCAAGACTTAGCAAAACTCAGTAATTAGTTAGCTATAAGCATGCATATAGGTCTGTAAGAAGTGCTTGATCGAGTTTCTGAAATTTCATTAAATGACGCCCTAGATGTAGGCGTTATTTTTATTTAACGCCCTTCGTAACAGTCGTCAATTTGCCAGTTAATTAATAAATGATACATGTTCACAATTTAATAACTTTGAACCATGAGCTCTAATTTAATGCATGATTACGTTGATAGACTCCCGATATTTTCTCTACCTGTACATGTCATTTGTTTCTTGATCAGACCAACTTCATGAACCTTGTGCCTGTGATTGTACCTGTCCAGTGCAAATCACAAGACAAAGAATTAGCGACCCAAATCAGGTCATCAATTGAATGGACGCCCCTAGGCGTGGGTGCCAATTTAGTGATAAATCCAGAATTTTTGAAAACATATATATATTGTTCTTGAAATGATGACTTGTCCACAGCCCATTAATTTAATATATGACGCCCCTGACTAAGGCGCCATTTACAGAATTGAAGCCTTTATACAAGGCGTCATTTTGATAACCACCTAAATATATAAATGATCAGAGTTGTAAATATTCAGATAACCTGGATGTAACGACTGAATAAGCAGTCGTCATTTTATAAGCTGACGCCCCTGACAAGGGCGTCAATTCAAAAAAAATGAGGACTCAGTACCAGACGTCAATTTTCTGGCAGTCATGTTTTCGTGGTTTTTCTGTAACCCATGACAGTGGGTTATATATATATATATATATATATATATATATATATATATATATATATATATATATATATATATATATACAGGCGCTATGTTCCATTCCGTGAATATAGTCCCACGTTTCACGATGATTTATCGATTACCCCCTATTTCTCGGTGATAGATGAACTCTCCATGGGACATTCCGTTCCTTTGGACCGGTGACTTTATCATAAAGACCTCCGTAAGACTTCGCTAGCTTTGGACTCCCTCAAAGCAGCCGAGCAAGTTGTACCATCAAAACCCGTAACACTACTTACTTGCCATGTCACTCTATAGAAACATGGTAAACCGGCCCTCATGACATACTATGTAAATGTTGTGAGAATATTCTTAATGGGATGGGAAACCATGCCATTAGTGTTCTTATGAGCTATATGCTGTGTTTGTGGACCTCAATTCTGTTGTAATAAGTGACCATCTCTATATGGGCACTTATCATGGTACCCAATTAGAGAATATTTCTACCTAGTTTTATCGTTAATCGTGATTATACCATTGTTATCATCTTTATGTTCTATCCTTGAAATTCTACTCTACCAAGATTTATCTTACATTTCCACAAGCTATCTCTTGAAATTCCATATTGGCTATAATTATAGTGGATGTCAAAATACATGATCAATGCCTGTGCATATAGGGCCCGATCTGGTCCTGGGAGGAGCACCCAAAAGTACTTGTGCCCATGGGAGTTGTAATGATCACGGTATGACATTGTATTGAAGTGCATGACTAGCTTGATTAGACATTCCACAATCTCATACTCAACATGACATGACATGACATGACTTGCGTGACCCGGAAAGGGTATTTATATACTTGCTTGAAACGTGAAAGCCAATTCCCGACATGACATGACGAATGTACTTACTTGAATATCTTGACATTTATTGGTATAAGTTCCTGAAAGACATGCTAGTTCACTCAATTATCTCTTGTTATACTCTCTCTCTCTTGTCATTTTACATAAACATGCATAGCTTTATTGCATTCATGTAACATGTAATTTACTTAAAGTAAGCTAGCTCTTGAGATATAATTCCTACAGAGCGTTCGCTCATTCAGTGTTTTCCCCTATTTTTCAGGTAAGTCTGATAACGAGACTCAATCGGATGGGGAAGGTCAAGAGTGAAGAGATTAGTGCTAACCATCTACCCAAGCGTCTACTAGTCTTATCTTTCTATATTTTTGAGTCAATCGTTGTACTTTTCCCTTTATTGAGTCTTAGCACTTTCATTAAGTGGATTGTAGTAGAAGTACTTTTGAGGTTGTGATTGAATAAATGATTGGGTTATCTTTACTTTTACGCACTCTGTCTTTGTGTTGAATACACTAACGCTCTGATTGACATGATCGATATAAACTCGTCACGCGTCTTTGAGTTCCTTCCGCGCTCGGGGCGTGACAGTTTTTATGGTATCAGAGCCTAGGATATTCAATTCCTAGGAAACCCAAGTCCAAGGATAGGTTTAAAACCTTTAACCGGTGAGATTGGTTAGAACCAAGGGTTAGGTTAACTTAGAATCAAACCTTTGGACCTAATCACATATTAATATAGTTATTGTAATTGTAGGACAATGGCTGCCGAACGTGCCCAGTGGCGCAACATGCAACGCACTCTGCAAGCCATGACTCAGGCACTTCAACAGGTGGCACAAGGAGGTGCACATCGTGGAGCAGGAAATCTCCACCAAAGCTTCAAGAACATGAACCCGCCTAAGTTCATGGGATCCACTGATCCGGATGATGCCGAGCACTGGATCCGGGAGACCGAACGTATCTTTCGAGTCATGCAATGTACGGACCAAGAGAAGGTCTTGTTAGCAACGTTTCAATTAGAAAGGGACGCCCGCTGCTGGTGGGAGTCGGTAGAAGCCACATTAAATCAAGGACATGTTACTTGGGAGGAGTTTGTTGAACATTTCAACAATAAATATTTTTCAGACCGAGTCCAGGAGAAGAAGGCCGCCGAGTTCACCACACTTAAACAACGGTCATTGTCGGTGGCTGAGTATGAGGCACAATTCTCTAGGCTGTCCCGGTACGCTAAGCATCTAGTCAGTACCGAGAAGATGAAAGCTAGGAGATTTCTTAATGGGCTCAGACCCCAATATATCACACAACTGGCGCCGATGGACATACAAGTCTATTCGGAGATGGTTCGACGAGCCCAATTACTAGAGGATGCCACGGAACTATCTGATAGGATCCGTGGGAGAGACAAGAAGGAGCATGTTACTAGCTCCGGCACTTTCAAACCCAATTTCAACAAGAAAAGGCCAAGTAATGGGGGCGAGTCTTCTCAGGAGAAGAAAGTCAAAAATATTAACAAGCCATTCTCCATCACCACCACACCTTCTAAAGTGGTGTGTAAACACTGTGACAAGGCAGGACATAAGGCTGAAGAATGTTGGAGGAAACTTGGAGCGTGTCTCCGTTATGGGAGCCGTGATCATCGATTCCTGACTGTCCCCTACTCAATGATCAAGCCGGCGATGAAAAGCACCCGGTGGCAAAGAATGCACGTCTCCAAGCTATTAAGGAGACATAACAAGACGAAGGCGGACTGGTAGAAGGTACACTGAAAGTTTGTTCCAAGTCTGCATATATCTTATTTGATACTTGTGCATCGCATTCCTTTATTTCTAAGAAGTTTGCTAATCCATTACCCATGGAACCAGAATGGATGAAATTAGTTCTTGCAACCCCTCTCGGAAGCGAAGTAGACCTTACTCACCATTATCAAAACTGTGAAGTTTTGGTAAAGGGAAGAAATCTTCTATCGACCTCATATGCTTAGACCTAAAAGACTATGATGTCATATTAGGAGCCGATTGGTTATCCAAGTATCAGGCAACTGTGGATTGCCGTAATAGCAAAGTTACTTTCAAAGACTTTTCGGAACTGGTCTATACTAGCCCTAAGAGTCGGAGCAAGTCACCTCTTATTTCAGCTCTTCGAGCTAGCAAGCTAATAAGGAAAGGATGTGTATCTTTCTTGCATTTGTCACCATTAAGGAGACTGAGGAGACTAAGCTAGAAGACATCCCAGTTGTGCAAGAATTCCCGGATGTGTTTCCGGAAGATTTGCATGGATTACCCCCACAAAGAGAAGTGGCCTTCACCATCGACTTGATCCCTGGTGCTGGTCCAGTTTCTAAGGCACCATATAGGATGTCTCCTACCGAACTTAAGGAACTAAAGGAACAATTGATGGAAATTCTTAAGAAGGGTTTTATTAGACCAAGCACTTCCCCATGGGAGCATCTGTGCTATTTGTAAAGAATAAAGATGGATCCAGGAGGTTATGCATCTACTATCAACAGTTGAATCATCTCACTATCAAGAATAAGTATCCACTATCGAGAATCGATGAGTTATTTGATCAAATATCTGGATCCAAGTGTTTTTCGAAGATTGATCTCAGGACAGGATATCACCAACTAAGGATCAAAGATGAGGACATTTATAAGACCGCGCTCAGAAGCAGGTATGGGCACTATGAATTTGTTGTTATGCCTTTTGGACTAACAAATGCCCCTACTGCCTTTATGCAGTTGATGAATAGTATTTTCAGGCCTCATCTAGACCAATTCGTAGTGGTTTTCATTGATGATATATTGATTTATTCCAAGACCAAGGAGGAACATAAGGAGCATTTGAGGATTGCATTGCAGATATTGAGGATGAATCAGTTATATGCAAAGCTTAGTAAATGCGAGTTCTGGCTAGAAGAAGTGTCTTTCCTAGGACATGTTATATCAAAGGACGGTTTATCCGTAGATCCATCAAAGGTTGAAGCTGTAAGGAATTGGGAAAGACCGACCAATGCTAGCGAGATCCAAAGTTTCTTAGGTCTTGCTGGCTATTATAGGCGATTCATCAATGATTTCTCCAAGATCGCCGTACCACTCACTAGACTAACGCGCAAGGAGATATGTTATGAATGGAGTGAGGAATGTGAAAGAAGCTTCCAAGCTCTCAAAGATCACCTAACTACTGCCCCGGTTTTAGCTTTACCAATTGAAGGCGAGAGATTCGAAGTATACACCGATGCATCTGGCATTGGCCTCGGATGTGTTTTAATGCAACAAGGGAAAGTTATAGCCTACTCTTCTCGCCAATTGAAGAAGCACGAGGAGAACTACCCAGTCCATGTCTTAAAATTGGCTGCGGTAGTATTTGCACTAAAGATATGGAGACATTATCTATACGGAGTACAGTTTATTGTATACTCTGACCATAAAAGTCTTAAGTATCTCTTCTCTCAGAAGGAATTAAATATGAGGTAAAGACGTTGGCTAGAATATCTCAAGGACTTTGACTTCACTATACAATATCATCCTTGAAAGGGTAATCCTGTAGTCGATGCCCTCAGTCGAAAGCGAGAGCACTATTAGCCAATTCTATGATTCAGGAGTGGAAGTTGCTAGAACAATTCTCTAAACTTAATATAAGCATAGACAAGGACAGTAGGTGTGTCACATTATGCCATATGAGCATATAGCCAGATTTGCTATCCGAAATACAAGGACTTCAAGATAGTGATCCCGTACTAGTGGAAATCAAGGGCAAAATGGAAGAACAACCTGATTTCAAATTAGCATCAGATGGAAGATTGATGTTCAGGAATAGAACATGTATACCGGATTGTCCATAGCTAAAGAAGAAAATCTTAGATGAAGCTCACAGATCAAGGTACACGATTCATCCAGGGTCTACTAAAATGTACCAAGATTTGAAAAGGACCTTATGGTGGGCCAATATGAAAAGAGAAATCGCAGACTTTGTGTCTCGCTGTCTCACGTGCCAGCAAGTCAAGGCAGAACACCAAAAGCCTGCCGGTAAGCTACATCGTCTAGATATTCCCAAATGGAAGTGGGAGGATATCGGTATGGACTTCATTATGGGTCTGTCTAAATCAAAAGGAGGACATGATGGAATATGGGTTATCATCGACCGATTGACCAAATCGGCACACTTCTTGCCAATCAAGAGTCGATGGTCAGTTAATGTTCTTGCTGCATTATACATTAAGGAGATAGTCAGGTTACATGGAGTACCTGTCTCAATCGTGTCTGACAGAGACCCCCGTTTTACTTCTCACTTTTGGAAGGGTCTACAACATTCGTTGGGGATGAGACTTAACTTTAGTACTGCTTTTCATCCTCAAACGGATGGTCAGACCGAGAGAACCAATCAGATAGTTGAAGACATGCTCAGAGCTTGCATCATTGATTTTGGTGGAAGCTGGCATGATCACTTGCCTTTGTTTGAATTTGCATATAATAACAGCTACCAGGTGAGTATACAAATGGCACCTTTCGAAGCCTTATACGGAAGGAGTTGTCGATCACCTTTGTGTTGGGACGAAGTTGGTGAGAAACAACTATTAGGTCCAAACATGGTGAGAGATACCACCGAAAAGATTCAGTTGATTAGGGAAAGACTTCAAGTTGCTCAGTCTAGACAAAAGGCTTATGCTGACACAAGAAGAAGAGATCTCGAATTCCAAGTCGGAGATCACGTATTTCTCAAGATATCACCTGGACGTGGAATAAGGAGATTTGGTATTAAAGGCAAGCTTACAGAAAGGTTTATCGGATCTTTTGAGGTATTAGAAAGAGTTGGCGAGGTTGCTTACCGCGTCGCTTTACCTCCTCAATTGTCCGAAGTTCATAATGTATTCCACATATCCATGTTGAAAAAGTATATGCACGATCTGTCACATATCATTGATTATGGAGACCTAGTGATTCAAAGGGATCTCACTTATGAACAAAAGCCTATGAAGATCCTCGATCGCGAAGTACGAACATTAAGGAGCAAGGTTATTCCCATGATCAAGGTGCAATGGAGTAAAAGCTCAGAACATGAAGCCACATGGGAGATCGAAGAGTCTATGAGGAAACAATTTCTACAACTATTCTAAAAGGGTATGTACTCTACACTCTCCACGTCTATATACGATTGAATTTGGGGACCAAATTCTTTTAAGTGGGGGAGGGTGTAAGACTCCGGATAAATAATCAAGAATAAATATATTCAAAAATAAAATAATCAAGTTATACACTATACGATGAAACCCTTCACCCATATACACATCAAAAATGAGCGGAAAACAAATAGCGCCTCCTATCAGGTCGTCATTTAATTGAAGACCCCTAATAAGGTGCCAATTTATAAAATAACGCCTCTATCCTAGGCGTTAGTTTCAGAAGTGACGCCCCTATACATGGGCGTCAAATTTCATATTTAAATAAGGCAAGAAAAGATAATAGTAAGTAACGCCCCTTTGGCGGGCGCCATTTTAAAAATTGAAGACCCTTTGACAGGCGTCATTTTTAAATAACGCTCCAACCTTAGGCGTCATTTCAAACTAAACCTGTTAGTGTTCGGTTCGAACTGAGATGTTATCCAGGGTAAGTTTTGATTTAAGAAAGAGATTGATACGTGTATATTTTAGTTTTAATTAAACTCCAACACTATAGGGTCTCCAGAACCCTATAAATACCCCTCCCATCGAGCCGACCTAAAGACTCTTTTCTTCATCAAAACTTGTTGCTGCTGTCGACCGTGGAGCTTTTTCTCCATCCTGTTAGTGTTACGAAGAAGGGTTACTCTTCGTCCTGCGGTGAAGAACGAAGGAGTCCTTCATCTCCTTCATCTTCTTCTTTTTCCTCTTGCAAGTAGTTTGCAACAAGAAGGGCAAGGAGCCATCTTCTTTTGCTGAAGGAAGACCACCTGGATTTTTACCGTGCAAGTGATGTGCTGCTACGTGAAGAACATAGCAGTTTTTCATCAGGGTCTTCATCTTCCTCTTATCGAAGAACGTGAGGGTTCTTCATCATCGTCTTCTCCTCTGCTGCACGGAGGTCCAAAAGGAGGGGGAGGCCGGTGCTGTTTCTATGTTCTTATTTTCCTCCTAAAGGGAACTACGGTTGCTGTGTTATTGCTGCATATCGTCATCCTGAAGGTGTGCTGCTAGTGCAATTGCTAAAGAGATGATGCTCTTGTTGGCAACCTAGTTACTCTGTTAGAAACAGAGTATCGTGAGTGGTTATTTCCTTACCGTTCTTGACCGATCACCAACCAGATCAACATCAAAGGTAGGTTTTCTCAAGACTTAGCAAAACTCAGTAATTAGTTAGCTATAAGCATGAATATAGGTCTGTAGGAAGTGCTTGATCGAGTTTCTGAAATTTCATTAAATGACACCGTAGATGCAGGCGTTATTTTTATTTAACGCCCTTCGTAACAGTCATCAATTTTCTAGTTAATTAATAAATGATACATGTTCAAAATTTAATAACTTTGAACCCTGAGCTCTAATTTAATGCATGATTACGTTGATAGACTCCTGATATTTTCTCTACCTGTACATGTCATTTGTTTCTTGATCAGACCAACTTCATGAACCTTGTGCCTGTGATTGTACCTATCCGGTGCAAATCACAAGACAAAGAATTAGTGACCCAGATCAGGTCGTCAATTGAATGGACGCCCCTAGGCATGGGCGCCAATTTAGTGATAAATCCAGAATTTTTGAAAACATATATATATTGTTCTTGAAATGACGACTTGTCCACAACCCATTAATTTAATATATGACGCTCCTGACTAAGGCGCCATTTACTAAATTGAAGCCTTTATATAAGGCGTCATTTTGATAACCACCTAAATATATAAATGATCAGAGTTGTAAATATTCAGATAACCTGGATGTAACGACTGAATAAGCAGTCGTCATTTTATAAGCTGACGCCCCTGACAAGGGCGTCAATTCAAAAAAAATGAGGACTCAGTACCAGACGTCAATTTTCTGACAGTCATATTTTCGTGGTTTTTCTGTAACACATGATAGTGGGTTATATATATATATATATATATATATATATATATATATATATATATATATATATATATATAGACAGGTGTTATGTTCCATTCCGTGAATATAGTCCCACATTTCACGGTGATTTATCGATTACCCCCTATTTCTCCGTGATAGATGAACTCTCCATGGGACATTCCGTTCATTTGGACCAGTGACTTTATCATAAAGACCTCCGTAAGACTCCGCTAGCTTTGGATTCCCTCAAAGTAGCCGAGCAGGTTGTACCATCAAAACTCGTAACACTACTTACTTGCCATGTCACTCTATTGAAACATGGCAAACCGGCCCTCATGACATACTATGTGAATGTTGTGAGAATATTCTTAATGGGATGGGAAACCATGCCATTAGTGTTCTTATGAGCTATATGCCGTGTTTGTGGACCTCACTTCTATTGTAATGAGTGACCATCTCTATAAGGGCACTTATCATGGTACCCAATTAGGGAACCGATTCTACCTAGATTTATCGTTAATCATGATTATACCGTTGTTATCATCTTTATGTTCTATCCTTGAAATTCTACTCTACCAAGATTTATCTTACATTTCCACAAGCTATCTCTTGAAATTCCATATTGGCTATAATTATAGTGGATGTCAAAATACATGATCAATGCCTACGCATATAGGGCCCAATCTGGTCCTGGGAGGAGCACCCAAAAGTACTTGTGCCCATGGGAGTTGTAATGATCATGGTATAGCATTGTACCGAAGTGCATGACTAGCTTGATTAGACATTCCATAATCTCATACTCGACTTGACATGACTTGACTTGCGTGACCCGGAAAGGGTATTTATATACTTGCTTGAAACGTGATAGCCAATTCCCGACATGACATGACGAATGTACTTGCTTGAATATCTTGACATTTATTGGTATAAGTTCTTGAAAGACATGCTAGTTCACTCAATTATCTCTTGTTATACTCTCTCTCTCTTGTCGTTTTACGTAAACCTGCATAACTTTATTACATTCATGTAACATGTAATTTAATTAAAGTAAGCTAGCTCTTGAGATATAATTCCTACTGAGCGTTCGCTCATTCAGTGTTTTCTCCTATTTTTCAGGTAAGTCCGATAACGAGACTCAATCGGATGCGGAAGGTCAAGAGTGAAGAGATTAGTGCTAACCATCTACCCAAGCGTCTACTAGTCTTATCTTTCTATATTTTTGAGTCAATCGTTGTACTTTTCCCTTTATTGAGTCTTAGCACTTTCATTAAGTGGATTGTAGTAGAAGTACTTTTGAGGTTGTGATTGAATAAAGGATTGGGTTATCTTTACTTTTGCGCACTCTGTCTTTGTGTTGAATACACTAACGCTCTGATTGACATGATCGATATAAACTCGTCACGCGTCTTTGAGTTCCTTCCGCGCTCGGGGCGTGACATACAACCTTCTCAATCGGCCTTGAGGGAATCCAAGGCTACGAGGAGTCTTATGGAGGTCCCAATGACTAACTTGTCAGTCCGAAGGAACGGAATGTCCAATGGAGGGCTCATATGTCACCAAGAGTTGAGGGGTAATCGATAAAACATCGTGAAACGTGGGACTATACTCACGGAATGGAATATAGTGCCTATATACATAACCCACTGTCAAGAGTTACCGAAAACGTTCGGAAATCAGAAACTCAAGTAAATGGCGCCTGAGATCAAGTCTTCATTTTATGAATTAGCGCCCTAGGCAGGGTTGCTAGTTCAATATATAACGGCTGTTCATTCAGTCGTTGTATCCAGGTTCTAAATATATTAAGATCTATAAAATTCTCAAATTCCAAAAATTTTGTAAATGGCGCCTTGGCTTAAGTTTTCAATTCAGTAAGTAGCGCCCTAGTCATGGGTGCCATTTTTCAAAATAATGGTAGGATGCATGTCGTAATTTTCAATATCAGTGTAATTGGTTAAGAATAGTAGCACTTTTCCAATAGAAATAATTTTGCAGGAACAAGTACATGGACAAGTAGAGAAAAATAGCAGGAATCTAGCTGTATACTCATGCATTAGATGAGATATCATGGCTCTCAGTTATTAAATTTTGAACATGTGTGTTTATTAAATTACTGAAGGAATAACGACTGTTTATACAGTCATTAAATCAAATAGCGCCCTAGAGGGAGGCGCTTCCTACTGAAACTAACAGAAACACTACAAAAACCTTCTAGAAACAATCTGACAGACCTATATACATGCTCATGATCTGATATCTATTAGATTAGGCTTGTACTTGAGAACACCTACCTTGTGGTTGATTTGGATGATGGAAACGTGAAGAGATTGAAGAACAACAAGAATTATAACCCCTGAAACGATACTCTATTTGCAACAGAGAAACTGGATAGAAGGAGTAACAGCAGCAGGAAGAAGATGAACTCGGCAGTTGTAGCAGAACAATCCCTTGGCAGCACTAGAGAAAGAACATCAACTCCTCAAATAGGATGAAGAAGATCTTTCGGTAGCCTCGGGGATGAAGAAGAGGGAGGAAAGCTTCCTGCTTTCTTCTTGTCTTCAAAGGAAATCTTCAAAAGAAGAAACTTATAGTTTCTCCACGGCAACACATGAACAACAGTAGAAGAATAGGAAGCAGAAGGCTTCCTTCTCCTTTGAAGCAGCACGTAGGTAGATGACGGAATAAAGAGGAGCAAACTCGTTCCTCTCTTTACGCACCAGCGATAAGGGATCACACAAAGAGCAGTAACTAGAGCTTGTTGCTAGTAGCAGGGTATTTATAGAGTAATCCGAACGGGGTTTAAGAGTTCGATTGGGATCAAAGTTTTCATGGAAGGAATCCTAAAACTTTCCACGTATCCAACCATTCTAGATTAATACTATCCCGAGTAGAAGTTAGCTTCCCATTTCGAACCAAACACTACAGTCGACTTACCAATATTCCTACTGCAAGGAAATAGCGCCTAGAGGAGGGGCGCCCTTCATGTAATTAGCGCCCAAGATAGGGGCACCCTTCATGTAATTGGCGCCCCCATGTGGGGTCTTCAATTCATCAATTAGCGCCCCCTTGAGGGGTCTTTAATTCATGAAATGGCACCCTAAGAGGAGGCACCCTTCATCTTTGGTCCATTTGTTCTATGGTTTAAGTGTAAGGACCATTAGATATAACTATATATAAGTGGGTTTAAGTATATATATATGTGTTGAGCCTTGAACATTGGTTTAGCTTTTAATCCATTTAGGATTTTATTCCTTTAATTCACCAGGGTTGCTACAGGTGTCGACACCTAGTGTCGACACCAAAATCCCTGTGTTCTGTTGGGTCATGTTTTCAATCACCCAGGGAGCTAGTGTCAACACGTGGTGTTGACACCCATTCCCAGTTGTTCTTGTTTTTAATAGCCCGGGGAAGTAGGTGTCGACACCAGGTGTCGATACCTACTTTGACCTGCACTGGCTAGCTTGTTTCTGCTTAGGCCCTGGCCCAGGTGTCGACACCTCTGCGGCACGTCTGATCGTGACTTTTGTGCACCAGCTCGAAACCCTACCTACTCTGATCCAAATGATCTCAAATTATTGGTCTGTGGTTCTATAGATTTCCACAAATGTGGAAACTTGGTTTCAGTTTAAATAGAAGCTCCTAGGGCGTCCATAGAAGAAAGTTTTTAAAGGCTTACACGGTTTTGTTCTTCCTCTTGAGCAGGGCGGCAGCTGCAGCTTCAAGACCTTCTCCAGATCGATTTGAGCCTGAAAATTAGAGGAGAAGGGCTGGATTTCAACTTCCTAACAAAGCTTTGTTGAAGGTTGCGTGGTCAATCAAGCCGTATACAAGTTGAGCCCAGAATCGTCTGCCATCTTCGAAGAACGTCCTTCATCCTGCAGAAAAGCTTAAGCATGTTCGATGAAATGAAATGTGGAGCTCTATCCACTGAAAAATTAGTTGCCTTGTATTTCTCCAGTTGCTCTTAGTTCTATCTTGAATATTCGATATAACCATCAACACTTTGAACTTGATTCTTGTGTGGTTGCTCGTGAACTATGACACGAGAGTGTGTGTGTGTGTGTAGGTGGCCCAGCTCGACTGCCGTGTGTGTGTCAGTTGTTGCTTACAGCGTGTGTGACTCACATCTTAGTGTAGCGTTAATCCTCACTCGGTGAGGGGTGGACGTAGGGGACACGTTTGTGAACCCGAACCACCTAAAAATCATGTGCTTCTTTGTGGTTTGCTACATCACATACTTTTACGAGTGGGCCCTACGCTAAGTTGAGTGAGCCTTCCTTCTGACATAGTTCTACTGCTTTCACCTACTCGTGTTCACGAGAGAGATCATGTTCGCGTAAGAGTGAGTGCTTGTATGCTTAAAATTCATTCAAATCTGCTGTCAACGTTTTTAACAAGCATCTCATCTATTGAAGTTTTTTTTTGAGCAATCAATTCACCCCTCCCCTTTTGATTGCCACTAGTCCGGGCACAACAATTGCTATCAGAGCCTCGGTCTCTGATTGAGTCGACCTCACAGTCGCAGAGCAAGATCCTAGAGTATGGCAAACAGAGGGATGATGCCCGAAGGGCATTCGGTACACATGCCTCCGTTTTTTGATGGAACAAACTACACTTGTTGGAAAAACAGAATGTATGTTTTCCTGCGTGCTCAAGAGTATGATGTGTGGAATGTGATTAATGAAGATCCCTATAAATTACTTGAAAATGAAGATGATTGGGATGATGAACATATCAATAATTGTGCAGCTAACTTTAAGGCTATGAATATAATTCAGTGTGCTATACATCCAAATGAATATTCATGAATTTACATGTGTGCCTCTGCGCAGGAAATGTGGGACAAGCTATGCTTGATTTATGAAGGAACATCTGAATTCAAGGAGACCAAAGTAAATCTATTGGTTCGAGATTATGAGTTGTTTATGATGAAGCCGGAAGAGTCTATTTCTGAAATGTTCGCGAGGCTAATGGAGATTACAAATGGTTTGAAGGCTCTAGGCAAGGAGTATTCAAACCGAGATCTTGTAAGAAAGGTACTGAGATCACTATCACCACAGTGGCATACAAAGGCCACTGTAATTGAGGATTCAAAGGATCTCAGCACCTTGACTTTGGACGAATTAAATGGCTCCTTGATGACATACGAAATTAATATCAAAAGGAGCAAGGAGGATCACAAAAAGAAGAAGGTAGCCACAACATTGGCGTTGAAGGTACACCCACAAGAATCTGAAGGAAGTGAGGAAGACTCCACGGCTAATACTGAAGATGAGGAGCTTGTCGCTATGATCACCAGAAGGGCGAGAAAATTTGTCAAGAATACTCGGAAGTTCGGTGGTCAGCTCAGAAAAGGACCAAGAAAGCAAGGCCCTAAGAAAAATGAAAGCAGCAAGAAGGATGAAGTGATCTACTACGAATGCAAGAAACCTGGTCACATGCGGGGTGAGTGCCCGGATTTGATAAATAAATTCAAGAAAGGAAAATTCAAAAAGCCAAAGGCCATGGTCGCCACATGGAGCGACGAGGATGAGGAAGAGTCCGGAAATGAAGATGACTTAGATGAGCTGGTTTAGAATCTGTGTTTCATGGTAGATGAGGATAACTCAAATGAGGTAGATTCTGAATCCGAATCTCTTACATGTGAACAATGGCAGATTGCATATGAATCATTATATGAAAAATGCAAAAAAATTAAATCTAAAAATAAACTTCTAAAAATAAAGATGGAGCATCGTGTGCATGCTGAAAGTTCTTATGAGAGTTACAATGCCTTGAAATCTGAAATTGAAAATCTCAAACATGAAAATGAAATTCTTGTGTCTAAAATAGAATTGTTTGAAGAAGAGAGCTCATGCATGCGTGAAGACCAAGCTACTTTTATCAAAATGCATGAAGACTTGAAGAAGGATTTAGAATAAGAAAAGTTGAAAAGAATTGCATGTAATCAAACCAAAGAAACGATGAAAATAAAATTGAATCATTGATGCATGAGATAAGTGAGTTGAAGAATGCTCTTGCTACTTTCAAAAAAGGGAAACAATTGATGAACACTTGTGTGGATTCTCATGAAGGAAGTTCACGACATACCTTTGAAAAGAGAAAAGCATCACAACCTAAAACACACACGACACCCTGGGTTCCAAGAAGTTCGTCTCCATCCTCATCTAACACACATGTGCATAACTCATCCTTGAATTTGAATAGGAGGAGAAACCATGGTACCAGAATCACTACATGTTTCTATTGTGGAAGGTTAGGCAATGATATGTATGGTTGTAGAACCATGAAATTTGATGATGAACATTTTGGAAGAATGGTGAATAGGTCAAATAGGCCTTTTGGTTCTAACCATCGTGGACCCAAGCTTGCTTGGGTACCAAAAACTCCATAAGTATTCTCTTTGAATTTGCAGGTCTGCCTTAGAGCTCAAAAGAACAAATGATACTTAGATAGTGGATGTTCACGACATATCATGGGAAACAAAGAAATGTTCATAGACCTACAAGAAAAGGATGGTGGAGTGGTAGATTTTGGCGGAAAAGACAAAGGAAAAATTGTCGAGAAGGTAAGATAGGTAAGAATCAAACCCACGCCATTGAAAATTTTTTGCTTGTGAAGGGCCTGCATCATAATCTCCTAAGCATAAGTCAACTTTGTGACAAGGGATGTAATGTGTCTTTTGATTCTACTCACTGCACTGTGGTAGATAGAAACTCTCATGAAATAAAGTTCATAGGGTTTAGACACAACAATGTATATGTGATAGATCTAGATGATGCTTCACATGACAATCTGTGTTTAGTTGCTAAAAATATAGATGATGCTTGGCTTTGGCATCGCCGTCTTCGGCATGCCAGTTTTAATGTGATGTTGAAATTGTCTAGAAATAATTTGGTTGTTGGTTTACGCAAGTTGAAGCTTGTTGATCAAAGAATTTGTGGGGCATGTAATAGGGGCAAGCAGACAAGAACATCTTTCAAGTGTAAGAATAATGTAACCACTTCTAGGCCCCTTGAATTGATCCATATTGATCTGTTTGGACATAGCAGAACACATAGCTTGGGTGGTAAGCTATATGGGTTTGTGATTGTGAATGACTTTTCAAGATATAGCTGGGTATATTTTCTCACACATAAAAGTGATGCCTTGATGGAGTTTGAAGCATTTTGCAGGTTAGTTCAAAATGAAAGGGGATGTTGCATCAAGGCTGTGCGGAGCGATCATGGTTAGGAATTTGATAATCATGAGTTCAACAACTTCTGCAAGGCTCAAGGATATATGCACAATTTCTCCGCACTAAGGACCCCTGAGCAAAATAGGGTCGTTGAGAGGAAGAACATGACACTAGTTGAAATGGCCAGGACTATGCTAAATGAGAATAGCTTACCGAGGTATTTCTGGGCTGAAGCCGTGAACATTGCATGCTATATAATCAACCTGGCCATGGTAAGGCCATCGAGATAAGAAACCAAATATTTCTTATTTCAAACCTTTTGGCTCCATTTGTTACATCCACAACAATGGTAAGTTGGACTTGGCAAAATTTGACCCCAAGAGTAACAAGGGGATTTTTCTTGGGTACTCCCTTAGCTCAAGAACTTATCGAGTGTACAACGTGAGAACTCTTGTAGTTGAGGAAAGTCCCCACGTCATTGTTGATGAATCATCATCCAAGGGAACTGATGAAAAATCTATCTTGCAGGTAGAAGCATCAGATGATGATGATACGGAAAAGATGTTAGAGAGAGTTGAGAAACCAGAAGTTGAAGAAACACAAGAAGTTGGTGAAAATTAGGAAAATCAAGTTGAACAGCAGCTACCAAGGCAATGGACTTTTGTAGAGAACCATCCGCCGGAGGATGTCATTGGCAATGTAGAAGAAGGAATAAGGACGTGATCCTCCTTCAGGGAAGTTGAAAATCTGGATTACATAGCCTTGCTTTCACAATATGAACCTCACTCCATGGAAGATGCGTTAAAAGATGATTTCTGGATCATGGCTATGCAAGAAGAACTACACCAGTTCCAAAGGAACAAAGTGTGGTTCTGATGTAATCGAAGATGGTCTAAATGATCCAAAGGGGGGGGGTGAATGGATCCTTTAAAAAAATTCCCAAATTATAAAATCAATAGCGGAATAAAACACGTTGAAGGAGTTTGAACACCTCCACTGAACTGAGCTACCAAACCGTCTTAAGAGACTAAAAACAAATACTTGAAGTGTTAACACCAAAACCTATATAGACGGAACAAAATGCAGCCAAACAGATGACGGGCAAGAATTATGACAGAACAGATTGGAGGCTCACTTCTCACAGCATAATAGATTTCTCTCGAGACACTGATCAAACAACAGATGAGCAAACGTAGTAAGCATTAGATGGTAAACATAACAAATCTAAGCATTCATCTAGCGGAGAGGATAGAGAGAAATCAAACCACAGAATACACAATCGATTTTTAGGTGGTTCGGTCTGCAACCCGCAGACCTACGTCCACCCCACACTCAAACCGAGTGTGGCTTCACTAACAGCTGGGCAACACAGCTTGCCAACAGACGCTGATACACAGCTTACCCAGGGGAACAACCTCCCCTCTTCCTCCTACCCGGAATGAACCTCTAGCAATGCACGGTTACTAGAAACCAGAGACTCACGTCTCTCTTCCTCTATACCAAGAAGGAACCCCACTGGTAGCAGCCCCGCTACCAGTGAACCAGCCAGTAGCACTCAGCTACCAGCAACCCACCAGAGGCCTAGCCTCTCTTCCTCCTAGCCCGGAGGGAACCCACAAGTAGCCCCGCCTGCTACTTGCAAATCGAAGAACCAGCCTCCCTTCCTCCACACAGGAGGGAACTATCACCAGTAGCATTCTGCTACCAGCACAAACCGGAGACACACCCGTCTTCCTACTCCTGATCCCTCAGGAGGAACCTAAAACTCAAAAATGGATCGAAAAAACAAGAATAGAAATGAATTAAAAATAGTAGATGACTCTGGATTTGATCCACGAGTCAGGACAGTTCTTCAAGATAAGCTCCTTCTTCTTTTCTTACTCTCACGGATTCTCCCTCTTATGCTACTGCTGTTCTCTCTTTCTCTCTCTCTCACTCTCGAAATCTTCTCTGCTGGCCTATCTCTCTCGAGTTCTCTTTCTGCTCTCATATGGCCTCTTTTGCTTCACTTCTTCCTTGGAGTGAGCTATTCTTTTCTGAAGACGAAGAAGGATTTATATACCAATAACATGGGCTCCGGAGGATAGGGTAGAGACGCCCTAGAGAGCCTCGATGGGTTGGTCCACGTGGTGAAGTAGCAGGCCCCAGCTTCCACGTGTCTGACTGCTGGCACGTCCTTTGTTATAGGATCACGTGCCCTTTCATAATTTGGGTCTCCTTGTACTGCATCGAAATATTCTAGTAATTTACCACACTTACTGTTTCTAGAGACTGACCGCGTTGACGCACTGGCATCACTGCGTCTACTCTTTGCTTGTACACATTTGAATTTGTCCCACTGCGTCGACCCTGCTGTGGATAGCGTTGACGCGTTGAAGACAGCCAGAGATAAGTCGCCCCTTTCTTGAACTGCTGCGTCGACGCTGCCAGTTGGTGGCGTTGACGCACGGATGAAAATCAGAAGTGTGTATTGGCCTCTCTTTCGCTGCTGCGTCGACGCTGCTTGTTGATGGCATTGACGCACGAACATGTACATTAAGGCCTGTCTTGCCTTGTATATTGGCGTCTCTTAAGCCGCTGCGTCGATGCTGCTTGTTGATGGTGTTGACACACGAACATGTACATTAAGGCCTGTCTTGCCTTGTATATTGGCGTCTCTTAAGCCGCTGCGTCGACGCTGCTTGTTGATGGCGTTGACGCACGAACATGTACATTAAGGCCTATCTTGCCTTGTATATTGGCATCTCTTAAGCCGCTGCGTCGACGCTGCTTGTTGATGGCGTTGACGCATTGAGCACCCTGCATTCGTTTTGTTCCTGTTAAACATTTATTAAAACTTAAGTGTCTATATCAATTATCTTATTGTTGTCATCATCAAAACTAGGAGTACAACAATCTCCCCCTTTTTGATGATGACAACCCCAAGATTATTTTAATGACATAACCAGACATAGAAGGAGGCAACCCATTCAGATCACAAAAATGTGCCACAGTATAAAAGCAATATCTTCAAAGAGGAATTTTCATTTCTCTCCCCAAAAACCCAAAATAACAAGCAACCTTCTGTCGGTATACTGTCTCTTCTCTGTGGACTGTATCTTCCCTAAACAAAACAAACTTAATTCTCTCCCCCTTTGTCATCAGCAGAAAGGGGTGCTGAGGAGGATGCTGGCATGAGGGAATCACAAATTTTGTCCACTTGCTTCAGAAGTTGAGCCATAGAAGTTGTTTCAATAGCTTTAAGACTGCCTGGGTGTCTTGACTTGTTGCCATAGAGCTGGTAATCAGCTTTGTGAGCTCTTGTCCAAAAATGTTCATATTTTCAAGCAGACTAGGAAGTTGAGCAGCAGCTATTTGGCTTTTCTCTACCAATCTCGCATACTTCACATTCATTGAACTCAAATTTACTCGGATATCAAAGTTGGTTGACTGAATAGAATGTAGAGTGGACATGGACTTTTGCTGCAGAGTATACAAATTGCCCATGATGGAGCCAACCTTCTGTGAAACCTGAATAAGGGAGTCCATAAAGTCATTGTGCTTCTTGTCTGACTTATATTTGTCATGGACAAACTTCTCCCACCTGCTATCCGACTTCTGCTCAAGATGAGAAGTCCTCAGTTCAGTATTTGTTTGAACCTGACGAAAAGAGGAATCAATATTTTTGAATTTTGATTCTAGGTATTGAATGAGTGTCGGATTGATTCCTGCCATCGGCTCAGGCTCATCAGCTGCCTCTTGTGCTGGAGTATCTTCTTCAGAAATGGGATTGACTTGGGGTCCTTCTGATGGTGGCATTTCTGGCATTTCTGATGGTGAATCATTACAGCTCGAGAAGTACAAGGTTCATCGTTAAGTTCATCTATTCTTACTGAGCTTGATTCAGGTACATCCAGCCTGATTGGGCTTCTCTGTCCATCATCTCTCTCTATTCTGTCCTGTGGTTCAGCTTGGTAGACGCAGTAAAGAGTCTTGGTTGAGAAGGCAACAGCAGATGGGTATCCTTGAGATACTGAGATAGTGAAAAGATGACCGAATGATGCGGGACGAGACTGAAAGCGCTAAGACCTACGACTACAACGAAGTGCGGCCAGCACTCGCACGCCAAAGGCAAGCCGGGCGGCTGACCTCCGTAGCGTTCCTCCGGGTGGAGGCGTCTCTCAACAAGAAACTCAAGCCCCACGACCGTCCCTATGAGGGAAGCACGGGATCTCAGCGGCTAAGGAACCACCTATGCCTAGGGGAGTCTAGTTCGAGCTCGGTGCTCATTAGGGGCACGGGACGGGTGCTCTCAACTCACATCCACACGGTGACTAAAAGACTAGCTAGGAACCTACACACTCACGCGGCATACTAGAAAGCATACTAGTAAAGCAAAATGCCAACAAAGAGGAGCGTCGCACGTACCTCCACGCCTAGGCGTGGGGAAGAAACCCTGGCCGAGATCAACAACCCCGATACACACGACACATAATAATACAATGCCAACCAAAATGCCCACTCCTCGCAGGGAGATAACAGGCTACAACAGTAGAATTTGGGGCTGCCGATGCACGGACTGACGGGCGGCACTCGGTGAAGGGTTGGCCGCGAGGAGGTTCCTGAACGGTAATCTGCCAGTTCGCAGCAGCGCGCAGGTCACCGGCGAACTCTACCACGAGCTGGTCCGGAGTCCGAATGGGACGCCGTCAGTGGGAGTGCGAAGCCAGGTCACAGGGGGACGCGTCGGCCAAAGCCGGTGCACAGATTCGTACTGTGGTGGCCGTGAGGTCATCTGCAATCCGTGACTGGTTTCCTGCACACAGAACAGCGCACTCGAGCGAGAAAATTAATAACTTAATGCTCCGTCGTGCGAACGTGATTCTGCTTGTGGGAGGACGACGGGGACTCGTAGCAGAAACTTCTGATCAAAGGGTTTGACCAGATTGCGTCGAGGTAAGCCGTGGTGGCTTCTGCAACATGTCGCTGGTACTGGGGTCGGACTACACAGGATCAGTCTGTGCGGTCCCACGAGAATGAACGCCACGCACAGCACGATCATCGAAATGAGGCGCGACTTGCGGCGTTGGAAAGAGGACGAAAAGTTGTTCGAACCATAAGAAGATGAGCCTCATCACGTCACCAGGCTGGGCGCAGTCGCAACAGTGGTAAGCTTCTATCCTCTGGGCGAGCAGTCAGACAGAGGTACGATGGCCGTGGTGAAATTTTTGAAACGAGGTCGGAATCCGACGAAACCACTGCACCCTCTGGGCGGGTTGATTCGAATGGATTCTGCGTAGTCGTGGGAGAACGGATGCCACGAACAGTGCCGAAGTCGAAATAAGGCGAGACCACCTCTAGATCGAAGAGGACTCGGGGAGGAACAAACTCACAGAAGAACTCTCGGCCTGATTCGTACAATGGACGTCGGGGTCACCTCTGCAAGTAGGGATTCAATTCTGCCTCGGATCTGCAGGGTGTAGATTATCTTGATCTTCAAGCTTGATGGTGGAGATGAAGACGAGGGCTTGCGAGGGCGGCGTGGAGGAACATGGAGGATGGATGCCTTGGCGTCGCACCAAGGGGATGGGGAGTCGCACCCCAGGTTGATCCCGTCGCAGGAGCAAGGAGGAAGAGAGGGGGAACCTCGGCGTCGCACCGAGGGGTGGGGAGTCACACCCCGGGCTTGCTCCCATCGCAGGAGCAAGGAGGAACAGGGAGGAGGGCGCAGCCACCTTCAAGGAGAATCAGCAATTTTTTTTTCTTTCATTCATAATAATCCTCCAAAGAAAAATAAAAACCTTTTATATGGGGAGGGGGAATGCTAGGGTTGAAACCCTAGCCAAGAGGGAAAGGGGGGGTACGCAAGGTTCTTGGGGAAAAGGGGGGGGGTGCGCACGACTCCTAGATTCTAGGAAAGAGATTGGGGATGGGGGGCGGCCAAAGGAGGGAGGGGGTGGTCGGATGGGGAAGGGAAAAGGGGGGGCCGCACCCCTCTTCCTATAATCTAGGAGAGGGGCAGCTGCCACCTTCCAATAGGAGGGAAAAGGGGGGGGCGCCCAAAACCCTAACCCTAGGGAGGGGGGACGCAATTCCCCAGGTGGGCCAAGCCTTGGTTGGCCAGCCATGCCAAATGGGCCAAGGCTTGAACCAAGAAAGTGGCCCAATAGCCCTATCTCCTACCTAATAAGCAAAAAAATGACCCAACTAAAGCCTAATTGGCCCCAATTGGCCTACAAAGGTCCACAAATAATAAAAGTGTCCACGCAGGGACTAATCCAAGGCCCAACATGGCCTAAAGTATAGAATAAGTGAAGATAACTCCGCTAGTCTGCCAAGTGATTGCCGAGCCAAAGGGATGCCGGCGTGCTCCGTGTGCTCCGTCGAGTAATGTGGCACGTGTCCTCACCAATTCTCCCCGGGTGGGAAGAACTCGACCCTATCGAGTAAGGGTCACGGTCGCTCAAGTGGCGCTCCAGCAAGTCGGGGTCGATCCTCTCTAGCTCTCCTCGTGTGATCCAGGTGTCGTCTATCGCAGGGCGCCCTCTCCAACGCACTAGGAAGCGTTGGTAGGCTCTGCTCCTGGTAGTGGTCACCTGCTCATCCAGTATGCAATCTATATGCTCGCGTTTCTGTAATGGGGCTGGAGGAGGTGGATGCTCAGAAGGTGTAACACTCTCAATAGGAGGGGAGGGCCCAAAAGGCTCACTGGGAATCACCGCGGGATCCCGATATGCCACCAAATCTGAGACATTGAACGTCGAACAGATCCCATAGTCGTCTGGCAGCTCAATCTCATACGCATTCGACCCAATTTGCTTCAAGACTCGGAAGGGTCCAGCACCGCGGGCCTGGAGTTTCTTCACGGCCCCCGAAGGAAACCGTTCAGGTCTGACCCTGATCATGACGTACTCTCCCTTGTGGAACTCACGGGTGTGTCGTTGCGCGTCAGCTAACTCCTTATAACGTGCGTTGCTGGCCTCAAGGTGGTGATGATGCAGACTCTGAATAAGATGGGTACACTCATACCCTCGTGAATGCAGGGGTGGTCCTGGACATCCAAATATGGATCTAATATGCCGATGACATCTACCAGACTTGACAACATGGGGAGGACCTGGACAACCAAAGTATGACCTATCATGCACATGTGTCCTACTAAATATGGTAGACTCAGGAGGACGAATAACCCCACACTCACTCATGACATTACCCCTATATGATGAGGGACTTGGAGAAACATGAGAGAGAGACATGTGTCCCTGGCCTCCTAAACTCTGGCGGCTGGGTGTATGCGAGGTGAGATGTTGACTAGTAGGTCTGGATGGGGTGTGATAATAGACCTCCTCGACAAGGTGGGGAAAAGAATACGAGTCGAGAGGCTCACTAGGGAGGGGATCGAATGGGTCAAAGAAATGATGACCCCTCCCGATAGGTCCCTTTACTATACTTGCCCATGTCTGACATTCGCCCAGGTGCAGATGATCACCTTCAGGCGCTCTAATATATGGGGCAAGGGGCTCATGAGGGAGGCAAGGAAAGCTAGGTTCCTCCCTCGGGACCGTGATACCATAAGAGGGGACAAAATCCACCTCCACGGGTATGAGAAAGAATAAAAGGACCTTGGAGGTGATATGTCCTATGGTGTAGACCGAGGTAATAGACCCCATAGCAGGGAGTGTAAAGCTATGACTATAGGGTTGGTCAGACCCTAAGGTCAACATATATGTTAACCCCCATTGACAATCTAAACTCCTAAGGAAGTCCTTCACATTTTCAAGAAAGCAGAAGGACCGAAAAGTGGTGTGAAAGGAGTTGAGTGGTACAATTGGGAGAGCTGGCTCCATGGATGGGTAGCAAGGGATCGGAGCATCTAGAATTAGGCCCTTCCTTAACCAGCTAGCTAAAGGCTCTCCAATGATAAGTTTGCCTGTGGAAGGAAAGGATGGCTCAAGATGAGGATTGAAGGGAAAAGGTCGTTGCAAGGTTGGGGCTGGGGTGACTAATAGACTGGTGTCATTGGATGGTGCCTTACCTTGGCCCACTAGGATCTCTATGGGATCGCTCTCTAACTCCTTAACCTCAGTTAGGTACTCCTCAGCCAACTCCTGTTCAGCCTCGTAAGTCACTGGAACAAACCCAGGTGGGGCATCCGCTGAATGTGTGTCCTCCAAGATAGGGGAACGTGAAGGACACTGGTCAGAGAATCGGGCATCCCCACTACAGGGGGCCATAGGGGTGGGCCCCGGGAGTGGTGGGGGACATGAGCCCGGAGGTGGAGTGGATCGCTGGGGGTGGGTGGCTAGCGACACGGAGGTGGTCGGTGCAGCGCCGTCGTGGAAGATGAACTCGCCTGGAAGGTGAGATGGGTGTAAGGTGCAGGTCCTCCTGTCCAGGTCGATGATCGCTCTTCTCTCCTCCAACCAAGTTTGCCCTAAAATGATGCATGGACCAGCAAGTGTGCCGATCTTACACCATGCACCATCGTGATATAGAACGGGGCCGAACCATCGTTGAAACTCGACAAAAGCTAAGCCACCGCAGAGAACAATCTCCCCGGTCTTAGAGAGAGACTCAACAACGTCCTGTGAGACATAATTATATGGAACCTTACTGATGAAGTCGATCTCCGTATGCAACCCATTAGGTAGGATGGCTACGGATACGACAGGGCGCTGTAATGACTCGGTCATCGATATAGGGGTCGGGTTTCCCGACGACTGAGTGGTAGGGGCGACACCCAGGGGTCGTGCCATACGAGCCTCGAATTGGACCACCAGGGATGACCAATTTGACACGTGGGCTCGAGGAACCGCCATGGGGCTGGCGGGTAGCTGGACATGCATATGCAAGACTCAACGAGACAAGGATAAAACTCTAACTAGACACAAACCTAAAATGACAATGCAATGGTAGGTTACCTAGATGAACTAAGAGACTCAATGCACCCTAGACAACCTAAAGACTCAAATGACCTAAGACCCCAATTTGTTAGAACAAACTGGTTCCCTAGGCTCTGATACCAATTTGATGCGGGACGGGACTGAAAGGGCTAAGACCTACGACTACAACGAAGTGCGGCCAGCACTCGCACGCCAAAGGCAAGCCGGGCGGCTGACCTCCACAGTGTTCCTCCGGGTGGAGGCGTCTCTCAACAAGAAACTCAAGCCCCACGACCGTCCCTATGAGGGAAGCGCGGGATCTCAGCGGCTAAGGAACCGCCTACGCCTAGGGGAGTCTAGTTCGAGCTCGGTGCTCATTAGGGGCATGGGACGGGTGCTCTCAACTCACATCCACGCGGTGACTAAAAGACTAGCTAGGAACCTACACACTCACGCGGCATACTAGAAAGCATACTAGTAAAGTAAAATGCCAACAAAGTGGAGCATCGCACGTACCTCCACGCCTAGGCGTGGGGAAGAAACCCTGGCCGAGATCAACAACCCCGATACACACGACACATAATAATACAATGCCAACCAAAATTCCCACTCCTCGCAGGGAGATAATAGGCTACAACAGTAGAATTTGGGGCTACCGATGCACGGGCTGACGGGCGGCACTCGGTGAAGGGTTTGCCGCGAGGAGGTTCCCGAACGGTAATCTGCCGGTTCGCAGCAGCACGTAGGTCGCCGGCGAACTCTACCACGAGCCGGTCCGGAGTCCGAATGGGACGCCGTCAGTGGGAGTACGAAGCCAGGTCCCAGGGGGACGCGTCGGACAAAGCCAGTGCACAGATTCGCACCGTGGTGGCTGTGAGGTCATCTGCAATCCGTGACTAGTTTCCTGCACACAGAACATCGCGCTCGAGCGAGAAAATTAATAACTTAATGCTCCAACGTGCGAACGTGATTCCGCCTGTGGGAGGACGACGGGAACTCGTAGCAGAAACTTCTGATCAAAGGGTTTGACAAGATTGTGTCGAGGTAAGCCGTGGTGGCTTCTGCAACATGTCGCTGGTACTGGGGTCGGACTACACAGAATCAGTTTGCGCGGTCCCACGAGAATGAACGCCACACACAGCACGATCATCAAAATGAGGCGCGACTTGCGGCGTTGGAAAGAGGACGAAAAGTTGTTCGAACCATCAGAAGATGAGCCTCATCACATCACCAGGCTGAGCGCAGTCACAACAGTGGTAACCTTCTGTCCTCTGGGCGAGCAGTCAGACAGAGGTACGATGGCCGTGGTGAAATTTTCTGAAACGAGGTCAGAATCCGACGAAACCACTGAACCCTCTGGGCGGGTTGATTCGAATGGATTCTGCGCAGTCATGGGAGAACGGATGCCACGAACAGTGTCGAAGTCGAAACAAGGCGAGACCACCTCTGGATCGAAGAGGACTCGGGGAGGAACAAACTCACAGAAGAACTCTCGGCCTGATTCGCACTGTGGACGTCGGGGTCGCCTCTGCAAGTAGGGATTCAATTCTGCCTCGGATCTGCAGGGTGCAAGTTATCTTGATCTTCAAGCTTGATGGTGGAGATGAAGATGAGGGCTTGTGAGGGCGGCGTGGAGGAACATGGAGGATGGATGCCTTGGCGTTGCACCAAGGGGATGGGGAGTCGCACCCCAGGTTGATCCCATCGCAGGAGCAAGGAAGAAGAGAGGGGGAACCTCGGCGTCGCACCGAGGGGTGGGGAGTCACACCCCGGGCTTGCTCCCGTCGCAGGAGCAAGGAGGAACAGGGAGGAGGGCACAGCCACCTTCAAGGAGAATCAGCATTTTTTTTCTTTCATTCATAATAATCCTCCAAAGAAAAATACAAACCTTTTATATGGGGAGAGGGAATGCTAGGGTTGAAACCCTAGCCAAGAGGGAAAGGGGGGGTGCGCAAGGTGCTTGGGGAAAAGGGGGGGGGTGCGCACCACTCCTAGATTCTAGGAGGAGATTGGGGATGGGGGGCGGCCAAAGGAGGGAGGGGGTGGTCGGATGGGGAAGGGAAATGGGGGGGCCGCACCCCTCTTCCTATAATCTAAGAGAGGGGCGGCTGCCACCTTCCAAGAGGAGGGAAAAGGGGGGGGCGCCCAAAACCCTAACCCTAGGGAGGGGGGGCGCAATTCCCCAGGTGGGCCAAGCCTTGGTTGGCCAGCCATGCCAAATGGGCCAAGGCTTGAACCAAGAAAGTGGCCCAATAGCCCTATCTCCTACCTAATAAGCATAAAAATGACCCAACTAAAGCCTAATTGGCCCCAATTGGCCTACAAAGGTCCATAAATAATAAAAGTGTCCACGCAGGGACTAATCCAAGGCCCAACATGGCCTAAAGTATAGAATAAGTGAAGATAACTCCGCTAGTCTGCCAAGTGATCGCCGAGCCAAAGGGATGCCGGCGTGCTCCGTGTGCTCCGTCGAGTAATGCGGCGCGTGTCCTCACCACCGAACTCAAGGATATTTAATAGTTCAAGTTTAAAAAGCCCTTAACATAGATATGATAATAAAATGGCATCAATGCACTAAAAAGTACGGAGAATGGATAATTCTGAGAAATTGAGTTTTAAACTCTGAACAACCTTAGTACAAGTAAGGTAATAGAGCAGAGCCCATTTTGCCCTCGAAAGCATTTTCAACTCTATCTTCTATAAATTCAATTTCAAGAGTTCCTTACAAGGTTGAATTTAACTGTTATTGAAATTAAACTTAGTTTGGACTATTGAGATTCAGATCACCCTCACACATATATATGTAGAACATATTTTTATCATTTTCAATTTTTCAATATACTCTTAGCAGTCAAGTAAGGCCAACCTTTTGACACGGGTACACATGTTTATCAGACACCCGAGTCCCTGGTTACTCAGCATGCCCTACTATTTTGCCGTGAAGGAACAGAGTTGTCAGTCCACATCATGACATGCCTTTTAGCTCTGCATGTGTGCATGAAGGTAGTTTCTCAGTGGACTGTTTCCATTGCTCTGCACATGACAGCTCACCTCATGACATGCTCTTTAGTACTTCTTGGTGCATAGAGGCAGTTTCTCAGTGAAAGCATGCCAAGATTTTTTTTTTAAAAAAAAATATGTGTGTGGGGTTTTTTCTCTTCAAAACTCAAAAGACCTTTTCTGAGTTTAAGGTCAATACAAATATTAAATTCGATTATACAAGATGATTCTTTGCAATTGGTCAAGAAGATTCAAGAGAAGATGACCTCCCGGTCTTAAATGGTTCGGAAACTATACCATTACTAGATTACAGTCGAGTTCAAAAGTTTTAGACACCAATATTCAAGAGAACTATAGATTCTTCAGACATTAATACATCATGGAGCCAAAAACAATACATATCTCAAGGTGAGAGGAATTGAACTTAGACTCCCCCTGAAATAAGGACATCTGTTGCAAAACTTAGAATACAAGAAGGACCTTCATCTAGAAGTTAGAGAATGGCAGACACAATGAGCTGTTGAGTTGCATCAAGGGACTAGACCGAAGTGGAATTGAGGAAGTTCTATGAAGAGAAGATTTAATCGAGGCACTTCAACAAGCAGTGGCAGCATTGACCCAGAGGTATGGCTGCGTTAACGCAATCCGGTCACAGCGTTAGCTCATCAAACAAGGACACTCTGCTCCAATTCTGTTCCCAGACAATAATGTTGGCCCAGCTATCTGAAACAAACACCAAGAACTTGACTTACTGGACAGACCAGCACACCCTCATCAAGATCAAACCACTGCCTACTCCCCCTAAGCGAGAGAAGTAGAAAGGATAAGAAAAGTGGAGAGCTGACAAATCAATCATGATAACCAAAAAAGGAATGGCAGACAAGTAAGATTGTTTTAATCATGATAATCCTGTCTAGTCTAAAGCAAGCAGTTTATATGTTCAACAACAATCACCAGTCTGCATGGTTTTGAGTGTGCATATTGTGAACATGTAATCAGTTCAATAAGTCATGCAGTAGAGATTATATTAACTCCCCCTCAGACAAGCAACTATCAGTTAGAAGGCATACGGATGAATTAAGAATTGAATTCAGATTAAGAAGGCAGCAGTGAATTTACCTGAAGCGTTCAAACATGGGGTCTTTTTATGTGCCCTGGTTTATTACCCCTTTATTCCATCCAAGGCACACCTGCTAGGCACCTTCCTATTTTCCACTAGCAGGAACCCAAGTGGTCTTGGGTCTTGCATAGTAATTAGCTCCTTTTGGGACTACCTGCATCTTTTTCTGTGCCAAATAGTCATCAGAGTTCATGATGAAACAGTTATGCATTGAATGCCCAGACAGCCCACAATAGTGGCATGAACTAGCAGGTTTCATGTTCCTCTTATGTAGACTAGCATGAACTTGAGCATTATAAGAGTGAGCATGAGGGTTTCTGTTATTATTATGAACCTTTTTCTTTTCATGACCAGCCACCCGACAAGCAGCAACTTGGTGGCCTGGTCTTCTGCAATTTGAGCAAACATGAATTCTTTTAAAAACAAGTTTGTTCCTATCAAATTCTTTGGAATTTCTATTCCTACCCTGGACATGCCAGCAGTCCCTGACTGCATGGCCATGCTTCCCACAATGGGAGCAGAAAGGGAACTTTCTTCTAAAAGAACTTGCCCAACATTCAGTGGCCTTGTGCCCAAGCTTGTTACAATTAAAATATTTGACATGTTGGTTCAGAGAAGCTGTTTTGTTTATATTAAAAGCATGTTGGTTAGCATAAGATTTAGCATGATGTGAGAGTGGTTTTTTCTTTCCATTAGCAAACCAACATTGAGCAAAGGTGTGGCCTAATCTACCACAATGAGAGCATTCACTTTTCTTTGAATGAACAGCATATTTTTTATCATGATATTTCCTAGCATTCATCATTTCAGCATTCAAATCATCCAGTTTGTTTAATTCACACTCATGCATCAAATGGCCAATTCTATGGCAGTAATAACATGACATTTTCTTTTTCTAACCTCATGATTTCTGACATGAGTTTTCCTGACATGCATTTTACTGGCATTCATGTCATCGTTTCCTTTCAGTTTGCATTTATGCATTTGATGACCAGCTTCATGACACTTAAGGCATGACATGAGTTTCCTGTTAGCATGAGATTTAAAAACAGGATGCATGTAAGTAGTAGAAGCCATTTTGTTCTTTCCTTTTTGTTTTTCAGTTGGCTTCAGAATTCTTTGAGCAGCAAATTGAAACACTGAAGGATTGGCTGAACTAACAGAGGCAACATTTGAAACAGCTGAAGTTTGAATCTTATTTTCAAAACTCTTTTTCTTTGTTGGGTTATAGCCCAACCCTTCTTTTTAAAAATTGACTTTAACACCTAGCAGTTTATCTAGATTTTCTTGACCATCAACAAATTTGGACAAAGAATTTTTCAAGTCATGAATTTCATTTTCCAAAGAGACAATTAACAATTCAGAGTTGGCAATTTCTTCATCACTATTTGCAAGTTTATCATTAAGTCTTGAATTCAAAATCTTAAGATTCTCAACTTCAATTTTAAGATTATCTGAGCTCTCTGAATTATCCAGTAACACACTCTTTCCTTTTTCAAACACAAGAAGCCTCTTAGCCATACTACTGTTCAACATTTTCAGTTTTTCAATTTCTTCCTTGAACTTGTCATTCTGAGTCAGTTCCTTTATTAAGATCTGATCTTCACAAGGTGGTTCAAATTGTTGATTAGATTCAGATTTTTCAGTTAGCAGTTTATTTTCTCGTTCAAGGTTTCTAACTTTCTGAACATTTTCTTCAATGATTTTCCTGAGAGAGTCATTTTCAGATTTAAGTTCATTCAGTTCTGAGTTAACAGATACTTGATTCTCAAGCTTACGAATCTCAGATATAGAAGCATCATTTGTTTGTTTCAATTTTAAACAATTTTGACATGAAGAGGAATTTGCACTGTTTAATCTAGTACCCTTTTTCAGTTTCTTATGTTCCCTTTTTAATTTTTCATATAACCCCAACAAGTCAGCATAAGTATTTTCCCAATCATCCACAGTATACTGTTGGAAAGGGTTTACCGGATCATCATTGTCCTCTTCATCACTTTGATTGTTGCTATGATCAGTCCCATTGGCCATCATGCAGGCGTCCTTCTTTGACTGGAAGCTATCTTCAGTTTGTCCAGGATTTCGGTGGCTAACCTGCAATGATAAAAACACGAGTGTAAGGCCTTGTCAGTGGCAGCCTTCATAATTTCCATAGCCTTCATGTTTTGATCACACATGTATCTATCACTGACAGTCCATTTTGACGTTTTCTTTGGCAGTATGTGTGGACCATGCGAAATCAACTTCCACATATCTGGATCAAGTTGTTTAACATAGGTACGCAGACCTCAAAGCCACAACTTAAATCCATAACCACTAAAGATCGGTGGATGCTTCATTGAAATCAGTTCAGGAGTAGAACCAAGTAATAAAACCCAATCAGAAATGCACCTATCAGACCAGCAGGATCCCCTACAGATCGTTGAATCTGGAAAAATAGGGAACCGCTCTGATACCAATTGATGTAATCGAAGATGGTCTAAATGATCCAAAGGGGGGGGGTGAATGGATCCTTTAAAAAAATTCCCAAATTATAAAATCAATAGCGGAATAAAACACGTTGAAGGAGTTTGAACATCTCCACTGAACTGAGCTACCAAACCGTCTTAAGAGACTAAAAACAAATACTTGAAGTGTTAACACCAAAACCTATATAGACGGAACAAAATGCAGCCAAACAGATGACGGGCAAGAATTACGACAGAACAGATTGGAGGCTCACTTCTCACAGCAGAATAGATTTCTCTCGAGACACTAATCAAACAACAAATGAGCAAACGTAGTAAGCATTATATGGTAAACATAACAAATCTAAGCATTCAAATAGCGGAGAGGATAGAGAGAAATCAAACCATAGAATACACAATCAATTTTTAGGTGGTTCGGTCTGCTACCCGCAGACCTACGTCCACCCCACACTCAAACCGAGTGTGGCTTCACTAACAGCTGGGCAACACAGCTTGCCAACAGACGCTGATACACAGCTTACCCAGGGAACAACCTCCCCTCTTCCTCCTACCCGGAGGGAACCTCTAGCAACGCACGGTTACTAGAAACTAGAGACTCACGTCTCTCTTCCTCTATACCAAGAAGGAACCCCACTGGTAGCAGGCCCGTTACCAGTGAACCATCCAGTAGCACTCAGCTACCAGCAACCCACCAGAGGCCTAGCCTCTCTTCCTCCTAGCCCGGAGGGAACCCACAAGTAGCCCCGCCTGCTGCTTGCAAACCGGAGGAACCAGCCTCCCTTCCTCCACACAGGAGGGAACTATCACCAGTAGCATTCTGCTACCAGCACAAATCGGAGACACACCCGTCTCCCTACTCCTGATCCCTCAGGAGGAACCCAAAACTCAAAAAGGGATCGAAAGAACAAGAATAGAAATGAAGTAAAAATAGTAGATGACTCTGGATTTGATCCACGAGTCAGGACAGTTCTTCAAGATAAGCTCCTTCTTCTTTTCTTACTCTCACGGATTCTCCCTCTTATGCTGCTGCTGTTCTCTCTTTCTCTCTCTCTCACTCTCGAAATCTTCTCTGCTGGCCTATCTCTCTCGAGTTCTCTTTCTGCTCTCAGATGGCCTCTTTTGCTTCACTTCTTCCTTAGAGTGAGCTATTCTTTTCTGAAGACGAAGAAGGATTTATATACCAATAACAGGGGCTCCAGAGGATAGGGCAGAGACGCCCTAGAGAGCTTCGATGGGTTGGTCCACGTGGTGAAGTAGCAGGCCCCAGCTTCCACGTGTCTGACTGTTGGCACGTCCTTTGTTATAGGATCACGTGCCCTTTCATAATTGGGGTCTCCTTGTACTGCATCGAAGTATTCTAGTAATTTACCACACTTACTGTTTCTGGAGACTGACCGCGTTGACGCACTAGCATCACTGCGTCTACTCTTTGCTTGTACACATTTGAATTTGTCCCACTGCGTCGACCCTGCTGTGGATAGCGTTGACGCGTTGAAGACAGCGAGAGATAAGTCGCCCCTTTCTTGAACTGCTACGTCGACGCTGCCAGTTGGTGGCATTGACACACGGATGAAAATCAGAAGTGTGTATTGGCCTCTCTTCCGTCGCTGCGTCGACGCTGCTTGTTGATGGTGTTGACGCACGAACATGTACATTAAGGCCTGTCTTGCCTTGTATATTGGCGTCTCTTAAGCCGCTGCGTCGACGCTGCTTGTTGATGGCGTTGACGCACGACATGTACATTAAGGCCTGTCTTGCCTTGTATATTGGCATCTCTTAAGCCGCTGCGTCGACGCTGCTTGTTGATGGCGTTGATGCACGAACATGTACATTAAGGCCTGTCTTGCCTTGTATATTGGCGTCTCTTAAGCCGCTGCGTCGACGCTGCTTGTTGATGGCGTTGACGCATTGAGCACCCTGCATTCGTTTTGTTCCTGTTAAAAATTTATTAAAACTTAAGTGTCTATATCAATTATCTTATTGTTGTCATCATCAAAACTAGGAGTACAACAGGTTCCTCGTGCCACGTCTTAGAGACCACTCAGTAATCGGAACAAAATGGGTTTACCAAAATAAAACAAATGATCAAGGGGTGGTAACTAGGAACAAGGCCAGGTTGGTAGCCAAAGGCTATAGTCAGGAGCTAGGAATTGATTTTGACAAGTCCTTTGCTCCAGTGGCAAGACTCGAGGTGGTGAGGATTCTTTTGGCATTCGCATGTTGCAACAATATTAAATTGTTTCAAATGGATGTTAAGAGTGCATTCTTAAATGGCTATATCCAGGAGGACGTGTATGTAGAGCAACCACCGGGGTTTGAAGACATGGAGCATCCAGACCACGTGTACAAGCTAAACAAAGCCCTTTATGGTCTAAAATAAGCACCCCGTGTATGGTATGAACGGTTAAGTGAATTCCTCATTCAAAACGGGTTCAAACGAGGTAATGTCGATCAGACCCTTTTTACACAATTGAATGGTGAGGAAATTCTAATCGTTCAAGTATATGTAGATGACATCATTTTTGGCTCCACTAAGGATGCTCTCAGTGAAGACTTTACAAAATTAATGTAAAGTGAGTTTGAAATGAGCCTTATGGGAAAGCTAACATTTTTCTTGGGATTGCAAGTGACACAAACGACTAATGGTTTATTCATAAACCAAAAGAAATATGCTATGGAGCTGTTCAAGAAATTTAATCTGACCATAACCAACTCCCATGTCCACATCATTAAAGCTTGATCATGATGAGCTAGGTAAGCCAGTCAATCAAACCCTTTTCAGAAGCATGATAGGATCCCTATTGTATCTGACAGCTAGCAGGCCCGACATTAAATATGTAGTATGTTTGTGTGCACGATTTCAATCGAATCCTAAAGAGTCTCATATGTCGGCCGTGAAATGCATCTTTCGATATATTGCTGGTACTTGTGAATTAGGACTGTGGTTTCTGCGTAGTTCATGTCTTGAATTAGTTGCTTATTCCGATGCTGATTACGCATGTTGTAAAATAGACCGGAAGAGCACAAGTGGGTACCGTAAGTTCTTTGGAGGTTGCTTGGTTTCATGGGCTCCAAGAAATAAAATTCTGTGGCATTATCAACCGCCGAGGCCGAATACATGGCCGTAGGTAGTTGTGTTACCCAAGTGCTCTAGATACAACAACAATTGATTGATTTTGGCATCACACTTAAAAACACAGCCATTTTATGTGATAACACCTCTGCAATAAGTCTATCAAAAAATTCGGTGCATCATTCTCGC
Source organism: Amorphophallus konjac (assembly GCA_022559845.1). Classification (NCBI taxonomy): domain Eukaryota; kingdom Viridiplantae; phylum Streptophyta; class Magnoliopsida; order Alismatales; family Araceae; genus Amorphophallus; species Amorphophallus konjac. Next base: position 125,899,980 of record CM040126.1, on the reverse strand, counting down.
ACTAAACATATTGAAGTTAGGCACCATTTCCTGCGTGATCATGTAAGCAAAGGAGACGTCGAAATAAAGTTTCTGATACAAATAATCAAATTGCAGATATATTCACTAAACCTCTTAATGAAGATAAATTCACTTCATTTAGGAGAGAATTGGGCATTTGTCGTTTAGAAGGTTAGTGAATGTCTTGCATTTGTTTTGTCTCATCTCATGCATCTGCATTATCTTTAATTCACTAGTAGACCCTTGCATTTGTAATTTCCTTTAGTCATGCATATGCATCATGTTGGTGTGTGTACTGCATTTTAAATGCTTGAATGTGAAATGTCCGTGTATGGTGTGTGCTTTGTTAGAAACCTAAATATAAGCTCCTTTGGTTTCTTATGGCTACATACTCTTGATAAATAAAGCACAACCACATGAAGGAATGGGATAAAACAAGGCCCGGGAGGATCGGAAATGAAAATTGGTGTGTATGATTGACTATGTCTTTGAACTTCCTCAAATTGACAATCCCAAGCATTATATCACTCCAGTTGCTCAAATTATTCCGAAAGTCAATTGGGGATCAAGCCATATTCCTTGGACTTCCATAATTCCATCATAAATAGCCGCTGAAATCATTTCTTAAAGGATATAGGGCGGTGTCGACATCAAGAGTCGACACTTGCCACTGCGTTCTATTTTTTTTTGTCGCGGGAAGAACAGGGCAAAATCGGTGTCGACACCAGGAGTCGACACCGTCCGGTCGCGCCCCTTTCGCAAACCGGTCCGCGGGGGTTCGAACCCCATTCGCACCCATTCGAACCCTCCTCTTCTTTTGCCCTAAAGCTTCTACACATCCCGTGCCACCCTCCTTTCGTCCCCACACTCCCTCCTTGCAAGACCCCAGCCGTTTCAAGCCCTTGAGAGAGTGGACGACGCCGCGTGTAATACCCCAAATTCTTTTAGAAATTTAATTAGAAATTATTTGAATTTAATTAGAAATTAGTTGAATTTATTTGAATTAATGAGAATTAATTCAAAATTAATTAGATTAATTCTTTAATAAATAGAATAAGTCACATTTCGACTATTTTATAAAAATCCATAAAAATCATATTCTTGTAGAATCTATTTCGTTTAACAATTTTGTCTTCTATGGCTAAGCCTAATAAAATCATTAGTTGGGCCTAATCAATGGGTTAAGTCAAATTTTCACACCTACCTAACCCAAATCGTGTTCATTGTTAACCCCACCTTAAAACATCAAATTCGAGCTCATTTCTCAACCAAATGAGGTGATTCCAGGGGCAAATAAAAGGTATTACTGAGAGTATAATTTCCCCTTTATCAATTGATAGAAAACCAAACCCTAAAATGTGCAATCAGCCGAGTTTGGTTGGGTCAAACATTTCGGCGCCGTTTCAAACACTCACCTTGCATTGTCGATTTCTCCCAGCTCCGAAGGCTCCAGAAGGTGTATGAGCTATAAAAATAAAGCTCTTCATCTCTAGTTTCCTTTGGTAGCAGCGGCGGCCGCAGTGGAGATCGATCAAGGGAGATCATGGTCGATTAGTGGAGGTGGGTCGGCATCCCGTCGTCCTCCTTCCTTCTTCTTTGTTCCTTCGATTGAGATTGGTACCCTCGACCAAAATCTGCATATGAGTACATCATTTTGATTCTCTCGACGAGCTCTTTCCTTTGGTAGTAAAAGCCCTAAATTTTATTAGGTATCTAGAGAGATCTTGGGGTTTTTCTGAAGTGTTGTCAAGTTCGTTCTTCAATCTAGGTTCATAAGTTCTCTCTTCGATTGAGGTAGGTTATAACAGCCCAAACTCTAATTAACACATATGGATGTAATCATCAGCATGTTAGCTTTCATTTGGCGTAGAAAGCCCTAAATTTTATTGAGCATGTTTAGAGAATTTCTGATTTGAGTAAGAGCATGTCTAGACTTGGTTTATGATGTGTTCTTTCGAGTTAAATCATGATTTCGAGCTGTTAATCTTGATCCGAGCTGTTAATCTTGATCCCCATATAGCATGTCATATATGGTAGGAATCAACATCAAGCCCTCTTTCTTTTGATATATAAAGCCCCAATTTTCATAGACCATGTCTAGAGTATTTCGTGTTTGATTAGAAGCATGCAAAAACTAGGTTATCAACTGTTCTTCCTAGATAGGTTGTGATTTCGATTGATTTTTCGGTGAATTTCGTGTTCCAAACTCTTGTATTATGACCCTATTATGTCTATCAAGAACCGAGGAGCATGGGGTTAAGATCCCAGCCCAATTAGACCCCAATTGGGTGAGATTTTATGGATTTCCGAAGTCACGTTCGGATCTGTGGACGCAGGGGTCGACCCATGGGGTCGACCCATGCTCAAGCATGATCCTGCCTGCCCGAGGGTCGACCCATGGGGTCGACCCATCCTGCAGCGTGCGGGGGTCGACCCATACAGCAGGTGTGTAGGGGTCAACCCATGGGGTCGACCCAAACGACTAAATTTGTGGGGGTCGACCCTTGGGGTCGACCCATTCAACAGACAGAAGTCTGTTTGTGCAGGGGTCGACCCTAGGGGTCGACCCACACACTGACAGACCCTAAGGGTCGACCCAATGGGTCGACCGACCCATATGCCAGTAGACCCGTTTTAGTTGTTTTTCGACCCGAGGATCGATCCGGACCGTTAGGGGATCGACCCATTCAACCTAGTCCAATTGAAAACTATATTTTTGGGGAACTAGTGACCCATGCATGTAACCCTATGATCTCAAGTTACAATGGTCCCTGCATTCAATCATAGTGTAAAAACATTCCGATTACTATCTTCACTTCAACGCACACAATGGTTAATTAGAAACCCACATGATTAGTGGTTAATTATAAAACTAAATTTCTGTTAATTGCATGTTGTTCATTCCTACGCGATCTTATTCATTCTCTTTATCATCTTGAATTATCTTTTTGGCAATTTGAGTTAACGTAAAACTTAATCCTTGGTAAATTGACATGAAATTAGGATTTATATGATTATTAGGTTGCTGGTCAGCCACTTTACTCCTGTAGAACAGCGACCAACTTATGACCGCATATCCGTGATACGGCTAGTATGGACCGTATATCTTGTTCATGGGTCTTAATGTCTTCTGGACATGAGCGGCCCAGAACACACCGTTCATACTTTCGAGCGGCCCACTGTCAGCCGTTCATTTTTGACCTCGTGGGCTGTGTTTCAGTCCAGTTCCCGTATGCGCGGCCCTGTATTAGCCGCATATACCCTTGAGCCGCCTTTGTATGAGCGCACATCTCTTGGAGATGAGTTTTATTGTGTTTTGTACTCTTGAATCAAGGACAGGTTAGTCCTTTAAATCTAAACTTATGGACAGTAATTCCTCAGATTAATCGGCCACGAATTTGACTAAATGTCTAGACGGATCTTGGGATCTTGTATCCAATAAATCAATGCCAACGCATCATAAGGGCCCAGTCTGGTCCTGGGGAGAGCACCCGAAAAATTAGTGAGCCCATGGGATGTTATAATCACATGGTGAGTCATTGCACCGAGTGCATGACTAGCTTGTTGTCTACGACAGAAAATGTAGCAACCCTGATAAAAATAAGATTTTTAAATAAATCAAATTAAAAATAAAAGATAAATAAATAGATGACAAAGAGCCTAAATGAGTAAATCATTGATCAAGAGGAAAATAACGCCTTTTATTAAGGCGCTGATTCAAAAGGAAACGCCTCTGTATAAGGCGTTAATTTAAAAGGGACGCCTAGACAATAGGGCGTCAAATTTCAAACGACGGGAAAAATAAAATTAAGGAAAGGAAATGAAAGGCCCTCTACATGGGCGCGTTTACATAAGTAACGACGCTCGACAAGGCGTCAATTTAAATTCGACGCCCTCGCTTAAGATGTTAATTCAGTTCGAGTTTCGTTCGACCTAGGAGTCTATCAAGGGCAAGTTATGGATAACTACGTCGAAAGTAGAATATAGTAAGGACTCTATCATGAAAGTATTACTTCCAATACAACTCTAACTCTATTAGGGTTCCTAATAACTCTATAAATATCCTACGGCTCGACCCAGAATGCTATTTGGCGTTCTGTGGATTGTTGCTGTCATACGTGAAGAACATGTAATGTTCTTCCTCTTTTCTTTTCCTTTAGTTATGAATGATGAAGGAAACTAACGTCTTCATCTTATGTAGGAAGTCTACGGTAGGTAGTACCTCTCTTGTCAAAGAGAAGATCGTGGAGTCTTCATCATCATCCTCTTCGTCTGCATCTTCTTCCAAAACCCGTAAAGAAGATATCATAGAAAAGAGTCTTATCCTCTTCTCAGCAACTCTCGTCGTCACTACATCCTCTTCGGTGGGCCGCCGGTGATTAAGTTCGGAAGCAACCATCTTGTGGGTGCTACTCTAGTTACTGTTAGAAGTTCAGGAGGCTCTGTTTGAAACAGAGCATCGTTTTCTATCAGAAGCCTTCACGTTCCTTCTTCCAGATCTTCATAAGGTAGGTTTTCTCAAGAACGTAGCCCAAACTAGTATAAATTATGAAATAAACTCATCCATGATCTCATGCATATAGTTTTACTGCGTTTCCAAATGTTTTCTGAGTGATTTTAAAGAAGCGACCCAGACAAGGGCGCTAATTCTTGTTTTGACGCCCTACCCAGGAGTCGTCAATTTCATATAATTGATAATTATCCATGTTTAAAATTCTATAATTATGAAACCATGAATCTAAATTAATGCATGATCATACCTATCGAATCCTGCTATTTTTCTTGTCCTGACCATGAAATTGTTTTCCTGAAATTTTATTATCTGAAAATTGATAAATTGTTGAATTAACGACCTGCACAAGGTCGTCTCTTATTGAACTAACGACCCAGACTAGGGCGCTTATTGACAAGTAATGCCCCTGTCCAGGGCGCATTTTTGTTAAAAATTCCAGAATATTGATTTTCTGCAGAATAGAAATATTGAAGGGACGACTATCGTATACGTCGTCAAATTGTGAATGAACGCCCCTGAATAAGGCGTTAATTTTATAATTAATGACTTAGCTTAAGTCGCTATTTTTTTTGTATTTCTGTTTTACACAGATTACTGTCAACCGAAGAGTTATATATATATATATATATATATATATATATATATAAGTAATCGGCACTATATTCCGTTCCGTGAATATAGTCCCACGTTTCATGATGATTTATCGTTTACCCACTAATTCTCATTGACATACAAGCTCTCCATTGGACATTCCGTTCCTTTGGACTAGCGAGTTAGTCATAGAGACCTCCGTAAGTCTCCTCGCAGCCTTGGATTCCCTCAAGGCCGACTGAGCTGGTTGTACCATAAAAACCCATTACACTATTTTGCCATGTCACTCTAAAGAAACATGGTATACCGGCCCTCATGTTATGCAAAGTGTGTATCATGAGAATTCTCTTAATGGGATGAGGTTATCATGCCATTCGATGCTGTTCTTGTAAACCCCAATTCTATATCAACATTGTCATGATGTTCTTGTAAACCCCAATTCTATATTCAACATGATGTTCTTGTGGACCTCAATTCTATATTAAGAATGAGGACGTCTTACCATCGATGTGCTGTTCATGTGGACCTCAATTCTATATAAAGAGTGTCCATACTTGTTTGTCATGGTACCCAAGCTAGGGAACCAATTCCACCTAGTTTTATCGATAATCGTGATTGTACCGTTATTATCATCATTCTATGTCAAGTGTCATAATTTTTGGACTCTATTCTATCCAAGTTATCCTACGTATCTACAAGCTTTACTATTGAAATTCCATATTGGCTATACACAAGAGTGGATGTTAAAATACATGATTAATGCCTGCGCATATAGGGCCCGATCTGGTCCTGGGAGGAGCACCCGAAAGTACTTGTGCCATGGAAGTTGATTGATCACGGTATTGGCATTATACCGAAGTGCATGACTAGCTTGATTGAACATTCCACAAATCGTGTACTTGTACTTGACTTGATATTACATGACTTGCGTGGCCCGAGAAAGGGTAATTGTATACTGGCTTGACTTGAAACAAAATAGCCAAATTCCAACATGGCATGATGAATACATTTGCTTGAATATCTTGATATCTTTTTGATATAAGTTCTTGAAAGCTCATGACTAGTTCTTCTTGCTATCGTTTTGTTATACACTCTCTCTATCTTGTCGTTTTATGCGAGCATACATAGCTATAGTGCATTCATGAAAGATGTAATCACTTAAACCCCTTGCTAGATCTTGAGATATAATTTCCTACTGAGCGTTCGCTCACTTAGTGTTTCCCTACTTTTCAGGTAAGTCCGACGATGAGGGAACTCGAACGGATGGGGAAAATCAAGAGTGAAAGGGATAGAGCTTCTTCTGTGTTATCTAGTCTTTTTTCATATTTTCTTGAGTCAAGCTTTGTATTTTTCCTTTATTTTCGTTAGTACTTCCAAGGTTTGTAATAGACATATTCTTATTAAAGGAATTAATGGATTGGGTTATCTTTACTTTTGCGCATCTCTGATTTTGGTGTCGAATACACTAATACTCTGATTGACATGATTGATATAAACTCGTCACGCGTCTCTGGGTATCTTCCGCTCTCGGGGCATGACAGTTTTTGTGGTATCAGAGCCTAGGGTATTCAATTCCTAGGAAAACCCAAGTCCAAGGATAGGTTAAACCATTAACCAGTGAGATTGGGTAGAACCAAGGGTTGAGTTAACATAGAAATGCTAGCTTCTAAATGAGATCACGTATTGATCTAGTTATTGTAATTGTAGGACGATGGCTGCCGAACGTGCTCAGTGGCGCAACATGCAGCGTACACTTCAAGGCATGACTCAGGTGCTACAACAAGTAGCACAGGGAGGTGCACAACGAGCCGGAAGTCTCCACCAAGTCTTCAAGAACATGAACCCTCCCAAATTCACGGGTTCTACTGATCCGGATGACGCAGAGCACTGGATCAGGGAGACGGAGCATATATTCCGTGTTATGCAGTGCACGGATCAAGATAAAGTCTTATTAGCTACTTTCCAACTAGAAAGGGATGCCCGATGCTGGTGGGAGTCAGTCGAAGCTACTATAAATCAAGACCAAATTACTTGGGAAGAATTTGTTGAACATTTCAACAATAAATATTTTTTAGACCGAGTCCAAGAAAAGAAAGCTACCGAATTTGCCGCACTCAAGCAACGGTCATTATCGGTGGCGGAGTACGAGGCACAATTCTCTAGATTGTCTCGGTATGCTAAGCACTTAGTTAGCACCGAGAAGATGAAAGCTAGGAGGTTCCTTAATGGGCTCAGGCCCCAATATATTACCCAGCTGGCGCCAATGGATATTCAGGTCTACTCAGAGATAGTATGCCGAGCTCAATTGTTAGAAGATGCCACGGAGCTATCAGATAGAATCCGTGGGAAGGATAAGAAGGAACAAGTTACAAGTTCGGGTTCCTTTAAACCCAACTTCAAGAAGAGGCCTAGCACTGGAGGTACTTCTTCTTAAGACCAAAAATTTAAGAAGACCAAGCCCTTCTCTATCACTACTACACCTTCGAATATAATATGCAAGCATTGTGACAAGGCTGGTCATAAAGCCGAAGAGTGCTGGAGGAAACTTGGAGCATGTCTCCGTTGCGGGAGCCGTGAGCATCGGATTCCCGATTGCCCATTACTTAATGATCAAACCGGTGACGGAAAGCGCCCAGTAACCAAGAATGCTCGTCTTCACGCAATTAAGGAGACCGAAGAAGAAGAAGGCGGACTAGTAGAAGGTACACTGAAAGTTTGTTCCAAGTATGCACATGTCTTATTTGATACGGGTGCATCACATTCTTTTATTTCCAAGAAGTTTGCTAACCCACTACCTATGGAACCGGAATGGATGAAAATAATTTTATCTACTCCTCTCGGAAACGAAACCGATATTACTCACCATTATCAAAACTGTGAAGTCTTGGTAAAAGGAAGAAATCTTCCTATCGATCTCATATGTTTAGATCTAAAGGAGTATGATGTCATACTGGGAGCGGATTGGTTATCCAAATACCAGGCAACAGTCGATTGCCGCAATAGCAAGGTTACTTTCAAGGACTTTCCAGAACTAGTCTATTCTAGCCCTAAGAGTCGAAGCGAGTCACCTCTTATTTCGGCTCTCCGAGCTAGCAAGCTAATAAGGAAAGGATGTGTATCTTTCCTCGCATTTGTCACGATTAAGGAGGCTCAGGAAACTAAGATAGAAGATATCCCAGTTGTGCAAGAATTTCCGGATGTGTTTCCGGAGGATTTGCCTGGATTACCCCCGCAAAGAGAAGTGGCCTTCACCATCGATTTAGTTCCTGGTGCGGGTCCAGTTTCTAAGGCACCGTATAGAATGTCCCCTGCCGAACTCAAGGAGTTAAAGGAGCAATTGATGGAACTCATTAAGAAAGGATTCATAAGACCAAGTACTTCCCCATGGGGAGCGCCTGTATTATTTGTAAAGAAGAAGGATGGATCCATGAGACTATGCATCGACTATCGACAGTTGAATCATCTCACTATCAAGAACAAGTATCCACTGCCGAGAATCGATGAGTTGTTTGATCAAATTTCAGGATCCAAGTACTTTTCCAAAATTGATCTTAGGTCGGGATATCATCAGTTAAGAATCAAGGATGAGGACATTCATAAGACTGCATTCAGAAGCAGGTACGGCCATTATGAATTTATTGTTATACCTTTCGGACTAACGAATGCCCCTGCTGCCTTTATGCAGTTAATGAATAGTATATTCAGGCCTTATTTGGATCAATTCGTGGTGGTCTTTATCGATGATATATTGATTTATTTCGAGACCAAGGAAGAGCATGAGGAGCATTTAAGGATTGCATTAAAAATATTAAGGGCAAACCACTTATATGCAAAACTCAGCAAGTGTGAATTCTGGCTTGAGGAAGTAACTTTTCTCGGACATGTTATATCAAAGGATGGCTTATCAGTAGATCCATCAAAAGTTGAAGCTGTAAGAAATTGGGAAAGACCGACCAATGCTAGCGAGATCCGAAGTTTCTTAGGTCTTGCCGGCTATTACAGGCGATTCATCAAAGATTTCTCTAAGATCGCCGTACCACTTACGAGGTTAACTCGCAAGGAGATCCGTTACGAATGGAGTGAGGAATGTGAAAGAAGCTTCCAAACTCTCAAGGATCATCTTACTACAGCTCCTGTCTTAGCTTTACCAATGGAATTCAAGGTATGCACTGATGCTTCTGGCATTGGCCTCGGATGTGTTCTAATGCAACAAGGAAAGGTTATAGCTTACTCTTCTCGTCAATTAAATAAACATGAAGAGAACTACCCCGTCCATGACTTAGAATTAGCCGCGGTAGTATTTGCACTAAAGATCTGGAGACATTATCTATATGGAGTGCAGTTTACTGTATACTCCGATCACAAGAGTCTCAAGTATCTTTTCTCTCAAAAGGAACTAAATATGAGGCAAAGACGTTGGCTAGAATATCTCAAGGACTTCGACTTCAATATACAATATCATCCCGGAAAGGGTAATCATGTAGCAGATGCCCTTAGTCGAAGGCCGAGAACACTGTTAGCCAATTGTATGATTCAAGAATGGAAGTTGCTGGAGCAATTTTCTAAGCTCAATATAAGCATGGACACGAACTTCAAATGTGTCACATTGTCTCATGTAAGCATTCATCCAGACCTATTAACTGAAATACAAGCACTTCAGGATAATGACCCAATATTAGTGGAAATCAAGGGCAAACTAGAAGGACAATCTGATTTCCAAATAACTTGTGAAGGAAGATTAATGTTCAGGAATAGAACTTGCATACCGGATTATCCCGAGTTAAAGAAGAAGATATTAGATGAAGCTCATAGATCAAGGTACACGATTCATCCTGGATCTACCAAAATGTACCAAGGTGTGAAGAGGAATTTTTGGTGGCCCAACATGAAAAGGGAAATAGCGGACTACGTGTCGCGCTGTCTCACATGCCAACAGGTCAAGGCGGAACACCAAAAGCCTGCTAGAAAGCTACATCCTCTAGATATTCCCAAATGGAAGTGGGAGAATATTAGCATGGATTTCATCATGGGTTTATCTAAATCAAAAGGAGGACTGGATGGAATATGGGTTATTATTGACCGATTGACTAAATCGGCGCATTTCTTGCCAATAAAGAGCCGATGGTCAGTTGATGTTTTGACTGCATTATACATCAAGGAAATAGTCAGATTACATGGTATTCCTGTTTCAATCGTGTCTGACAGAGATCCCCGTTTTACTTCTCATTTTTGGAAGGGACTACAACATTCGTTGGGAACAAGGCTTAACTTTAGTACAGCTTTTCATCCTCAAACGGATGGTCAGACCGAGAGAACAAATCAGGTGGTTGAAGATATGCTCAGAGCTTGCATCATTGATTTCGATGGAAGCTGGCATGCTCACTTGTCGTTGGTGGAATTTGCATACAATAATAGCTACCAGGCAAGTATACAAATGGCACCTTTCGAAGCTTTATACGGAAGGAGTTGCCGATCACCCTTATGCTGGGACGAAGTTGGAGAGAAACAACTGCTAGGTCCAGACATGGTAAGGGTTACCACTGAAAGAATACAAATGATTAGAGAAAGACTGCAAGTTGCTCAGTCTAGGCAAAAGGCTTATGCCGATACAAGAAGGAGAGATCTTGAATTCCAAATTGGAGATCATGTATTTCTCAAGATATCGCCTGGACGTGGCATACGGAGATTTGGTGTTAAAGGCAAGCTTACACCAAGATTCATCGGACCCTTCGAGATACTGGAACGAGTTGGCGAGGTTGCTTATCGCATCGCATTGCCTCCTCAATTGTCCGATGTACATAATGTATTCCACATATCTATGTTGAAGAAGTATGTACACGATCCATCACATATTATTGATCATGAGACCTAGTGATCCAGAAGGATCTCACATATGAGCAGAAGCCTATGAAGATACTAGATCGTGAAGTACGTACCCTAAGGAATAAGGCTATTCCCATGATTAAGGTACAATGGAATAAGAACTCCGAACATGAAGCTACATGGGAGACCGAGGAATCCATGAGGAAGCGATTTCCAGAATTATTTTAAGGTATATGTTCTACACTCTCCACTTATATATACTATTGAATTTGGGGACCAAATTCTTTTAAGTGGGGGAGGATGTAGCAACCCTGATAAAAATAAGATTTTTAAATAAATCAAATTAAAAATAAAAGATAAGTAAATAGATGACAAAGAGCCTAAATGAGTAAATCATTGATCAAGAGGAAAATAACGCCTTTTATATATCAAGGCGCTGATTCAAAAGGAAACGCCTCTGTATAAGGCGTTAATTTAAAAGGGACGCCTAGACAATAGGGCGTCAAATTTCAAACGACGGGAAAAATAAAATTAAGGAAAGGAAATGAAACGCCCTCTACATGGGCGCGTTTACATAAGTAACGACGCTCGACAAGGCGTCAATTTAAATTCGACGCCCTCGCTTAAGACGTTAATTCAGTTCGAGTTTCGTTCGACCCAGGAGTCTATCCAGGGCAAGTTATGGATAACTACGTCGAAAGTAGAATATAGTAAGGACTCTATCATGGAAGTATTACTTCCAATACAACTCTAACTCTATTAGGGTTCCTAATAACTCTATAAATATCCTACGGCTCGACCCAGAATGCTATTTGGCGTTCTGTGGATTGTTGCTGTCATACGTGAAGAACAGGTAATGTTCTTCCTCTTTTCTTTTCCTTTAGTTATGAATGATGAAGGAAACTAACGTCTTCATCTTATGTAGGAAGTCTACGGTAGGTAGTACCTCTCTTGTCAAAGAGAAGATCGTGGAGTCTTCATCATCATCCTCTTCGTCTGCATCTTCTTCCAAAACCCGTAAAGAAGATATCATAGAAAAGAGTCTTATCCTCTTCTCAGCAACTCTCGTCGTCACTACATCCTCTTCGGTGGGCCGCCGGTGATTAAGTTCGGAAGCAACCATCTTGTGGGTGCTACTCTAGTTACCGTTAGAAGTTCAGGAGGCTCTGTTTGAAACAGAGCATCGTTTTCTATCAGAAGCCTTCACGTTCCTTCTTCCAGATCTTCATAAGGTAGGTTTTCTCAAGAACGTAGCCCAAACTAGTATAAATTATGAAATAAACTCATCCATGATCTCATGCATATAGTTTTACTACGTTTCCAAATGTTTTCTGAGTGATTTTAAAGAAGCGACCCAGACAAGGGCGCTAATTCTTGTTTTGACGCCCTACCCAGGAGTCGTCAATTTCATATAATTGATATTTATCCATGTTTAAAATTCTATAATTATGAAACCATGAATCTAAATTAATGCATGATCATACCTATCGAATCCTGCTATTTTTCTTGTCCTGGCCATGAAATTGTTTTCCTGAAATTTTATTATCTGAAAATTGATAAATTGTTGAATTAACGACCTGCACAAGGTCGTCTCTTATTGAACTAACGACCCAGACTAGGGCTCTTATTGACAAGTAACGCCCCTGTCCAGGGTGCGTTTTTGTTAAAAATTCCAGAATATTGATTTTCTGCAGAATAGAAATATTGAAGGGACGACTATCGTATACGTCGTCAAATTGTGAATGAACGCCCCTGAATAAGGCGTTAATTTTATAATTAATGACTTAGCTTAAGTCGCTATTTTTTTTGTATTTCTGTTTTACACTGATTACTGCCAACCGAAGGGTTTTATATATATATATATATAAGTAATCGGCACTATATTCCGTTCCGTGAATATAGTCCCACGTTTCATGATGATTTATCGTTTACCCACTAATTCTCATTGACATACAAGCTCTCCATTGGACATTCCGTTCCTTTGGACTAGCGAGTTAGTCATAAAGACCTCCGTAAGTCTCCTCGCAGCCTTGGATTCTCTCAAGGCCGACTGAGCTGGTTGTACCATAAAAATCCATTACACTATTTTGCCATGTCACTCTAAAGAAACATGGTATACCGGCCCTCATGTTATGCAAAGTGTGTATCATGAGAATTCTCTTAATGGGATGAGGTTATCATGCCATTCGATGCTGTTCTTGTAAACCCCAATTCTATATCAACATTGTCATGATGTTCGTGTAAACCTCAATTCTATATTCAACATGATGTTCTTGTGGACCTCAATTCTATATTAAGAATGAGGACGTCTTGCCATCGATGTGCTGTTCATGTGGACCTCAATTCTATATAAAGAGTGTCCATACTTGTTTGTCATGGTACCCAAGCTAGGGAACCAATTCCACCTAGTTTTATCGATAATCGTGATTGTACCGTTATTATCATCATTCTATGTCAAGTGTCATAATTTTTGGACTCTATTCTATCCAAGTTATCCTACGTATCTACAAGCTTTACTCTTGAAATTCCATATTAGCTATACACAAGAGTGGATGTTAAAATAGATGATTAATGCCTGCGCATATAGGGCCCGATCTGGTCCTGGGAGGAGCACCCGAAAGTACTTGTGCCCATGGGAGTTGATTGATCACGATATTGGCATTATACCGAAGTGCATGACTAGCTTGATTGAACATTCCACAAATCGTGTACTTGTACTTGACTTGATATTACATGACTTGCGTGGCCCGAGAAAGGGTAATTGTATACTGGCTTGACTTGAAACAAAATAGCCAAATTCCAACATGGCATGATGAATACACTTGCTTGAATATCTTGATATCTTTTTGATATAAGTTCTTGAAAGCTCATGACTAGTTCTTCTTGCTATCGTTTTGTTATACACTCTCTCTATCTTGTCGTTTTATGCGAGCATGCATAGCTATAGTGCATTCATGAAAGATGTAATCACTTAAACCCCTTGCTAGATCTTGAGATATAACTTCCTACTGAGCGTTCGCTCACTTAGTGTTTCCTACTTTTCAGGTAAGTCCGACGATGAGGGAACTCGAACGGATGGGAAAAATCAAGAGTGAAAGGGATAGAGCTTCTTCCGTGTTATCTAGTCTTTTTTTCATATTTTCTTGAGTCAAGCTTTGTATTTTTCCTTTATTTTCGTTAGTACTTCCAAGGTTTGTAATAGACATATTCTTATTAAAGGAATTAATGGATTGGGTTATCTTTACTTTTGTGCATCTCTGATTTTGGTGTCGAATACACTAATTCTCTGATTGACATGATTGATATAAACTCGTCACGCGTCTGCGGGTATCTTCCGCTCTCGGGGCGTGACAGTTTTTGTGGGATCAGAGCCTAGGGTATTCAATTCCTAGGAAAACCCAAGTCCAAGGATAGGTTAAACCATTAACCAGTGAGATTGGGTAGAACCAAGGGTTGAGTTAACATAGAAATGCTAGCTACTAAATGAGATCACGTATTGATCTAGTTATTGTAATTGTAGGACGATGGCTGCCGAACGTGCTCAGTGGCGCAACATGCAACGTACACTTCAAGGCATGACTCAGGTGCTGCAACAAGTAGCACAGGGAGGTGCACAACGAGCCGGAAGTCTCCACCAAGTCTTCAAGAACATGAACCCTCCCAAATTCACGGGTTCTACTGATCCGGATGACGTAGAGCACTGGATCAGGGAGACGGAGCGTATATTCCGTGTTATGCAGTGCACGGATCAAGATAAAGTCTTATTAGCTACTTTCCAACTAGAAAGGGATGCCCGATGCTGGTGGGAGTCAGTCGAAGCTACTATAAATCAAGACCAAATTACTTGGGAAGAATTTTTTGAACATTTCAACAATAAATATTTTTCAGACCGAGTCCAAGAAAAGAAAGCTACCGAATTTGCCGCACTCAAGCAACGGTCATTATCGGTGGCGGAGTATGAGGCACAATTCTCTAGATTGTCTCGGTATGCTAAGCACTTAGTTAGCACCGAGAAGATGAAAGCTAGGAGGTTCCTTAATGGGCTCAGGCCCCAATATATTACCCAGCTGGCGCCAATGGATATTCAGGTCTACTCAGAGATAGTACGCGGAGCTCAATTGTTAGAAGATGCCACGGAGCTATCAGATAGAATCCGTGGGAAGGATAAGAAGGAACAAGTTACAAGTTCGGGTTCCTTTAAACCCAACTTCAAGAAGAGGCCTAGCACTGGAGGTACTTCTTCTCAAGACCAAAAATTGAAGAAGACCAAGCCCTTCTCTATCACTACTACACCTTCGAATATAATATGCAAGCATTGTGACAAGGCTGGTCATAAAGCCGAAGAGTGCTGGAGGAAACTTGGAGCATGTCTCCGTTGCGGGAGCCGTGAGCATCGGATTCCCGATTGCCCATTACTTAATGATCAAACCGGTGACGGAAAGCGCCCAGTAACCAAGAATGCTCGTCTTCACGCAATTAAGGAGACCGAAGAAGAAGAAGGTGGACTAGTAGAAGGTACACTGAAAGTTTGTTCCAAGTATGCACATGTCTTATTTGATACGGGTGCATCACATTCTTTTATTTCCAAGAAGTTTGCTAACCCACTACCTATGGAATCGGAATGGATGAAAATAATGATCAAACCGGTGCAGATGTTCCAGTTCCTAGCTTTCAGAACATCCGGTTCCCTCCGCAGTCCGAGCTCCCCAATTATCGCAAATATGATGGGAACATCAATCCCTTTATTCACGTAAGGGACTTCTTGTATGAATCGGCCCAATTCCAATATGATGATCGCCTCATGGTGTACTTATTCCGTCGATCATTGGACAGCGTTGCGTTGGAATGGTTCTACTCTCTGCCACTGGAAGACACCGAAAGCTTCAAGGTAGTGAAAGATAAGTTTATCCAGCGGTTTCAAGATAGGGTCGGCCTGGAGTACTCATTTACAGATTTGGTGGCCGAAAAGATGAAACCAGATGAGGAGTTTTCTACTTATGCAGATAGATGGAGGAAAATGGCCGCTAGAGTGCCTGGCCATATTCCGGAGGAAGAGAAGGCCAAGTTACTTATTTCCAATGCTACTCTGACCTTCCGAAACATTCTGGCCATGAATGACATAGCCAACATGCACCAACTCAACAGCCGAGCGCGCTTCATTCAGACTCAGTTCAAGGATTCCCCCATTCACTCGCTATTTGAAAACCAAAAGTCCAAGTACCACAAGAAACCTCAAGGGCCGGTCACCGAGGGGGTCCAAACAAACGAGCAAGTTCAAGCCGTTGCTTTCTCATTCCAATCCGCACCTTTTCACTTCCCTTAAAGCCACCGCACTCCACAGAATCCCGCTCCCCAAAACTACCAGGCCACTCCGCAAAACCCTCTGCCCACCTTCGCCATTCCACAAAACACCTTCACCGCACCGCAACAACCACCACCACCTCCGCAATACCACAACGTCCCTCCACCTTACGGCTACAACAACAACCCTAACAACAAGCGCCCGGCTCCTAAAAGAGCTCAGTACCCACCCTTGCCAGAAACACTCACAGACATCTTCTCAGCTCTCATGTCGGTGAATGCAATACAGCTTCCTCCGGAACGGCCCAACTGGAATCCGGCCGTTGATCAAACGAAGTATTATATGTTCCACAGGGAGCCGGGGCATACCATTGAAGGGTGTTTTCAATTCCGGGACCTAGTCTATGACCTCCACGAAGGGTAAAGAATTGATTGGGCCGAGATGCACAGGGCCATCACAGAAATCAAAGAGAAGAGAAGGCAGCCGCCGAGGCAGAAAGTGCAGCAGCAACAGGTACCGCAGCCACAGCAGTAGCCGCAGCAGCAACAGCAGCAGATTCAAGACTTGGGTATTCATCAAAACCCAATGCCAAACCATCCTCCTGCTCCACAACCTCCGCCACCGGCACCAACTCAGGTCAATGTCGTCCAACCTCCGGCTCCCAACCCCGAGTGGTCCTTCGACGACGATAACTCCACGCCACAGGTCATGGCCCTTAACCACAACTACCATAATCCTCCCGCTTCCCCTATCCTCATACCTACACACCAAACCCCTCCTCCACTCGTCCTCCCATTTACCCCTATTCTATCACACGCACCATCACCTGCACCTCCGTCGCACTCACCATTGCTCACATCCGCTACCGTTATCCCCTCCCCGCTCGCGCTTGCACCCACTATCGCCATACCTCCATCTAACCCTCCACTCATCACGCCTCCGTCCACTTTTATATCCCCACCTCCGCTCGCGCCCACTGCCACTAACCCCTCGCCTATTATCCTTTCCACCACACCCTCTTCCGCACCGCATATCCATCCCACTGGGCCTACTAAATCACTTATCCTGAGCCCATCTGAGGCCGCGATAGCTTATAATTTCGCCCTACGGTGCGGGCGCATGTTCCACCGAAGCTATCCTTCTACTTCCAATCCTCAGTCCTCTCAACCGGCTGCCAAGCAAGAAGAGGCCGAGCCACTACCCGGGACCCAATATGATTTGTTACATCATTTGGATAGAGTGCCTGCCAAGATATTTGTGCTGGAACTGATTAAGAGATCTACCCTTCACCAAGATGCATTAAGAGACTTTCTTCAAAAGGTGATGGTTAGTGAAGATATGGCAGTTGATAGCTTACCTACCGCACTGGCAACAATCTCCAAGGGGCCAGCCATTACTTTCTCTGAAACCAAGCTAGCACCACCAGAAGCTCGGCAAATGCCGCTGTGCATTACTATCATTCTAATCAAAGTCAGCATTGACGCAGCATTGGTTGATACAGGGGCATCTATCAACGCTTGTCCGCTCAGCACTCTAAGGGCTTATAATCTGTCAGAAGAACTTCTAAGCCCAACTCCCACTACTATAGCTGCTTATGACAACTCTCGACGGGCATGTCACGGGATTGTCACCATTCAAGCTGAGCTTGGGCCTCTTACTATGCCCATTGAGTTTTACGTGCTGGATATTGACCATATGTTCAAGGCTATCTTGGGTCATCCGTGGATCGATACCCTAAGCGCCGTACCCTCCACTGCACGTCAATGCATTAAATTCCCTTTCCAAGGGAGGGTCATCAAAGTCAAAAGCTTATCCACAGTACAATCAGTGAAGGCTATTTCAGATAAAGTTCTTCCCACATTGTGGCCAAGCAGTCAGCCTGTTATGCCAGTGCTAGATCTCGACATTCCATGGGCTTACACACCTCGTAAGCCCGTCACTGTAGCAGTTGACATCAAGGTGAAGCCCCAGATCCGAGATTCCAAGGGCTGGGACATTATACTGAAGCTAGGCTACCAACCGGGGAGAGGTCTCGGTGCTCAATTGCAGGGAAGAACCAAGCCCATCCCCAAGGGCAGGAAAATGAACAGAAGAGGTCTCGGCTTCCGAGAGACTGCATTGTCCATGATGGGTGATTTCAGGCCACTCACCTGGGACTACCGTCAACACTTTGTTCAAGGGCCTCCCCAGCCCGACACATTTACTCCACAGCCAGCTCCGCCAAGGGAAGATACAGTCTGTCCGATTGCCAGTCCACCCCCAATGCTAAGGGGGCCAGTTGATGATGTGATTGACTATGGTCCAGCCCTTCAGGGGCTATTTCATGAAGAAGACTGCCAGCAGCAGCAAGAGGTTCGGCTTGTTCAGTGGAGGCCGAAGAAGCAGCCAGACCGGCATCTACAGGAGAAGGGGAGTTCACCGATTGTCTTTTCTTGGTCTCCCTCCCGCTTTCAATCTCTCCTCTAGCAATGGGAATTCTTACCCCGTCTTCCTCCTATCATGATAAATCCATCCTTCATTGATCCGCCTGAAATTCTGTTTATTCCTTGTGCTTGCGGGCATTGCCCGCCCTTTGATCTATCCACTCTATTCACTCCTCCTCCTCCCAACGCCCAACTCCACAAGATGTGGTTCTCCTCCTCCGATCCCTTCTTTGATTGCATCTTCCCCGAGCTGTTCCCCATGCAACTTCCGCCTCCTCCATCTTGTTGTGTGGTCTCCACTGATCCCAAAAAAAAAACGTCAAATTCGAAATGGAGATTTCAGTGGAAGATTACGCTACCCTGTCTCCATCCTCCTCCCAGGGGCACGGGTCCCCTGCTCTTTCCCTTCCACTAGGTTTTCTTTCTCCTAGGTTAGGATTAGGGTCCATCGAGTCTAGGGAAGTAGAGTCAGGTAGGTCTAGAGAAGTAGGGTCTTGTTCTAGGTCGTCCAACCCTTCCTCCTCTGAGCCGCGCTCGCTTGCGCGTCCTCCTAAATCCATCCCTGATAGGTTCTTGCAAGATCTAGCTCAGCGTTGTCATGCTCTTTTAAAGTGTCCAGAATTTGTTACTACGGTAATTGTGATTGAAGATGAAGAGGAATTAGAAGAGGTGTGGAGCGACGACGGACTCGGTGTCTATGAAATCTTGGACGAGAAAGATCCGATCAACAAGGACAGCAACGTAGATGACACTGCCGATTTGTATGTACAAGGACTTAAGAAATTCGATGAGTCATCGTCGGTAGTGGATGAACCTACGAAGGAAATTAATTTGGGAACTGAAGAAGACCCATGGCCCATCATTATTGCCGCTAATCTCCCTTCGCAAGTAGAAGAAGATTTAATTAAGGTTCTGAGGGAGTATAGTGATTCCTTCGCCTGGTCTTATGAGGACATGCCAGGTCTTGACCCCTCTTTAGTGGAACATCGACTTGTGCTTAAACCAGGGGCAACACCTGTGAAACAACGGTCAAGAAGATTTCACCCCCACATGGCCTTAAGGATTAAGGAAGAATTCGATAAGTTATACAAAGTCAGATTCATTAGAGTTGTTCTATATCCTCAGTGGGTGGTAAATATAGTCCCTGTTATCAAGAAAGATGGAAAGGTGCATATCTGCATCGATTTCAGGGATCTCAACAAAGCATGTCCCAAGGATGACTTCCCGCTGCCTCACATAGACGTCCTGGTCGATAGCACCGCCGGGTACGAATCTTTATCATTCATGGATGGTTACTCAGGCTATAATCAGATACGTCTCGCTCCGGAGGATCAAGAGAAAACCTCCTTCACCACGCCCTGGGGTACGTATTGTTATGTGGTTATGCCGTTCGGTCTGAAGAACGCGGGTGCCACCTATCAAAGGGCGATGATCGCCATCTTCCATGACATGATGCATATCTATATGGAAGCTTACGTGGATGACATTCTGGTGAAGTCAAGGACTAAAGAAGAACACCCCTCTATTCTGTCTAAGGTGCTCCAAAGAGCCAGGGAGTACAAACTTAAGATGAATCCGAAGAAGTGTGTATTTGGAGTCTCATCAGGGAAGCTGCTAGGTTTCATAGTGAGCAAACGGGGGATCCAGATTGATCCTAACAAAGCTCATGCCGTTATGGATATGCCTCCGCCAAAGAACATCACGGAACTTCGTGGGTTGATTGGTCGATTGTAATTTATCAAAAGATTCATATCCCAACATTCTCAAAGGTGCCGTCCGTTTTATGAATTGCTTAAGGCGGGGGTTAAGTTTGAATGGAATCAAGACTGTCAGAAGGCCTACGAGGACTTAAAAGAATATCTATCCAACCCCCCAGTTTTGCAACCTCCTGTCCCTTGGAAACCCCTAATCCTATACATCTCAGTTATTGAGGACTCCCTAGGGGTGGTCTTAGCACAAGTAGACGATGAAGGGAAAGAGCGGGCCGCTTATTACCTCTCTCGGTTGTTTAACCCAGCTGAGTCTAGATACACCGCTATGGAAAATACTTGTGCCATCTTAGTATGGGTAGCTCAGAAGCTTAAACATTACTTCCTTGCCCACCCAGTTAGGTTGATCTCTAGAATGGACCCGATTCGCTATAGAAAAATCTGTCCTTTCTAGTAGATTAGCTCGCTGGCAGAGCTTCCTCTCCCAATTCGATATCACTTTTGTCATTCAGAAGGCGGTCAAAGGGCATGCCATCGCTGAGCATCTTGCCCATCTTCCTATTCCTCACACCGACTCTATTCAGGACGATTTCCCTGATGAGCATCTCTCTGCTGTCTCTCATCATCCCTTTTGGTCTCTGCACTTCGATGGTGCACTCAATTCTCAAGGCCGAGGGATCGGCGTTGTTCTGCTCACTCCAGAGGGAGTGACTATTCCCTTTGCTTATCAACTTCAATTTCCTGCTACCAACAACATCGCTGAGTATGAAGCTCTCCTAGCCGGATTGAAGCATGCCTATCTCCTGGGCGCGCGCTATTTGAATATCATAGGAGACTCTCAACTCGTCCTATGGCAAGTTCTGTCCACTTACTGCAATCATGACCCCAAACTCAAGCCTTATCAAGATTTGGTCACGCTCCTGTCTAGGCAATTCCGTAAGCTAATCTATATCCATACTCCTAGGTCTCAGAACATTCTAGCTGATGCTCTAGCATCACTTGCTTCCTCTCTATCTTTTCCTCTCAGTCGGAGCACAGAGACTATCGTCGTTCAGAGATTGGACGCACCCTCTCTTCAAGATCCTTGGTTCATCAACCTTAGGAAAACTGTAGAGGCGAGGGCTGAGAAGGAAGATCTCAAGGAAGTATCTCTAATGGAGCTAGAGGAGATTCTAGACGAAGAAGAATTGCCTTGGTATCAAGAAATCGAGTTGTTTTGCAAAGAAGGGTCATTCCCAGAAGGGGCAAACACCAAGCAACGTAAGTCAATAAGAAGAGCCGCCTCAAGGTATACCATTGTTGCAGGAGAACTATACAGGCGCGCTACTAATGGAATGCTCATGAGATGCTTGGATGATAATGAAGCTTGGAAGGTGGCTGAAGCAGCCCATTCTAGTGAGTGTGGAGGTCATGTCAATGGCCAGGCTCTAGCGAAGAAAATCCTTAGGCAGGGCTACTATTGGCCCACTCTAGAGGAAGATTGCTCCCTCTATGTCCAGAGGTGTCTTAAATGCCAACTCCACGCTGATAAAATCCATCCTCCAGCTTCGTCCCTCCATCCTCTTTTTGCTCCTTGTCCATTCTCTATGTGGGCTTTCGACGTTGTTGGCCCCCTCGGTGATCCTAACTCTCAGATCAAGCAGAAATCCTTTATCCTTACCGCCACTGAGTACTTCACCAAATGGGCCGAAGCGGAGGCATACGCAGAGATCAAAGCCGCTTCATCATGAAGAATATCATCTCGTGGTTCGGAGTGCCAAGCAGCATCATCACCGACAACAGACCCCAGTTTGTATCTCAAGAGCTCAAGGACCTATGTAAGAAGTTCAATATTGCATTGCATCATTCATCTCCATATTATCCTCAAGGCAACGGTCAAGCAGAGGCCACTAATAAAACCCTTCTTAAAATCATCAAGAAAATATGCGAATCTCATAAGTTTTCCGATTGGCCAGAGAGATTAGTGGAAGCTCTGTGGGCTTACCGCACCTCCGTCCGTACTCCCACGGGACAAACTCCCTATACTCTTACCTACGGGATGGAGGCGGTGCTCCCATATGAGATCTTGATCTCTTCCCTTAGAGTGCAGCTCAATAAGGAACTTAATCACGATGAACGTCGAGAGGCGTTGCTCGTCCAGTTGGAACTCTTAGATGAGAAGAGGATGAATGGGGCCAATCACGTATCCGTTTATCAAAAGAAAGTTTCACGTTATTTTCAAAAGAAGGTAATTGAACGGAAATTTCAAAAAGGTGATATGGCTTTGAAACGCAAATTCATTCGGTTTGCAGGTCCTAGGTCTAAATTACAACCTAACTGGGAAGGGCCGTTTGTTGTAAAAGAGGCTTATCCAGGGAATGCTTATCGCTTAGTGAACGCAGAAGGTGAGGAGCTCTCTCACGCTTGGAATGGGTTGTATCTTAAGCGTTTCTTTCCTTAGAGTCTAAATCCGTGCCACCCCGGCAGCAAGATGTTCCTCCCTTTTACGATAAAGAGTCCCAAGTGAGGCAATCACACACTACACGACGTCCCTGGTCAGGTTTTCCGCTTTAAAAGACACCGTTTCTCCTTGGCCATGCTTTGGGGGAAGGTCGAAGTCCCTGTTCGTTTCTTCCTTCGGCTGAATCCAGGGGCAAGAGGTGAATAAGGAGGCGATGACCAATCTAGGCACCCTGACGAGAGGAGGTCTCAAATAGGGGCAGTCCGTTATGACCTGATGCCACAATCAAAGAAACAAGGAAAAAAGAAAGAAAAGGACAAAATCAAAAAGCATCATCTCAGAAGTCTATTGAATGATGATTCCAAAGCTCCAGAAAGGCAAGAAAAAGAATCTAGGCATGACAAGAGTGGCAGTGCAGTTCCCCGCGAGACGAATGAGCCCAGTCGCACGCATGCCTAGAGTGGACTAAGGTTCGATGACGGACACAAAGCCCCGGCGTAACAGACCAAATTTCTAATGGGTTGTTTGGAGAGGAACCCAAGTCCTAAGAGCTTCTAGATCTGGCCTAAGTTTACCCCCGCATTCTAGTTTCCTTTTCAGGATTGAGACTAGTACCCCGGGTATGGCCCTGGTAGAAACACCGTCATGAAAATCTGGGCCTTGGTCAGGGTTTGTCACCTCATTGCACGCCAACCTCGGGACTCTCAACACGATACGGAGGGCTCACATTGCTAGGGGAAAGCACTGATTTTCAAAAATCCAAAAACAACATATATTTCAAAAATCCAAAAATAACATATATTTTAAAAATCCAAAAACAACATATATTTCAAAATCCAAAAACAACATATATTTCAAAAATCCAAAAACAACATATATTTCAAAATCCAAAAACAACATATATTTCAAAATCCAAAAAACAACATATATTTTCAAAATCCAAAAAAACAACATATATTTAGAAATCCATAAACATCATATATTTCAAAATCCAAAAAATAACACATATTTAAAACACCAAAAACATCAAAAGTCCAAAATCAAACAAAAAAAATCACATATTTCAAAACCCAAAAACATCAACTATTTTCCAAAATCTCACAAAAATTCAAATATATTTTCCAAAATCCAAAAAATGCCATCATATGCATCGCATGCATCGCATTATTTCTATTATGTTACCCGCATATTTAATAAGGCTCCACCCCTTGACCAAATATCAAGAAACGGTCGTTATCTAACTTGCTTCAAGGCAAGGGGTTGAGTCTAAGAACAGATCTAACTTGTTCCATGTTTAAGTGTGTGCAGAATGCAGGATCAAGACCAAAGCTCAAATCTCAATACTATGCAGGTTCAAGACTGTGACACGCCAGGTACAGGCCGTCACACTCATCTAACGGTCCATTCTAGACCGTTACATCTCTTCAGGCCTTCGCTTTGATTCTCTCAGCAGCTCTCTCTCTAACGGCCTGGGGCGCGACCGTTATTCTTCCTAATGGTCTATTGTTGGACCGTTACTTCCTCCAGAAACCCAAACCCTCAGGTCTTTCACCCTGACGGCCTATCTCCTACCCGTTATATCCTTCTAACGGCCCTTCTCAGATCCGTTACACTCTCTAGAGGCTCTGTTTTCCAGGCCCTTCTAAGCCAAGTCAAGCCACAACTCGTGCTCATTCAATTAAGGCAATCCCATCTCATTCAATTAAACTTAATGAAACAAAAGATTAATAAGATTCCAACTCTGATTGTCAAATACGTTTTCATAAAAGCAAAATCAAGCTACATTCAATTTCTTATCCGAAAGAGGGCGGATCTTCCTCAAATCTTTGAGGTAGCCACGGCGTTCTTCATCGTTCTCTGCCACTACCTCTTGCCACGGGCGCACCTTGCTGATCTTGATGGGGGCATCCCTTGCCCCACCACTTTTTTCGAAGCTCAGTTGGATCGTCGGCATGCGTCATTATGTTCCCCACTTGTTTTTGAGTCTAGTCATGTAATTTTCATACTTTCTTTGAGTCATAAACTATGTAATTTTCCTTTTATTTGAGTCTAGTACCTAGGTATAAGGGTCATTTACCTAAGTCTTGAGTCATGTAGTTAATTAAGCAGTCTAATGGGCCCAACTAATGGGCTAGGCCCAAGGGCGCCCCTCCCTTGGACGGCTTTGGTCATTAGTTAGTTTGTCAGGGTCACTATGGTCATATGAAAGTATGGAGCCTATAAATAGGCCTCCCCTCCCTCTCATTGTAACAACTTTTATGATCAATTCAAAAAAATCAAGTGTGCCTTAGTGTTATTGGAGAGGATTCTCCACTTCTCTCTCTCTCTCTCTCTCTCTCTCTCTCTCTCTCTATTAGGGTGGATTCCCCTCTTTCCTCTCTCTTCTCTCTCTCTTCTCTCTCTCCCCAAGGAGGAGGTCACCCCCCTCTCTCTCTCCTCCCCTCCCAACCACCTCCACTCTCTCACCTACCCCAATTAAGGCTTCTCCTATTCCCCACACCCCCCCATTACTCCACCCTTGTTCCAAGAGAGCCCCACCCAATCCACATACCACCCTCCAACCCCCAACCACCCAATACCCAATCCCAAAGCAACCTTCCCACTACCCCAAGCACCCTACCACCTCCCTAGGCCATTTGAAGTTCAAACTCACCTTCCCTCCACCCACTTGTGCCCCCTCACCTTCCCCTCTCCCTCCAAGCACCAAATTCGCAGCTCCTCTCTCACCCATAGCAAACACCCCCTTCCAGCCCCCATTCTCCCCTTCCCACACTTTGAAACACCCCCTCCCAGACCCCCTCACAGCTGGGGGTTGCCCCTACACACAACCACCTCATTTCCCCTCCCATCTACCCCATTCCCCATTACCTATCACCACACTCTCAAGTTCTGGTTGCAGACAGCAGATTGGCCGCAGGTTGCAGAGGCCACCCATCATCCCCTGGGAGCTTCAGGTGGCGTACCATACATCAAAGGAAGCGTCTGCAAGTCAGCTTTCCAATGGTGGTGGTGCCGCATCCATCCGAGCTTGGAGCTGACTGGATGAGCCATTCTTGCCCTACTGTGCAAAGTGTCTCCGACAGGAAACCAGAACCTGAGTGGAGGATCTACTGCAACAATCCTACTTGGAATCTGAGCAAGCGTTCTTCATCAAACGTCTTCTACTCCAAGTCTTCTTTCATCCCCAAAAAGCAGAGCTCCCTTTAGCATCTGGATCCAAAAGTTATCAATTTTCTACCCCGGGTGCGCAGTTCTACTTCTAGTCAGTCTGCACCGACCCTTCCTCAGTGTTCAGCGTCTACCGTTTGACCCCGACAACATCTGGCATCCCCGTCAGTCTTGCTTCGAAGAGGACTTGTCAACGGTTCCAACGACTCCAGCGGCACCTGATTTGGAGCTCTGGAGTGATCGTGGCAGTCTCTTCTTCTTGCTGTTGTAATCCTGAAGCAGTCAGAACTGACAACCTGTTCCCCTGTTCAAGCTCCTACTCCGACCAGCAGCGGTGCCCGCAGAAATTGGAAAACTTCTGAAGTCATCCTTATCCAATTACGAAGATTTCCCCACTGGCCCCGCCATCAGAAAAAATCAGGAGAGGTCGCAGAGGTGCCATCTTTGACTGCTGGTCCCTGACTCCAGAACGTGGACAGATTAGGCACCGACGGCCTTTCATCACTTCTAGCTCGAATTCCCCTCCCCGCTTGGCCGGCTGAAGGCCCCTCCCTGCGTGGAGGTAGTATTGAGTGTAACCTCATAATCTCCACCCCGAGATCCCCCCCCTTGCAATGGGTGTAGTTCATGTAATAATTCAGGTCGCAAGTTTGAAGCTCCATAGACGCGGCGTGCGGGTGCATATCCACGCCTCCCCGCTCGCCCCCGTCTCCGGTCGGAGTCGGCATCTTCACGCCAGCTAGGTGAGCCTCGGTCCCTCTCTTGGCTGGTTTCAATTCATTGCTAGCATAGTATTATCGCCATTGTTTCGTCGGACGGTGAATGAGAGCTCGGTCCTAAAATGCTAGTGCCGTGAGTGACCACCGCGGGCGAGTTGTGAGTGAACCATTACATCCCACACCCTTGCTGTGCTGGCCGCCCATGATTTGGGCATCCCAGGCCCATTTGGGGTTCTCCCCAAGCTAGCCAACCTTTGGAGCCTCAAGGTCCCGCCTCGGACCCTCTCCATCATCGCCGAGTTGCCTTCGGGCACTAATGTGCGCCAAGCGAGTGAGCTCGCTAGTGTGAGTCCGCTGCCCGACTTGAATGCTTACAAAATAGGTCCAAGGGTGGTGTCACATCAAGTGGTATCAGAGCAAGTTCACAACTTGTCTCTATCAAGTTAGTCCTAGGGCATGTTTATGCATTTAGAGTCCTCGGTTGCATCTCTTGTCCACTAGTATGGCCACCTCTTACCGACCTTACCAATCGGCCCTCTCCATGAGTCCAAACCACCAAAGGATGCCTACCACTAACACACATAACCTCCCTGGCCATATCAACTACCTCATGAAGGCCTTGACCCATGCCAATGAGCGGCTTGATAACATATCGGGTCGACTCAACCAACTTGGAGAAAATGGTCCCGCCCCAAGGGGGGATGATAGAAGGACGTGTCCCCCACCTCCCACCTTTGATGGAACTCATCCTAGTGACTATTTGGATTGGGAGGCTTCCATGGACCATTACTTCACTTGGTATCCCATGATCGATAATGAGAAAGTCCAATTTGCCAAATCACAACTTACCAAACGGGCTCAAACCTATTGGCTACAAATTGTCGGGCTAAGGATAATTGGAAGGGAAGATCCCATCACCACTTGGGTAAACATGAAGGAGCAACTTAGGGCTAGTTATGTGTCCCCTTCCTACTCGGATCACCAAAGCCCAAGGAGCACTTCAACTCCACCATTCCCATCCGGCCAACCCAAGACTCCAATTCCCCAATTCCCCACAATGCAACCAAGACCCCATTCCACAACCCACATTACCCAAGCCCCTTTGACCACCCCTCACCTCACCCCTTCTCAAAAGGGAAAGAGCCCAATGGAGATAGAAGTGAGTGAAATAATCCCGGGTAAGTGTGAGCCGGAATGTTATAGGTGCCACCAATTGGGGCACATCGTCGGACAATGGCCCACAAGGAAGCATCTTCCTATGTCCCTAGTGGTTGAAACATCTCCCACCCCGACCACCATTACCCCGCCATCGTTCCCCAACAAGGACACTCCTCCCAAGGATAATCTCCCCAAAACCACTCAACCCACCCATCTTCCTCTTCCTACCCCAACCCAACCCCAACCTAGACCTCCACTACTTCCCTTACCAATCCCAACCCAAGCTCATACTTGTTCACCACCTCGGGTACACCATGCACCGGCTATCACCAATTCCCCCGCATTAGATCTACCCAACACATTATCATTAGAAGTTGAAACCCATACACCCACCCACATGGAAAGGGATGCTAGTCCGGATCCTCAAGAGCCACACCCCCTCACCGTGAATGAGTCCATACTCCAATGGCTCAAGCAAGGCCCTCGCGTCCCTAGTTCACCCCCACACCTCTCACCCATGGGACATCAATCCCAAATTGTGGCCCTCCCCTCCTTTCACACCACGATCCAATCCTATTATGAGATAGATGGTTGGGATGATCTCCTCAAGGGTCTAGAGTGGCAATTAGACTTGACTTGTTTGTTGACTCTAGGGACGGACCGACCCAAGAGCCTTGACCTCATCCATCCATGCATTGGGTCTATCACCTCAGTTTGCACTGTTGGTTGCTACACTAGTGACCTTCTTTTTCTTCTCCCCATAGTGGAAGAGCCCATCCCAGTCCACTCCCCTACCATTGTAATTCCTAGAACCTTGACCAACCAACCCACCCCATACACCGGTCCAACCATTTCACTAGAAGAGGGCGACTCACCACCATATGAGGATCTTGAGGACATGGAGTACCCCTATCTAGGTGACCCTTACCATGATCCCTTTGACCCTTTCCTATGGGAGTCTAGTTCCCCATGTGACCCACTCACCTTATTTACCACCCGCCTTACCCTACCCTTACCACCCATGTTGAACCAAACCCCTCTCTTCCTAGACTCGGGTTACACCATGGGAGCCTTGACCATAGGTAACATACACCTTGGGATTGATGAATTGCCCCACTCCATGATGACCCCCTTCTTAGATCCCTTTGATCCATACGAGTGGAAGCTCAAGGGCCATCCCACACCCATGCACATGGAAGTCCTCTCTAGGATAGAAATGCATAAGTCTTGGCACAACACACCATTTGGCATGATTAGAAAGTCGGGTCCATTCATTCACATCATCAACATGTCAAGTAGGAAGCATGAGTGGTCCCTATTTGGGTGTAACGGTCCTCCCCAATTCACCATTGGTCTTATGTATGTTAGGAGCCTGCATGGGTGTCCGGGTCCTCCAACTTTCACTCATAAGAGGGACACCTATGGATGCCCCGGTCCTCCCAAATCATTCAAAGTCTTCATAACATCAATGCATGATAGGTCTATATGTGGTTGCCCTGGACCACCTTTGCATACCACACGTTGTCCACTCATACCGCATCATAGTGCATGACATATAAGAAAGTATCAAGCAATAAGCGGTGAGATTCACAACAAGCAGGCAAAAACTCATGGGCGCCACTTGGAATTCCAAGTTGGTAACTTGATGATGATGACTTTGGAGTGGCTCTACCCTAGGGTCACCTCTAATTTGAGGGCACGAGGACTTGGACCTTGCCAAGTTCCGAGTGATTTTGGCAACCCGACTTGCGGGTTGGACTTACCGATGGGTTTTGGGATTCATCCCATTTCTCATGTGGCGGATCCGGCACCCTCTAAGGGCACCGTGGTGGATCCTACTGAGTGCCTTGAGCTTACACCTATCCTTGTGAGAGACACCCTCGGAGTGCCACCACAAATTAGCATGAGAGCCCGACGTGAGCACACGGCGGCAATACTAGGCAAGCAAGACCTCATAGTCAGCATGAGGGTGTGTCCGAGCCACTTTGAAAAGCTGAAGCGCCATTCCCCGGCTATGGACGCGGGTTGAGTTTGGAGTTCGTGGTTCGCCCGGAGCGGCATTTTGCGTACTACTACCCCGGTGGATCCATACTCGACGGGGTCGAGTTCTCCCCACCCCGGGGGTATGATGGGGGCATCCCTTGCCCCACCACTTTTTTCGAAGCTCAGTTGGATCGTCGGCATGCGTCATTATGTTCCCCACTTGTTTTTGAGTCTAGTCATGTAATTTTCATACTTTCTTTGAGTCATAAACTATGTAATTTTCCTTTTATTTGAGTCTAGTACCTAGGTATAAGGGTCATTTACCTAAGTCTTGAGTCATGTAGTTAATTAAGCAGTCTAATGGGCCCAACTAATGGGCTAGGCCCAAGGGCGCCCCTCCCTTGGACTGCTTTGGTCATTAGTTAGTTTGTCAGGGTCACTATGGTCATATGAAAGTATGGAGCCTATAAATAGGCCTCCCCTCCCTCTCATTGTAACAACTTTTATGATCAATTCAAAAAAATCAAGTGTGCCTTAGTGTTATTGGAGAGGATTCTCCACTTCTCTCTCTCTCTCTCTCTATTAGGGTGGATTCCCCTCTTTCCTCTCTCTTCTCTCTCTCTTCTATCTCTCTTCTCTCTCTCCCCAAGGAGGAGGTCGCCCCCCTCTCTCTCTCCTCCCCTCCTAACCACCTCCACTCTCCCACCTACCCCAATTAAGGCTTCTCCTATTCCCCACACCCCCCACTACTCCACCCTTGTTCCAAGAGAGCCCCACCCAATCCACATACCACCCTCCAACCCCCAACCACCCAATACCCATTCCCAAAGCAACCTTCCCACTACCCCAAGCACCCTTCCACCTCCCTAGGCCATTTGAAGTTCAAACTCACCTTCCCTCCACCCACTTGTGCCCCCTCACCTTCCCCTCTCCCTCCAAGCCCCAAATTCGCAACTCCTCTCTCACCCATAGCAAACACCCCCTTCCAGCATCCATTCTCCCCTTTTCACACTTTGAAACACCCCCTCCCAGACCCCCTCACAGCTAGGGGTTGCCCCTACACACAACCACCTCATTTCCCCTCCCATCTACCCCATTCCCCATTACCTATCACCACACTCTCAAGTTCTAGTTGTAGGCAGCAGATTGGCCGTAGGTTGCAGAGGCCACCCCGTCGTCCCCTGGTGGCTTCAGGTGGCATACCATACTTCAAAGGAAGCGTCTGCAAGTCAGCTTTCCAACAGTGGTGGTGACGCATCCATCCGAGCTCGGAGCTGACTGGAGGAGCCATTCTCGCCTGACTGCGCAAAGTGTCTCCGACAGGAAACCAGAACCTGAGTGGAGGATCTACTGCAACAATCCTACTGGGAATCTGAGCAAGAGTTCTTCATCAAAAGTCTTCTACTCCAAGTCTTCTTTCATCCCCAAAAATCATAGCTCCGTTTGGCGTCCGGATTTAGAAGTTATCAATTTTCTACCCCGGGTGCGCGGTTCTGCTTCTAGTCAGTCTACACCGACCCTTCCTCAGTGTTCAGCGTCTATCGGCCGACCCCGACAACATCTGGCATCCCTATCAGTCTTGCTTCAAAGAAGACTTGCAACGGTTCCAACGACTCTAGCGGCACCTGATTTGGAGCTCTGGAGTGATCGTGGCAGTCTCTTCTTCCTGCTGTTGTGATCCTCAAGCAGTCAGAACTGACAACCTGTTCCCCTGTTCAAGCTCCTACTCCGACCAGCAGCGGTGCCCGCAGAAATTGGAAAAATTCTGATGTCATCCTGATCCAGTTACCAAAATCTCCCCGCTGGCCCCACCATCAAGAAAAATTAGGAGAGGTCACAGAGGTGCCATCTTCGACTGCTGCTCCCTGACTCCATAACGTGGACAGATTCGGCATCGGCGGCCTTTCATCACTTCTAGCTCGAATTCCCCTCCCTGCTTGGCCGGCTGAAGGCCCCTCCCTGCGTGGAGGTAGTATTGAGTGTAACCTCATAATACCCACCCCGAGATCCCCCGCCTTGCAAGGGGTGTAGTTCATGTAATAATTCAGGTCGCAGGTTTGAAGCTCCATCGACGCGGCGTGCGGGTGCATATCCACGCCTCCCCGCTCGCCCCCGTCTCCAGCCGGAGTCGGCGTCTTCACGCCGGCTAGGTGAGCCTCGGTCCCTCTCTTGGCTGGTTTCAATTCATTGCTAGCATAGTATTATCGCCATTGTTTCGTCGTACGGTGAATGAGAGCTCGGTCCTAAATTGCTAGTGCCGTGAGTGACCACCGCGGGCGAGTTGTGAGTGAACCATTACATCCCACACCCTTGCTGTGCTGGCCGCCCATGATTTGGGCATCCCCGGCCCATTTTGGATTCTCCCCAAGCTAGCCAACCTTTGGAGCCTCAAGGTCCCGCCTCGGACCCTCTCCATCATCGCCGAGTTGCCTTCGGGCACTAATGTGCGCCAAGCAAGTGAGCTCGCTAGTGTGAGTCCGCTGCCCAACTTGAATGCTTGCAAAATAGGTCCAAGGGTGGTGTCACATCAGATCTCCCACATGGTCAGCGCATTCTGGATCACTCTTTCATCTTCCTCGGTCCCCATCTTCCTAGGTAGAAGGGGAGGGTAGTGTGATAGTGCAGGAGCTTCAATCCGAGGTAGTCCGATCTGAAGATGGCACCGGTGCGGGTTGTAGACGGCCATGGTGGTATTTCCCACTAGCTGGAGGTCCAGGCCTTGACGCCGCGGTATTCTAAGAAGAGTGCTTCGAAGGATTCTTGGTCGCATGATGATTTTCTCCATTGGTAAAGTATTGAAGAAGAGGCACCATTCATCCCTTGTTTTCTTGTCCGCCGTCTTGCATTCAACCTGTGAAGAGAATCCAGATGCCCCTCCAATGAAGAAGAGAGGGTGGCTCCCGAAGATACGGCTAGAAGAAGTAATATCCTCCTTTGGTTGGAATTTGATTCTCACTCCCATCCAACACTCAAGCAGTATCATGGAGCCGAACAAAGGTCCTCCTAGGCAAGCCGAGCTTAGTCCTTCATAGAGATATGAGAGGATCGCTTGAGAGATGGACTTTTCCCGCCACAACCCACTAATAATGCTGAGATTTTGGATATCTAAGAGGTGGTCGGTTGTAGTGAAAAGGAAGACTCCGCATAAGCAAACCGCCACCGCCTTGGCTATTGATTCATGTCTCTCCCACTTGTTTTTGCAATGAGACACTATCCATTGTGCCAAGGGTATCAAATGAATGTGGTGTGGGCTGATCATGGTCCTCACGTCCTTTGGATTATGGATGAAATCACTCAAGATCAAGGATGGGTCAATAGGCTCAACCGTGTAGCAAACTAGGTCTTCATCCCCCACCTTAGTCTTAGGAAGGGCTAGGTAAGTTTCTACCTCCTCTAATAGGACTGCTGCTTCAAAGGAAGGGAAGATGAAGGTATGTGTTTGTGGATGCCACAATTCTATGAGGGCTGAAATACTAGGCCAATCTAATGCCAATTTCTGGAAATTCTTGCCTAAAACCAAGAGAGGTTGAAGGTGCCATGCTTTAAGAATTGATGTAACCTCTAAAGGGAGTGCCTTTACCATGGGAGCCACCCACTTCAGATTAGAATAGCATCTTGGACCAGGAAGAGGCTAAGAAGAAGAAGAAGATCATGAGAAAGAGATGAAGTGCAGGAAATTTCTGAACTTGGTTAGGTCATGGAATCTTACCACTCTTTGAGCATTGGAGCTTAGGTGCTTGGGGAATAAGGTCAGCCTTTGTAGCTCTCCATACTCCTTTCTTGCAGCTTTGGGTCCGGTATAGATCTTCTCCTCCATAGCCATCACCTCGAAGCTTCTCTTCATCTTGTTTCCTGCCTTTTAGGAGAGGTTTTTCAGCCCTTCTAGCAGAGAATTCAGAAAGATACAATTTCGGCTAAGTTTTCAAGTTTTAAAAGTCTTGATTTTGGCTTTAAAGAGATAAGATTCGGATTGGAAGGCTTTATCTTAAGTTTGGGAGAAGTCTAGCACGGATTGGAGGCTTCTTATCTCAGATTTTGCCCCTTGCACATTCTCTAACGGTCTATCGTCGGACCGTCACTTTCCTCTGACGCACCAGCTATGGGCCGTCACATTTCCTGTGGGTTTAATTTGATCCAACCTTGTTCTGTCAAGCTTAACGGTCTAGCATCAGACCGTTATATTCTTATGACACGTTCTCTCTGAGCCGTTACATTCTCTGCTGATCAGTTTTGGCTTCTTCTTGGTCAATCATTCTCAACGGTCTTGCTCATGACCGTTATCTATCTCTGACGCACTGCGCTTGAACCGTCACATTTCCTACACATCCCATGCATACCCAAGTCTATACATCATTTTGAAGCCTGTACAGCATTTTGAAGTCTGCACATTCATTCTTCATGTTGAAGTCTACACATCATGTTGAAGTCTACACATCATTGTTGAAGTCTATACAACATGTTGAAGTCTGTACATCATTTTTGAAGTCTGTACAGCATTTTTGAAGTCTGAACATCATGTTGAAGTCTAAAGTCCATACATTGTACAAGTCCACACGTCGCTCAAGTCTGTACATTCTTGATCCAAAGTCCATACATTCTTCAAGTCTGTACATTCTTGACCCAAAGTCCATACCTTCTCCAAGTCTGTACATTCTTGATCCAAGTCCATACATTGCCCAGGTGTGCACAACCCCAAGTCTGTACATTCCTCGTCCGAAGTCCATACGTTCTTCAAGTCTGAGCACCCTTTGCTAAAAAGAAGTCTATACCTCGTTTGGTCATCTGCACTTGAAGTCCATACATCACTTTGGCAAGGTCTATACACTCATGAGTATAGTCAGTGCGTTCATAGTTCAATCCTACTCTGCCATCTCTAACGGTCTAGCATTTGGCCGTTACTTATATATGACGCACCAGCTCTGGGCCGTTACTCTTCCTGCTAATCAGTTCTGCAAATTTGGGCTCTGTCCTCTCTGACGGCCTCCATCTGACGCGTTACTTGATCCAGACGGTCTGGACCTCGATCGTTACTTTGTCTGCTACTGAGATTGTGCTATTCCTTTCTGCCTCTGTTTTAGACCTGGCGGTCTTACACGCTGTCCCTTCTATTCCTCCTGTCCATCATTTCATCCACACATTTCATCCATACATGTCCACATGCATTTCCTACATTACCAATCACATATTCACACATTTGTTCCTGCATTCATCACATACACACATCCGTTCACACATTCACAAGAACAAACAAAAGACCAAAAAGAAATTCCCATTCCATTTTCATCATAAGTTATGTACAAGTAATAAAAAAAAAGTGCATCACTCGGCCGGCTTATCTTCCGGGCCGCCATCATCATCTCCGCCCTCGGGTCTCCGCGCGGGTGGCGCTATGGAGGCGCTCTCCTCCTGCTGTCCTCTCTCCGCCCTCTCATTCCTCCGCTGGCCAGAGGAGCTAGCGAGGAAGTCCCCTATCAAGTCGCTCGGGGCAACGCTCCTCAAAGCCCCACTCTGGGAGGCACTACGCTCCGGTCCCCGGCCCATCATCCTGACTGTGCGCTCCATCGTCCGTAGCTCGATCTTCAGCTCGAAGATCTGACGCCATGTGTCTCGAGCCTCGGTCAGTAGCGATCCAAGTCCGCGGTCCCAGTCCGGAGTCGCTCCACCTCGGCTTGTGATCGAGTCAGCTCTGCCCAGAGTCGCTCTATCTCCGTCCGAGCCGATTTCGCATTGGCCGCTGCTGTGGCTAGCTCTCTCGCCTATAGATTGCATTTCATATAGTTAGTTGCATAAGCATTTTAATTCGCATAATCAAAAGCATTTAAGTCAAAGCATTTAGCATCCTACCCACTCCGTGAGGGTGGCCTCCGCCTCCTCGGCCCGGGCAACCGCTCGGGCGAACTCGGCATCCTGCTCAGCTCTGTCCCCGGCAGGCTATGAGGAAGACGATGGGGCATCCGGTCCGGCTCTTTGGGCTCCCTCGGCCCGCTGCATTTAGAAGTCATAGTCAGTCATTATAATCATCATCATAATCATTTTAATCATTTTAAGTCCTGGAATTTTACCAGAAGCTCCAAGGCGGTCCGGTACTCGTCCCGCTGCTGGACGGTGGCATGGAGTAGCCCCTCGAGCTCGGCTATCCTTCCCTCGGGGTCTAGCTGCATTTAGAAGCATGAGTCATTGCATATAGTATATAGCATTGTGTCATATAGAAAGAGTTTAGGGTTTAGAAGCTGCATACTGGTTGTCGGGTACCTCGGTACACCCGGTCCCCGTACAGTCGAGTGAAGGTTTTCAAGTACGCCTCATCGCTCTCATCCCGCTCCTTCACTGCTCTGCCCCACTTGTTCCAATCGTGGATGAACTTCGCCTTCCGGGCGCACCAATCTATGTCGCCGCTAATTCCCTTCGCTGACTTGCCCGGGCGCTCGTCACTATTGCGTGGAAAGGTCACCTCGGGTTGGTGTAGTCCCCGAGTCCTCAGAACCAACCGGTGGTGGAGTGGCTCGATGATATGGATGCAGTGTAACCATATGTCTCGTCCCCGATACGAGAGGGCTGCCTCCACCCATGGCTGACCCTCGTAACTCTCACCCCTGTACGGTGTCCATCTCACCTAGAAGCATTCATCAAATCAACATTTAGAAGCATATAAAAGCATATAGAGCATTTAGAAAGCATTTATGAGTTCGGGCTTACCGCCGTATGCGGGAAGGAATCCAAATCATCATGGATCGACCGGGTCAATCTGATGATCGGCCCCGGGTCCCTCGCGACCACCCATCGCCTCGCGATCGGGATGCGGCCGGCGTGGAGTAGCGTGCCTCTCCCGATGCCCGGGAGGTACATGTAACTCTAGATCTGCATTTAGAAGTCAAGTCAGTCAACTGCATAATCATTTTCATAAGCATAATCATAATCATATAGAAAGCATTTAAATCACATTTACCTGTAGGAAAGGCGAGAAGCCGCCCAGCATCGTCTATGAGGGACTCGAACATGAAGGCTAAGATTGCCGCTCCCCAGGCATATTTCTCAACTCTACCCAAATCCTGGATCATCGGTAGTAGTCTACAGCTGATGACATTTGCCCGAGTCGCGAATAGGATCTTCCCGAACAGTAGCATCAGGAAGCGCCTCAGGACTCGATTTCCCTTTGGTCCCGCCTTTGCCGCCACTCGTGGGCGCACCTTCTCAATCACTCTGCCCAGATGCTCCTCTGGTATCTCTCCCACGGCTATCGCTACTCCCCTCAGTCCTAGGCTCTTCTGCAGTACTGATCTCGAGAGCTGGGATGACGTCTGCCCCGGTCTGATCAAGTCTAGCCCCAGCAGCTCCTGGGCCATCTCTCGGTAGTCTCAGTAAGTCCATCTTGTCACTGCAGCTCCGTGCACCCGCAGTCCGGCAATCCTCGCCATGTCTTCCAACGTCGAGATCATGTGACCCCACGGGAAGATGAACGCCCTGCTGACTAGATCCCACCACTCGTGTAAAGCATATAGCAGTGGCTTGTCCATCCGGATCACCTCGATGCTCAGCACCTCGGCAAATCTCATGCCAGCTAACCTCTCTCTCTGGTAATCGGGCAGTGCCTGGTACACCGCCCGGATCTGAAGCCAAGATATCCTCGTCCGTCTCTTTCCCTGCATTCATTTTAGAGCATAAGTTAGTCAATTGCGTCATAAAATCATTGCATAAGCATTTAAAATGAAAAACAAAACAAAAACTGAATAATTGAAAACATAAAAAATAAGTTCTGGCCTCTGGTGGTTATAACGGCCCTGGGATGGGGCGTTACTTGTATCTAACACACCAAGGGTGGCGAGTTAGGCTTGTGACGGTCCCTGGAAGGACCGTCAAATTCTCTGCTAGAGGGTATTTTTCCCTCGCATTCCGTGGCTTTCCCACTTTGGCCAAAAGGCCTACAATGGATCCTAATGGGTTCATAGACCCATTTTCTACCCCCCATTCACACATGCATGCACATAAAAACACAAAAAAATTAAAAGTTTGGAAAATGGGGTGGGCGGCCTACCTCTCGGTCTTGGCCCCTCTTCCTCTTCTTCTCCTGTTCCCTGGGTTCTACCTCATCCAAGGGAACCTCCCCTTGATCCTCCTCGGCCGTGGGAACATCCTCCTCCACCCTTGGCTCTCACCTCGCCCTAGTTTCTTCCTCCACGGGCGGGACGGTCTCTCGCTCTATCCGGCGGTGAAGGCGGCGAATCGCCTTCTTCTTCATCCCTCTCTCCCTCTTCTTCGGTGGCTGGGAACCCTCGTCACCGGCCATCTAGGTGGTGGTCGCCGGTGGTCTCCTCGGTTGGCGTTGTTTTGGGTGCGCTTTGGCGTTTGAGGCTTGAATGAATGTTGAATGAAGGTTGTGACCGTTCGGTTTGTTTTTTGAACGCTGAGGAAATATGACGGTCTGTCGTCCGACCGTTGCAGTCTCTGATGCGTACTCCTGAAACTGTTACATGGATTTGAACTTTTTTATTGAAGAATGTAAACCGCCTAGTCTCTAACGGCTCTGCCCTGGTCCGTTACTTTGTGTGACGCCCTATCAATAGACCGTTACAGCTTGCAAGTTTCTTGATGAATAAAATGGTCTATTTAATGCTTGAATGATCACATTTTCTGCTATGATGTATATTATTGATGCTTCTCATACGTACAAATGGCTATGCCATGTTTCATGCTCATATCCATTGTTGGCTAACCTCTTTATTCATGAATGAAATTATGAAAAACATCATGCTGTTCATCAGGCAGGTAAGTCAGGTATTGTATCTCGATTCCTTATCCCTTTAATGCATTACTATATGGTATCTATGATATGTTACCTCGAGAACCGGCTGGTCATTCATGTGTTCTGGGATCTGATGTTCCCCTTAAACAAAAATGATGATGATCTAAGTTTACATGTTT
The DNA here is from genome assembly GCA_022559845.1 of Amorphophallus konjac. Lineage (NCBI taxonomy): Eukaryota > Viridiplantae > Streptophyta > Magnoliopsida > Alismatales > Araceae > Amorphophallus > Amorphophallus konjac. The sequence continues at coordinate 125,861,232 of CM040126.1, read as the reverse complement.
AATCGTTGGATAGGCCGTTAGGTTGGAAAAATTTGGGGACGATGGTTTTGTCTTGCACGCCGTGGTTGCAGATGGTGTCCTGACCCTGATTTCTCCGGTCTAGCAATATTATTCTCGAGTATCTTGTTAGTTTATCTTTCTTTGCATTTGTTTTAATGATTTCTTTTCATTTAGCCCAGCATGCATCATATGCATATTTGAGCATTCATGATCTTCATCTGTTCAAGGTGTCTCAATGATGGTGAATAGCTGTGTTCTTGATCTCGAATAAGGAGAGACATTCCACTCTGAATTCGAAGGTTTCCTTTAATCTGTCGCTTGATCTGGTTGGCTAAAGATTCCTGTCTGGAGTTTAGTCAGTTCTCTTTCCTTTCCGTTGCCTCCGGCAGCTAGCCATGTTTCCTTTCCTTAATTGTTAGTTTCTCCAGACTTGCGTCCTTTGGTTAGCTATTTCCTTGTGATCAGTTCGAAGTTTTCCAGAAAATTCCTATTGCTTGTTGGTAAAGAATGGGTGTCGTTTACCTTAACGCCCACTTTTTAGTCCACTCCGCTTCATTTCCGCTTCATCTCCATGTTCCATTTCGCTTTCGCTTCACCTCCGCTCGCTCCCCTGCAAAGAGGACGTTAAGGAGGGGCATCTGTTGACATCCGTTTTATGACCGATAAGTCGGGTCATCTCCTTGTTCATTCTATGTGATGCTCCAAGTTATTCATTCCTTCGTTGAGTCTCCTTCATCAGTTTAAAGTTTATTTCATGGGTCTTCTCCTTGGTTGAGTATGGTTCCGCGATTTCTCGTTTGATGAAGCTTAGCACGATCTTGTCGTTTGGATCCTCATTATTTCTAACGGTCTGCACCATGGGCGTTACGTCCTTTATAACGCATGTGCCCATGGCCGTTACATCTTGAAGAGTCCTACGACTTAAGGGCTTTGTTCCAATCCTTATCTTTTGCCTATCCATTGAGTATAACGGTCTGTCGTGCAGCCGTTACTTTTTCTCTAACGTGTTCATCCTTGGCCGTTACTTTCATTCAAGAGTCCTATTGTTTTGATCTTCGTCCGTTGATCTTATCTCTTTTGAGATAAGGTTGAATGTGACGGTATCCCTCTAACGCGTTATTTCTCTCTAACGGTCTGTCGAGCAGCCGTTACATCCAACAGAGAGTCCTGGCAGTTCAGGCCTTTTATCTGCTACTCCGTGGTCGAGATAAGAGTTTGATCTTGTGATTTCTCTTCCAAATCTGATCCTCAGAACCTTCTGTTTGTTTCTCTGGACTCTTGGTGATATTATCTTCGAGATTTTGATAAGAGTTATCCACTTTTCTTGTTGGATTATCCTCTGTTTGACCAGAGATTTTGAGGGCCTATAAATAGCACCCTTAACTTCATGGCCCGAGAGAGGAAGATCTGGAGTTTACGTCGAAGTGCTGCCGCATCCTGGAGCCACATCCAACCAAGGAGAACTGTTCCTCAAGTCCATCTACTTCACGGTGAAGGGAGTATTCGTTTCATTGTGTTTGAGTTTCCATCATTGTCACACTTGTGTTCTTCCTTCCTCCTTCTCAAAGCATTGTCCCTCTTCCTTATTCCACGTTCTTCATCTGTTTTCATTATCTAAACATCTTCCCTATCTTTTAAAACGCCCAGAGGGGTTAAAAAACCTAAAACTTTTCCGGTACTTCCCTTTCCTTTTGAATGATCTTAATTTCCTTAAGAATTGACACTACGCTTGTTTAAAGGGCTGATCTGGGTTTGTTTTCTTGTGTTTCACGTTCATTGGCAGGTTTACAGGTTCATCAAACGAGGCCCAAGTCTTCTGGCCGGCTGGAAGATTTGGAGTTCAAAGAATTCATAAGCTATTTCTGCAGGTTGTCTGACGGTCTTGAGAAGACGCGTCAGGTTCATATAACGGTGCATCGTGCGACCGTCACACTTCTGTGACGCACAGGGTCTGGACCGTTACATTCAGCTAATCTGCAGATTTCACTGGTTTCTCTCTCCCGTGGGCGGGTGCTTCATCCACCTATTTCCAAGGTATTTTCAAGTCTTTGGCTTGTGTTTACTTTGGTGGCGATCACGTTCTTTCCTTAGTATTGGGCATTGATTTCTCTTTCCCACTTCATATTCCTTTGCTTGTTCCACCCATGCGGTGTGTTTTATTTGCTTTTGCTCCACGCTCCGGCGTGTGTTTTTCTTTATTTCCTTAGATTAGTTTGGTTGAGATAGCATGCCCATGCTAGAGCTTGTTCGGATTGCCTAGGTTCATGGTTCACATGTCCTTGGGTTGATTGAGATCATTGATTTTTGCTTATCATCTCTATCATACATCACAAACTCACAAAAAGAAGGAAGCAAATAAATCAACAGCCAGCGGTCAAGCGATTGAGTCCCACAAAATGTTTGAAGCTACTCGCCTGAATGGCCTCTCACATCCATTCTATGCAAATAGAAGAATAGCGTCTTAAATGGGACTACGACTGCCGCCTCCCTGAAGAAGAACATGTTCCTGTCATTTCGACCATGGGAGCCCCCCCGAAGAAGCAAGTAGCGTGGCCAAGCCGATGAAGAGCAATGAGACCCCATCCCGCGTCTGGGAGCCCAAAAAAAGGGGAGTGACGATGAAATGATGAGGCACGATCAACAAATAGAAGAGAGCTCCTTTGATGGGTACCAACTCTTGGTCCCGCCACACATCTATGTTGCCTTGGCTTAGACATCCCGTCTCCGCCGAATTGGTCGACCTCGATGCTCCGTCGAATCAACATCTACACCTATCTTTCCTTGGCCTAGACCTCCTGTCTTCACCGAGTTCGTTGGTTGTGACATCCCGTCGGATCGGCATCTACATCTATACTCTGCCCTTGGCCCAAGCTTCCCATCTACACGAGGTTAACAAACCCAATAAACCCTATCAGCCCAATAAACGAAATAAGCCAAAGAATCTAAGCATGGTCAGCGTCATGACCTTTCATCAAAGCTGGTGAACATTTTGCCTTCAGCCAGGACGGCCATCCCAACAAACAAACAAAAGGAACCCCTTACACTTTGGCTCGGGCCTCCCGTCCAACCAATGAACACAAATGCACCCATTTGCCTTCGCCCAAACCTCCCGGCCAAAGAATAATAATAATAATAATAACCTTTCATATAGTCGGCTTCGCCGGCGCATTAAAAGAACAAAAAGACCTTCCTCATATAGTCGACTTCGCCGGCACATTAAAGAACAAAAAGACCTCCCTTTCATATAGTAGGCTTCGCCGGTGCATTAAAAGAATAAAAAGACCTTCTCATATAGTCGGCTTCACAGGCGCATTAAAGAACAAAAAGACCTCCTCTCATATAGTCGACTTCGCCGATGCATTAAAACCCTCTTCACGTCGGCGTCATGATCTTCCGTATAAGTCGATGCATTAAAAAATCCATTTCCACGTCAGTGTCATGACCTTCCATCTAAGCCGATGTAAAAAAAAAAAAAACTTTCACGTCAGCATCATGACCTTCCGTCTAAGCCGATGCATTAAAGACCAGAAAAAAAAATCTTTTACGTCGGTCTCACGACATGACGTTTGAGCCGATGCATAAAAAAGAACAAAAAGACCTCTTGTGAAGTCGGCATCATGACCTTCCATCTAAGACGACAAATATCATACCTTGGCTCGAAAATTGTCCTCAGTCAACACCAATTCTTCATCCCATTACGACCCACAACAACAAAAACAAAAGTTCAACAAAAGGGGCGAATAAAAATGGGAATAAACAAACAACAAAAAAGGATATATTTATTTAATATATAATAACCAAGCAAAACAATCAAACAAAAAAAAACCAAAAATAAAAAAGGGCAACAAACAAAAGATAAGCACAAAAAAAAACAAACGAAAGGGGTGAGAGAAAATAAAAAATAAATAAATGAAAAAGAAATAATAATAAAAAGGATGAGTGAAAAATGGATGATGAAACAAAATGATAAGAAAAAATAAGAAAACAAAACAAAACCAAGAATAAAACAAACAAATAACAAAAACTATAGAATAAAATGAAGAATAAAATAATATATATATATATAATAAAATAATAAACAAACAAACATAAAAAAAACCTTTGCATGACCTTGATGTTAAATGCTTACTCTCACATGCTTGCCTGTATGATAATTTAACGCGCTTTCCTGTGGATGCTTTAGGACTGCGATTCTTTGAATAAATAACAATGTCTTAACTTTGGACATGTGTGTGACATGTCGCATCCTGAGGGGGAAGAAATCAATTCTGGTAAGTGCATACGTCAAGGGGAAGAGTCGTAGCTACGTCGTTAGCAGAACTCACAAATACACCCGAGAAAAACTCCCACACTCCGCACATAATGTGAATCAGTGACTTTTGACCATAGGGATTGCAGGTTTTCTTCCTAGCACTCTATGGACACCCGAATTCCTCCACTCACATGGAAGGCAATCGTGAGAAAAAAGATGTTTACCCTCTTTTCAAAAAAAAAGAAAATAAAAAGAAAAAAATTATGATGATGAATAAGAGGGATGTGGATCCACGAGGTCGGGAATCCCCATTGAAACAAATGAGGAGACTCACGCGAAATGGTGAAACAAAACTCCAACAAAGTCACAATAAGGGTGAATCCAAGTAGGCGAGAATCCCCACTGAAATAAATAAGGAAACTCGCGCCGAGCGGTGAAGTCTTAAACAAGAGGACTGTGTGAAGCTACCGAAAGCTGAAACCCTGAAATACATGTGTAGGCGATAAAGTAATCCTCGAGTGTTGCTTAGAAAGCATGCGTATCCCTATGGTTAGGGCTCATTACCTGCATACCCGCACTTTCACACAACAGAGAAATTGTCTTGGGTGAATTATAGTTTTAACTATGAACATAGACTATGCAGTTTCCCCGTTGCGTGTACACATCCCCTGTAGTTGTGCTTCATGAATCGCGCTCTGTCTATGAATTACGGGCGCTATCTATATCCTATCCTCAATAGAGGGGACCTATTTTTACATATCTACCGTCTGGTTCTTATTAGTGAATGCTTGCATGCTTGGATATAATAAAAAAAGAAGAAAAAAATAGAAAGAAGAAAAAAAATCAATCAAGAAAAAAAAGAAAAAAAAGAAAAAAAATCAAATCAATAAAAAATCATCATCAAAGTCATCGGGGGATATCCATTCATCAAGTCCCACCGGAATTCAAATCTCTCTACTCCGGCCCAGATCACCCATCTGGACCGAATAATCAAACAACTGCACCTCATGCAGCAGCAAAAATCTCAAATACAGCTCAACATTACAACCTTTTGTCCCACCGACGAATAAATCTATGGCCCGGACCTTCCATCTAAAGTCATGAACAAAAGCCACTTCCACTCTAGATCGGACCTTCCATCGGGCTAGAGAACAAAAAGCTCCCCTGTCACTTTGGCATGGACTTTCCATCCAGCCGAAGAATAAAAAGACCCTTTCACCTTAGCTCGGACCTTCTGTCGAGCCAAACAAAAAAAAAAACCCTTCATATAGCCAGTACCCCCGGCGCATTAAAGAATAAAAAACCTTCGTATAGCCGGTACCCCCGGCGTACTAAAGAATAAAAAACCTTCCATATAGCCGGTACCCCCGGCGCATTAAAAAATAAAAAGACCCTTTGTAGCACCTCGGAATTTTAAGTATGGAATGAAATATAATAACTATAATACAACTATAGAAAAATAAAAATGTTGATAAAAGAAATAGTCTAAATAGAAAATGGGCCTACATATTAATTAGAAGGTTATAAATAATTCCTTCAAAAAGGGTTACAAGCCCAACTAAAAAGTTAGAACTTAATGGGCCTCAATAAAGATACAATAAATAATTGAGTAAAGTGTCGTAGGATCGAACGCGACTCTAATATCTGAGACAACGGTAAAAATCCAATGATTAAGATAAATAACAAAAGTTATAAGAATTAAGATCCCTATATACAAAGAGTCCTAGTAAGTAATTTAGTTAAAACTTATTATAACGTTAACATATATAATTAGTGGACCTTAATAAAGGTTAAGGTTTAACATACGGTGATTTTGCAAGATGAAAATCCAACCCAAATAATACTAAGCAAATGGGTTTTACTAAAGATTTAGAGGGTAACAATAGGTAATGGGCCTTAGTGGTTGGGCTTATAAACGGTGTATACGTAAATACTATCTACAGAGGGTCTTGGAGTATGTACTTGGAGCCCTTTCACGTTCGAACTTACATAGGGTTTAGGTTAGCGCAGGCAGCTGCAGTTTCGGAAAGGGATTTGCATGAGAAGCTTTGGTCTTATTAGGAGTACTACGCGGGAAACTTAAAACCCACTAGGACACATGCACGAAGTAGGGTTCGAACTGTAGGAAATCCCTATATATAGGAACCACCAGGGGCGATGGTGGAGCCATCGTAATCTGCTATTGCTGTTGGTACTGTCGCTACTGTTCGTGAGCTGTTAGTGCGTCGACCCTCTCCGTCCATGGAGATCGTCGTCCTCGTCTTCCCTGTACTTCCTTCTTCAACCTGTACCAGACGTGCTACAGTTGTCATTACTGTAGCGAAAGAACGAGCTTCTTTCCTGTCTTCTTCTTCCTCCTACTACGTCCACCGCTTCCCTCTCACATCTTCACCATATAAACTCAAAGGTAGGTAATCTCCCAAACAAAACTCTAGATAACTACCATGATAGATCTTTAGAGATTGTAGATTCCTTCATGAGCTTCCTGCACGTATATCTAGCATGTTTTAACGCGACCTTTGAATGTCCAGAATCATTACTACATGAAAAAGAATTAGCGACCACTATATGGCTGCTATTCACAAGAAACTATGATCGTCCAAACGGGCGCTAATCAATCAACGATAGTACAACTGCTGCTAATTCTTTTTGATAAATAATAATTATAGCATGTTCAAAATTCAATAACTATGGGACCATGAACCTAAAAATCATATAATACATATTTCTGGAATCCTCGTAATTTTCTCTATTTTCCTATGTTTTTAGATTCCTGAAAATCTTCTTGAATTAAAAGTACCATTGTTCATCCCCTAATGAACAGTGTCAAACGAAAGCATGAGCCTGCAAGCGCATTCACGCGATGCGTAGCACCAGAAAATGTTAAAGGAATGGGCGACCAGAACCCAGTCGCCTACTATGAATGTGTGCCCGGGTGAGCAGGCGCTATTTCCTGAAGTATATATATATAAAAGAAAATGTTTATGGAATTAACGACCATCCATGTGTCGCATATTAAAGAACCTATGCCTCTTGGACAAGGCGCTATTTCCTGTATTTCCTGAAAATGAATATATGCAAAGAAATAAATAAAAGGATTGACGCCTTATCTCAAGGCGCAAATTAAATATACTACGCCTCTCCGAAGAGTCGCACATTTCTAGAAATTTATTTAATATTCTAGAATTGCATGAAAGGATGCCTGAACAGTGGATGCTAATTTAAATAGCGACAACTACCAAGGTGTAGTTTTCTTGTGGCTATTTTCCACTCGTGTTTTGATCCATTGACCGCCGGATCTTGGCACCACTGTCTCATATCCGAGACTTGGTCCCTATTTTGGTTTCTATCATTTACACACTAACTCTCGGTGATGATTGGACCCTCTGCAGGATATTCTTTCCTTTGGACTGGTACATTCTTCATTGCGACCTCCGTAAGCCTCCGCTAGTCTTGGATTCTCTCAAGACAACCGAGCCGGTTGTACCATAAAAACCATGGAACCATGTTTGTCATGTCACTCTGAAGAAACATGACGCTCGGCCTTCATAGAATGTTGTTCTGGCGATTCTGTGGGTGATCTATCTCTGCTTGAAAGAGCGACCAGTCCAGCGGGTGCTAATTGAATGAGCGACCGTTTGGGTGGGCGCTATTTCCTCAAGCTTGTCCTGTTCTGTCTGGAATGAGCGACCAGGGCGTAGATGCCAAATGGAATTGGCGGTTAGTCAGTGGGCGCGATTTACTGTTCTAGCAACCGTACACTAGATGCTAATTATGAATGAGCGACCACTTGAAGTGTCGCAAATTCTTCGTGTCTGTTCACAGATTTAGCGACCTGACAGTGAGCGCTATTTCTTGAATTGGTGGCAGCCGAGTGGGTGCCAATTATCCAAGATTCTCGAATTGACATGCTTTTCATGTGATTTATCGCCGATGTTATCTTGTCCAAAGATCAAATCTTGAACTCATCATTCCGTGATTTTACCATAATATTCCTATATACTTGATCCTTGGAACTCTTGGCCATTATTTTAAGTGGAATTGGTCTAGACACAAATGGAGCTATGGGTCCAAACAAATTGATACTCAATGCTAGTGTATAAAATATGGGGTTCGGATCTGATCCCATGGGCGAGGCAAAGTCCAAACGTGTGTCGGTATCATAATTGATCGGATGTGACATTGCACCAAAGATAGCAAAAGTTGGTCTACGACACTTCCACAAGTGATTTTCATTACTCGAATATTTGAACTCCCTTATATGGCCAATCCTACAAAGTGATCATGCATTGCTCTAGTGAAAGTGAATGCCTTATTGAAACAATTGTTATTGTCTCCTCATGAATGCTTTTGAAAACCTTATTGAAAGGTTTCCTATCTTATCATGAACGTTCTTGTAATTATTGTCATGTCTATCTATTGTGTTTATAGTACTTGAAATTTTCTATTGTCATGTCTACATTCCATTATATTGTCTCCGGATTATTAATCTAGATCGTGCCATTATAGTTCTCGATTTCGGTACCTTGCATGACTTGCATGTTCATGTTAAAATTGTTAATCACGTAAAGTTAGCTTGGAGCTTGAGATATTAAGTCCTACTAAGCGTTCGCTCACCCAGTGTTTTTCTAATATTTTTCAGGTAACAACCTTAGTGATGGCGAGAACGAATAAGATGGGTAAGGGCAAGAGTGAAGAGTGCTCCGACATCTAGAACCGTCTAGTATTATTACCTTATGTCTATGTCGAGATTAGTTTAGTCATGAGTCTATTGTAAAATTTTCCTTTATTTTGATTGGGTCCAATTTGTAATAAACTTATATTTGGAATGAAATTCAATTTTGTTCAAATTATGTCTTGTCTTGACTACGTTCTGATTGAAACGATTGTTTAACTGCCACGTTCTGAGCGAACGACACATTCCACTGCTATCGGTTCGGAACGTGACACCCTTCATATAGCCGGTATCCCTGGCGCATTAAAGAATAAAGACCCTCCATATGGCCGGTACCCCGGCGTATTAAAGAATTAAAAGACCCTTCATATAGCCGGTGCCCCGGCGCATTAAAGAACAAAGAGACCCTTTCACTCTGACTCGGACCTTCCGTCTAGCCAGAGAACAAAAAGATCCTTGCTTTGACACTCACCCCGTGTCCATAAATAAACCACGCCAGCTCCCGGTGCCCCGTCGGTGTTGATAAATAAATCCTTGACTTCTTTCACTTCACTCTAGCCAGAGAACAAAAAGACCCTTGCGTTGACACTCACCCCGTGTCCATGAATAAAGCACGTCAGCTCCCGGCACCCCGTCGGCATTGATGAATAAATATGTGACCCCTTTCACACTGACTCGGACCTTCCATCTAGCCAGAGAATAAAAAGACCCTTACTTTGACACCCACCCCGTGTCCATGAATAAACCACGTCAGCTCCCAGTGCCCTGTCAACGTTGATGAATAAATCCTTGACTTCTTTCACTTCACTCTAGCCAGAGAACAAAAAGACCATTACTTTGACACTCACCCCGTGTCTATGAATAAAGCACGTCAGCTCCCGGCACCCCATCGGCGTTGATGAATAAATTTGTGACCTCTTTCATTCTGACTCAGACCTTCTGTCTAGCCAGAGAACAAAAAGACCCTTGCTTTGACACGCACCCCATGTCAATGAATAAGCCACGTCAATTTCGGGCACCACGCCGACATTGACAAATAAATCTTGGACCCCTTTCACCTGTGGCCCAAACCTTTCGTCTGAAGCCGTGAGCAAAAGACTTTGCTTTGGCACTCACCCCGTGTCAATGAATAAACCACGTTAGTCTCCGGCACTTACTTTAGGGCGACCGCTTACCGGCTCGAAGAATGAAGCAATATGCTAAAAAAAGTCTACACCCGCGGGCCCCGCGCACTCGTCCTTCGCTTGCGCCGCCTGCGGGTGGGGGGTATTTGTGGACGCCTAAAAAATTCTCCAAACCACTCCGAGCCGAACAAGGGCAACAGAGAAGAAACGGAAGAATTGTGCAAGCACGCATGCCCAACGGGTGCGGAAACAAAAGACAACACACCTGGTGGTCTGTCACCTAATAAGGAAGTTTCCCGGGGTGAAGGAATGTGCCTAGTCCCTCGAAACGAGGTGCGGAAGGTAATATCAGCAGAAAACCCAAGTTACCTGATAAGGGCACAGGGTACATCGGAAAGGTCCGCCGAAGGCCGAAGAGCTTCCCAATGGGGCAAAGACACTTTGAGTGATTCCTCACTCGATGAAGACACTTCCCACAGGCAGGGAGCAGGCTTAAGGGCATGATTCACAGTGCCGAAGGCCAAATCATAATGAAACCCAAGTAATCTGACGCGAGTTCGGCACGTGCCGAAAATCACTCGGAATTGCAAACCGAAGCCCGGGAGCTTCGGAATAAACACTCCGGAAGCGGTGCATTAAAACTAAGGCAGCACCGGACATCGAGTACTCATCTGAGCCAGTTCAGAGTCAAAGCAGTGAAAAATAAAAAATTGACCGAAATGCCCCCTTCAAATCCACCTGAATCGGCGCAACCCCATGGGCAATGAATCGGCACGCTTGCCTTCTCCTTGAAGCAAGAACCGGCACGGCACCTTGGCTAGTGAACCGGTGCGCCCCCCTTAACTACTTGAACCAGAGCGGCCTTAGCCATTCACCCTCTTGAATCGACACGCAGAGAGGCTTGGGGCCTTCTTGAATTGGCGCGCAGGTAGCTACCCCCCCTCTCCTCTTCCATGCTTGATCCGACGCGCCCCCCTCAACCACTTGATACGGCGTGGTCAGGCCCTAAGGCTCAAGTGAACCGGCGAGCACTAGCCTCCCCCTTACATGGTGAATCAGCGCACTCCTCCCTTTTGCCTTGAGTTGGCACAGAAGACCACCTGAAGAAGCTATTGAATCGGCGCTGTAGAAGACATCCCATCCTCCCTACGGTGCTCTATTTCGCCAGGGCGTAGAGGAAAAAGAAAAGTCCCTCTGGTAAGGCATTCAATGTCTGTCCAATGAGCCACCGAATGACCCCTGCATGGGAGGCTTACCCGCCAGTTAAAGCTTGGGCTTGACGAATGGACAGGCATGAGGATGCAAGCCCCATCGCTTCGAGCTCAAAGCCACCACATCTCTCTCACGCTCAAGGTGACAACGCGATGGTGGCAAGCCTCGGCCACTCTCGTGAAGACACGGTATTGTTCTCCTGCCACCCTGCGTCAACCCCTGAAGCGTCTTCACGCGGGAAGAGAAGAGAAGAAGAAAAAGAAGAAAGGGTGGGGTTCAAACTCCCCCCACCTCCACTCCTATAAAAGGGAGGCATACTCTGTTCAAAAAATAGGTACGAAGGTTGGAAGATTGGCTCCCAGGATGGAGGCTCTGAAGCTTGCTGGTGAGGGGCTGGCTCCAAGGTTTTGCAGGTTGGCCACAAGAAAGAAAGAGTGAAGAGATGAAGAAAAAGAAAGTTGTTGGGATGGATGGACGATACGATCTAGAGGGGGGTGTTTTACCTTTCAGAATTTCATAAGGAGTCATTTGAGTTGTGGGTCTTACCAGGGCTCTATTAATGATGTAGCATGAAGTGTTAATGGCCTCTGCCCAAAACTTTCTCGGTAGGTTCCCTTCTACCAGCATAGTCCGAGCCATTTCTACTAATGTTCAGTTTCTCCTTTCTACCACTCCATTTTACTCTGGAGTTCTTGATGAGGAGAACCTGTGAGTTATGCCATTTTCCCGGCAAAAATCATTGAAATGTGAGTTGACAAACTCACCACCATGATCAGACAAAATATTCAAAATAGCATGTGTTGGTTATAATGTGTCCCTTCTTTTGCAAGATGGGATATGATGCCAACTATGATGAAAGTATGAGCAAATTGTGGAATCAATCAACCCATGAACATGTACAACATGAACCTAGGCAACCAGCATGAATACTAGCATGGGCATGCTATCTCAATCAGAACTAAGCTAAGCAAACAAAGAAAATCACACGTCGGGGCATGGAATAAGGAGATAAAGAAAAACGCACCGTATAGGTGGAACAAGCAAATAAAGAGAAAATATGAAGAAGGAGAGAGCTAATGCCCAAACTAAAGAAAGATGTGATCGCCACTAAGGTAAAAAAAAAGCCAAAGACCTGAAAAGTACCTTAGAATAGTAGGATGATGCACCCGCCCACGGGAGAGAGAAAGCAACCAGGAAAACTACAGCTCTGTCAGATGTAACGGCTGAAGACTGATGCGTCAGAGAACTGTGACGGCCTCACGATAAGCCGCTACGTGAATATAACGCATCTACGGTAGACCGTTAGAGCTTCTGTATAATAAGATCTGGGAATCTTTGATCTCCAAGCTTTCCAGCCGACCAGGAAGCTTGGGCCTCATGCTAGGAGCTCTGTAAACCTGCAACAGAGTTTAGATCACAAGAAAAATAACCCCAAATTAGCCCTTGAACAAAGTAGTATCAATAAATAAAAGCAACTTAAAAACATGCAAAAGGAGAGGGAGGTACCGGGGAGATTGGTTTTTTTAACCCCTCTGGGGCGTTTTAAAAGATGGGAAGGATGTAAATGTATGCAGAAGATGCAAGAACATGGTAGAAGAAGGGGGACAATGCTATGATGCTTGGAAGAGGGAAAAGACGCTAGAGAAGAAAACTTTGACTGAACTAAAACTTTGGAATCAATACTACCTGGACTTTGGAAGTAGATGGATGTGAGAAGCAGCTCTCCTTGGTTGGTTCTAGCTCCAGATGTGGCAGCACTTCGACGCGAACTCCAGATGTCTCCTCCTCAAGCCATGAAGTCAAAGGTTTTATTTATAGATCCTCAAACTCTCCAGTCGAGTAGAGGATAATCCAGCTAGAAAGTAGGACGTTTCTTAGTAAACTCTTGAAGATAATACTCCCAAGAGTCCATAGAATAAATAGAAGGTTCTGAGGATCAGATTTGAAGGAGAAATCCTCAGATCAAACTCTTAATTCGGCCACGGAGTAGCAGAGAAAGAGCAGTTCTGCTAGAACTCTTTGTTTAACTGTAACAGTTGCACAATAGACCACCACAGGGATGTAACGCCCTAGGAAGAGACCATCACACAACCTTATCCATTAACAGATAAGGCCAACGGGCGAAGTTTTTGAACACATGACTTTAGATGAATGTAACGGTCAAGGATAGACGCGTCACAATGAATGTAACGGCCGCATGATAAACCGTCACACTCAACGTATAGGATATGAGATAAGCTTTGAAAGAAGCCTTTGACTTAAGGACTCTGGCATGATGTAACGGACCAAGGTAGATGCGTTAGATGATTGAAACGTGCCATCAATGGACCGTTAGATAAAATGGAGTGCAAATGAAATGAAAGTTTGCTAAGCTTCATTCAGCGGAAAGAGATAAGGAACCAGACCCAACCAAGGAGACATGACCCATGAAATAGACCTCAAATTGACCAAGATATCCCCATAAGGGTGAATAACTCAGAGCATCATTAAAAATGAACAAGGAGATGACCCAACTTATTGGTCATAAAATGGGTGTCAACAGATGCCCCTCCTTAACGTCCTCTTTGCAGGGGAGCGAGCAGAGGTGAAGCGAAAGCGAAATGGAACATGGAGATGAAAAGCAGGCGTTAATGCAAACGACACCCGTTCTCAACCAACGAGCGATAGGAATTTTTTTGAAAAACTTCGAACCAATCACAAGGAAATAGCCTAACCAAATGACGCATGTCTGGAGGAACTAACAACTAAGGAGATGAAAACACGACCAGCGGCCGGAGCAACGAAAATGAAAGAGATGATTAACTAAACTCTAGACTGGAATCTTCAGCTAACCATACCAAGCGAGTGGACCGAAGGAAACCTTCTGACTTAGAGTGGAATGACTCCTTACTCGAGATCATGGACATATAGTTAATCACCATTACTAGGATACCTTGGACAGATGAGGCTCGTGAATGCTCAAAGATGCGCATGATGCATGCTGGGCTAAAATAAAAGAAACCATCAAAATAAATGCAAAGAAAGATAAAATAATAAGATACTCGAGAATAGTATTGCTAGACCGGAGAAACCAAGGTCAAGATACCATCTGCAACCACGGCGTGTAATACAGAACCATCGTCCCCAAGCTTTTCCAACCTAACGGCCTATCCAACGATTAAACATGTGTACTTAGATCATCATCATTTTTATGTAAGGGGAACATCAGATCCCAGAACACATGAATGACCAGCCGGTTCTCGAGATAATATATCATAGATAACATATAGTAATGCATTAAGGGATAAGGGATCGAGATACTATACCTAACTTACCTGTGCGGTGAAATGGCGGAGCATGATGATTCAATGGTTCTTGTGATTTCATCTATAGAAAAGAGAGGTTAGCCAACAATAATTAATCATATGCATGGAATGAGGCCTAACCATTCATAAGCATGAATTTCATTGATAATATAAGGCATTTGAAATGATCATCCAATCATAAAATAGGTCATTATCATTCATAACATGATTCAACGGCTCTGACGGTCTAAGAGAGGAGCGCCACACTCATGTAACAGTCTAAACTTGACGCGTCACACAGCGTCGGTTCACATTTTTCAAAAATAGATGACTTATCCACCTGACGATCCAAGAGCAACGTGTCAGAGACTGTGATGGCCTTATGATAGACTGTTACAATTTTTGGGCGTTCAAAAAAAAAACAAATCGAACGGTCTCTCCCTCTCACATTCAACTCAAACACCTAAAACCCAAAAAACACAGAACCGAGACAAAAACCCCACCGGCAACCCTTCACCGACGACGATGTCCGGCGACGAGGCCCCCCAGCCACCCATGGCAAGGGGAAAAGGGAAGAAAAAGAAAATGGCAATCAAATGGTTTAGGGCAAGGGTGGACCGAGAAGAAGTCCCCCCGGTGGCGACCGAGCAACCGGTGGCGGCGGCGGAGAGAATGGCGGAGGAGGACCCTCCCACGGCCGAGGAAGGAGGAGAAGAGGCCATGGAGGAGATCGTTGGCGGTGAAGAAGGGGCCACGGCACCGGAGAAGAAGAAATGAGGCCGGGACCGAGAGGTAGGCATCCACCATAAACATTCAATTCTTCCAATTTTCATGAGTGTGTATATGTATTCGAGGGGATAGAAATGGGTCTGGGGACCCAATGGGAATGTTTGTAGGCCATTATGGCAATTTCCACAAATTGGGGAATCAAAGGGGGTGATGTCCATTCCGGAACCACGTAACGGTCCATCCAGGGACCGTTACAGAACCTGACACACCACCCTTGGTGCGTCAGAGAACTCTGACGCGCCAGGGTACGACCGTCAGATGAACCAGAGACAGAACTATTTTTTTTAAAATTTTTGCTTATTCAATTCTTTTGTTGTTTTATTCATATTAAATGCAATGAGTTTAAACTAATGAGGTGACTAACTTACGCTCTACATGTGTGCAGGGGAAAAGAAGAACCAGGATTTCTTGGTTGCAGATCAGGGCGGTGTATCAGGCACTGCCCGAGTATCAGCGGGAGAGGTTGGCAGCTATGGGCTTCGGGGAAGTCCTGAGCATTAAGGTGATACGGATGGATACCCCATTGCTGTACACTTTGCATGAGTAATGGGACCCAGTCAGCCAAGCATTTATCTTCCCCTGGGGTCACATGATCCCAACAATGGAGGACATGGCGAGGATCACAAGGTTGCGAGTGCACGGAGCAGCGGTGACCGGCTGGACCTATGGAGATTACAGAGTGCTAGCCCATGAGCTACTAGGGCTGGATTTGGTGAGACCGGGACATCCATCATCCCAGCTATCACGATCGAGACTCCAGGAGATCCTAGGCCTTCGGGGAGCGGCGATAGCAGTTGGGGAGCTCCCAGAGCAGCATCTGGACCGAGTGATTGAGTAGGTCTGCCCGAGGGTAGCAGTAGATGCGGGACTAGAGGGAGACAGAGTTTTGAGGCGGTTCCTGATTTTATTGTTTGGGAAGCTACTATTCCCGACCCGAGCAGACGTGATCAGCTGCAGGATGCTACCATTGCTAGAGGACTTGGGCAGAGTGGGCAAATATGCATGGGGAGCGGCAGCACTGGCCTTCCTGTTCAAGTCCTTGAGCACGACCGATCGGCAGACGATGCTGGGCGGCTTCTCACCTTTTCTTCAGGTAAATACTGAACTCTAAATACTTCTATGATTATAAACATGAATGCAATTTGCTGACACTTGACTTCCTAAAATGCAGATCTGGAGCTTCGTCTACCTCCCGGGGATTCGGCGAGGTACCCAGATGTATCCTGGGCAGATCCCAATCGCGAGGCGATGGATGGTTGCAAGGGACACGGGGTCGATCAACAGGCTGACCCGGACCATCCAGGATGATCTTGACTCATTCCCACACACAGCGGTAAGCTCCAAAACTATACTTCTCTTAAATGCTCCTAAATGTTTTCAAATGCTTCTAAATGTTTCTAAAATGCTCCTAAATTCTTTTAAATGCTGCTAAAATGATGACATGGACTTAATTGCCTTTTTCAGGTGCGCTGGACACCATACCGGGATGAGAGCTACGAGGGACAGCCATGGGTCAAGGTGTCTCTGGCATACAGCGGGTGAGATGTCTGGCTGCACTGCATCAACGTGATCGAGCCCCTACATTATCGCCTGATCCTGAGGACACGGGGAGTCCATCAGCCAGAGGTGACATTTGTTGTGTAGTGGACAGCGGATCTAGAGGGGAGGGGTGAATAGATCAGCCCCACTTTTTGCAATGCGACCCTCTAAACAGCTAGTTAAAATGAATTACAGCGGAATAGAAACTAGCTTCCAAGTATGCTATGATTTTTTTTTTTTTTTTTTGCAAACCATAGATGTATATCAGAGGCTAAGACACATGCCGGAAGCTGGGTAGCCCTAGTTTATCCACCAAGACAGCTCCTCTAGCATTACAGGGAAGTTCCTTAGCATTGTAGAAAACCCTTCTGACAGTGGGGTCACAGGCAGCTTTGGCCAAAACATCAGCCACTGAGTTACCTTCACGATAGACATGCTTAATTCTGCAATCGAGGAGCTGCATCATATGTTTAATCCCCCTCCACCAGGGATAAATGGACCAGTGTGGCACTTCATCCTTGTGTATCGCCTGCACCAGGGAATCACAATCAGACATAACGGTGGAAATATTGTAACCCAACTCCAATGCTAGACTTAGCCCGTCATGCAGCGCCCGTGCTTCTGCCAGCAAACTAGGACCAGTGCCATAATAAAAGGAGAACCCAGTGAGAAATTCGCCTTGCATATTCCTAATGCAACCTCCGCCTCCACAATGACCCGGGTTTCCTTTGGACGCACCATCAACATTCAGGGAATATCCATAACTATGATGGTTCCAGATCACAACAATTGGTGGACGGGTCTTTACGTTAGGCCGAATATTGAAAGAGCTGAGTACAATAGCTTCACTGTGCTTGAGCGGCTGATGGAAAGTAGCATTCTTGAAGGCAGCAGCCAGATTATTCTTGATCCGGAGTTTAATAAACTGAATGTTGATTATAGTGCCTTCAAAGCGAGCTGCACATCTAGCTTTCCAGATCTCCCATAAAAGTAGCATGAGGGTATATAATGCAGCACATTGAAAAGCAGAGCGCATAGAGGTACCTTCAATAAAGCTCCAGCATCGAATAGTAATCTGACTACTCATGTTAACCTTTGGCCCGATAAGAGGGGCCATCCAATCCCAAAGGGACTTAGCAATATCACTAGTAATGAAAAGATGATTTAAATCTTCAATTTTAGCAGATTGGCAACATTCACACTTAGAAGCAAGGTGAATACCACAATCACCAATTCTGGAATCAACTGGAATTGCACGATGTATCACCTTCCAGACAAACATGGCTGCTCTAGGATTAAATGTATTATGCCAGATTTTAAGCCAAGCCCAGCGTTAAATACCCGTTGCAGCTGCGAGCTTGTAAGCAGAGGAGGAGGTGAACAAACCAGAGCTACTACCAGTCCAGCAACAAAGGTCCTGCTCAGTAGATAGCTGAACCTGAATGTCTGCAAGTTGAAGAGAGAGGCCGTTCCATAAAAGATGATGCGGGTTAAGCAACACCTCCCGCACAGTAAATCGTTGTTGAGGATTGAGGTAGGTAGGATTAGTTAAATAATCCTTAAGGGGCCGGTCACCTATCCAGATGTCTTGAAGGAAATCAATCCCTGCCCCACTCCCAACCATCCATCTAGAATGGGTAAGAATCTTTTTTTTTGCTTTGATAAAACTGCTATTAGAGATGCCACGGGGGAAAGGCTTAACAGTATCCATAAGGTGCACAGTGAGGAACCGCTGTCTAGCATACCTGGACCAAAGTGAGCTACCATGCATGATATTCCATATCTGTTTAATAGTGAGAGCTAACTGAGTATCTTCTAATTTCCGAAAACCCAAACCACCCTCTGCTTTGGGCTTCTGAACAGTCGACCAAGCAATCCAGTGCCTCTTGGTATTCCCTACGTTGCTGCACCAGAAAAAATTAGCACAGATCTTATCGATCTGCTTACAGATAGTAGCAGGAATAGTCAGAGATGAAGCCAAATAAATTGGCATACTCCTAAGCACAGCTTTGATCAGCACAGCTCTTCCAGCCTGGGATAGGAGAGCCGTGCGCCAACCAGCGAGCCTCGCAGTGATCTTATCAAGGAGAGGCCTAAAATCTGCAGAAACTAACTTGCCCGCCTTAAGAGGCACACCCAGGTAAGTAAGAGCTCCAGTATGCCGCTTGTATGCAGTGCGACGGTGGAGCCTTTGTGCAACATTACCAGGCGCCTTTGAAGATAGTAGAAAATAGCTTTTCCCTGCATTCACAACTTGGCCCGAACTATCTTGGTACCGTTTCAAAAAACACAGAAGTCGTCTAATATTCCTGTTAGCCGCATTGGTGAATATCATCGTATCATCAGCATATAAAAGGTGGGAAACCGCCAGGCAGCCACGCGGTGAGTGGAAATTTTGGAGAGTACCAGTAAGATATAACTCTTTCAGTCCTCTACTAAGAGCCTCAGAAGCAATAATGAATAAGATAGGTGCCAGCGGATCCCCTTGGCAAATTCCTTTGGACGACTTAAAATATCCGGTGAGGCATCCATTGAAGGAGATAGAGAACCAGCAGTTAGCAACAAGCATACCTATGTACGAGATGAATCGATTACTGAAACCAAATCTTCTCATCACCGCAAAAAGAAAATCCCATTCCAACCTATCATAAGCTTTGGCCATGTCAAGCTTAAGAATAACATTATGGCCTCTGACCTTCCTGTTAATATCGGCAACTAGCTGGCGGGATAGGGATACATTATCAAGAATGAAGTGTCCCTTAACAAAGGCGCTTTGTTCTTCAGAGATGAAATGAGGCAGCAAAGGTGTCAGACGATCATAGATGATGCGTGAGATAATTTTGTAGACAAAATTACAAAGACTAATGGGGCGAAAATCACTCAAGGTAGTGGGCTCCTTAACCTTAAGGACCATGGTGATAATAGAGGAAGTAATACCTCGAGGCAATGGATATCCGTGGAAGAATCCTTGTACAGCCTCTACCACGTCAGCAGATAATATATCCCAACAGGTTTGGAAAAAAATACCAGTAAAACCATCTGGCCCAGGCGCACTTGAGCCCTTAAGATTGAAAACAGCCTCTTTAATTTCCTCCCTGGATGGAACAGCACACAGAGACTGGTTTTGAGATTCAGTAATAGCCTCTGGTAAGCAGTTCAGCATTTCATTATCCACACAATGCGGAGTCGATGAAAGAAGGTCTGAGTAAAACTCCGCCGCCTTAACCTTAAGAACTTCTTGCTCAGAGCACCATTCATCATCAATTTTCAATCTAGATATGAAATTCCTCCTGCGGTTTACCTGTACCACAGAATGGTAGAAAGAGGTGTTTCGGTCGCCATTATCCAGCCAATCAATTCTAGACTTTTGTCGCCAAAAGTTTTCCTCCTGGCGTAGTACCAAGCGCAATCGAGCATTGGCCTCATTAAGAGCCATCCTTGTAGAGCCATTGGGTGCATCATCAAAACTAGATTGGCATCTGTCCACCTGATCCTCTGCCATACGCACATTCTGAGTGACATTTCCAAACACACACTTATTCCAGACTTTGAGCTTAGCTTTGGTCTCTTTGAGCTTATGCTGAAGCCTAATAAATGCATTCGGATGTGTGATGTTGGCCGCATCCCAAACATTCCGGACAACCTGTAGAAAATCCTTATTGGTAATCCACATCTCCTGGAAGATGAACCTGCTCGGCCCCATGGTGGTATCCATAGCAGATACAAAAAGAGGTGCATGGTCTGAAGGCCCCCTCAGTAAGTGAGTAACTTGGACTGAAGGGAACCCCTCATGCCAAGATTGGTTGTATATAACTCTATCAAGCCTGGCTCGGACATTAGCCCCACCCGTGCGATTATTAGTCCAAGTAAAAGCAGACCCCACATAGCCAGCATCAAATAACCCTGCCCCACCCAGGAAAGTATTGAAATCTGCCATAGCATCAAAGTTAGATGGTAGCCCACCAACCTTTTCAAAGGAGTGGGAAACACAATTGAAATCCCCTTCAATAAGCCAGGGAACAGTGACAGAGGCCGCAAAAGAGCCGAGCTCAGCAAATAAGTCTCGTCTAGAATCTCTAGAGCAAGCAGCATAGACACAGGTGAGATATTTAGAGTAGTAATTACTCTCCTTATACCCCAAAGTAATAAATTGTGCAGAATGGGCAACCACCGATAGGGACAAAGAGGCATGACAAAAGACCCATAATTTGGAATTTTCCCCCTCATTACCAGCATACTGGTCCAGATGTAAAAGCCTAGCCACCGAAGGCGCCTTAGAAAAAGGGATCTTCGGTTCACAAATAGCAACAATCAAAGGACGATGTTTCAGAACCAACCGACGAAGAGATCTCCTAGAAGCCCCATTACCAACTCCCCTAATGTTCCAGAATAAAGCAGAATCCATAATCAATGTTGAGGGGGACAAACACTACCATCCACCGATCTAGCCCGAGCCCTGGTTACCACCCCTTCGACTCCACTGACCAATGAGGGAGCGCGTAGGGAATGGTTTGGCATGAGACTATTATCCATAGCTACGCGCGAAGTGGTTCCCAATGCATGATGTCCAGGTAATGTAGTAGATGTTCCTTGATCACCAGAAGTTGCCACTTCAGCAGTAGAGGTTGCATGACCCATCCGATCAGCTTGGGTACTCTCTCCCATCAAAGGAGGCTGGTGTTCCATAGCACGAGCCCTATCCTCCTCTTGTTGCAAGGGTGCAGATACCCCAGCTGCTGTACCCACGGAAGTAATAAGAGTGCTCTTCTCCTTCGAAGATTCTCCCTCAGCATCCAGCACGACGACTGTCTCAGGATTACTGTCATCTAATGGTTCAGAGAGAGTGCTCAAAAGCCTCCCCTTCGAAGAAGTTCCTATTGTATCCAAAGCAACGTCCTTCTCAGTGCTTCCTTCCATAAAAACAGTCATCTGTTGATAGGGAAGATGAGTTCCTCCGGCTTCGGTAAGGTGAGGATCCGAAGTCTCAAGCGTCAAAACCATAACCTCCTTCCCACGGCGCAGAGCAGGGGGAATATCAGAGACATCATCCCCAGCTATATCCTTACCTTTTGTAACCGGGATCCAAGTTTTATCAGGAACAGGTTTCCCAGAAACTCTGGAATCCATCCTGGCGTTGATTCTGCAAGTATCCGTATTATGACCCAGCCGTTTACAGGCAGTGCAATAAAGCGGCGCATTAATGTAGTGAATAACTTGCCAGAATCCACCATAATCCGGTCCCATGCCAATCCACAAGCGATCAGGACGGCTTTTAAGGAGGTCTAACTCAACACAAACCCTAGCCGCCTTGGTGTTAATCAGTAACTCCGTAGCATGCGCAATCTGGAGAACCGGACCAACGTTCGCTGCAATCGACATAAGAAAACTTCTCTGATAGAGGTTAACAGGCAGGTTGGGGAGCTCAATCCATACTAGACAGACTGACGGCTCTTCCTCCGGATGGAACAGCGGCGTCCATTTAAAAAATCGGAACAGCTTACCTTTAACATGAATGGCTTCACGTAAAAGAACTCGGAGATAGTCATCATGGGTTTTGAACCACAGTAGAAGATGTTGATTGTCTATAGCACTGAGAACAAAAGATTCCTTCAACCCACATCTAGCAGTAAGATGTGACCTAATCTCTGGAAATGCCGGACGACCATACGGTGTTTTAGCCACAACAACAAACAACAGAGGCTGGAGAGAGGCATCTATCTCATCTTTGGTAAAGAAACAGGCCGACTCCCCCCTGTCGGTGGACGACGGATGGTGCAACTCTATGTCCACCTTTGGAAGCTCCAAAGATGCCGCCAAAACCTGTGTAAACGACCTGCCATTAATAACCCCAGACTTGCTAGCAGGCGGGACCACCAGCGGGACAGCCTCCTCCCCCCCGGGGGCTCCCCCCAGGCCACCATGGCCCCCCCAACGGGAGGCCTCACCAGCGGCGGGAAGCTCTAGGGTTCACCAGCGGCGGGAAGCTCTCCATGCTTATATCTCATGTTTCAATTCATCTCGATTGGCAATAACCTAGCAGATAAATTAATTTTTTAGGGGAGGGGAAAAGCGGGGGCCGCACCTCCGGTGGGAGGCGTAGCTCGAACCTGCGCCCTCCTGCCACCTGCGCAGGAGGGGGGATAAGCAAGATATATAATAATTCGATCCTAAGCATGCACCTAGAACGATTCAATCACACAAGAAAACCACGCTAGATAGGATTTTTAAGGTGGTTCGGACTGAATCCTCAGCCCTACGTCCACCCCTCACCAAAACCCGGTGAGGCTTCACTTGTGCAGCGCACCAAACTGCAAATCGAAACTACCGATTGCCTTCCTACTCACCACCTGGTAGGGACGTCAACTGCAAATTGGAACACCCTCCAATTGCCTTCCTACTAACCACCGGTAGGGATGAATCACACTTTCAATATTTAAACAATAATGAAAATGAAACAAATGTGAAGGAACTAAAACAAGAGATTGAGTTATGAGTGAAAATGAATTGGCCCTTGTATGAAATGTTGATCAGCAACAAGGCTCCTCTTGGCTTCAACTCAATCTTCTTGATTCACCCTTGATTGGATGAATGTTCTTCACGGAGTACTGTTCACGTGAACAGTACCTCTTCCTTCAATTCTTCTCTCTTGATCTTCTCTTTGAACTTCTTTGAATGAATGAAGGAGATGATGAAGCTACCTTGAATCTTGATTACTTCTTTAGCTTCTAGGAGTTTGAATGCTTGAAATATCACCTTGAATGAACTTGAAAGAACTTGAATGGATGAAGATGATTTCCCTTGAAGAACTTGAATCAGACCGGCTTCCTTGGATCACTTTGATAGCCTTGCTTTGATGTAATCTTCCTTGAAGATTGCTGGCTTTGATTTGAGCTTGATTCTCCTTTGATTGGATGAAGAACACCTTCACGAACTACTGTTTACTTGAACAGTAGCTCGTCTCCAAGCTCTCTTGCAACCTCCCTTGCAGCCACCCTTGTAACTCCTTGAAGCCTTAGGGTTTCCAACCCTCTTGTATTGGTTTTATAGACCTTGAATGGTCTATGGACAAGCCTTAGACCAGATCCACAATTTGTGGGTGATTAGATGACTTTTGGATTAAAGAAATCCATGTAGAATGGCCCTTTTCGAAGTTGGAAACAAAGTCAAAAATGAAGGCTCGGGGCTGGCGGTCGACCTGCAGCTCCTGGCGGTCGACCGCCACTGAAACACCTGCAACCGGGCGATCCCTGGGAAATCCGGTCGACCGCCACTGGCTGGCGGTCGACCGCCACTGAAAAACGTGTAGCCTTGGCAGTCCCTGGCTGGGGCGGTCGACCGCCCCTGTGCTGGCGGTCGACCGCCAGCTGGGCAGAGCCCGGGTCACCCCGGGTCGGTCCGTTGGCCGCACCAGCTCCATCGCTTGAGTCCG
The DNA here is from genome assembly GCA_022559845.1 of Amorphophallus konjac. Lineage (NCBI taxonomy): Eukaryota > Viridiplantae > Streptophyta > Magnoliopsida > Alismatales > Araceae > Amorphophallus > Amorphophallus konjac. The sequence goes on along the minus strand of CM040126.1, from coordinate 125,836,928 downwards.
TTAGCCGCCCGTTCATGTCTGTGGCATCTACCTTGATTGTCTTGAAGTTTTATTACTGAGTCTTCAGGTCGATCCGCGTGCGAGGGCGCAACATTGAGCTTTCATGTGCATATCTGTCATGAACAAAACATCACATATGTCAGTCATAAGATAGTGAAAAAGAACAATGACTTATAGTGTTTAGCCATTATCAAAACCAAGAATATCAAATGACTCATATGATCATAGATTGATGTCGAATGACCTAATTGATCACATGATGACTCAAATGACTACAGGGGCACAACATTCTCCCCCTTTTTGATGATGGCAACACTGTGAGTCATTATGGGATGGGAATGTCTAAAATGGCATAAGTTATAACACATACCACATTTGCAGCTCAAGAATCATGATAGTAATAGCATGTGAATGCAATTATGAATGCTACGCTATGGGACATGAGCAGCTCAAGATCCATGAATTAAAGCGTGTGAATGCACATATGACACATGACAATGCGATGAAATTATGCAAACCCCATCACATGCACAAACGCACATAAAGGTTTCTCTCCCTTGGACTCAATGCACTCTCCCCCTTTGGACAACACTTATGACATAGCTCTTAGCTCTAATGAAGGACTCACACAAAGAATTCTCCCCCTTTGCCAACAGCAAAAAGGAGTGATTAAGGAAACTGTTTGTGAGACCAGAGCTGAAAGGAGTGAAGAGCAAGTCATTATATGCAAAACTGAAGCATGCCATAAGCAACATATATGGTTCAAAGCTAATGAAATCCGAGATCATCAAAAGAGTTCGAAAAGCAGCTACATCCAAGATTTAATAGAAATGAACCAAAGGTGCATATCATGGCAGTGTTTAACCGTCCTTTGTCTTATATATCCATATTCAATAACCACTAAGGGAAGAACACAAGAACTAGTATTGAGGCTAAACAATCATGACTAAAGCATGGAATTGTGTGATTGAAGCAAGAGGTTTCATATTTTGATTTCCAATATCTTTTGAATTTGAAGGCACATGACCCATATTGTACGAGCAATCAAGTCTAGTACACGCCTCCTAGCCATAAGAATACATGTCACGCCCCGAGCGCGGAAGATACCCGGAGACGTGTGACGAGTTTATATCAATCATGTCAATCAGAGTGGTCGTGTATTCGACACAAAGACAGAGATGCGCAAAATAGCAAGATAACCCAATCCTTTATTATTAATAGGCTATTACAAATCCAATACTCTGTTTAATAAAAAGAAAAGTACATAGTTGACTCAAGAAAATAGGAAAAAGACTAGATGACACTTGGACAAGCTCTAGCTCTTTCACTCTTGACCTTCCCCATCCGATTGACTTCCATCGTCGTCGGACTTACCTGAAAAGTAAAAAGGGACAAACGGGATGAGCGAACGCTCAGTAGGAAATTATATCTCAAGTACTAGCAAGGGGTTTAAGTAATTACATCTTTCATGAATGCAATAAAGCTATGCATGCTCGCATAAAACGACAAGATAGAGAGAATGTAATATCAAGAATAAGATGAACTAATCATGAACTTTCAACAAGATACTCAAGATATTCAAGCAAGTACATTTAACAAGTCATGTCAAGAATTTTGGCTATCATGTATCAAGCAAGTAAATTACCCTTTTTCGGGCCACGCATTTCATGTCAAGTCAAGTACAAGATTTATGTGGAATGTCCAATCTAGAAAGTAAAGTACTCGGTATAATGCCAGATACCTTATCATTTTAACTCCCATGGGCACAAGTACTTTCGGGTGCTCCTCCCAGGACCAGATCGGGCCCTATATGCGCAGGCATTTATCATGTATTTTGACATCCACTCTTGTTTATAGCCAACATAGAATTTCAATAATCAAGCTTGTAGACATGTATGACAACTTTGACAGAATGGAGTCCAAAAATATGACAAAGGACATAGAATGGCGATAATAACGGTATAATCACGATATCGATAAAACTAGGTAGAATATGGTTCCCTTAACTTGGGTACCATGACCAATCAATATGGACATTCTTTATATAGAATTGAGGTCCACATGAACAGTATATCAAAGATAAGATACCCTCATTCTTATCATAGAATTGAGGTTTACAAGAATGACATGATATGGCATGATATCATCATCCCATTAAGAATTTCTTATGATATACTCTTTGTATAACATAAGGGCCGGTATCCCATGTTTCTTTAGATTGACATGGCAAAGATCGTGTAATGGGTTTTTAGGGTACAACCAGCTCAGTCGGCCTTGAGGGAATCCAAGGCTACGAGGAGTCTTACGGAGGTCTCTATGACTAACTCGCTAGTCCAAAGGAACGGAATGTCCAATGGAGAGCTTGTATGTCAATGAGAGTTGAGTGTGATCGATAAAACAATCGCGAAACGTGGGACTATACTCACGGAATGGAGAATAGTGCCGATATATATATTATATAACATATGAAACCATCGGTTAACAGAATCAGGATAAAAATATCAGTTTACAGAAAATAACGATTTAGGTAAAGTCGTTTCTCAAGTAATTAACGCCTAACAGAAGGGCGTTCATCTATTTTGCAGAATTTCATTATTTCAATAATTTGTCAAAAACGCGCCCTGATCAGGGGCGTTTCTTTAAGTTTTGACGACTACACCAGAAGGCGTCCTTTTCTTGTCACTGTTTGACAGAATATCAATAATTTCAGGAATTATCAAAAATGCGCCCTAGGGAGGGGCGTTACTCTTTAATTCTTTATTTTTACAGAATATATTTTTCAGGAATTTAACAGAAATGCGCCCTATGAAGGGGCGTTACTTTTCATTTTACGCCTTAGGGTCAGGCGTTAGTCTAGTGGGAGATGACCTTGTCTAGGTCGTGAATTCAAGAAATTTCAGAAATTATCGTGAACAGGAAGAAATAAATTTCAGGATAACAATCATCTCATCATGACAGGAAAATTGGCAGGAATTCACAGGTAGAGTCATGCAGTATATTAGTTTTGATATTCCATATAAAATGAATTTTTAAACCGTGAACGATTATTAATTTCAGGTAATTTCATGGAATTAACGCCTGTGTTCAGGGCGTCAAATCTAGAATTGACGACCTGGTCAGGGTCGTGTCTTGTAAAATAGCGCCCTTGATAGGGGCGTCTCTTTCAAAATATTGCAGAAAAACGCATTAAAACTATAATAAACCAAATGCATGTCATGCTTATATATATGTATATCTTGCATTAATTTTGTTTGGGCTACCATAACTTGAGAAAACCTACCTTGATAGTCGATTGAAGATGAACGTGAGGGATTTTAACTAGAAGAAGATGCTGCTCTGTTAAATGTTCTGAAGCTTCTGTAGCAACAAAGTCACAGCAACCTAGACGAAGATGGACGACCTACAGAGGATAGAATACGAAGGTATTATGCTTCGTAATAACTTAACAGAAGATAAAGGAGGAGAATAACTTACTGGTTCTCCTAGGAAGACAGGGCTCCTTAACCTGTAGAAGAGATATAGATGAAGAACATTAGTTCTTCACATACTACGTTCATAATGAAAGGAAGAAGAAAAATCGAAGAACTTGATGTTCTTCACGTACCTTGCAGATTCCGAATGCCAAATAGCGTTGAAGGGTTCGAGCAGTAGATTATTTATAGGGATTTAGGGGGTCCTATTAGGGCTAGAGTTTTATTGGGAGTAATATATCCCTAATAGAGTCCTTGCCCTAGTAAACACTTACTAGATTAACATAATCCTTCCCTGGATAAGCTCTGGTGTCGAACGGAACTCGAATGGAATTAACGACCTAGGTCAGGGCGTCGATTCATGAATTGACGACCTGGTTCAGGTCGTTTCTTAAGAAGCGCCTGATATGAAGGCGTTCTTTGTTTTAAAACACGCCCAAGCTAGGGGCGTTTCTTGGCCTTACCCTTTTTGACGTTGGAATTTGACGCCGTTTGGTGAGGGCGTCACTTCTTGAGTCACGCCTTAACTAGAGGCGTTTATAATTTAAATAGCGCCTTGATCCGAGGCGTTATTTTATATTGTTTTTTTTATCTAATTATTTGATTTATTTTCAAAATCTTTATTATTATTAATATTTTATCAGGGTTGCTACACCCTCCCCCACTTAAAAGAATTTGGTCCCCAAATTCAATTGCATAATATGTATATACGCGGAGAGTGTAGATCATATACCTCTTAGAATAACTCGGGAAATCGTTTCTTCATAGATTCCTCGGTCTCCCATGTCGCTTCGTGTTCAGTATTCTTATTCCATTGCACCTTGAGCATGGGAATAACCTTATTCCTTAGAGCTCGTATTTCACGATCTAAGATCTTCATAGGCTTCTGTTCATATGTGAGATCTTTCTGGATCACCAGATCTCCATGTTCAATAATATGAGATGGATCGTGTACATACTTCTTCAACATAGATATGTGAAATACATTATGTACTTCGGACAATTGAGGAGGCAACGCGATGCGATAAGCAACCTCGCCAACTCTTTCGAGTATCTCAAATGGTCCGATGAATCTTGGCGTAAGCTTGCCCTTAACACCAAATCTTCGTATGCCACGTCCAGGTGATATCTTGAGAAATACATGATCTCCAACCTGGAATTCAAGATCTCTTCTTCTTGTATCAGCATAAGCCTTTTGTCTTGTCTGAGCAACTTGCAATCTTTCTCTGATTACTTGTATCTTCTCAGTTGTATCCCTTACCATGTCTGGACCTAACAGTTGTTTCTCTCCAACTTCGTTCCAGCATAAGGGTGATCGGCAACTCCTTCCATATAAAGCTTCGAAAGGTGCCATTTGGATACTAGCTTGGTAGCTATTATTATATGCAAACTCAATTAAAGGTAAATGATCATGCCAGCTTCCACCAAAATCAATGATGCAAGCTCTTAGCATATCTTCCACTACTTGGTTTGTTCTTTCGGTCTGACCATCCGTTTGTGGGTGAAAAGTAGTACTAAAGTTAAGCCTTGTTCCCAACGAATGTTGTAATCCCTTCCAAAAATGAGAAGTGAAACGGGGATCTCTATCAGACACGATTGAGACAGGTATACCATGCAACCGGACTATTTCTTTGACGTATAGTGCAGCTAGCACATCAATTGACCATCGGCTTTTTATTGGCAAGAAATGCGCCGATTTAGTTAATCGGTCAATGATAACCCAGATTCCATCATGTCCTCCTTTAGATTTAGATAAACCCATGATGAAGTCCATACCAATATCCTCCCACTTCCACTTAGGAATATCTAGAGGATGTAGTTTTCCAGCAGGCTTTTGGTGTTCTGCCTTGACCTGTTGGCATGTGAGACAGCGATATACATAGTCTGCTATTTCTCTTTTCATATTAGGCCACCAAAAGTTCCTCTTTACATCTTGATACATTTTGGTTGATCCTGGATGAATAGTGCACCTTGATCGGTGAGCTTCATCTAAGATCTTCTTCTTTAATTCCGGACAGTCGGGTATACAAGTTCTACCTTTGAATAATAATCTTCCATCAGAAGTTAGTTGAAAATCAGATTGTCCTTCTAATCTGCCTTTGATTTCCACTAATATAGGATCATCATCCTGAAGTGTTTGTATCTCAGATAATAAGTCTGACTGTATGCTTACATGAGATAATGTGACAAATTTGGCTTCCTTGTCCAAGCTTATATTGAGCTCGGAGAATTGTTCTAGCAACCTCCATTCTTGTATCATACAATTGGCTATCATTGCTCTCGGCTTTCGACTAAGGGCATCAGCAACATAATTACCCTTTCCGGGATGGTATTGTATATTGAAGTCGAAGTCCTTGAGATATTCTAGCCAGCGTCTTTGTCTCATGTTTAGCTCCTTTTGTGAAAATAGATATTTGAGACTTTTGTGATCGGAGTATACAGTAAACTGCACTCCATATAAGTAGTGTCTCCATATCTTTAGGGTAAATACCACCGCGGCCAGTTCTAAGTCATGGACGGGGTAATTCTCCTCATGCTTCTTCAGCTGACGTGAAGAGTATGCTATGACCTTTCCTTGTTGCATTAGGACACATCCGAGGCCAATGCCAGAAGCATCTGTGTAGACCTCGAATTTCTCTCCTTCTATTGGTAGAGCTAACACCGGAGCTGTAGTGAGATGATCTTTGAGAGTTTGGAAGCTTCTTTCACATTCCTCACTCCATTCATAACGGATCTCCTTGCGAGTTAACCTTGTAAGGGGCACGGCGATCTTGGAGAAGTCTTTGATGAATCGCCGATAATAGCCTGCAAGGCCTAAGAAACTTCTGATCTCGCTAGCATTGGTTGGTTTTTCCCAGTTTCTAACAGCTTCGACCTTTGACGGATCTACTGATAATCCATCTTTTGAAATCACATGTCCTAGAAAAGCCACTTCTTCAAGCCAGAACTCGCACTTGCTGAGTTTTGCATATAATTGATTTGTCCTCAAGACTTGCAATGCAATCCTCAAATGCTCTTCATGTTCTTCCTTAGTCTTGGAATATATCAATATATCATCAATGAAGACTACTATGAATTGATCTAGATAGGGCCTGAATATGCTATTCATTAACTGCATAAAGGCAGCAGGGGCATTTGTTAGTCCAAAAGGCATAACAACGAATTCATAATGGCCATACCTGCTTCTGAATGCGGTCTTATGAATGTCATCATCTTTGATCCTTAACTGATGATATCCTGATCTGAGGTCAATCTTCGAAAAATATTTGGATCCTGAAATCTGATCAAATAACTCATCGATTCTCGGCAGTGGATACTTGTTCTTGATAGTAAGATGATTCAACTGTCGATAGTCGATACACAATCTCATGGATCCATCCTTCTTCTTTACAAATAATACCGGTGCTCCCCACGGGGAAATACTTGGTCTAATAAACCCTTTTCGAATTAATTCCATCAATTGCTCTTTCAACTCTTTGAGTTCCGCAGGGGACATTCTATAGGGTGCCTTTGAAACTGGACCAGCACCAGGGACTAAGTCAATGGTGAAGGCCACATCCCTTTGAGGGGGTAATCCCGGCAAATCTTCCGGAAACACGTCCGGGAATTCCTGCACTACTGGAATGTCTTCTAGCTTGGTTTCCTTAGCTTCTTTAATTGTGACAAAGGCAAGGAAAGACGTACATCCTTTCCTGATGAGCTTGCTAGCTCGGAGGGCCGAAATAAGAGGGGAATTGCTCCGACTCTTGGGGCGAGTAAAGACTAATTCTGGGATATCTTTGAAAGTAATTTGGCTATTGCGGCAATCAACCGTTGCCTGGTATTTGGATAACCAGTCCGCTCCTAGTATAACATCATACTCCTTTAGATCGAGGCATATGAGATCTATAGGTAAATTCCTACCTTGAACCATTACCGCACAGTTTTGGTAGTGATGAGTAATATCATTTTCACTTCCAAGAGGAGTAGTTAGAACTATTTTTATCCATTCTGGTTCTAACGGTAACGGGTCGGCAAACTTCTTAGAAATAATGCAATGCGATGCACCCGTATCAAATAAGACATAAGCACCTTTGGAACAAACTGTTAATGTACCTTCTACCAGTCCACCTTCTTCTTGCTCGGTCTCCTTTATTGCATGAAGTCGAGCGTTCTTTGTCACCGGGCGTTTACCATCACCGGCTTGGTCATTCATTAATGGACACTCGGGAATCCGATGTTCGCGACTCCCACAACGGAGACAAGCTCCTAATTTCCTCCAGCATTCTTCTGTCTTGTGACCAGCCTTGTCACAATGCTTGCATACTGTATTAGAAGGTGTAGTGGTGATAGAGAAGGGCTTGGATTTCTTGAACTTGGAATCTTGAGAGGATGAACCTCCATTATTGGGCCTCTTCTTAAAGTTGGGTTTAAAAGAACCCGAACCTGTGACTTGCTCCTTCTTGTCTTTTCCACGGATCCTATCAGATAGTTCCGTGGCATCTTCAAGTAATTGAGCTCGGCGCACTATTTCAGAATAAACTTGGATGTCCATAGGCGCCAGTTGAGTAATATAGTGGGGCCTAAGCCCATTAAGAAATCTACGGGCTTTCATCTTCTCCGTGCTAATAAGATGCTTAGCATATCTAGACAACCTGGAGAACTGAGCTTCATAATCTGCTAATGATAAAGATCGTTGCTTTAATGCAGCGAATTCTGCAGCCTTCTTTTCTTGGACTCGGTCCGAGAAATATTTAGCATTGAAGTATTCCACAAATTCTTCCCATGTTACTTGAGTAGGATCGATGGTTGCTTCAATAGACTCCCACCAGCATCTAGCATCCTTTTCTAACTGGAAAGTAGCTAATAAGACTTTGTCCTGATCCGTGCATTGCATAACACGGAATATACGTTCAGTCTCCCGAACCCAATGCTCGGCATCGTCCGGATCGGTCGATCCCATGAACTTCGGGGGATTCATGCTCTTAAAGGCTTGGTGTAAGCTTCCAGCTCGTGGAGCATCACCCTGTGCTACCTGTTGTAGCACTTGAGTCATTCCTTGAAGGGTATGCTGCATGTTACGCCATTGAGCACGTTCGGCAGCCATTATCCTATAATTACAATAGCTACGTTAGTATTATATCACTGTGATCTTATTAAAAGACTCATTGACTCTTAACCCTTGATTCTACCCAATCTCACTTGGTTAAACGTTCAACTTATCCTTGGACTTGGGTTTTTCCTAGGAATTGAATACCTTAGGCTCTGATACCACAAAAATTGTCACGCCCCAGCGTGGAAGATACCCGGAGACGTGTGACGAGTTCATATCAATCATGTGAATCAGAGTGGTCGTGTATTCAACACAAAGACAGAGATGCGCAAAATAGCAAGATAACCCAATCCTTTATTATTAATAGGCTATTACAAATCCAATACTCTGTTTAATAAAAAGAAAAGTACATAGTTGACTCAAGAAAATAGGAAAAAGACTAGATGACACTTGGACAAGCTCTAGCTCTTTCACTCTTGACCTTCCCCATCCGATTGACTTCCATCGTCGTCGGACTTACCTGAAAAGTAAAAAGGGACAAACGGGATAAGCGAACGCTCAGTAGGAAATTATATCTCAAGTACTAGCAAGGGGTTTAAGTAATTACATCTTTCATGAATGCAATAAAGCTATGCATGCTCGCATAAAAACGACAAGATAGAGAGAATGTAATATCAAGAATAAGATGAACTAATCATGAACTTTCAACAAGATACTCAAGATATTCAAGCAAGTACATTTAACAAGTCATGTCAAGAATTTTGGCTATCATGTATCAAGCAAGTAAATTACCCTTTTTCGGGCCACGCATTTCATGTCAAGTCAAGTACAAGATTTATGTGGAATGTCCAATCTAGAAAGTAAAGTACTCGGTATAATGCCAGATACCTTATCATTTTAACTCCCATGGGCACAAGTACTTTCGGGTGCTCCTCCCAGGACCAGATCGGGCCCTATATGCGCAGGCATTTATCATGTATTTTGACATCCACTCTTGTTTATAGCCAACATAGAATTTCAATAATCAAGCTTGTAGACATGTATGACAACTTTGACAGAATGGAGTCCAAAAATATGACAAAGGACATAGAATGGCGATAATAACGGTATAATCACGATATCGATAAAATTAGGTAGAATATGGTTCCCTTAACTTGGGTACCATGACCAATCAATATGGGCATTCTTTATATAGAATTGAGGTCTACATGAACAGTATATCAAAGATAAGATACCCTCATTCTTATCATAGAATTGAGGTTTACAAGAATGACATGCTATGGCATGATATCATCATCCCATTAAGAATTTCTTATGATATACTCTTTGTATAACATAAGGGCCGGTATCCCATGTTTCTTTAGATTGACATGGCAAAGATCGTGTAATAGATTTTTAGGGTACAACCAGCTCAGTCGGCCTTGAGGGAATCCAAGGCTACGAGGAGTCTTACGGAGGTCTCTATGACTAACTCGCTAGTCCAAAGGAACGGAATGTCCAATGGAGAGCTTGTATGTCAATGAGAGTTGAGTGTGATCGATAAAACAATCGCGAAACGTGGGACTATACTCACGGAATGGAGAATAGTGCCGATATATATATTATATAACATATGAAACCATCGGTTAACAGAATCAGGATAAAAATATCAGTTTACAGAAAATAACGACTTAGGTAAAGTCATTTCTCAAGTAATTAACGCCTAACAGAAGGGCGTTCATCTATTTTGCAGAATTTCATTATTTCAATAATTTGTCAAAAACGCGCCCTGATCAGGGGCGTTTCTTTAAGTTTTGACGACTACACCAGAAGGCGTCCTTTTCTTGTCACTGTTTGACAGAATATCAATAATTTCAGGAATTATCAAAAACGCGCCCTAGGGAGGGGCGTTACTCTTTAATTCTTTATTTTTACAGAATATATTTTTCAGAAATTTAACAGAAACGCGCCCTATGAAGGGGCGTTACTTTTCATTTTACGCCTTAGGGTCAGGCGTTAGTCTAGTGGGAGATGACCTTGTCTAGGTCGTGAATTCAAGAAATTTCAGAAATTATCGTGAACAGGAAGAAATAAATTTCAGGATAACAATCATCTCATCATGACAGGAAAATTGGCAGGAATTCACAGGTAGAGTCATGCAGTATATTAGTTTTGATATTCCATATAAAATGAATTTTTAAACCGTGAACGATTATTAATTTCAGGTAATTTCATGGAATTAACGCCTGTGTTCAGGGCGTCAAATCTAGAATTGACGACCTGGTCAGGGTCGTGTCTTGTAAAATAGCACCCTTGACAGGGGCGTCTCTTTCAAAATATTGCAGAAAAACGTATTAAAACTATAATAAACCAAATGCATGTCATGCTTATATATATGTATATCTTGCATTAATTTTGTTTGAGCTACCATAACTTGAGAAAACCTACCTTGATAGTCGATTGAAGATGAACGTGAGGGATTTTAACTAGAAGAAGATGCTGCTCTGTTAAATGTTCTGAAGCTTCTGTAGCAACAAAGTCACAGCAACCTAGACGAAGATGGACGACCTACAGAGGATAGAATACGAAGGTATTATGCTTCGTAATAACTTAACAGAAGATAAAGGAGGAGAATAACTTACTGGTTCTCCTAGGAAGACAGGGCTCCTTAACCTGTAGAAGAGATATAGATGAAGAACATTAGTTCTTCACATACTACGTTCATAATGAAAGGAAGAAGAAAAATCGAAGAACTTGATGTTCTTCACGTACCTTGCAGATTCCGAACGCCAAATAGCATTGAAGGGTTCGAGCAGTAGATTATTTATAGGTATTTAGGGGGTCCTATTAGGGCAAGAGTTTTATTGGGAGTAATATATCTCTAATAGAGTCCTTGCCCTAGTAAACACTTACTAGATTAACATAATCCTTCCCTGGATAAGTTCTGGTGTCGAACGGAACTCGAATGGAATTAACGACCTAGGTCAGGGCGTCGATTCATGAATTGACGACCTGGTTCAGGTCGTTTCTTAAGAAGCGCCTGATATGAAGGCGTTCTTTGTTTTAAAACACGCCCAAGCTAGGGGCGTTTCTTGGCCTTACCCTTTTTGACGTTGGAATTTGACGCCGTTTGGTGAGGGCGTCACTTCTTGAGTCACGCCTTAACTAGAGGCGTTTATAATTTAAATAGCGCCTTGATCCGAGGCGTTATTTTATATTGTTTTATTATCTAATTATTTAATTTATTTTCAAAATATTTATTATTATTAATATTTTATCAGGGTTGCTACAATACACGTTGTTTAGACGCCAGTATTCCTAGGTATTTGGCAAGACTGACTGTCATGCTGCAAGATGAACAGAGATAGCAAAGCCACGTCATGACATATCCAAACTCATTTCATTGATGAGAAGATATGTTTCTCTGCAATTGTGCCATTGCTCTGCCTAGAGTCCAAAAGTTTTAAAACAGAGATAACAGGGGCACATCATGACATATGCATTTGTCACTTGATTTGATGACATGACATATTTCTCCGTGCAACAATATCATTGCTCTGTCAAATTGATTTGATTTTCAAGAATTCCAGCTCATCAAGATGTTTAAAAACAATACTAAGCCTGAGTGTATCACCAAGATGCTCATGAACTTTGAATTTTCAGATATTGGGATAGTCATTCAAAGCATAATATGCAATCTCTAGTTAAGGTCTATTAAAACCAAAGAACATAGATGATTTCATAACGAATATTTCAGAACTTCAAGGAAATCATTAAATCTGAACCATTTTTATGGAATGAACAATCATCAAGGCACATAATAGAGAGCTCTTACACCATATGTTCGTCAGGCTCAAGAACTCAAATTCAGACTGTAAGCCAAGAAGTGTATATTGCAAGAGGTGAACAGAATCAGCAAAACTCCCCCTAAAGATATGCAATGGATGCGCGAAGGAGTTATATTTGCCAACAAGTGTAATGATAGCTGTCTAGAGGAGAAAGACCTAAAACACGCAAGGGTTGATATGAAATGCATGACCCAACACCTGGTTGTACACTTATTAATTACAACAGAATGAAGATGAAACATATGCATGAATGTTGCACAAGGACAACTCCCCCTTACTATATGGCCTATATGCGACATTGACACATGATACTTGGCGGAGGTGAAACCTCACGCATATTGAGTGCTTCGAGGCAAGTATAACCTGCCCTTCCATATATCAACATTTGATATACCATGGCCATGCGAGAATGATGCTACACAAGTGCATTATGAACACGAATTCAAGGTGATTATGCATCATGACATGCAATGCTACACCATAAGCAAAATAACATTTTTGACATATAAACAATGCATGGACATATGCAACAACACACAACTAAATGAAACAAGATTATCGTATCAAGTTTTATTGGCCTGAGGTCGGCAAAGACCAAGCTCCCTTCTAAGTGTTGAAAACCTGTCATTACATAAGGGCTTGGTAAAGATATCAGCAGTCTGATTCAATGTATCAACAAAATGCAGTTCAAAGTTTTTCTTACCGACCTCATCTCTAATGAAGTGATGCCTAATCTCAATATGCTTAGTCTTAGAGTGCTGGACTGGATTTTTGGCAAGGTTGATAGCACTAGTGTTATCACACAGAATCGGGACACAACCAAGATCCACCAAGTAGTCTTAGAGTTGGTGTTTAATCCACAACACTTGGGTGCCACAGCTCCCCGCAGCAACATATTATGCCTCCGCAGTTGAGAGGGCTACCGAGTGTTGTTTCTTGGAAGCCCAAGAAACTAGACACCCGCCTAGAAACTGGCAATAGCCACTAGTACTCTTACGATCCAGCTTGCATCCAGCGTATTCCGCATCAGAATAAGATATAAGAGTTAAATCACATGATGACGGATACCACAATCCCAAATCTTGAGTGCCGACAAGATATCGAAGGATACGTTTGACGGCAGTCAAATGGGATTCTCTAGGACTAGCTTGAAATCTAGCACAAAGGCAAACACTAAACTGGATATCTGGTCGGGATGCAGTCAAATAAAGCAAAGAACCAATCATTCCTCTATAGACCTTTGCATCCACCAATTTACCATTTTCATCCGAATCCAGTGAAGTTGAGGTGCTCATAGGAGTTGCAATGATTTTGCTGTTTGCCATGTCAAATCTTTTTAATAGCTCTTTAATGTATTTGGCTTGACTTATGAAGCACCCATCGTCTCCTTGGTTGACCTGCAAACCGAGAAAGAATTGAAGTTCTCCCATTAGGCTCATCTCAAATTCGCTAGTCATGAGGTTAGTAAATTCCTCACACATTTCAGATTTTGTAGAACCAAACACAATGTCATCAACATAAATTTGAACAATCAAGATGTTCTTACCTTGCTTCTTGGTGAAGAGTGTTTGATCTACCTTACCTCGTGTGTACCCTTTTTCAATGAGGAATGAGCTTAGCCTTTCATACCAAACTCTTGGTGCTTGCTTAAGTCCATAGAGCGCCCTGTCTAGTTTGTATACAAAATCTGCATTGTTAGAATTCTCAAAGCCAGGGGGCTGCTCAACATAGACTTCTTCTTTGATCAAGCCATTCAAGAAGGCACTTTTGACATCCATTTGATAAAGCTTTAGTCTAAGGGAGCATGCAAAGGCAAGTAGAATTCTGATGGCTTCGAGTCTAGCAACAGGGGCATAAGATTCATCAAAGTCTACCCCAAACTCTTGATTATACCCTTGAGCCACCAATCTAGCCTTATTTCTTATTATCTTGCCATCCTTACTTAGTTTGTTCCTAAAAACCCATTTAGTGCCTATTACAGATTGTGATGAAGGTCTAGGAACAAGATGCCAAACTTTGTTTCTTTCAAACTGGTTTAACTCGTCTTGCATGGAATTTATCCAGTTTTCATCTTTTAAGGCTTCATCAATATTTTTGGGTTCATGCTGCGAGACAAGAGCAAGTTGATCTAATTCTTCCACAATTTTAAAATGTGACCTAGTTCTAGGTGGGTCATTCAAGCTACCAATGACATTCTCCAAGGGATGATCCTTAAGAATTCTAATATTTGTAGAATCGTTACCTTTTCCTGGAGCTTGATCCCTTGCATTGCTTGATTCGGCTAGGTCATCATCTTCTTTTATTTCTTCTTGTGGAGGATCACTCTTGTCCTTTATGCTTAGGAATTCCCCATCTTCATCGTTTTTCCTGCAAGAGTTATCATTGTTAGAATCATGATATTCATCAAAGGAAACATGGGGTGATTCTTCCACAGTTTGATTTTTGATATTGTAAATTCTATAAGCCCTAGATCTATCAGAATATCCAAGGAATATACCTTCATCGCTCTTGGGCTCGAATTTATCTAAGTCTCTTTTGTCATTGTTGTGAATGAAGCATTTCGATCCAAACACTTTCATATGTAAGAGAGAGGGCTTTTTACCTTTTAGCAACTCATAAGGAGTCTTTTTGGTGTGTGGCCTTACCATAGAGCGGTTGATAATGTAACATGCCGAGTTTACCGCTTCAGCCCAAAATCTCCTTGGAAGTTACCGTTCAGCAAGCATGGTTCTTGCCATCTCTACAAGTGTTCGGTTTCTCCTTTCAACTACACCATTTTGCTCCGGTGTTCTTGGTGAAGAGAATCGGTGTGAAATGCCTTCAGCCCTGCAAAGATTATAGAAATCAGCATTCTCAAATTCACCACCATGATCAGATTGAATCTTGAAATTTTTAAACTCACCGTCCTGCTTTATCTTCATGTAGAGTGCCTGAAACTCATCAAAAGCATCATTTTTGTGTGTGAGAAAGAAAACCCATGTGAACCTAGAGAAGTCATCCACCAAGACATATCCATATTTTCTACCACTTAAGCTAGCAGTTCTGGTTGGGCCAAACAGGTCCATATGAATTAGCTCGAGTGATTTGGATGATGTATTTTCAGATTTTCCCTTGAATGATTTTCTAGTTTGTTTACCTAGGGCACATGCATCACACAATTTGTTTTCTTGTTTAAAGGATAGTTCAGGCAAACCTTTCACCATTGAATGCTTTAACAATTTATGTAAGACATTGTAGCTAGCATGTCCTAGTCTACGATGCCATAACCAAGCAATTTCTGATTTTGGAGCAGCAAGACAAAGGTTTGAATAAGCAGGATCATCTAAGTCAATCATGTAAACATTGTTGACTCTCTTACCAAAGAATTTTATCTTGTCAGATTTTGGTTCAAGGATTTTACATTCAAGAGAATCAAACAACACTTTGTGACCTTTATCACACAATTGACTTATGCTGAGCAAGTTATATTTCAATCCTTCAACTAACAACACGTTACAAATGGAGTTGGAGAGGTTCTTACCTACATTACCTGTTCCAATGATTTTTCCCTTGTTGTTCCCTCCAAATGTGACGTGTCCTCCTTCCTTTTCCTCTAAGAGATAAAATTTTGATTTGTCTCCAGTCATGTGTCTTGAACAGTCGCTATCAAGGTACCACCTGTTATGCATGGCTGCAAGACATTCCTGCACAAGCAATTAAGCAATGGTGTTTGGAACCCAACCAAATTTGGGTCCCTTCAAACTTTTCAGAATTTCAAAACATGAAACCATTTATTTTGGAATCCAAACCTTCTTAACATTCATGCTTTGTTTGCTTGGAGCAGGAAATTGGTTTTTCTTTTCAGCTTTGACATTCACATTTTGTTTAGAAGCTCTTTGTTGAATTTTGTGGAAGTTTGAGAAAGTTTGCTTCTTAAACCATTGAGGCCGTTGGTTGGTTTTGGGTTGAAAGTGTTTGTTTTGCCACCTAGGGGATTGAAACTTATAGGATTGCTGAATACATGAATCACAATTTCCCCAAAAGTATGGTGGTGGCCTATATGAGTGTGCAATCCAATTGTGGTGAAATCTGGAAGGTTGAGCATGCAATGGCCAAGGAAGTGTTGACCTATGCTGTGGGGAAGATCGACCTATCTTAGGCTTTTGGACAGACTTTTTGGGAATTTCAGTTATTACCTCTTCAATCTTTTCTTTTCCTTTGGATGTTATTTTTGAGGTTCAAGCATCAGAAGAGGAAACAAATGTGACTGTTTTTAACCCAATTGGCCTTTTGTTTGTAGGTTCAAAACCTAACCCTTCCTTGTTGAAGTTCATTCTAGTACCTAGCAATGCATCTAGGTTTTCTCTTCCATCCACAAATTTTTCTAGAGATTGTTGTTTGTCCTTCAACTCTTTTTGTAGGTTTTCAATATTTTGAAGAAGTTGAATGTTGACTTGTTTGACAGCTTCATACTTTTCATTGCTCAATTTACTATCTTTTTCATAGCTTTGCATTTTGAGCTTTATGCTATCAATCTCATTTCTCAAATTTTCATTTTCAGTTTCCAAGTCAGCCATTTCTTTTCTTCCTTCTTCCAAATCTTCAATCATTTTCTTAAGATCTTCAATTTCAGTTTCAAGACGAGCATTCTTATCATCCTTGTCATGATCATGCACAAAAGAATTGATTTTCTTTTTCAATGATCTATTTTCCTTTTTGTACATTTCATATTTTTCCATGAGTTGTATATATGCATCCTCCCAATCATCAATTGTATAATCTTCAAATGGAGAATTTACCTCAGTTTCTTCATCACCTTTGGCCATAAGGCAGAAATCTTCTTTTTCTTTATCCGAGGAGCTAGTTCCGTCATCACTTTCCTCTTCATCGCTCCACGTGGACACCATGGCCTTGTTCTTCTTCTTGCCCTTCCATTTGTCGGCCTTTTTGAATCTGTCGGGACAATCATTCTTGAAATGTCCTGGTTTATTGCAAGAATAGCAAATGATTTTATCAGGTTTCTTAAAGTTTTCAGAATTAGACTTGAAACCATTTCTTACCTTTGACCTTCCTCTCATGAAGCTCTTACCTTCCTTTCTCAGGAATTTCTTGAACTTACGTGTGAGCATGGCTACATCATCCTCTTCTTGCTCACTTGCCGAATCCTCACCTTCATCGGAAGAGCCTTGACGGCTGGGTCCTGCTTTAAGAGCTAGGGACTTTTTCTTAGGTGCCTCAGCCTCTTTGTTCTTGAGGTTGATCTCATAGGTCATCAATGACCCAATGAGTTCATCTACCTTGGTAGTTGCGAGATCTCTTGATTCTTCAACCACGGTAGCCTTTGTGTGCCATGCTGGAGTCAGTGATCTGAGAATCTTTCTTACAATTTCCTGTTCTGAATATTTCTTTCCCAAATCAGTCAAACTGTTAGTAAGCACAGTTAATCAAGCATACATATCTTGAATTGATTCATCAGGCTTCATGCGGAACATTTCATATTCAGAAACTAAAATATTGGCTTTTGTTTCTCGTACCTGAGACGTTCCTTCGTAGATTACCTCTAATTTATCCCACATTAGTTTTGCAGATGCGCAGGTAGCCACTCTTGAGAATTCTACTGGATGGAGTGAGCATTGCATGATGTGTTTAGCATTCCAATTGACAGTGGATTGCCGTATCTGTTCTTTAGTCCACAAGTCCTCATTATCTGTAAGCTCATACGGACTTTTGCTGATCACTCGCCAAAGTTCGTAGTCTTGGGCGCGAATAAACACCTGCATGCGATGTTTCCAATAAGGATAGATAGTTCCAGTAAAGTAAGGAGGCCTATTCACAGCATGTCCTTCGGGTAGAAAACCCTTGGACGCTGATCCACCATTTCCCTCAAGGTCGTTGGACCCCATAATGAGAGATTAGGCTCTGATACCACTTGTTGTGTAGTGGACAGCGGATCTAGAGGGGAGGGGTGAATAGATCAGCCCCACTTTTTGCAATGCGGCCCTCTAAACAGCTAGTTAAAATGAATTACAGCGGAATAGAAACTAGCTTCCAAGTATGCTATGATTCACTTAGCAAGATAAGCAAGATATATAATAATTCGATCCTAAGCATGCACCTAGAACGATTCAATCACACAAGCAAACCACGCTAGACAGGATTTTTAAGGTGGTTCGGACTGAATCCTCAGCCCTACGTCCACCCCTCACCAAAACCCGGTGAGGCTTCACTTGTGCAGCGCACCAAACCGCAAATCGGAAACTACCGATTGCCTTCCTACTCACCACCTGGTAGGGACGTCAACTGTAAATTGGAACACCCTCCAATTGCCTTCCTACTAACCACCGGTAGGGATGAATCACACTTTCAATTTTTAAACAATAATGAAAATGAAACAAATGTGAAGGAACTAAAACAAGAGATTGAGTTATGAGTGAAAATGAATTGGCCCTTGTATGAAATGTTGATCAGCAACAAGGCTCCTCTTGGCTTCAACTCAATCTTCTTGATTCACCCTTGATTGGATGAATGTTCTTCACGGAGTACTGTTCACGTAACAGTACCTCTTCCTTCAATTCTTCTCTCTTGATCTTCTCTTTGAACTTCTTTGAATGAATGAAGGAGATGATGAAGCTACCTTGAATCTTGATTGCTTCTTTAGCTTCTAGGAGTTTGAATGCTTGAAATATCACCTTGAATGAACTTGAAAGAACTTGAATGGATGAAGATGATTTCCCTTGAAGAACTTGAATCAGACCGGCTTCCTTGGATCACTTTGATAGCCTTGCTTTGATGTAATCTTCCTTGAAGATTGCTGGCTTTGATTTGAGCTTGATTCCCCTTTGATTGGATGAAGAACACCTTCACGAACTACTGTTCACGTGAACAGTAGCTCGTCTCCAAGCTCTCTTGCAACCTCCCTTGCAGCCACCCTTGTAACTCCTTGAAGCCTTAGGGTTTCCAACCCTCTTGTATTGGTTTTATAGACCTTGAATGGTCTATGGACAAGCCTTAGACCAGATCCACAATTTGTGGGTGATTAGGTGACTTTTGGATTAAAGAAATCCATGTAGAATGGCCCTTTTCGAAGTTGGAAACAAAGTCAAAAATGAAGGCTCGTGGCTGGCGATCGACCTGCAGCTCCTGGCGGTCGACCGCCACTGAAACACCTGCAACCGGGCGATCCCTGGGAAATCCGGTCGACCGCCACTGGCTGGCGGTCGACCGCCACTGAAAAACGTGCAACCTTGGCAGTCCCTGGCTGGGGCGGTCGACCGCCCCTGTGCTGGCGGTCGACCGCCAGCAGGGCAGAGCCCGGGTCACCCTGGGTCGGTCCGTTGGCCGCATCAGCTCTGTCGCTTGAGTCCGTTAGTCGTCCGTTCATGTCTGTGACATCTACCTTGATTGTCTTGAAGTTTTATTACTGAGTCTTCAAGCCAAATTTTGTTCCGGGGGCTCCGCCCCCGGAAACCCCCGCAAGGGGCGCTGCCCCCTTGACCCCCGCGACCTGACCGCGCAGGTCGATCCGCGTGCGAGGGCGCAACATTGAGCTTTCATGTGCATATCTGTCATGAACAAAACATCACATATGTCAGTCATAAGATAGTGAAAAAGAACAATGACTTATAGTGTTTAGCCATTATCAAAACCAAGAATACCGAATGACTCATATGATCATAGATTGATGTCGAATGACCTAATTGATCACATGATGACTCAAATGACTACAGGGGCACAACAACATTCCCCCGCAGAGATGATGAGCGCCCGGGTAAATCTTCAAAGGGCATTAGCGGAGACGTCGATTGGTGCGCCCGGAAGGCAAAATATGTGGACGATTGGAACAAGAAAGGTCGGGCCATAAAGGATCAAGCAGACAACGACGAGGCCTACTCCCAGCGGTACGTCGACCAGGTGTTTCGAGGCACCCGACGACTGGTATGAACTTCTAAACTCAAAACCCTTATCTATTTCAATTAAATTTCTATATGCCCTGACATTGTTTTCTAAATGCAGCTAGACCCACAGGGACGGATAGCCGAGCTCGAGGGACTCCTCCATGCCACCATCAAGCAGCGGGATGAGTACCGGGCTGCCTTGGAGCTCTTGGTGAGTTTCCCTAAACATTAGACTTAAATGCTTATGCTTATGATGCCATTTTGACTGACTTTGACTTCTAAATGCAGCGGGCCTAGAGAGCCCAAAGAGCAGGACTGGATGCACCGTCCTCGTCGTCACAGCCTGTCGGTGGCAGAGTTGAGCAGGATGCAGAGTTTGCTCGGGCGGTAGCTCGGGCCGAGGAGGCGGAGACCACCCTCGCAGGGCGGGTATGAATCTAAACCTAAATGTTTCTTTAGACTTAAATGCTTTTGATTTATGCAAATGCCTAATGGACTGACTATGCAAAATGCGAAAATGTAGGCGAGAGAGCTGACCGCAGCGGTGGCCGAGGCAGACCATGCTCGAGCGGAGGCAGAGTGACTTCGGGCAGAGGTTGCCCGATTGAGCATGGGATTAGCATACTTGGAGCACTACCGGACCGAGGCACGCGAGGCTCGTCACTAGGCCTATGACATGAAGATCGAGCTACAGACCATGGAGCAGACCGTGCGGATGATGGGCCGAGGACCGGAGCGGAGCGCCTCCCAGAGTGGAGCACGGAGGAGCGTCGCCGCGAGCAGATCAGTAGTAGACTTCCTCGTCAGTTCCTCCGGCCAGCGGAGGAATGAGGAGGCGGAGCAGAGGCAGCAGCGAGAGGAGGGGAGCGTCTCCATAGCCCCACCAGCGAGGAGACCTGAGGGTGCTGGTAATAGCGACGGCCTGGGTGAAAAACCGGCCGAGTGATCTGTTTTTCTTTCTTCTTGACACCCACACTTGTACATGACTTATGTGAATGAAATGGAATGATAGAAATAATGAAAATTCTTTTTTGTGTTTTGTTTATAATATGTGGATGAATGTGAAAAATGAATGAATGTATGGATGTGTGAATGAAATGGATGTGAATGTGTGGATGAATGTAAATGAAGGTGTAAATGAATGAAAACAGGGGACAAAGTGTAAGACTGGCAGGTTAGACCAAAGGATGATGGAAAGAACAAAAACCTGTAGCAGAAGGTGTGACGGTCAAATGGTGGAGCATCAAGTCCATGTAATGCATCAAGATTAGGCCGTCAGAGATGATAGAGCGAAAGTGGACTGAAAACTTGTTGCAGGAAATATGACGGTCCAATGGTGGAGCGTCAGGTTATGTAATGCATCAAGATTAGGCTGTCAGAGATAACAGAGCGAAAGTGGACTGAAAACTTGTAGCAAGAAATGTGACGGTCCAATGGTGGAGCGTCAGGGAGCTGTGGCGGTCCTACGATGAACCGTCAGAGCAAAAACTGTAATCCGAGACGGATTCTACCGTGAGAGCCCGAAATCGAGGCAAGGAGACCTTAATCCACACTAGAACCCTCCTAGGTTTATGACAAGGCTTTCTAACCCAAATCTTATCATTCTAGCACCAAAATCAAGCCTTTATAAGTCAGGAACAAGCCCAAAAAATGTAGCTTTCATTAATTCTCTGCTTCAAGGGCTAAAAACTTCATCAAAAGGCAAGGAACCCCATGAAAAGAAGCTCCGGAGAGATGGGCATGGAGGAGAGGGTCTACACCGGTCCCAAAGAAGCTAAGAGAGAACATGGGGAGCTGCAAAGATTGACATCCATCCACAAGCATCAGAGCTCAAGTGCCTAAAGAGTGGTAAGTTCCAATTGAATTCTAAAAGTTCATTAACTTCTACACTTTCCATGCTTCTTATGATTCTTCTCTCTTTCTCCTTCTCTTTTCCTTTTCTCTCTAGCCTTTGCCTGGCCCAAGGTGTTATTCCAACTTAAAGTGGGTGGCTCCCATGGTCAAAGAACTCCCATTATAAGTCTTGTCGATCCTTAGGGCGTGGCACCTCCAACCTTTATTAGTTTTGGCCAAAAACTTCCAGAAATTGTCCTTAGATTGGGCAAGCTTTTCAACCCTCATAGAACTATGGCATCCCCAAACACACACCTTCCTTTTCCCTTCCTTCGAAGCTACAGTCCTATTGGAGGAGGTAGAGACCTACCTAGCCCTTGCTAAGACTAAGGTGGGGGATGAAGATCTAGTGTGCCATACGGTTGAACTCGTTGACCCATCCTTGATTCTAAGTGATTTCATTCAAAACCGGAAGGACGTGAGGACCATGATCAGCCCATGCCATATTCACTTGATACCTATGGCTCAATGGATAGTCTCTCATTGTAAAAACAAGTGGGAAAGATATGAAGCCATTGCCAAAGCCGTGCCGATTTGCTTATGTGGGGTCTTCCTCTTCACCACCACCAACCACCTCCTAGATATCCAAAACCTTAGCATCATCAGTGGGTTGTGGCGGGGTTTGTCAATTTCTCAAGCAGTTCTTTCATACCTATATGAAGGACTTAGCTCAGCTTGCTTAGGAGGACCTCTATTCGGCTCAATGATACTCCTTGAGTGTTGGATGGGCGTGAGAATCAAGTTCCAATCCAAGGAGGACATACCTTCAGCCAGCCAGATCTTCGGGAGCCACCCTTTGCTCTTTATTGGAGGTGCCTTTGGGTTCTCTTCACAGGTTGAATGCCGGACGGCGGACAAGAAAACGCGGGATGATTAGCGCCTCTTCCTCAACACCTTGCCAATAGAGAAGTTCATGATGCGTCCAAGAGTTCTTCAGAGCACCTTGCTCAAGGTACCATGGCCACCAGGTCTTGATCTACAGCTAGTGGGAAACACCACCATGGCGATCTACAACCCACACCGGTGCTATCTTCAGATCGGGCTACCCCGTACCGTAGTTCCTGCACCATCGCATTTCCCTCCCCTTCAAGCTAGAAAGATGGGGACCGAGGAGGATGAGAGAGCAGTCCGGAGCGCCCTGACCATGTGGGAGATCACCAAAGTGCACCCGTGGCAAGAAGAGGTGGAAGAAGATGATGAGGGACGCCGTGGCTATGTGAAGGAATTACGCAAGATCCGACCTCTTACGAATAGAAAATTGAATGTAGCTTGAATTTTCCTGAATGTAATGACAATTGAAGTTTACCAACAAATCTTATGTGTCATTGAATTCAATTGAATGACATGGAAGTGCATTAAATTGATGGAATATAAATTTGATGATTGATTGGACCCAAATGTCCTTCGAAAACGGAGCTTCTGGTGGATGTAACAGTCCTGCACAGGGCCGCCACAACTCTCTGACGGTCTCACGATGAGCCGTCAGAATAGATGAATTCAGAAAACTAAGTTTTCCATCCTCGGGAAGGTATAATGGTCTAATCATGGGCAGCCAAAGTGAAGTGACGGTCTAGTGTAGACGCGTCAGGGAGAGTTTACTAAGAACAGATGAGTTTCAACCTTCGGGAGAAGGTGACGGCCTAACTATAGAGCCCCAAAATTTATAAAAAAGTAATTTCTAGTTATTTAAATAATATTCTGGCATTAATTGGGCTAAATAATCAATATAAGGTCAAAATTGTGTTAATCAATTAACCCAACCCACTTAATTAAAGTCTAAAAGGTTTTTAACTCGGGCCCATTAAGTTAGGCCCATATTCTAGAAGGTATTTAAGCCTATCCACGAATATTAAGGATAAATACTAATAATATAAGATAATGATTTAGATAATTAACAAAAGAGTTTTTATAAATTAAACTCTAAGCTACGATGACTGTAACGGTCTATCGTAAGACCGCCACAGCCATGTAACACATGGGCACTCGACCGTTACATCCTGTTAGTTCCGTAAATAAAGGGACTCATGAGGAGATTGGAACTTGATGTTCCTATCCACTATGGATCGACTTGGGAAGGATTGTAAAAACTCTAAGGACTCTTAGAGATTAGGATTTGATGAAATAAGGACTCTAAACTCGATCTAATCCTCAAACCCTAGCCTAAACTCTATAAATAGGGCATAGTTCTGAACTGTGCGACCCTTACTTTTTGGACGTAAAGAAGCAAGGTAAGGAGTCATTATCTCAGGTAAGTTCTTTAGAATAATTTTTTTACAATACTTTAGACTAACTCCCCTCCGAATTTCACATCTTTAGGTCAAGAGGGTGTGGAGTTAGAGCCTAAAGAAGTTGTTAAAAAAGTCACAAGAGAAGGAAGGGATCTAGGGCAAGGTTTTCAACCAAATTCAGAAACTACAGTCTAAGTAAGAGGTAGGTTATCTCATGAACGGTAAAAAAATAGCATGATAGGACTAAAATCCCTCTGGTTTGATTGAATTCCATGCATTATAGAGCATTGATTTCATGTTTTATTTGTTCTATGCACATCATGCACCTCTTAGCCAAATTAAGAAATTAAAACATGACTATTCATCTATTCATGATTACCTATGCATGTAGATGGCCTTACTTCGTTAACATGACTAGAAACTCATCATGTTTTGATAAAAGACATGATGTGATTTGATCTCTTAGTTTCTATGATTGTTTTCTGTGAGCAGATACTGTAACGCACTAGCATAGGACCGTCACTTTCAAGTAACGGCCCTACTACAGACCGTTACAAACTCTGTAGTATTTGAATTGCACTGTTGTTTCTAACGCATTTGGACAGACGCGTTACAATCATGTAACGGCTGGGTCCTGACCGTCACTTTCACTGTGACACCCCATCTCCAGACCGTTATATCCTGTGTTCTGTCAACCCTATGACTGAATACAACCTGCCAATCTTATTATGGTTAAAGCCTAGTTACTTAAGTTTTAAACCTAATCATGTGATTTTAAGGATATTTGATTATTCATGATAGGTATTGCATGTTTTGTCATCACTTCTACTTAAGTTATGTTAAACCAAATTCTATAGTTTTGTACTATAAAGCATGACTTTTTAACATTGTATTGACGGAGTTTTTATCAAGATTTTCACATTGATTATACATATCTCTCTCTGTCAATAGAGTCAATTCTATAAGTACATGGCACATATTCCGGTATATTGTCATTAGTTCACACTTTGCACTATAGGAACACAATCTTGGACATGAGGACCTCTCTATTGGATAATCCTTCCAATGGACTAGGAAATCATTGTTTCAAGGCCTCCGTAATTCTCCGCGAGCCTGGATTCCCACTAGGACGCCGAGTTAGTTGTACCAATGAAAGCCCATTAATTAGAACACTCTATCGTGGTTTTGATTCTTGAAATGTAACGGCCTTGAACTAGACCGTCAGGCTCACGTAACGGCCCAGGGCCAGACCGTCACATTCCTCTGAGTCTATTTTTATCTTTCTAAACTCGGATCACTTTAACGGCCCATTACTGGCGCGTTACATAATGTAACGGCCTAGCATATGACCGTTACATAGCTTGTTTATGTTAACCCAAGGTTTGACCAAGGGTTGATATTCCTATGATTCTAGACAAACCTTGATGATCTAGAGCTTGTCATATTGCTTAAATTGATCTAAAAGAAATGGAAGTTAAGGAAAATACCGTTATGCTGTCGATTTATTCTATAAGCATAACTTA
This sequence comes from Amorphophallus konjac, assembly GCA_022559845.1. NCBI lineage: Eukaryota > Viridiplantae > Streptophyta > Magnoliopsida > Alismatales > Araceae > Amorphophallus > Amorphophallus konjac. Next base: position 125,811,081 of record CM040126.1, on the reverse strand, counting down.
GTTAAAATATCATTCTTGATCTCATATATTCAAAATTGAAGCATTCATTCATTGATTATTGTTATCATGGAATTATTGGAAGTGCTATATTCTTGGCCATACTTTATTGTTATATTGCGTGGAAGTAGCTTAATTTATAACTGAAGATGCGATCGAGCACTGATTGTGTTCAAGGGCTCTATGCTAGTCCCCTCGGCTGACTGCCGAAAACATACTATTTTATAAACCATGGGGTATGATGCTACTGGCGTCGCATTGCGCTGGGAGTACTATTTCTGTAAATAAGTGAAGATCCACGGCACGTCATGACATTCTTGCTTGACATTCCACAGAAATTCACAAAGCACTTGCTCTTAAGCATAAGATGCTAAAGTGAGGAATAGTACTCATTCTTGTTCATGGAAGGCCAATATCATGTTCTTGTTATATTCTTGCTAGCTCATTCTTGACCATTCTATCTTACATGGTTATCTTGTTTCTATTGATTTAATCGCATGATTGATTCGCATTGCATGATTTTACCTTATTTCTTTAGAGCTAAAATGATAATTACTTAAATAGTGCCTTCATGTTGATGCGAAGATACCTACTGGGCAAGTGTGCTTATGACCTATTTTCCAATGTTTTTCAGGAGATGGAAATAGTTCGGATTCGGATTCGGGCTATACTAGTAGTGGATCCGGAAGCGAGTGAAAGTGTTATAAAGATGAGAGTGAAGACTTAGGAAGTCTATAATGTCTAGATTGAGTCAATGTAATTTTTCTATTTCTTGAGTCTAGTAGAATGGAAATCAAATTAGTGATTGTATCTTGAATATTGATCATTTATGAAATAAAATTGGAGTTTGAATATTATTGTACAATTGCATTTATTTATGTGATTGTCTTGCGCTCTGATTGATTCTTGCTTGCAAGAGGCTTACCATGCCGGCTGTTCGCGCTCCTCGAGCGAGTCTTCCGCTGTAATAAAGGCTCGGGGCGTGACAGTTAAGTTGGTATCAGAGACTAAGTCTCAGGACTTAAGGAAAAGAGACATGTCATAGGATAAGCCCAAGGTTAAGGACCCCTACCTATGAACTAAGGAAAAAATTCCACGCCCATGTGAGGATTGGGTTGAACCCGGGATAAGATAGCTAATTAGTTTAAGAATTGTTTTGATTCATTCCAATTTCATGAGAAATAACAAGTTGTTATTTTCTCTCAGGTACCTTAATTTCCAAATGGCTCATCGTGTAGATTGGGATGGTATGCAACAAACTGTTTCCGGCCTCACCCAGGCATTGCAAACTATAGCACAAGGTGGTGCAGGGGCAAGGGCAGGAGACCTTCATCGCAATTTCGGAGTCTAAATCCTCCGCGTTTCTATGGATCTTCCAATCCAGACGAAGCAGAAAATTGGATCGACGAGATGAATAGGATATTTGATGTTATTCAATGCACTGATCAGGAGAAAGTCCGTCTAGCTACGTTCCAATTAAACAAGGATGCTCGCACTTTATGGAAATCGGTTCCGGCACCTCCAGCCGATGCGCCACATACATGGAATGTTTTTCTCACTTTATTCCGTGCCAAATATTTCTCCGAGCATGTAAAGGAAAGGAAGGCTATGGAGTTTGCCTCCCTTCGTCAAGGGATGATGTCCGTGGCAGAATATGAGTTGCAGTTTTCAAGACTAGCACCGTATGCACCACATTTGATTAGTACAGACTTATTAAAAGTAAACCGATTTATGGACGGGTTACGGCCCGGTTTCATTCAACAACTGGGGACACAGAATATCCGCACTTATGCGGAGATGGTTCAAAGGGCATATTTATGCGAGAGGACCTTAGAGAAGGTCGAAAGGTTGAAAGGAAAGGGAGAAGAATCTAGCCGGCGCTCTGATCGACATTATAAGAAGGAAAAGTTCAGCATCACGGAACCATACAAAAGCCGTGATAATAAGAAAAGATCAAGGAACGGGAATGGTGGAAATTCTCAAAAGAGTAGTAAAAAGGTGAAGGAAGAAAAGGAGCAAGTTGCCTCAGCATGCACCTTTTGTGAGAAATTCGGCCACTCGGCTGAAGAATGCTGGAAGCGCCTAGGTGCTTGTTTGCGCTGTGGAAGTAGGGAGCATCGTGTGCCAGATTGCCCCCTTATGAAAGACCAACCAAATAATGGAGGACGTAGGAGGCAGGCCCGCCTCAATGTAGTTATAGATGAAGAAGAAGCGCCTAGGGATCAAAATGATGGGCTCATAGAAGGTACTCTTCAAATCTGTTCTCGTCCTGCATTCGTGCTATTTGATACTGGTGCTTCTCATTCTTTTATCTCCACCACTTTTGTAAAAACCTTACCAACTACATCAGTTCCCCTACCTTCAGATCTCGCTATTACTACACCTTTAGGATCTGGAACTAAGCTTGCCAACTATTATCCTGATTGTGAGGTAGTGGTAGAAGGACACAATCTCCCCGTAAACTTAGTATGCCTTGACATGAAAGGATACGATGCCATTTTAGGGGTAGATTGGCTTGTAGACCATGATGCTTACATCAACTATCGAAATAGGATTATATCTTTCCGAAAACCCGGTCTTCCAAGATTTTCTTTTTTCGGCATCAAATACAAGAAGCATCCTACCATTATATCTTCTCTACACGCTTGTAAACTTATCTCGCAATGATGTAAAGCTTTTTTTGCTTCAGTCATTGTCACCGAATCTAAGGAAATTATCCTAGCAAACATTCCTATTGCAAATGAATTCCCGGACGTATTCCCATCTGAACTACCTAATTTACCACCCGAGAGGGAAGTAAACTTTACCATTGACCTCATTCCAGGTGCAACACCTGTTTCTATAGCCCCTTACAGGATGTCCCCCACAGAACTCAAAGAATTAAAGAAGCAATTACAGGGACTTCTAGATAAGGGTTTTATCAGACCTAGCACATCCCCTTGGGGTGCGCCGGTTCTATTTGTCAAGAAGAAGGATGGTTCTCTCAGGTTATGCATTGACTACCGGCGATTGAATCAACTTACAATCAAGAACAAATACCCATTGCCGCGTATTGATGAGATCTTCGATCAACTTTCGGGAGCAGAATATTTTTCTAAGATTGACCTAAGATCAGGTTATCATCAACTTAGAATCAAAGAAGAGGACATTTACAAATCGGCTTTTCGAAGTCGTTATGGCCACTATGAATTCGTGGTAATGCCGTTTGGGTTAACTAATGCCCCAGCAGCATTCATGCAACTTATGAACAGTGTCTTCCAGCCATATTTAGATCAGTTCATCGTCATCTTCATCGATGATATCCTGATATACTCCAAGACAAAAGAAGAACATGAAGAACATCTAAGGATAGCTTTGCAAACACTTAGAGAACATAAGCTATATGCCAAACTCAATAAGTGTGTATTCTGGCTCAAGGAAGTCTCATTCTTAGGCCACATTATTTTAAAAGAAGGTATTGCTGTGGACCCTTCTAAGGTAGAAGCTGTCAGAGATTGGAGCCGACCAACGACTATATCTAAAGTTAGAAGCTTTTTGGGTCTAGCAGGTTATTATAGAAGGTTCATAAAGGACTTTTCAAAGATCGCGGTTCCTTATACTAGACTTACCAGAAAAGAAAATCCTTTTATCTGGTCGAAGGACTGTGAAAAGAGTTTTCAAAATCTTAAGAATCATCTTACAACAGCCCTTGTTTTGTCATTACCAATAGAGGGTGCTGGATTCGAAGTATATACGGATGCATCTGGAATTGGCTTAGGATGTGTCCTATGCAAGATGGAAAGGTGATTTGCTATTCTTCAAGACAATTGAAACGTCACGAAGAAAATTATCATGTACATGATTTAGAATTAGCAGCAGTTATTTTCGCCTTGAAAATTTGGCGTCATTATCTTTATGGAGAAAAGTTCACTGTCTATTCGGACCATAAGAGTTTGAAATATTTATTTTCTCAAAAAGAGCTTAACATGAGGCAGAGGAGATGGTTGGAATATCTTAAAGACTTCGATTTTGCTATTCAATATCACCCTGGCAAGGCAAATGCTGTAGCAGATGCACTCAGCAGGAAACCAATTGGTACATTATCAAGTCTCATGATTAGTATGACTAACCTTGTTCCTCAATTTGCTCAATTGAATCTAGATGTTGACATTAAGGAAGATAATTGTTTCATGGCAAATATCCGAGCTCAACCAACATTGATTGAGGATTTGGCCAAGTTACAAGAGGATGACCCAATTTTACTGGAAATTAAGGCCAATATTGAACAAAGACCGGATTTTTCTATATCGGAAGATGGAAGAATGCTATTCAAGGGCCGAATGTGTATACCCGATCATGAAGATACAAAGAAATTGATCTTAGAAGAAGCACATAAATCAAAGTATACCATTCATCCAGGAGGTACAAAAATGTATCAGGATCTCAAAAGAAACTTTTGGTGGCCCAATATGAAGAGGGAAGTAGCTGACTTCGTATCTCGGTGTCTCACATGTCAACAAGTGAAGGCGGAACATTTCAGACCCGCAGGTAAATTACATCCCTTAAGTATCCCGGAATGGAAATGGGAGAGTATAGGAATAGATTTCATTATGGGACTACCTAAGACAAGAGGTGGACACGATGGAATATGGGTAATTATAGACCGATTGACTAAATCTGCACATTTTATACCAATAAAAAGTCGATGGTCTGTAGATATTCTAGCAGCACTATACATAAAAGAAATTGTCAAGTTACATGGAGTCCCTGTCGCTATTGTATCAGATAGAGATCCCCGATTCACATCACAATTCTGGAAGAGCCTACAACATTCACTTGGGACTAGATTGAATTTTAGCACCGCTTTCCATCCACAAACTGATGGTCAAATAGAAAGGATAAATCAAGTGGTAGAAGATATGCTCAGGGCTTGTGTCATTGATTTTGGAGGAAGTTGGCATGATCACTTACCTTTGGTAGAATTTGCATATAACAACAGCTATCAAGCAAGCATACAAATGGCACCTTTTGAAGCTCTATATGGGAAAAGTTGTCGATCACCAATATGTTGGAATGAAATAGGGGAAAGGCAATTTCTAGGCCCCGATGTAATCAGGGATTCTACAGAGAAAATCAAGCTTATTCAGGAAAGGATGAAAGTGGCACAAGATAGGCAGAAATCTTATGCTGACAATCGAAGGCGTGACTTGGAATTTCAAGTAGGAGAACATGTATATCTAAAGGTTTCTCCGGGTCGTGGTATTCGAAGATTTGGCATTAAAGGAAAGCTAACTCCAAGATTTATCGGTCCATTTGAAATCCTCGAAAGGATCGGTGAAGTGGCTTATAAATTGGCTTTGCCACCACAGTTAGCAGGAGTTCATGACGTATTTCACGTCTCGATGCTGAAGAAGTATGTGTATGATCCAGATCACATTATCACTTATGACAATCTAGAGATTCAGAAGGACTTGACATATGAACAAACACCAATAAAGATTCTGGATCGGGAAGTGCGTCAACTCAGAAATAAGGTCATTCCTATGGTGAAGATTCAATGGAAGAAAGTATGGCCTTATGAAGCAACATGGGAAATCGAATCAGCTATGAAGAAAAGATTCCCGGAATTATTTAATTGTAAGTACACTCTCGTCAATCCATGAATTGAATTTGGGGACCAAATTCTTCTAAGTGAGGGAGGGTGTAGAGCCCCAAAATTTATAAAAAAAATAATTTCTAGTTATTTAAATAATATTCTGGCATTAATTGGGCTAAATAATCAATATAAGGCCAAAATTGTGTTAATCAATTAACCCAACCCACTTAATTAAAGTCTAAAAGGTTTTTAACTCGGGCCCATTAAGTTAGGCCCATATTCTAGAATGTATTTAAGCCTATCCACGAATATTAAGGATAAATACTAATAATATAAGATAATGATTTGGATAATTAACAAAAGAGTTTTTATAAATTGAAACTCTAAGCTACGATGACTGTAACGGTCTATCGTAAGACCGCCACAGCCATGTAACGCATGGGCACTCGACCGTTACATCCTGTTAGTTCCGAAAGTAAAGGAACTCATGAGGAGATTGGAACTTGATGTTCCTATCCACTATGGATCGACTTGGGAAGGATTGTAAAAACTCTAACGACTCTTAGAGATTAGGATTTGATGAAATAAGGACTCTAAACTCGATCTAATCCTCAAACCCTAGCCTAAACTCTATAAATAGGGCATAGTTCTGAACTGTGTGACCCTTACTTTTTGGACGTAAAGAAGCAAGGTAAGGAGTCATTATCTCATGTAAGTTCTTTAAAATAAATTTTTTATAATACTTTAGACTAACTCCCCTCCGAATTTCACATCTTTAGGTCAAGAGGGCGTGGAGTTAGAGCCTAAAGAAGTTGTTGAAAAAGTCACAAGAGAAGGAAGGGATCTAGGGCAAGGTTTTCAACCAAATTCAGAAACTACAGTCTAAGTAAGAGGTAGGTTATCTCATGAACGACAAAAAAAACAGCATGATATGACTAAAATCCCTCTGGTTTGATTGAATTCCATGCATTATAGAGCATTGATTTCATGTTTTATTTGTTCTATGCACATCATGCACCTCTTAGCCAAATTAAGAAATTAAAACATGACTATTCATCTATTCATGATTACCTATGCATGTAGATGGCCTTACTTCGTTAACATGACTAGAAACTCATCATGTTTTGATAAAAGACATGATGTGATTTGATCTCTTAGTTTCTATGATTATTTTCTGTGAGTAGATACTGTAACGCACTAGCATAGGACAGTCACTTTCAAGTAACGGCCCTACTACAGACCGTTACAAACTATGTAGTATTTGAATTGCACTGTTGTTTCTAACGCGTTTGGACAGACGCGTTACAATCATGTAACGGATGGGTCCTGACCGTCACTTTCACTGTGACGCCCCATCTCCAGACCGTTATATCCTGTGTTCTGTCAACCCTATGACTGAATACAACCTGCCAATCTTATTATGGTTAAAGCCTAGTTACTTAAGTTTTAAACCTAATCATGTGATTTTAAGGATATTTGATTATTCATGATAGGTATTGCATGTTTTGTCATCACTTCTACTTAAGTTATGTTAAACCAAATTCTATAGTCTTGTACTATAAAGCATGACTTTTTAACATTGTATTGACGGAGTTTTTACCATGATTTTCACATTGATTATACATATCTCTCTCTATCAATAGAGTCAATTCTATAAGTACATGGCACATATTCCGGTATGTTGTCATTAGTTCACACTTTGCACTATAGGAACACAATCTTGGACATGAGGACCTCTCTATTGGATAATCCTTCCAATGGACTAGAAAATCATTGTTTCAAGGCCTCCGTAATTCTCCGCGAGCCTGGGATTCTCACTAGGACGCCGAGTTGGTTGTACCAATGAAAGCCCATTAATTAGAACACTCTATCGTGGTTTTGATTCTTGAAATGTAACGACCTTGAACTGGACCGTCAGGCTCACGTAACGGCCCAGGGCCAGACCGTCACATTCCTCTGAGTCTATTTTTATCTTTCTGGACTCGGATCACTTTAACGGCCCATTATTGGCGCGTTACATAATGTAACGGCCCAGCATATGACCGTTACATAGCTTGTTTATGTTAACCCAAGGTTTGACCAAGGGTTGATATTCCTATGATTTTAGACAAACCTTGATGATCTAGAGCTTATCATATTGCTTAAATTGATCTAAAAGAAATGGAAGTTAAGGAAAATACCGTTATGCTGTCGATTTATTCTATAAGCATAACTTAGTTCAAATATCATTCTTGATCTCATATATTCAAAATTGAAGCATTCATTCATTGATTATTGTTATCATGGAATTATTGGAAGTGCTATATTCTTGGCCACACTTTATTGTTATATTGCGTGGAAGTAGCTTAATTTATAACTGAAGATGCGATCGAGCACTGATTGTGTTCAAGGGCTCTATGCTAGTCCCCTCGGCTGATTGCCGGAAACATACTATTTTATAAATCATGGGGTATGATGCTACTGGCGTCGCATTGCGCTGGGAGTACTATTTCTGTAAATAAGTGAAGATCCACGGCATGACATGACATTCTTGCTTGATATTCCACAGAAATTCACGAAGCACTTGCTCTTAAGCATAAGATGCTAAAGTGAGGAATATGTGGCTTGCTAGTAAAACCTCGTTACATTCTTGTTCATGGAAGGCCAATATCATGTTCTTGTTATATTCTTGCTAGCTCATTCTTGACCATTCTATCTTACATGGTTATCTTGTTTCTATTGATTTGATCGCATGATTGATTCGCATTGCATGATTTTACCTTATTTCTTTAGAGCTAAAATGATAATTACTTAAATAGTGCCTTCATGTTGATGCGAAGATACCTACTGGGCAAGTGTGCTCATGACCTATTTTCCAATGTTTTTCAGGAGATGGAAATAGTTCGTATTCGGATTCGGGCTATACTAGTAGTGGATCCGGAAGCGAGTGAAAGTGTTATAAAGATGAGAGTGAAGACTTAGGAAGTCTATAATGTCTAGATTGAGTCAATGTAATTTTCCTATTTCTTGAGTCTAGTAGAATGGAAATCAAATTAGTGATTGTATCTTGAATATTGATCATTTATGAAATAAAATTGGAGTTTGAATATTATTGTACAATTGCATTTATTTATGTGATTGTCTTGCGCTCTGATTGATCCTTGCTTGCAAGAGGCTTACCATGCCAGCTTTTTGCGCTCCCTGAGCGAGTCTTCCGCTGTAATAAAGGCTCGGGGCATGACACTAACAATGGACCGTCACAGTTCTGTGACGGTCTAAGACTGGAGCGTTACAGGCCTTGCAGGTTTGAGAGCTTGGATCTTGAACTCGAACCTACGTTCTGCACACATTTAAACAAGAGACAAGTTAAATCTGTTCTTAGACTCAACCTCTTGCCTGAAACAAGTTAAAAATGACCATTCTTGATATTTGGTCAAGGGGTTGAGCCTTATTAAATAGGCGGAAAATATAATGGAAACAATGTAATGCATGCGATGCTTATGGTGGTATTTTTGGGAATTTTGAGGAAATTTCTGATTTTTTTAGATTTCGAAATATATGATTTTTTTGGATTTTGAAATATATGATTTTTTAGATTTTGAAATATATGATTTTTTTAGATTTTGAAATATATGATTGTTTTTTGAAATATATGATTTTTTTGGATTTTGAAATATATGATTTTTTTGGATTTTGAAAATGCCAGTGCCTCCCTAGAAACGTGGGTCCTCCCTACTCCATTGAGAGTTCCCAAGGCTGGCGTGCAATAGAGGTGACAACCCCTGGCCAGGGCCTAACTTGCGTGACGGTGGTTCTACCAAGGCCATACCCAGGGTATTTATTTTAGTCCTGAAAAGAAAAATAGAATGCGGGGGTAAGCTTAGGCCAGATATAGAAGTGTTCAAGGCTTGAGTTCCTCTCCAGACAACCCATTCAGAGACTTGGTCTGTTGCGCCGGGGTTTTGTGTCCGTCATCTAACTTTAGTCCATTCTTGGCACGCATACGACCGGGCTCATGCGTCCCGCGGGGAAACTGTACTGCCACTCTTGCCATGCCTAGCCTTTTGTTTTCCTTGGAGCTTTAAATTTATAATTGATAGACTTTTGAGATAAACTTTTGCTTTTGTCACGATGAATGCTCCTTTTCTTTGTCTTTTTTCTTTTCTCTTATGGTGTCAGGTCATAACGGACTACCCCTATTTGAGACCTCCTCTCGTCAAGGTACCTAGATTGGTCGTCGCCCCCTTTATTTACCTCTTGCCCCTAGATTCAGCCGAAGAGAGAAATGGACAGGGACTTTGACTTTCCCCCAAGCATGGCCAAGGAGAAATGGTGTCTACAAAGTGGGAAACCAGACTAGGGACATCGTGTAGTGTGTGATTGCCGAACTCGGGGTCCTCTTTCATGGCGAGAGGGAAAGGACACCATGTTACTGGGGTGGCACTGGTTTAGACTCTAAGGAAAGAAACGCTTAAGATACAACCCATTCCAAGCGTGAGCGAGATCCTCACCTTCTGCATTCACTAAGCGGTAAGCACTCCCTGGATAAGCTTCTTTGACAACAAACGGCCCTTCCCAGTTAGGTTGTAATTTAGACATAGGACCTGCAGACCTAATGAATTTACGTTTCAAAACCATATCACCTTTTTGAAATTGGTGCTCAATAACCTTCTTTTGAAAATAACGCGAAACTCTCTTTTGATAAATCGATACATGATCGGCCGCATTCATCCTCTTCTCGTCTAAGAGCTCCAACTGGACGAGCAATGCCTCTCGACGTTCATCGAGGTTAAGTTCTTTATCGAGCTGTACCCTTAGGGAAAGGATCAGGATCTCATATGGGAGTACCGCCTCCATCCCGTAAGTGAGAGCATAGGGGGTTTGCCCCATGGGAGTGCGGACGGAGATGCGGTAAACCCATAGAGCTTCCACTAATCTTTCTAGCCAATCAGAAAATTTATGAGATTCGCATATTTTCTTTATGATTTTAAGAAGGGTTTTGTTAGTGGCTTCGGCCTGACCATTACCTTGTGGGTAATATGGAGAAGAATGATGCAATGCTGTATTGAACTTCTTACATAGGTCCTTGAGCTCTTGAGAAACGAACCGGGGTCCGTTGTCGATGATGATGTTGCTTGGCACTCCGAACCGCGAGATGATGTTCTTCATGATGAAGCGGCACACCGTGGTAGCTTTAATCTCTACGTACGCTTCGGATTCATCCCACTTGGTGAAGTACTCAGTGGCGGTAAGGATGAAGGATTTTTGATTGATTTGAGAGTTGGGATCACCGAGCGGGCCGACAACATCGAAAGCCCACATAGAGAATGGCCAAGGAGCAGATAGAGGGTGAAGAGATGAAGCTGGAGCGTGAATCTTATCAGCATGGAGTTGGCACTTAAGACACCTCCGGACATAGAGGGAGTAATCTTCCTCTAGAGTGGGCCAGTAGTTGCCCTGCCTAAGGATTTTCTTTGCTAGAGCCTGGCCATTGACATGACCTCTACACTCACTAGAATGGGCTGCTTTGGCCACCTTTCAAGCTTCTTCATCGTCTAAGCATCTCATGAGCATCCCATTGGTAGCGCGCCTATATAGTTCACCTGCGACGATGGTATACCTGGAGGTAGCTCTTCTTATTGACTTGCGCTGCTCGGCATTTGCCCCTTCTGGGAATGATCCATCCTTGCAAAACAACTCAATTTCATGATACCAGGGCAATCCTTCCTCCTCCAAGACCTCTTCTAATTCCATCAAAGATTCTTCCTTCAGCTCTTCCTTCTCAGCCCTCGCCTCTACAATCTTCTTAAGGTTGGCATACCAAGGATCCTGGAGAGAGGGTGCGTCCAATCTTTGAACAACGATAGTCTCAGTACTCCGACTGAGAGGGAAAGACAGAGAGGACGCCAGGGACGCTAGGGCATCTGCTAGAATGTTCTGAGACCGGGGAGTGTGGATGTAGATCAACTTGTGGAATTACCTCGCTAAGAGCGTGACCAAATCTTGATATGGCTTGAGCTTAGGGTCACGGGTGCGGTAAGTGGACAAAACTTGCCGTAGGACGAGCTGAGAGTCTCCTATGATATTTAAGTAGCGCGTGCCTAGAAGATAGGCATGCTTCAATCCAGCTAGGAGAGCTTCATACTCGGCGATGTTGTTGGTAGAAGGAAATCAGAGTTGATAAGCGAAGGGAATCGTCACCCCTTCTAGAGTGAGCAAAACAGCGCCTATCCTTCGGCCTTGAGAATTGAGTGCACCGTCAAAGTGCAGAGGCCAGAAGGGATGATGAGAGATGGCATAAAGATGCTCATCAGGGAAATCATCCTGAATAGAGTCAGTGCAGGGAATCGAGAGATGGGCAAGATGTTCAATGATGGCATATCCTTTGACTGCCTTTTGAACGACAAATGTGATGTTGAACTGTGATAGGAAGCTCTGCCAGCGAGCTAACATACTAGAAAGGATGTGCTTTTCTAAAAGATAACGGATCGGGTCCATTCTAGAGATTAACCTAACTGGGTGGGCTAGGAAGTAGTGTTTGAGCTTCTGAGCTACCCACACTAAGGTGGCACAAGTCTTTTTCATAGCGGTATATTTGGCCTCAGCTGGGTTAAACAACCTGGAGAGGTAATAAGCTGCCCACTCTTTCCCTTCATCGTCTACTTGTGCTAAAACCGCCCCTAGGGAGTCATCAATGACCGAGATGTATAGGATTAGGGGTTTCCCAGGGACAGGAGGTTGCAAAACTGGGGGATTGGATAAATATTCCTTTAGGTCCTCATAGGCCTTTTGACACTCTTGATTCCATTCAAATTTGACCCCCGCCTTTAGCAATTCATAAAACAGGTGGCACCTGTGAGAATGTTGGGATACGAATTTTCTGATGAATTGCAATCTACCAATCAGTCCTCGAAGTTCTGTAATGTTCTTCGGTGAAGGTATTTCCATGACGGCCTTTGCTTTGTTAGGATCAATCTGGATCCCCCGTTTGCTAACTATAAAGCCTAGCAGCTTCCCTGAAGAGACTCCGAAAACACACTTCTTCGGATTCATTTTGAGCTTGTACTCCCTAGCTCTCTGCATCACCTTAGCCAGAATAGCAGGGTGTTCTTATTTGGTTCTCGACTTCACCAAGATGTCATCCACGTAAGCTTCCATATAGATATGCATCATATCGTGGAAGATGGCCATCATTGCCCTCTGATAAGTGGCACCTGCATTCTTCAGACCAAACGGCATAACCACGTAGCAATACGTGCCCCAGGGCATGGTGAAGGAGGTTTTCTCTTGATCTTCCGGAGCGAGACGAATCTGGTTATAACCTGAGTAACCATCCATGAATGATAAGGCTTCATATCCAGTAGTGTTATCCACCAAGACATCTATGTGAGACAGCGGGAAATCATCTTTCGGACATGCTTTATTAAGATCCCTGAAATCAATGCAAATGTGCACCTTTCCATCCTTCTTGATGATAGGGACTATGTTCGCCACCCACTGGGGATATAAGACGACTCTAATGAATCTGGCATTGTATAATTTATCGACTTCTTCTTTGATCCTTAAGGCCATGTGGGGGTGAAATCTTCTTGACCTTTATTTAACGTGTGTTGCCCCTGGTTTAAGTACGAGTCGGTGTTCCACTAAAGAGGGGTCAAGACCCGGCATGTCCTCATAAGACCAGGCAAAAGAATCACTATACTCCGTCAGAACCTTGATTAGATCTTCTTCTACTTGCGGAGGGAGATTAGCGGCAATAATGACGGGCCTTGGGTCTTCTTCAGTTCCCAAATTTATTTCCTTTGTAGGTTCATCCACTACCGACGATGGCTCGTCGAACCTCTTTAATCCTTGCGCATACAGGTCGGCAGTGTCATCTACATTGCTGTCCTCATCATCGATCGGGTCTTTTTCATCCATGACTTCGTACACACCTAGTCCGTCATCGCTCCACACCCCGTCTACTTCCTCTTCGTCTTCTATCACAATTGCCGTAGCGACAAATTCGGGGCACTTCAAAAGAGCATGACATCATTGAGATAGATCCTGCAAGAACCTATCAGGGATGGATTTGGAATGACGCGCAAGCGAGCGCGGCTCAGGCTCGGAAGGATTGGATGACCTAGAACAAGATCATGCTTCTCTAGACCTAACTGACTCTACTTCCCTAGACTCGATAGAGCCTATGCCTAACTTAGGAGAAAGGAAATCTAGTGGAAAGGAAGGAGCAGGGGACTCGTGCCCCTGGGAAGAGGATGGAGACAAGATAGCGTAATCTTCCACCGAAATCTCCGTTTCAAATTTGACGTTTTTTTGGAGATCAGTGGAGATCATATAGCAGGGTGGAGGAGACGGTGGAGGAGGAAGTGTGAGCGAAAGGAGAGAGGAGTAGAGAAGATTGAGGGGAGAATCGGATGAGGAAAAGATAGAGGAGGAGGGATTAAGAGGTGGGGAATACCCACAAGGAGGGTGACTTATTGAGAATTCCGTCGGCAGGTCATACCGGAATGGCGGTATTGGACAAAGTGGATCAATCACAATTGAAGGAGGACGGGGAATAAAGTCTAGCGTATGGAACAATGCACGCAGGCGGGAAGGAGATAAAGAAACAACAATTGGAGAGCTCACTCTTCCCCGTGGACGGTATGCTGGCTTCGGCTTCCACTGAACAAGCCGTACCTCCTGATTCTTCTTATGACCATAACCATTTGGCTCGCTGAACATTCCGGCAAACGACTGACTGAAATCTGGCATATCGTCAACAGGCCCTTTTGGCAGCAGAGGTGGACTGGCAACTGTACAGGCTGTATCTTTCTTCTCTGATTGTGCTGGCTGTGGCTGAAGTGTTCCTGGCTGGAGAGGGCCTTTAATGAAGTCTTGGTGATAGTCCCATGTAAGCGGTCCTGAGTCTTCCATCATTGAAAGTGCAGACTCTCGGTAGCCGAGACCCCGTCTACTCATTTTTCTACCCCTGGGAATGGGCTTAGTTCACCCTTGTAATTGCGCACCGAGGCCTCTCCCCGGTTGGTAGCCCAATTTCAAAATAATATCCCAGCCCTTGGAATCTCGGATCTGGGGTTTCGCTTTGATATCAACATGTACAGTGGCGGGCCTGCGAGGTGCATAAGCCCAAGGAAAGTCCATATCCAATACCGAGATAACAGGCCGACTGCTGGGCCATAGCGTAGGCAAGATTTTCGCTGAGATAGCTTTAACAGACTAGACCGTGGATAAGCTTTTTACCTTAACCACCCTCCCTTGAAAAGGAAACTTAAGACATTGATGCGCGGTGGATGGCACAACACTGAGAGTATCGATCCACAGACGACCCAAGATAGCCTTAAACATAGGGTCGATGTCCAGCACATAGAATTCAATGGGCATGGTGAGAGACCCAAGCTCAGCTTGAATGGTGACAACCCCGTGACATGCCCTTCGTGAGTTGTCATATGCAGCTATAGTTGTGGGGGTTGGCCGTAAAAGTTCCTCTGATAAGTTACAGGCCCTGAGAGTGCTGAGTGGGAATACAATGATAGATGCCCCTATAACAACTAACGCCGCGTCAATACTAACTTTGTTCAAAATAATTGAAACACAAAACGGCATTTGCCGAGCTTCTGGTGGTGCTAGCTCGGTCTCAGAGAAGGTTATTGCTGGACCTTTAGAGATCGTTGCCAATGCTGTAGGTAAGCTGTTAACTACCATGTCTTCACTAACCATCACCTTTTAAAGAAAGTTCCTGAGAGCATCTTGGTGAAGGGTAGATCTTTTAATAAGCTCCAACACATATATCTTGGCGGGTACCCTATCCAAATGATGTAGAAAATCATACTGGGTACTCGGCAGTGGCTTAGTCTCTTCCTGCTTAGCAGCTGGTTGGGAAGACTGGGGATTTGAGGTAGGGGCAAAATTGTGATGAAACATGCGCCCGCTCCGTAGGTCACAATTATAAGCTGCTGCAGCCTCGGATGGGCTTAAAATAAGTGACTTAATAGGCCCGGTGGGGTGAATGAACGGTGCAGAGGAGGGTGTGGAGGTAATAATGGGAGTGGGAGTGGAGGTAACGCGTTGTGATGACAGAATAATGGGCGGAGGGGTAGTTGTGGGTATGGTGGTAGCGGGTGCGAGCGAAAGTGGGGTGGTAAGCGGAGGGGTAATGAGCAGAGGGTTAGATGGAGGCGTGGTGATAGCGGGGGTGAGTGAAAGTGGGGTGGTAAGCGGAGGTGTAATGAGCAGAGGGTTAGATGGAGGCGTGGTGATAGCAGGGGTGAGTAACGGGCGAGAGACGGGTAGTGGAGTGGAAGTGGATGTAAGGACAAGTGGTCTAGTAGGCGGAGTTTGGTGTGTGGGTGTAATGATGGTGGGAGTGGAAGGAGTGCGGTAGTTGTGGTTTAGGGCCATGACTTGTGGTGCGGAGCCGTCATCATCAAAGGTCCACCCAGCATCGGGGGCCGGGGGTTGAACTACATTAACTTGAGCCGGTGCTGGCGGCTGAGGCTCTGCAGCGGGTGGATAGTTCGGCATTGGGTTCTGATGGATCCCCAAATCTTAAACCGATTGTTGTTGCTGTTGCGGCTGTTGCTGCGGCTACGGTGCATGTTGTTGCTGCACTTGCTGCCTTGGCATCTGCCTTCTCTTTTCTTTAATTTCGGTAATGGCCCTATGCATTTCGGCCCAATCAATACTCTACCCTTCATGGAGGTCATAGACTAAGTCTCTAAACTGAAAACACCCTTCAATAGTATGTCCTAGCTGCCTGTGGAACATGCAGTCTTTCGTCTGGTCAACGGCCGGATTCCAGATGGGCCATTCCGGAGCAAGTTGAATTGCACTAACTGACATGAGAGCCGAGAAGATGTCCGTGAGGGACTCGGGCAAAGGAGGGTACTGGGCTCTCTTGGGTCCCGGGCGCTTGTTGTTGCTATTATAGCCGTTGGGTGGAGGGACACTGTGGTATTGCGGAGGTTGTGGAGGTTGTTGTGGAGCGACAAAGGGGTTTTGTGGAGCAGCGAAGGCTGGCGGAGGGTTTTGTGGAATGGGTTGAAAGTATTGTGGAGCGGGATTTTGAGGAGTGCGGGGGCTTTGTAGAAAGCGTAAAGGTGCGACTTGGAAGGGGAAGGTAATGGCTTGAACTTGCTCGTTCGTTTGGACCCCCTCGGTGACCGACCCTTGAGGTTTCTTGTGGTATTTTGGTTTTTGGTTCTCAAAGAGCGAGTGGATGGGGGAGTCTTTGAATTGGGTTTGAATGAACCGCGCCGGGCTATACAACTGATGCATATTGGATATATCATTCATAGCAAGTATGTTTTGGAAGGTCGGAGTAGCATTGGAAATGAGCAGTTTGACCTTCTCTTCCTCCGGATTGTGTCTTGGCACCCTGGCGGCCATCTGCCTCCATCTATCTGCGTATGTAGCAAACTCCTCCTCGGGCTTCATTTTCTCGGCCACTAAGTCTATGAATGAATATTCTGGGTCGACCCTGTCTTGAAATCGTTGAATGAACTTATCTTTCACTATCTTAAAACTCTCGGCGTCCTCTAGCGGCAAAGAGTAGAACCATTCCAATGCAACCCCATCTAGCAATCGGTGGAACAAATACGCCATAAGGCGATCATCATATTGGAACTACGCTGATTCATACAAGAAGTCCCTCACATGAATAAAGGGATTGATGTTTCCGTCATATTTCTTGTCATTAGGGAGCTCAGATTGCGGAGGGAACCGGATGTTCTGGAAACTCGGGACCAGAACGTCTGCCAAGGATTATGGGCCAACCCGCTTCTGGAGGAAGTCAAGTTGTTGTTGCATGGCGGCCCATTTATCGAGTAATTCCTACTCTCTGGATGGAGTAGGGATAGTGAAAGATGGAATTTGAGGAGCAGAGGGGTAAGCAGACAGAGGGGGGCACAGGAAGGATATTGGGCTGAAGGATGACCCATATTGGTGTGAACTTGGGCTGCCCCTTGATGAGGGCGCATGAAATCATTTGGGCCGACAAGGACCTGCGACACTGATGGGCCAGACATGTGATGATCTGACATAGAAGAAGGAGGGACAATGGTCTTTCCCTTATCCAAAAATTACTGGGCCGAACCAGAAGACTGGCCCATCTCCAGATTAGAGAATCTGAGGGTCCTAGGTTGGACCGTAGTGAGGTCAATGGGAATGTGCTGGACGGTGGATCCATCAGCCCTAGGCTGAGCAATGGAAGGATTGGTCTGACCTTCCATAATCGGGGAAGGTGGGGTGTTGGACCCGTGCATGGCCTGAAGTTGGGCCGGGTCTAATTGGGCCATCATTTGAAGAATAGAATTAGCGGAAGGAGGAAGAAGGGCTTGAGTGGATTCGGCGCCCTCCATAGGGATGGAGGATGAAGGAGGGATGGGCCCCTCTCTAGGTTGGAATGATATAACCCTAGAGGGATCCTCTAGAAGCCCTTGAGGAAGAGACTCCTCTTAGGAATGGGGAAGATCGAAAGAAGCCATGGTGGATTCAAAGAGTGGATTGAAGTAGGATGTGGAAAGGGAATCGCCCCTAGGTGATGAAGCTTCTAGAGGATGGGAGCAACTCCACATGCAATGAAAGACCTTAGAATAATGCAAACAACACACACAAAATACACAATGAGTGACTAAACTTAGATGTTTTTAACAAAGATGTAAGTGAAAAAGAGATAACAACACTCAAGGTCAACCAAGTTATTTAGATGATGCAACAAGATTTTTATAGTTTTCTCTTTTAGAACCTTAGTGATTTGATCCAAATTGTGCTCTCAACAATAGGATCATAATAGGAAAAGGATATATGGCTTGGTTGACTCTAAGGGTAATCACACCTTCACTTATGCAATCCTAGACACGGGTAGGAAGTGGTACAATCGGCCCGGTGTCCGTGTGGGAACCCACGGCTCACGGGGACTTATGGAGGTCCCTGATGTGATTTCCTGGTCAGCCCCAAGGAATATGGAGACGAGAGGTCCACACACCAAGGTAGGAAAATGCAATCTAAAGTATGAAAATATGAATGAACCTATGTGCACCGGAGTGCATGAAAATTCTAGCATAAAATCTAACAATCAAATATGCACACAATGGTATGAATATGTGAACCAACCAAGGAGGAGACCAAATAGCACCCAAGCATGAAAATCACAGCAAAAACTATGGAAATAAACTACACCCGGGATGCGTACCTATCTGGAGTATGTGACGGTCTGGAATACCCGCGCCAGAAGAATGTGATGGTCCAAGACTGGACCGTTAGATATAACGTAACGCGTGAATATGAGACCGTAAGAGTAGCCAGAGAACCAGAAACAGCAGAGAAATAAAGGGAAAATCCGGGGAAAACTAGAGCAACTTAGGGCAAACAAAGGGCAGCAGGCTTTTGACAAAGATTCAAAGCACGATTGGCACTAGATGTCCCACCGCGATCGCCAAAAATTTCTGTTGGTTATAATGTGGCCCTTCTTTTGCAAGATCGGCTATGATGCCAACTATGATGAAAGTATGAGCAAATAGTGGAATCAATCAACCCATGAACATGTACAACATGAACCTAGGCAACCAACATGAATACTAGCATGGGCATGCTATCTCAATCAAAACTAAGCTAAGCAAACAAAGAAAAACACACGCCAGGGCGTGGAATAAGGAGATAAAGAAGAACACAACGTATCGGTGGAACAAGCAAATAAAGAGAAAATATGAAGAAGGAGAGAGCTAATGCCCAAACTAAAGAAAGATGTGATCGCCATTAAGGTAAAAACAAGCCAAAGACCTGAAAAGTATCTTAGAATAGGAGGATGATGCATCCACCCACGGGAGAGAGAAAGCAACCAAGAAAACTACAGCTCTGTCAGATGTAACGGCCGAAGACTGATGCGTCACAGAACTGTGACGGCGTCACGATAAGCCGCTACGTGAATATAACACATCTATGGTAGACCGTTAGAGCTTCTGTAGAATATGATCTGGGAATCTTTGATGTCTAAGCTTTACAGCCGGCCAGGAAGCTTGGGACTCGTGCTAGGAGCTCTGTAAACCTGCAAAAGAGTGTAGATCACAAGAAAAACAACCCCAAATTAGCCCTTGAACAAAGTAGTATCAATAAATCAAAGCAACTTAAAAACATGCAAAAGGAGAGGGAAGTACCGGGGAGATTAGTTTTTTTAACCCCTCTAGGGTGTTTTAAAAGATGGGAAGGATGTAAATGTATGCAGACGATGCAAGAATGTGGTAGAAGAAGGGGGACAATGCTATGATGCTTGGAAGAGGGAAAAGACGCTAGAGAAGAAAACTTTGACTAAACTAAATCCTTGGAATAAATACTCCCTGGACTTTGGAAGCAGATGGATGTGGGAAGCAGCTCTCCTTGGTTGGTTCGAGCTCCAGGATGCGGCAGCACTTCGACGCGAACTCCAGATGTCTCCTCCTCAAGCCATGAAGTCAAGGGTTCTATTTATAGACCCTCAAACTCTTCGGTCGAGTAGAGGATAATCCAGCTAGAAAGTAGGATGTTTCTTAGCAAACTCTTGAAGATAATACTCCCAAGAGTCCATATAAACAAACATAAGGTTCTGAGGATCAGATTTGAAGGAGAAATCCTCAGATAAAACTCTTAATTCGGCCACGAAGTAGCAGAGAAAGAGCAGTTCTGCTAGAACTCTCTGTTTAACGTAACGGTTGCACGATAGACCGCCACAGGGATGTAACGCCCTAGGAAGAGACCATCACACAACCCTATCCATTAACAGATAAGGCCAACGGGCAAACTTTTTGAACACAAGACTCTAGATGAATGTAACGGTCAAGGATAGACGCGTCACAATGAATGTAACGGCCGCATGATAAACCGTCACACTTAACGGATAGGATATGAGATAAGCTTTGAAAGAAGCCTTTGACTTAAGGACTCTGGCATGATGTAACAGACCAAGGTAAATGCGTTAGATGATTGTAACGCGCCATCAAAGGACCGTTAGAGAAAATGGAGTGCAAATAAAATGAAAGTTTGCTAAGCTTCGTTCAGCGGAAATAGATAAGGAACCAGACCCAACCAAGGAGACATGACCTATGAAATAGACCTCAAATTGACCAACATATCCCCATAAGGGTGAACAACTCGGAGCATCATTAAAAATGAACAAGGAGATGACCCAACTTATTGGTCATAAAACGGGTGTCAACTGCATGCTCATTATTCTGTTTTATTTTGTAAAAGAACTCCTGAAATTCTTCAAAAGCTTCATTTTTGTGAGACAAGTAAAAGACCCACGTAAATCTAGAAAAATCATCAACAAGTACAAAACCATATCTCTTTCCAGATAAGCTAACTGACGTGGTGGGTCCAAATAAGTCCATGTGGATTAGCTCATATGGTTTAGAAGATTGATTTTCAGTTCTAGATTTAAATGATTTTCTGGTCTGTTTACATTGAGTGCATGCCTCACAGATTTTATTTTCATTTTTGAAAGAAATTTCAGGAATCCCTTTTACCATGCTATGTTTATTCAGTTTATGTAGCACACTATAGCTAGTATGATCGAATCTATGATGCCATAGATACGCTAGGTCATCCTTATTAACATTAAGACAAAGATTAGAATGTGCCACATCATCAAGTATACCATATAGATGTTATTAATTCTCTTACCAAAAAATTTAACAGATTCAGAATTAGGTTCAAAAATTGTGCATGCAAGAGAGTCAAAAATCACTTTATGGCCTTTATCACACAGCTGGCTAATGCTAAGCAAGTTATAGGCAAGGCCTTCTACCAACAACAATTCATCAATGAAACAAGAAGAACACTTACTGATGTGATACGGCCTAGGGATGGCAACCACTAGGCCAATGCTCCTTGGACCTATGACCCGCAAGCATGCAACATTGACGGCGGACTCACTCGGGCGAGCTCACTCACGTAGCGCACACAATTGCCCGTAGGCCAGCCGGTGATAGTGGAGAGTGTCCGAAGTGGGACCTCACTGTTTCAGAATTTGGCTAGCTTGAGATTGAACCCCTAAAGGTCTAGGTTGCCTAAACCAACGGGCGGCCAGCACGCCGAGGGCATGGGTTGTAATGACTCCCTCACGACTCACCTATGGTAGTCACACAAATGTTAGCAATTTGGGATCGGGTGCTCAACTCACCGTCTGACGGCACTAGCTACGATACTAAACTAGCAAAGGAAATAATAGCAAGGGGTAACCGAGGCTCACCTAATCGGTGTGAAGACACCGATCCCGACAGGGGATGCAGGTGCACCGGGAAGCGTGGGCATACGCCCGCACACTGCGGCGATGGCGCTTGACCTGAAAATAACTGGGTTACAACACTACTCCTCTCGTAGGAGGGGGGATCTCGGGGCGGGGGTTAGGAGATTTATAAACAAATACTACCTCCACACAGGGAGGGGCTGTATGTCGGCCAGGCGGGGAGAGGAAGTGAAGCTAGAACTCGTCGTGCCGAGTTTCACTGATACTGCCAGCTTCTGGAACCACCGGAAAGACAGTCGAAGGTGTCGCCGCCACAGCCGCCACCGATCTCCAAATGGGCTGAAACTAGTGCTGAAAGTCTTGTACTTTACCTAGAAAGATGCCTGAATTTTCTTGAATTCCCTTGACGATGTTGCTGGTCGGGGTAGGACCTGGAACAGGGCCAGACTACTCTGGTTCTGGCTGCTTCAGCACCACTATAGTAGGAAGACAAGGTCACCCTGGGCGCTGCTGGGCTCTGATTCAGGCGTGGCCAAAGTCGTTGGATCCGATGTTAAGTCCTCTTCGAAACGAAACCCACGGGGATGCCAGAGGAAGTCGGAGTAGATTGGGAGAGCCCGAACAGTGGACAAGAGTCAGTTCAGTCCCAGAGGGGACAGAATTGCGCACCCTGGGGAAGAAATTAAAGACTCACTTGTCCGGGGTCCAATCGGGAAGCCGCTTCTTGTTACTAGAATGTTACTCGTCGTAGAAGATCTCGGCCAAGTTCCACCTCCAAATCCTCAGATGGTCGGTCGTGGGAGCTTCTACAAGCAGCTTCAGGTTGGCAGTCTGGAGGAAGACGCGCAGTCGTGGGAGATCGGCTCCACCGGCCAGCCACGAGCTCGGAACAAAACAAGACCACCGCCGTTGCGAAGAAGATAAGGAGATGCTTCCAATGGTACCTCTTGGGATTTTAGGGACGCCGGGATGACATCATGGCCGGAGCTGCAAGTGACTGGTTCTCTGCAGGTCCACAGCTGCGAGCAGGCCTCCGGTGTATCTCCAAGAGGACAAGAGAAGGGAGCGAAGGGATGACGCCAAATGGTGAAGGGGGTGGAGGGGGGACCATAGGGGGATGTGTGGAGGGTGTGGAGGGGGCTAGAGTTACTGGAAAGGGGGCTGGGCTGAGTGTGCACTAGAGAGAGGGGGAATGGGGGAATTGGTAGGTTCTATCTTGGGGGTGGGGGGATGAAATTCAAATTTGAATTGGAGATAGGGGGGATTTAATTGGTGTCTAGGGAAGGGTAAGGATGTCTTGGGAAGAGGGAGGGTTCTCTTGGGAAGTGAGAAGGGGTCTTGGGGAGTGGGAATAGAGGGAGATACAAATTCAAAATTTGAGTTGGGGATGGTGTGGGGAGTTAGTGGGTGACTAGGGAAGGGGGGAGGAGACCTTTGTTGACACCCATTTTTTGCCGATAAGTTGAGTCGTTCCTCTTACTCCCACTTGTTGATGCCTCGAGTTGTCCATCACACGTTGGGGCTATTTTCAGACACATTTTGGGCCAGTTTTATGGGTAGCCTCTGTCACGCCCCGAGCCTTTAATTACAACGGAAGACTCGCTCGGGGAGCGTAAACAGCCGGCATGGTAAGCCTCTTGCAAGCAAGAATCAATCAGAGCGCGAGACAATCACACAAGTAAATGTAATTGCACATGATTTAATCAACTTCAACTTCATATCATAATGCTCAATATTTAAAGATACAATCACTAATTTGATTTTCATTCTACTAGACTCAAGAAATAGGAAAATTACATTGACTCAATCTAGGCATTATAGACTTCCTAAGTCTTCACTCATCTTTAATCGCTCTCAGATCTGCTACTTGAATAATCCGAATCCAAACCCGACTCACTTTCATTTCCTGAAAAAGATTGAAAATAGGTAATGAGCACACTTGCCCAGTAGGTATCTTCGCATCAACATGAAGGCACTATTAAAGTGATTATCATTTTCGCTCTAAATAAATAAGGTAAAATCATGCAATGCGATGATCATGCGATTAAATTAAAGTAACAAGACTATCATATAAGATGGAATGAAAATAAGAATGAACTAGTAAGAATAGGACAAGAACATGATATTGGCCTTTCATGAACAAGAATATATCGAGAATGTACTAGCAAGCCACATATTCCTCACTTTAGCATCTTATGCTTATGAGCAAGTGCTTCGTGAATTTCTATGGAATATCAAGCAAGAATGTCATGTTGTGCCGTGGATCTTCACTTATTTATAGAAATAGTACTCCCAGCGCAATGCGACGCCCGTAGCATCATACCCCATGGTTTATAAAATAGTATGTTTCCGGCAATCAGCCGAGGGGACTAGCATAGAGCCCTTGAACACAATCAGTGCTCGATCGCATCTACAGTTATAAATTAAGCTACTTCCACGTAGTATAACAGTAAAGTATGGCCAAGAATATAGCACTTCCAACAATTCCATGATAACTAAAATCAATGGATGAATGCTTCAACATAAGAATGTAGGAGTCAAGAAATAGACTTTAAACAATGTCATGCTCATAGAAATAAATCGACAGCATAACGGTATTTTCCTTAACTTCCATTTCATTTAGATCAATTTAAGCAATATGACAAGTTCTAGATCATCAAGGTTTGTCTAGAATCATTGGAATATCAACCCTTGGTCAAACCTTGGGTTAACATAAACAAGCTATGTAACGGTCGTTAACTGGGCCGTTACACTATTTAACGCGCCACTAATGGGCCATTAAAATGATCAGAGTCTAGAAAGATAAAAATAGACTCAGAGGAATGTGACGGTCTGGCACTGGGCC
Organism: Amorphophallus konjac; assembly: GCA_022559845.1. NCBI lineage: Eukaryota > Viridiplantae > Streptophyta > Magnoliopsida > Alismatales > Araceae > Amorphophallus > Amorphophallus konjac. The sequence continues at coordinate 125,786,466 of CM040126.1, read as the reverse complement.
ATTACGTGAGCCTGACGGTCCAGTTCAAGGCCGTTACATTTCAAGAATCAAAAACCATGATAGTGCATTTCTAATTATTGGGCTTTAATGGTACAACCAACTCGGCGTCCTAGTGGGAATTCCAGGCTCGCGGAGAATTACGGAGGCCTTGAAACAATGATTTCCTAGTCTATTGGAAGGAATATCCAATAGAGAGGTCCTCATGTCTAAGATTGTGTTCCTATAGTGCAAAGTGTGAACTAATGACAACATACCGGAATATGTGCCATGTACTTATAGAATTGACTCTATTGACAGAGAGATATGTATACTCAAATTTGAAAATCATGCTGAAAACTCCGTCAATACAATATTAAAAAGTCATTCTTTATAATACAAAACTATATAATTTGGCTTCAAAAATTAACATAACTCAATAAAAGTGAGACCACAAAACATGCAATACCTATCATGAATGATCAAATAACCTTAAAATCACATGATCAGGTTAAAACTTAGGTAACTAGGCTTTAACAATAATAATATTGGCAGGTTATATTCTGTCTTGGGGTTGACAGAACACAGAGTATAACGGTCTGGAGATGAGGCGTCATTGTGATTGTGACAGTCAGGACCCAGTCGTTACATGAATGTAACGCGTCTGTCCAAGCGCGTTATAATCAACCGTGAAACTCAAATCCAATCAGGGAGTATAACGGTCTATCGTGGGGCCGTTATATGGAAGTGACGGTCCTTCTGTGATGCGTTACAGTCTCTGCTAACAGAAAACAACTATAGAAGCTAAGAGATCAACTCACATCATGTCTTTTATCAAAACATCATGAGTTTCTAGATATGTTAACAAAGTAAAGGTTGTCTATATGCATGGGTATTGGTGAATAGATGGAATAGTCAAGTCTTTAATCTTTAGTTAGGGCTAAGGGAAACATGATATGCATAGAACCAATAAAACATGAAATTGATGATCTAGCATGCATGAAATCCAATCAAAACATAGGCTCTTAGTCCTATCAAGTTGTTTTTACCGTTCATGAGATAACCTACCTCTTACTTAGACTGTAGTTCCTGAATTTGGTAGAGAACCTTGCCCTAGATCTCCTCCTTCTCTTGTGACTTTTCCAGCAACTTCCTTGGGCTCTAACTCCATGACCTCTTGACCTAAAGATGTGAAATTCGGAGGGGAGTTAGTCTAAAGTATTGTGAACAAATTATTCTAAAGAACTTACCTGAGATAATGACTCCTTACCTTGCTTCCTTACGCCCAAAAGGTAAGGGTCGCACAGTTCAGAACTATGCCCTATTTATAGAGTTTAGACTAGGTTTTGAGGATTAGATCGAGTTTAGAGTCCTTTTTTCATCAAATCCTAATCCCTAAGAGTCCTTAGAGTCTTTACAATCCTTCCCAAGTCGATCCCTAGTGGATAGGAACATCAAGTTCCAATCTTTTCATGAGTTCCTTTGCTTACGGAACTAACAGGTTTGTAACGGACTAGGACCTACGCGTTAGAGTTATGTGGCGGTCTCGCGATAGACCGTTACATTACTCGTTCCTAGAGTTCAAAGGAAATCAAACTCTTTTAGTTTTCTGGTTCATAGTGTAACGGTCGAGACACCGTGCGTTACACGATGAACCAGAAAACTAAAAGAGTTTGATTTCCTTCAATTACAGCGGAAGACTTGCTCGGGGAGCGTAAAAAGTTGGCATGGTAAGCCTCTTGCAAGCAAGAATGGTATCAGAGCTATACCCCAGCCGGAAGAGTGGGAACTAAGTGCCATGCAGGGCAAAGTGCTACGGTATGGGAGTCACCTCTTGAGTCCGTAATGGAGCAAAGTGCTACATAGTGGGAGCCACCTCTTGAGTCTGTAGGGGCCACCTCTAGAGTCCTACCTGCCTGGGGGCTTGATTGCGTGATTGCGTGGTATATGTGCCCAGCGACGAGGACGTCACCTATATAAGAGGGGTAGATTATAACACCCTCAAATATAGATAAGTTGTACTCTATATCATCGAGGCGCCTTTTGAAGTATCGGCTCAGTTCTTGAAAAGAACTCCGAAGTTAAGCGTGCTTAATGGGGAGTAGTACTGGGATGGATGACCTGCCCGGGAAGTCCCTCATTCTAGAGCCGATCACTGTTAGAAAGGGACAAAATCGTGAGGCCGGTAGGTCAAAGCGGACAATACCTCGACGGTATAGAGTACGGGGCGTGACAGCCTCCCTCCCTGGCGAGGTTTGTTTTAATTCTGGGCTTAATGGGCCTTGGTTTTGGTTGATTGGGCTTTTTTATGAGTTTCAAGCACCCATGTACATGTACGGTTCATACCTGGCCGCTCAATCAATGTGCGGTTGTCTGTGGACTATCCATCTATTTTAGAATATTTTGGTTAATTTTCTGAATTTCCACCGACAAGCATTTATGCGGCCCTCCCCTAGCCGTTCAACATGATGGACGGACGGATGGTAGTCGCTCATCTCCCAGAGTCCTGCGTTTGGTGATTTTCTTAGATAATTATCCAATTAATCTATTTATCACCGACAAGGCTAGAACGGTTTGTCTTTGGCCGCTCTACCTTCGAATGGTCTCATCTGAGCTGTTCATGTATGAGGGTCCAACGACGAACTATTCGTCCGGTTTAATGGATAATTTGGATTATTTTGTGAATTGTTGAATTTCCACCGATAGGGTTGGACGGCCCAGAATGGACCGCCTATATGGATGTGTGGTCTATCGTTAGACCATTCATCTGCTCGATTGCTGAAGATTCAACAGATTTTCTCTTTCTCCTCGTGGATTTATCCCCAACTTTATCCAGCCATTTCTCCATGAATCCTCAACCATTTTGAGTGCAGTTTCTTCTAGATGAAAGATAATTGAATTATCTTTATCTTTTGTTTGATAACCTCAACCTGAAAATGCTTCTAAATCCTAATTTTGAGCTAGGACTTTAGGTGCTCTATAAATAGACCCTAAAGGCCGGGTTTGAAGGGGGGGAGATTTTTGGTCGACGGCGAAGCCTTGTCGCATTCTTGAGTGACCTAGCACCAAGGAGGGAGGCTTTCCACGTCTATATAAGCCTCCGGTTCAGGGAGTAGTCTAGTTTTTTTAAGTCTTGTGTATTTGATAGGTTTTGTCCATTTTTTCATTATATGCATCACTCTTCTCACTTTCTCCCCACGTTTTTCTTCACCTTCATTGCCATGCACACACCCACCCATGTTTATGACACCCTAGGGGTTTAAAATCCCCCAGGTATCCCCCTTTCCACTTATTCATGTTCATTTCTTATTATTTTGGCATCTACTACACTTTTCAGTTCTAATTTGGGTTTTCTCTTTGTGTTTTCGCATTGTTTTGTAGGTCAGCAATCCCTAGCACGAGGCCCATCCCCTCCGGCTGGCCGGAGAGGGTGGAGGTTGGACCCTTTGTGACTTCTGGCATGGTGGTCTTGCATGGTTCTCTACCATCCATTCAAGGAGACGTGCGGTGCTTCCTGGACCGTCCTTCTTCTTCCTACGGTCGTGATAGAGCCATTCAACTGCCAGGAGTGCTTCATCCCGCATCCTCTGCAGCGTTCTTAAACGATCTATCGTAAGACTGTTCATCCTATAGGCGGTTCTTCCTGAACCGCACATCATCGCAGCGCTACAAACCAGGCGAGTACCTCTCCCTCTTTCCAAGGTACGTCGTGTTCATCACGTTCGGCACCTTGGTGGCGATCACAGGTTTTTTATTCCTCCCTTTCCCTCTGTATTCATTCATTTCCCATGTTGGATACGGTAGGATAGATACGGGAAGGCATTAAAAGAACAGACGGGAGGAGAAATATATCTACACCCTTCTTTTGTGACGGTCACGGTGGGACCCCTAGTGCCCATCGTGTTAGTGATTTGCTGACCCCTTCTTTCATTGTGTTTGTCCTCTTCATGAAGTGATTGCAGGTTGGGTCGCATTTTCTACCTTTTGGAACGTGAACGGTTCTCCCAGAGCCGTTCATGCCCTGTGCGGCTGCACGTCCACCGTCCCTCTCTACGAACAGTGCCAGTTCTCCTGCAAGCGTCCTGTCATAGACGGCCTCCTATCGACTGTTCACACTATTGAACGGCCTGTCCTTTGTCGTCCATCTTTCTGGCATAGGTATGCTTATGGTTGGTCTAGTTGTAGGTACACGGTTGCTGGAGATCCGTTCCAGGGCTTACGCGGCTGTCCACAGACCGCTCTTCCTGGTACGTTTCACATCTCCGCCATCCTTCATTTTCAGCATTCTCTGATTTTTGCAGTTATTCTGCCGTTACTCCCTGGCTTATACGGTTCTATACCGACCGTCTATCCCTTTGAGCAGTCTCATATAGACCATCCTTGTGGTGCTATAGTGCACCCGTAATTCATTTTGATCACCATGTTCCATGATATACATGATATTTGGTGCTGGTTATTGATCTCCCCCTTCTCCCATATCATCGTTGCATGATTGCTTTCATTGCTTATATATTTGATTGATCATTGGTTGATAGTTGCTAGGCTAGATTTTGCATGCACTCTGGTGCACATAGGAGCATCCATCTCTTTCATAATAGTTGCATTCCTTCTGAGGTAGGGTTTCCTCTCGTCTCCTTACTCCTTGGAGCCGATTAGGGGACCTTACTGAAGACCTCCGTAAGCCCCCGTGAGGGGTGGATTCCCACACGGACGCCGGGCAGGTTGTACCGTATCCACCCCCAGTCTAGGGTTTGCATCCGCGAGTGAGAGATCCCTGTAGAGTCACCCAAATCCTCATTTCCCACTCTGGTTAGGTACCTTGTGGTTGAGCGAATTCATATATTAATTAATCCACTAAGGTCCTACAAGAGGAATTTAAAAATTGGCATGCATCATTTGACAACTTGATTGCTTAAGTGCTTGATTCTCCTCTCATCTCTCCTCTCCATTGGATGCTTGGTTATTTGAGGTTTTGCTTTGGTTAGGATTGTTTGCCCTAGTCTTGAGGTGTTTAGTGTATGTGGGGTTGTTTTTTTCTCAAGATCATCTCCTAGGATCAGTTCTCATTTCCATTCTTACTTTAATCCTTTGTTTGATTCATCACCTCCCATGTCGTCATACGACTTCTCCTAGTCCCACGAGGACTCTCTTCTCGCGGACTTCTTGAGGACCCATCTAGGGTCACCGATATGCAGGGAGGAGAGGGGACTGCCCCTCCACTCCCGACCATTCTTGGCGAGGGTTCCCAACCCTCTCTTTCGATCCATACATTCAGAATCCGGCCAATCAAATTTCCAACATGATGGTCCAGCTGGACCCTACCCAGCTCCATCTCATCCAGCAAGCCTTGCAGGGGGCCGATGCCCCGACTTCAGCTCCTTCTCGTGGCATGACTGCTGTTGCCACTACATCTTCTGTTGCTGGGACCACCTCAGTGGCCCCCATTGACCTTACTCCCACCCGTCCTTAGATCCTTCAGTACTCCAGCATGGAAACGGGCCAGGCTTCGACCTCGGCCCATCAGCCGCTCGATAAGGGGAAGTCTCAAATCCCCTCTGTTCCTTACCTTTATCCCTATGTCACTATTTCCCCATCGCCGCAGGCCCTTGTAGCCCCGACAGACTTTACTCGGTTAAACTTAGGGCCGCCTAGCTGGCTCATGTGGATGTGGGCCCTTCCCTGGCCCATTATCCATCTTACGGGCTGCCCCCTCAGTCGGCTTTTCCTTTGGCTCCGTATCCAGGTACTGCTCCTCCTGCTCCTTCTCCTCCATCTCGGGAATGGGAAATTCTTGACAAATAGGCTGCTATGCAGCAACAAATTGACCTCCTCCACAAGCGGGTTGGCCCGCAGTCTTTGGCTGATGTCCCTATTCCTAACTTCAGGGAAATTCATTTTCCTATTCAGTCCGAGCTCCCCGTGTACCAAAAATATGACGGGAATGGCAACCAGTTCATTCATGTTCGGGAGTTTCTTTACGAGTCAGCACAGTTCCAGCATGATGATCGCCTGATGGCTTACTTATTCCTCCGATCATTAGAGGGGGTCTCCCTGGAGTGGTTTTATACCTTGCCTCTGGAGGAGGCAGAAAATTTCAAGACAGTCAAGGAGAAGTTCATTCATAGGTTCCAAGATCGGGTCGGCCCCGAGTATTCCTTCACCGACCTGGTAGCGGAAAAGATGAAGCCGGAGGAGGATTTTGCAACCTGTGCGGATCGATGGAGGCAGATGGCCTCACGTGTGCCCGGGCAAATCCCGGAAGAAGAGAAAGTTAAGTTGTTAATCTCCAATGCCACCCTGACATTCATAAATATTTTGGCAATGAATGACATTTCGAATATGCACCAGTTATACAGCAGGGCTCGGTTCATACAAACATAGTTTAAAGACTCCCCTATTCATTCACTGTTCGAGGCCCAGAAACCCAAAATCACCAAAAAGTCCCAAGGCCCCGTCACTGAGGGAGTGCAAATCAACGAGCAGGTCTAGGTTGTTTAGTTTCCCCAGCAAGCCGCTCCACCTCGCGTCCCGCAGCTTCACGCAACCCCCAGTTCGCTGCTCCACAAGTTCCCCAACCCACTTTCCCGGCTCCTCAACACCTGCAACAACCACTACCACCACCCTAACTGCCTCAGCGGCCGCCGCAATATCATAATGTTCCTCCACCCGCCGCTTACGGACCTGCCCGACCGAGCCCAAAGAGGACCCATTACCCTCCTATTCCTGAAACATTGCCTGATACTTTTTCTACTTTGATGTATACTGGTGATATTCAATTGCCTCCGGAGCGTCAGAATTGGAATCCGACCGCCGATCAGTCCCGATATTGCATATATCATCGGCAGCTCGGGCACACAATAGAGCGGTGCTATCAGTTTAGAGATATGGTGTATGATTTACACGAGGGCCAGAGGACTGATTGGGCCCAGATGCACCAGTTGATCGAAGACATCAAGCAGGGGTAGAGACAAGCCAGGCCGCAACAGGCAGCACCCCAGCAACAGCAATAGCAGCAACCCCAACAGCAACAGCAACCCCAGCAACAGCAATAGCAGCAACCCCAACAGCAATAGCAACCCCAGCAACAGCAGCAACAAGACCTTGGGATCCATCAGAATTCAATGCTGGTACATCATCCCGCTCCTCAACAACAACAACAGCCGCCGGCGCCTGCACCGGCCCTGGTAAACATTGTTCAGCACCCACCCCCAACGCTGGGTGGACTTTTGATGATGAAACCCCCGCACACCTCTTGGCCTTCCACCACAACCTATCCCCCGCACTTGCTATCCCCTCCATTCTCAGGCCCACCATTCTGACCACCACTCCACCCATTATTCCCTCTGCATCACCCATCAGGCCCACCGCATTTCCCTCCATACCGCCAGTCCTTTCACCATCACCCACCATACCCTCCATCATCACCCCTCCACTCAACCCTTCGCCCATTTCCCCTTCACCAGGGCCCATCAGGCCAACTTCCGCCATCCTCACCCCCATTTCTACCTCTTCTACCTACCCCACCGGGCCAAGCGGGGGTCCATCTCAGGCCGTGCCGGCACCACATTGCGCCCTTCGGAGTGGGAATCCATTCCACAAAGTTTACCCTTCTTCTCGTGCACCCGCACCTATCCCTCAGCCTTCTTCCTCAACAACTGAAGATGCAGACCCCGTACTAGGCACGAAGTACGACTTGTTATAGCACTTGGACCGGATGTCGGCCAAGATTTCAATTTTGGAAATGATCAAAAGGTCGCCGCTACATCAGGATGCTTTGAAGACTTTTTTGCAGAAAGTGATGGTAAATGAAGATGTGGCGGTGGACAGTTTACCAACGGTGTTGGCAACCATCACAAGGGGGCCTTCTATTTCATTTTCTGAGTCAGAACTAGCTCCCCCAGAGGCAGGGCAGATGCCACTCTGTATTACAATTTCTTTGAATAAAGTGGCTGTTGAGTCTGCCATCGTGGACACAGGAGCATCGATAAACGTGTGTCCATTGAGTACCCTCCATGCCTGTAACATTTCGAGGATATGCTTAAGCCAACACCCACCATAATAGCAGCATAAGACAATTCCAAGCGTGCTTGTCACGGGGTCGTGACTGTACAGGCCGAGCTAGGGCCGTTGGTTATGGACGTGGAGTTTTATGTGTTGGACATAGACCCAATGTTCAAAGCTATTCTGGGTCGTCCATGGATAAACAGTTTAAATGTCATACCTTCAACCGCCCACCAATGCCTGAAATTCCCATTCTAGGGCCAGGTGGCTAAAGTGAAAAGCATCTCCACCGTCCAGTCTGTTGATGCCATCACAGATAAGATTCTCCCTACACTGTGGCCAAGTAATAGGCCAGTTTTGTCAGTAAGGGACTTAAACTACCCATGGGCATATGCGTCACGCAAGCACGCCACTGCGCCAGTCAATGTAAAAATTAAGTCCAAGATAAGAGATTCAAAAGGGTGGCACATGATTTTGAAATTAGGTTATCAGCTGGGCTTGGGTCTCGGCGCACAATTACAGGCGGGATCCTCCGGCGCCAGCAGCAACCGCTGCAGCTTCTTCTCCCTCCGGTTCGGGCACGGCCACGGCAAACTCCTCACCGCTGGCCTCCTCTGCGGAGGCCACCGGCGGTGGCGGTGGCGGCATTTCCTCGACCGTCGGTGGCGGTGAGGGCTCCTCGCCGGTCACCCGGTCTCGGGCCGCCTGGTGCTTGGTCCTCATCGCGATGGAGAGGCGAGAGATGGGGAGACGAGAGAGGGAGTTGGAGAAGTTGAGAGAGTGGGAGATTGGAATGGGTGGTGGATTGCCTCCTTCGTTCTCTCTCCACCGTCGGTTACGGTGGAGGCAGACGAAGGGTTTTAGTTTTTCAAAGTTGCAGAGGTTATACAGTCTATCGTTAGACCGTCCTTCGTTTGAACGGTTGAGAGGTGACCGTTCATCTTTAACGGTATGCTGTTTAAGTCGGTTCAAATTTCATAATTTATACGGCTCTCATATAACCGTGCTTCTTTGGGGGGTTGGTATTTAACCGTTCATGTTTGAAATTGTCCCACCCTCATTCCTGCACTTAGTGTTCAATTGATGAATTTTGATATCATTGCAAATCTTGTTAACAATTTTATGTGCAGCATCAAACTTTCACTTGCCGTTTCACCTGCACAGGTAAGTCAGGTATGGCCTTCTATACCTATCACCCTTATTGCATTATTATATGGCACTGTAATATATTCTCTCGAGAACCAGTTGGTTATCTACGTGTTCCAGGATCTGATGTTCCCCTTTAACAAAAATGATGATGATCCAGGTTCACATGTTTAATCTTCAGACAGGCTGTTAGGTTGGGATGTCATGGGGAGATGGTTCTATCCTATACGCTGTGGTTGCGGATGGTATCTTGACTCTGATCTTCCCCGCTTAGTAATATTATTCTCGAGTATTTTATATTTAAATCTTTCTTTGCATTTGTTTTAACGATTTCTTTTATTTTATCCCGACATGCATCATGCACATCCTTTTGAGCTTTCATGACCCATGGTTTGCCTGCAGAATGCCCCGTCAGCGATGGTTAGCTGTGCGTTCAGTGTTTGAGTAAGAGAAACTAATTCCACTCTGAGTTGGAAGGTTCTCTTTGGTCAATTCGCTTGGCTTGGTTGATTAAGAGGTCCTCGTCTGGAGGTTTAGCCTGTTTCCTTTTCTTTTGCTGCCTGCTTCCGACCTCCTCATTGGACCGCGGGATTGTGTACCCCATGAGGTTGGTCTTATCGATTTGTTTCCTTTCGTTTAGTTTAGTTCCTCCAGACTGGTGTCACTTTTGGTTTAATCATTCCTTGCATTTGGTTCAGAGTTTTCCGAAAAATTCCTATCGCTTGTTGGTAAAAACGGGTGTCATTTTACCTTAACGCCCGCTTTTCGGCCCGCTCCGCTGTATTTCCGCTCCATCTCCATGTTCCATGTCACTTTCGCTTCACCTCCGCTCGCTCCCCTGCAAAGAGGACGTTAAGGAGGGGCATCTGTTGACACCCATTTTTTGCTGATAAGTTGAGTCGTTCCTCTTACTCCCACTTGTTGATGTCTCGAGTTGTCCATCACTCATTGGGGCTATTTTCAGGCACGTTTTGGGCCAATTTTATGGGTAGCCTCCCGCCCTTGCGAGGTTTGTTTTAATTCTGGGCTTAATGCGCCTTGGTTTTGGTTGACTGGGCTTTTCTAGGAGTTTCAAGCACCCATGTACATGTACAGTTCATACCTGGCTGCTCAATCAATGTGCAGTTGTCTGTGGACCGTTCATCTATTTTGGAATATTTTGGTTAATTTTTTGAATTTCCACCGACAAGCATTTATGCGGTCTTCCCCTCGCCGTTCAACATGATGGACGGACGGATGGTAACCGCTCATCTCCCAGAGTCTTGCGTTTGGTGGTTTTCTCAGATAATTATCCAATTAATCTATTTATCACCGACAAGGCTAGAACGGTTTGTCTTTGGCCGCTCTACCTTCGAACGGTCTCATCTGAGCCGTTCATGTATGAGGGTCCAACGGCGAACTATTCGGCCGGTTTAATGGATAATTTGGATTATTTTATGAATTGTTGAATTTCCACCGACAGGGTTGGACGGCCGAAAATGGACCGCCCACATGGATGTGTGGTCTATCGTTAGACCGTTCATCTGCTCGATTGCTAAAGATTCAACAGATTTTCTCTCTCTCCTCGTGGATTTATCCCCAACTTTATCCAGCCATTTCTCCACGAATCATCAACCATTTTGAGTGCCGTTTCTTCCAGATGAAAGATAATTGAATTATCTTCATCTTTTGTTTGATAACCTCGACCTGAAAATGCTTCTAAATCCTAATTTCGAGCTAGGACATTAGGCGCTCTATAAATAGACCCTAAAGGCCGGGTTTGAAAGGGGGGGAGATTTTTGGTCGACGGTGAAGCCCTGTCGCATTCTTGAGCAACCTAGCACCAAGGAGGGAGGCTTTGCATGTCCATATAATTAAGCCTCTGGTTCAGGGAGTAGTCTAGTTTTTTTATGTCTTGTGTGTTTGATAGGTTTTGTCCATTTTTTCATTGCATGCATCACTCTTCTCACTTTCTCCCCACAGTTTTCTTCACCTTCATTGCCATGCACACACCCACCCACGTTTATGACACCCTAGGGGTTTAAAATCCCCCAAGTATCCCCCTTTCCACTTATTCATGTTCATTTCTTATTATTTTGGCATCTACTACACTTTTCAGTTCTAATTTGGGTTTTCTCTTTGTGTTTTCACGTTGTTTTACAGGTCAGCAATCTCTAGCACGAGGCCCATCCCCTCCGGCTGGCCGGAGACGGTGGAGGTTGGACCCTTTGTGACTTCTGGCATGGTGGTCTTGCGCGGTTCTCTACCATCCATTCAAGGAGACGTGCGGTGCTTCCTGGACCGTCCTTCTTCTTCCTACGGTCGTGATAGAGCTGTTCAACTGCCAGGAGTGCTTCAACCCGCATCCTCTACAGCGTTCTTAAACGGTCTGTCGTAAGATCGTTCATCCTATAGGTTGTTCTTCCTGAACCGTACATCGTCGCAGCGCTGCAAACCAGGCGAGTACCTCTCCCTCTTTCCAAGGTACGGCGTGTTCATCACGTTCGGTGCCTTGGTGGCGATCACAGGTTTTTTATTCCTCCCTTTCTCTCTGTCTTCATTCATTTCCCATGTTGGATACGGTAGGATAGATACGGGGAGGCATTAAAAGAACGGACGGGAGGAGAAATATATCTACACCCTTTTTTGTGGCGATCACAGTCGGACCCCTAGTGCCCATCGTGTTAGTGATTTGCTGACCCCTTCTTTCGTTGTGTTAGTCCTCTTCTTGAAGTGATTGAAGGTTGGGTCGCATTTTCTGCCTTGTGGAACGTGAATGGTTCTCCCAGAGCCGTTCATCCCCTGTGCGGCTGCACGTCCACCATCCCTCTCTGCGAACAGTGCCAGTTCCCCTGCAAGCGTCCTGTCATAGACGGCCTCCTATCGGCCGTTCACACTGCCGAACGGCCTATCCTTGGCCGTCCATCTTTCTACCATAGGTAAGCTTCTGGTTGGTCTGGTTGTAGGTACACGGTTACTGGAGATCCGTTCCAGGGCTTACGCGGCTGTCCACAGACCGCTCTTCCTGGTACGTTTCTCATCTCCGCCATCCTTCATTTCTAGCATTCTCTGATTTTTACAGTTATTCTGCCGTTACTCCCTGTTGCTCCCTGGCTTATACGGTTCTATACAGACCGTCTATCCCTTTGAGCGGTCTCATATAGACCGTCCTTGTGGTGCTATAGTGCACCCGTAATTCATTTTGATCGCCATGTTCCATGATATTCATGATCTTTGGTGCTAGTTATTGATCTCCCCCTGCTCCCATATCATCGTTGCATGATTGTTTTAATTGCTTATATATTTGATTGATCATTGGTTGATAGTTGCTAGGCTAGAATTTGCATGCACTCCGGTGCACATAGAAGCATCCATCTCTTTCATAGTAGTTGCATTCCTACCGAGGTAGGGTTTCCTCTCATCTCCATACTCCTTGGAGCCGACTAGGGGACCTTGCAGAAGACCTCCGTAAGCCCCCATGAGCCGTTGATTCCCACACGGACGCCAGGCAGGTTGTACCGTATCCACTCGCAGTCTAGGGTTTGCATCCGTGAGTGAGAGATCCCCGTAGAGTCACCCAGTTCCTCATTTCCCACTCTGGTTAGGTACCTTGTGGTTGCGAATTCATATATTAATTAATCCACTAAGGTCCTAAAAGAGGAATTTTAAAATTGTCGTGCATCATTTGACAACTTGATTGCTTAAGTGCTTGATTCTCCACTCATCTCTCCTCTCCATTGGATGCTTGGTTGTTTGGGGTTTTGCTTTGGTTAGGATTGTTTGCCCTAGTCTTGAGGTGTTTAGTGTATGTGGGGTTATTTTTTTTCCTCAAGATCATCTCCTAGGATCAGTTCTCATTTCCATTCTTACTTTAATCCTTTGTTTGATTCATCACCTCCCATGTCGTCATACGACTTCTCCCAGTCCCATGAGGACTCTCTTCCTCGTGGACTTCTTGAGGACCCATCTAGGGTCACCCATATGCATGGAGGAGAGGGGACTGCCCCTCCACTCCCGACCATTCTTGGCGAGGGTTCCCAACCCTCTCTTTCCGATCCATCCATTCAGAATCCGGCCAATCAAATTCTCAACATGATGGCCCAGCTGGACCCTACCCAACTCCATCTCATCTGGCAAGCCTTGCAGGGGGCCGATGCCCTGACTTCATCTCCTTCTCGTGGCATGACTGTTGTTGCCACTACATCTTCTGTTGATGGGACCACCTCTATGGCCCCCATTGACCTTACTCCCACCCGTCCTCAGATCCTTCGGTACTCTAGCATGGAAACGGGCCAGGCTTCTACCTCGGCCCATCAGCCGCTCGATAAGGGGAAGTCTCAAATCCCCTCTGTTCCTTACCTTGATCCCTATGTCACAATTTCCCCATCACCGCAGGCCCTTGTAGCCCCGGCAGACTTTACTTGGTTGCAACCAAGGGCCGCCCAACTGGCTCATGTGGATGTGGGCCCTTCTCTGGCCCATTATCCATCTTACGGCTGCCCCCTCAGTCGGCTTTTCCTTTGGCTCCGTATCCAAGTACTACTCCTCTTACTCCTTCTCCTCCATCTCGGGAATGGGAAATTCTTGACAAATGGACTGCTATGCAACAACAAATTGACCTCCTCCACAAGCAGGTTGGCCCGCTGTCTTTGGCTGATGTCCCTATTCCTATACTTCAGGGACATTCATTTTCCTCCTCAGTGCGAGCTCCCTGTGTACCGAAAATATGACGGGAACGGCAACCCATTCATTCATGTTCAGGAGTTTCTTTACGAGTTAGCACAGTTCCAGCATGATGATCACCTGATGGCTTACTTATTCCGCCGATCATTAGAGGGGTCGCCCTAGAGTGGTTTTATACCTTGCCTCTGGAGGAGGCAGAAAATTTCAAGACGGTCAAGGAGAAGTTCATTCAGAGGTTCCAAGATCGGGTCGGCCCCGAGTATTCCTTCACCGACCTAGTAGTGGAAAAGATGAAGCCGGAGGAGGATTTTCGAACCTATGCGGATCGATGGAGGCAGATGGCCTCACGTGTGCCCGGGCAAATCTCGGAAGAAGAGAAAGTTAAGTTGTTAATCTCCAATGCCACCCCGACATTCAGAAATATTTTGGCAATGAATGACATTTCGAATATGCACCAGTTATACAGCAAGGCTCGGTTCATACAGACACAGTTTAAAGACTCCCCTATTCATTCACTGTTCGAGGCCCAGAAACCCAAAACCGCCAGAAAGTCCTAGGGCCCTGTCACTGAGGGAGTGCAAATCAACGAGCAGGTCTAGGCTGTTCAGTTTCCCCACCAAGCCGCTCCACCTCGCTTCCCGCAGCCTCCACGCAACCCCTAGTTCGCCGCTCCATAAGTTCCCCAACCCACTTTCCCGGCTCCTCAACACCCGCAACAACCACTACCACCACCCCAACAGCCTCAGCGGCCACCGTAATATCATAACGTTCCTCCACCCGCCGCTTACAGACCTGCCCGACCGAGCCCAAAGAGGACCGATTACCCTCCTCTTCCTGAAACATTGCCTGATATTTTCTCTGCTTTGATGTATACTGGTGATATTCAATTGCCTTCAGAGCGTCAGAATTGGAATCCGGCCGCCGATCAGTCCCGATATTGCATATATCATCGGTAGTCCTAGCACACAATAGAGAGGTGCTATCATTTTAGAGATCTGGTGTATGATTTACACGAGGGCCAGAGGATTGATTGGGCCCAACTGCACCAGTTGATCGAGGACATCAAGCAGAGGCAGAGACAAGCCAGGCCGCAACAGGCAGCGCCCCAGCAACAGCAACAGCTGCAACCCCAACAGCAACAGCAACCCCAGCAACAGCAGCAACAAGACCTTGGGATCCATCAGAATCCCATGTCGGTACATCAGCCCGCTCCTCAGCAACAACAACAGCCGCCGACGCTGGCACCGGCCCAGGTAAACATTGTTCAGCACCCAGCCCCCAACGCTGGGTGGACTTTTGATGATGAAACCCCCGTACAGCTCTTGGCCTTCCACCGCAACCCTTCCCCTCGCACTTGCTATCCCCTCCGTTCTCAGGCCCACCATTCTGACTACCACTCCACCCATTATTCCCTCCGCATCACCCATCAGGCCCACCGCATTCCCCTCCATACCGCCAGTCCTTTCACCATCACCCACCATACCCTCCATCATCACCCCTCCACTCAACCCTTCGCCCATTTCCCCTTCACCAGGGCCCATCAGGCCAACTTCTGCCATCCTCACCCCCATTTCTACCCCTTCTACCTACCCCACCGGGCCAAGCAGGGGTCCATCTCAGGCCGTGCCGGCACCACATTGCGCCCTTCGGAGTGGGAATCCATTCCAAAAAGTTTGCCCTTCTTCTCGTGCACCTGCACCTATCCCTCAGCCTTCTTCCTCAACAGCTGAAGATGCAGACTCCGTGCCAGGCACGAAGTACGACTTGTTACAGCACTTGGACCGGATGCCGGCCAAGATTTCAATTTTGGAATTGATTAAAAGGTCGCCGCTACATCAGGATGCTTTGAAGACTTTTTTGCAGAAAGTGATGGTAAATGAATATGTGGCGGTGGACAGTTTACCAACGGTGTTGGCAACCATCACAAGGGAGCCTTCAATTTCATTTTCTGAGTTAGAACTAGCTCCCCCAGAGGCATGGCAGATGCCACTTTGTATTACCATTTCTTTGAATAAAGTGAATGCTGAAGGCGTGAGCGCTCTCCTGCCCTAGTGACTCACACACTCGGACTAGAATTGACCGGCGAATGGAAATGGAAAAGAAAAGAATAATGACAGGATGGAGTCTTCTTTTAAACAGCGAGACGGAGACTTTTCATTCCTCTGAAATAAAAAGATACATGTTATGAGGGGCATTCCCCGGAATACATGAAGTTCATCAAAAAGGGGGCAAATAGAAAAGGACTATGGCAGAGGGCGTCGGAAGATGTCCTCCAGTGCCGGAATACCCAGGGAAGGATGACGGGTCAGTTCTTGCAGCTTGAACTCAGTGGCCTCCAGCTGGGATAGTCTCTCTTCGAGGGAAGCAGCCTGTCCCTCGGCCATCTCTGCCTCCTCCACCCTCTGGATCTCCAGGTGTGTTACCTCCTGAAGATCAGCCTCTGCCCTTGAGAGTTCGGCATGTAATTCCACTATGCGGGCCGTGAGAAAGCTTCGTCGCTGCAAAGAGGTGTCGGCGTCGTCTCTCATCCTCGCCGTAGTCCCTTTCTGGGAAATGAGAGCTGTCCGGCATTCAGCTCGCTCCAGTGTTACAGCCGCCAACTGGTCAGCGGCCTCCCGGCCTAGAAATTCCCTCCGATTTACATACTTCAGGAGCAAGATCACCCGTGGAGTCCAGTCGTCCATGGGGCAACCAAAGGCCAACAGCGAGCGGGATAGATGCTCTATCAAGCCCCTCAACTGAACATAAGTTAGATCTCTGCTGGCCGTTACGGTCTGCTGGATGGTCCCTAGAAACTGCCACACAAGGTCACTCGAGGATTGGAGATCGAGCGGCGATGTCTCGGGTACTTCAAATTCCACTCTGCTATCCACAGTGGCCCAGATATCGTCGCTCATCCCAGAAGATGACGATGGCTTGAGCTGCAGTCCACTGCTATGGGGAACAACCAAGCTGGCCGATACGGTGGCTGGAGCCTCAATGACAACAATTTCCTGGCCTGCCCCCTGGAATGGAGGTGCAACAGGAATATCAAGAGCCAGGGACGTCTGTTCTTTGACGATCTCTCCTGCTTCTATTTCGGAGGGGCCACCCTTCTCCGGAGCTGATTCTTGTGTGACTTCTAAAGGTTGAAAGTCCGCAACTGTTGCCAAACTATCAACCCTCACCAGTGCTCCGGGTCCAGCTGGAGTCATTGCCGCTGCATAGTCCTTAGGGTATCGCAGCGCGATAGGCTGCAGGACAGATGGGAGAGTTGCATGGCCCGTGCCTAGAGCCGGGAGTGGTATCTGCACCGTCATGGTTGGCAGTACCACCTCAGTCTGCACAAGAAATATATACATCAAGAGGGTGAAAGGAAAAGGAGGAACGGTGACATACACCGACCATAGATGAGTCCTTACCTCGGTCGGTACTAAGCTTAAATCTCTAAAAGCAACTTCTCCAGCGCCAGCCTCTCCGCTTATAAGTGAGCTTGACGGTCCAAGACCACTCCACGATAACCGGGGCGGGCTAAAAGTCAGGTGGTTGCTTTCATAGGCCGAGGACGCCCCGGCATCCTCAGTCTCTGTATCAACATGTGGGAACTCCTCATCACTGGAGCTGCCACCGTAATCTACCTGCTCAGAGGAAGAGGACCCCTCTGCTCTTTCGGGACGTTCCACGGTCGGAATAGGAGCCTCGCCGGCGGAAACATCATCCGCAGCAGGAACTTCCCCCGTGCTCTCCACACCAGAAGCAACGGCGGGTAGGATCTCGAGGACAGGTTCACCCTACCCCTGGATAGTTGCTTCCTCTGCACTCTCCGAGCCCGGAAGCAATGACGGTTGTATATCAACTGAAAATTACGGCGAGAAAAGGTCAAGCCAGCTGAAGACATGAAGATTCGCGGTGGCATCACAATTAAACTATGAATTACCTTCCATCTCCTGCCTGGGTGTTGGAAAAGATAGATCTCTCTCTACGGGAGTAGTGGGGATTTCCTACCCCTTCCCTAGCCGCAATATCTACCGTCGCCTCCAGCCCGACGACCGTGGCAACTGTGTCGGCAACCGTCAGCATGGGCTAGCCAGGGCAGTCAAAGCAAGCTAATGAACTTTAAAGAGAAGAAGAGCTTACCTTCAACTTCTGGCCTCTGTGTGCGAGAAGCTCCAAACTCTTCAAAGGATACAACCGAAGGAAGAACGGTTGTTGATTCTCTTTCTGCGGCCTTCTTTCGGCGCGCCCGTGTCACTCGGGTCACCGCCGCCTTCGCCTTCCCAACGGCCTCTCTCAACTAAGATCGAGTCCACTTTCTCGAATTGCCAGGAGGTAGTGGCGTCATAGTCAGGGCCGGCTCAGGAACTTCAAAATATGCTGGCTTCTGGGCCTTTATTATCAACTCCCTAAAGTGCCGGGTCTCCTCCAAAGTCGGTCGGACTGCACATGCACACAGGTGAGAATGATGCACCACAATGAAAGAAAGAAGCTGGCCGAAGGGCCGGAATGAAGAAATGGAACATACTTGCCGGCTCCGTATAGAAGGGGAAGAGAGGCCAATAATATAGCGATGGCGTTTTGTCTCTCGAAGCCGCCTCGCGAATAAGCCAGCATAAATCTCTGATCTTTTCACTTGGCTCGGCCAGCAGTGCCAGGTCCTCGTGACCACAAGAAGACAAGAGATAGTACAGGCTCAGGTGGTCCAGCCCCCACCTGTCAGCATATTTGAAAGAGATATGAAGAGGTCGGTCCAAGATGGCTTCGCTGGGACCACCCACTGAAAGACCATGTGAGCAAAGAAGCGCAAATAGCCAGGGGGTGTTGTCGTATAAGGCATCCCGCCTGTCTTCCTTGCGGATGAAGGTCCGATAGGGGTACAACCTATCCACCTCGGGACGCCAGTCGGCCATAGCCGAGATAGGCTCCTCTACTGGCAGAGGGAGTTGCTGAAGAATCACCCTCTCGTTGCTTACCCGACATAAACCCCGAAGGGTTTTCACATAATCATCTTTGTTGATCGGGGGCAGCTTCGGTTCAACTTTCATCTTGCGACCTTTTACAACCTTGCGGGCCTCCAGATAGGCCTTCACTTCTGTATTGGTCCAGGACTTCAACTTCTTCAAATAAGAAGATTCAATGTCAAGAACCGGCTCTAGCTGGGAATCCAGGCTCTGGCTAGGAATCCAGGAACCTGTGCTCTACCACGGCCCAGCACTCTCGCCGGGAGCTCCTATAAAATCCCGTCCGTGAGTTCCACCACTTGATATATTCAGGTGTGACTCGGGGGAAACGGGCAGGGGTTGGCACCCTTAAAGAAACATCCTCCCGGTGATGGAAGAAGTCCCACCAAATGCGGGCATCGTCATTTAAAACTTGCCTGGCCCTATGCCTATTGGGCAATGCAAACTGTGAAGAAGAATGTGGAATGTGCTGGTCGTAGCCGAAGTTCTGACTGAAGCGGAACGGGTAGTACGGCTCCAACCACAGAATGCCGCTCTTGCGGAATACAAGGACACTCGGCCTGATAGCCAGGGCCCAATCAACCAACTCCGGCTCAAGAATAGGCCTTATACATTTGGCCTCGGAAAGCGGATGAATATACTCCTCAGTCTCGAAGAGCTTACACTGCCTCGTCCTATTCACCAGCAGGCTAGAGTGGGCAGCTAAGCTCCAAAAATGAAGGACCCCAGGCGAATCCGTGGGAATACGGGCCAATTTGCCTCGAATGGCGTAGAGTTGCTCCGCTAGTAAAGATGGCTCGGCGCTTGCAAACTCTATCATCCGCGGAACAAGAGGAACCGCCTATAACGCCCGAGGAGCCGCCTCCGGGAACATGGTACAAACCCAAGCATTAAAAAAATGTAACGGACCGATCGTTCGAAGACTTCTGGGGAGACGCGTCTTGTGCAGGTCCCCCAACATCTTGTAAATAAGGCATAAAGCCACCGGACAAAGAGATAGCTTGGTACCCCAAGCCATGAGACAGGCCGGATAAATGGCCTCTGCCCTAATTACGCTCTCGTCACCTTGCGGAAGAGCGAAAGAACAGAGCCAGTAAACCAGATATGCAGCACAGTGGGTGACTGCGTCAACACCAGTAGGGTTTGGGTTCTCCCCCTGCCCTCCTCTCGAAGAAGATGATGAAGCGGCTTGGCGTCGCCCCCACTTCTTCCGCTTCTGAGCCACTGGTGCTATCGGGGGAAAGTCTTCGTACTTATTCTTCCCATTAAAGAAATATTGAACCAGGTGCCCATCCGCACCCTTCGCTTCTCGCCTGGCTTCCGAGCTTCCCTCGTGTCGTGCGACGAATGAAAGAGGGTGCAGTATGCCTTCATCAGATATCGATAGGTGTAACCTGCCAGATACCAACCGTCACCGTCTGTCTGATCTTTCAGCCAGTCGGGCCAACAAACCTCTTCATACGGTTCCCCATCAATGGGTAAGTCGCTAAGCTGCGAGAGGCTCCAGAGGTCCAGAGAGGTCTCTCCCTCCGAAGTATAGAAAGTGTTATATTCGGGGCAAAACACCTCGATCATGCCGCAGCACAAGCCACGGGAAATGGGGTAACGGTACCTTGAGGCATACACGCTGTGATATACGCCAGCCCTGGTCAGAATTGGAGCATAATGATGCAGCACATAGTCTGTGAACTCCACTGCTCCGGGCTTGAATGCGTGGGCGTCGGTGGCCCTCAGCTCGGCAAACCACCCCACAGATATCTGGTGCTTGAAGCGGACCGCCAAGCAATCCAGCAAGAATGATTCTACTCTATACCCCCACTTCAGCGGGGCAAGAAATAAGCCAAAGATCGGATTCTCCCGATCTACTCTGCCCGCGGAATCATTCCATCGAGCGGGTACAAATTCAGGGGCCCTGGTCAGCAACCCGTCTTCTGGAGCCAAATCTTGCAGTCCCAGCACGACGCTCCATTTCCTAACCTCTCCGGGGAGATAAATGGGTCTTCTCCACACCACGCAGTCCGTTAGACTGTCTCTCTCCACCAGCAGGGCCTGCTCAACTTTTCGGACAATGAACACGTCCCTCTTCCCTTGAAGGTTGAAGCATTGGAGAAGGGACATCAGGTGTTTGTCTTTGGGATAGTCCCTCCTGGCGACACCTTCCTGTCATAATGAAAGCAGTCGCCCCCAAGAATGAGGAGATGGCTGGTATCCACAGTGTCTGTCTCTGAATATGAAGATTCCGCAACCACGGCCACTTGACCGTGCCCCCGATCAAGGGAATTGACGTTCGCCCACGTCACCACGGCATGAGATGAAGAGCCGGATGCCATAATAGCTACAAAGAAGCACATCAAACGATAAGCAAAAGTCAGAAAATAGCTGATCAAAGGCAGACTTCTGACAAATTTCGGCAGAGTCTCCCCAGCACGGGAGATTGCCAAAGGAAAGCGGGAATGCGTCCACTAAAGGGACGGCCCCTAAAAGGCAGCCATCGGCATTACACCGAGGCCAAAGGAACACTCGGGGAAATAGCTCTGAGGGCAAGCCCTGCTAGAAGCCTCCCGGGGCCCAAAGAAAGGGTTTGGAACCCAAATGGACAGCATCTCGCTCACCCCGAAAGAAAGAACTGCCGCCGCTCTCGCCCTTGGCTCACTCGGCACCAGAGGGAGAGAAGAAAGGGAGGAGAGAGAAAGGAAATCGTCAAATGAGAGGCGATGAAGAAAAAATGAGGAAAAAAGAAATAAATAGGGGAGCCTCCCCATTGTTAAACCGGCGCGCCGGATTAAAAAACCTGTAAGCAAAAGGCACGCCGGGAAAAGGCGCGCTCGATTAACCACCCTCAGCGCCAAGACCGCGCCGGATTAACGTCCAAGGCCAAGGGGGCGCGCCGGATTACCCGCGCCGTATTAACATCTAAACGGCACCGGGTTAACGTCCATGCCGAATTAAAGGCCATCCCATGCTCCTGTCAATCGAAGAGGGAATCGTTCTGGGTGAAATTCATCCGTCGGCCCTGCTGCACTCGTGCCTTGCTCGCAACACCCACGTCTGGGAGGCATTTGTTGGCACCCAAAATATGATTGTCGGCGACCAAGCCATAAGGACGAATGACCCGGCCCGCTGAAGCACAGAAGCCGATAAAGATCAACATATTGAAGATTTCTCAAGTTGCTAGAGCCTCGAGTCACCCCGTATGGACACGAGGACTTCACCTTAGGAGAGCCGAGATAAACTCACAACCAACTGGCAGTGCGATCAAGCCTGCCCAATGAACCGGCATCGACTCTGTCGTGCCGCATACACTACACCCGTTGTCTGATCAAGGACGACAATCTACCCAGTGGCTTCCCGCCTTATGAAAGGCTCTCCTGAAGATGAAGGAGTCCCCCTGGTTCCCCGATACGGAGGATCGAAAGCTCTGACGACAGAAGATCCTGATCACCCAGCACGGGTACGGCTTCCCGCCAAGATGGGCCCGTTAGTGGCCGAATGATCGCCCAGCTCAGGCGGAACTATCCCTGGTGTTATCCAACCCCCTAAGGAGCTTTGGGCATGAGCCAGACCAAGCCAGCAGCACGAATCATAGAGCCGAAGGCCGTGTCATCGGAAAGCCCGTATGATCAAATCAAAGCTATCTGGAGTCTCGGGAATGGCCGTACGTCAACCTGGGAGCTTCGACAAGACATCTCGTCAAAGTTTCGAGGAGCATTGGCAAGATAAATGTTCACGGTGACCTCCAGAATCATCCCCGGACTCATCGACTGGCTCGAAGCCTGAGAGGAGCGCTAGCATGGCGCGCCTTAAACCGGCGCGCCCCAATCTCACTCCCTTGAGCCCGGCGCGCAAAGAACCCCTTATCCGACGGCCTATTGTGCCGGCGCGCAAAGGTTGTAGAAGGCACTTCCCCGGCGCGCCAAATCTCCACGCCGGATGATGTCTCAAACCGATGTATATATATATACGGGCTGTTCGATTAGGAGGAGAGGTTTAGGAGAGGTTTAGGAGAGGCTTTCAAGAGAGGCAGATAGAAGCAAAAGGGGGGACAGAAAGAAAAAAGAAGAGGGTCTTTCGAGAGAGGCCTTCCGAGGGGAGAGGGAGCTTTCTTGGAAGAGGGGGTTCTGTCTGAGCGTCCATCGACAGCCGTCTTCCTCCGTTCGGATTGAAGTCC
This sequence comes from Amorphophallus konjac, assembly GCA_022559845.1. Lineage (NCBI taxonomy): Eukaryota > Viridiplantae > Streptophyta > Magnoliopsida > Alismatales > Araceae > Amorphophallus > Amorphophallus konjac. Next base: position 125,763,576 of record CM040126.1, on the reverse strand, counting down.
TCTGGAGCCGGAGAAGGAGGAGTGGGCCGATACTCTGTTTTGAGAACAGGTGGGCGCCGGTGCCTGTCTTCCTCCGTCTTCCGTAGATTCTTCTCTTTCGGTTTTCATATATCCGTTGTAAGCAAGAGAGTGGAGGGATGGCAATGATATGAGCCGAACCCTCCCCTCCTCTGCGATTTCTTCTCTATTGCTGTATATTCCTCTGCAGACGATGAACGGCGACCGAGCAATGATGCCGGCGCCGGATTCTTAACGTGTAAATGAGAGGCCATTCCTGTTTCTGGGATGGCAATATGTATATGAATGTCTGGACCAGCAGGTCGAATGAATGACTCGAAACTTCCGTCCCCTCCTCTATCTATATCGATGTGTATGTTTAAGTTCTTCCGCGCGTGTTCTCTGATTCCGGTTTCCCCAAAGCCCCGATCGTGCCCTGAAGCACCGTGGGCTACAGAAACACCCCTCCCCAGGTCTTCCCATCGACTGTTCTCATGTTTGATTTAAGGGTTTCCGCATCCCCTCCGTGGACAGAGCTATGCTTCTGCATATGCTTCTTTCTACCGTGTTGTCGAGGGTCTAACTCCCATTGACTCTTCCCTTCACATTGCCCTGTGGCTCGCGAAGTGGGAGTCGCCCTTGGGATTGCAGGATGCATCAACTTAACGTTGCGCCATAACTGTTCGAACATATGCCTCTATGATTAGCCCGTCTCATCTGTGCATCTCCTACCCCTCTGCATCATAGTCATATGAACCGTTCCGAGATTCCTTTATTTCGTCTCAATCACCCGGGGAGGGGGACATCCCCCGTTGCTTCACATAACTGCTGGATGATTGAGGGCTCTACCCCTCGATGGTAGAGGCTTCCTCAAGATCATAGCAGACAGTAACAAAGGGGTTCTAGCTCAATAAGCTCAGCCTCGACAACCGGAGACCCAATCAAGGCCAAGAGACGTATGCTCCTCGTAGGCTAGCCCTCGGAGCTCCACTCTCCTAATGGTCAATTCCTCCGCGGGATGAGTCATAAGCTGTGGGTTGTCCACCCCTCGCAGGCTAGCCCTTGGGGTGCTGCTCCCATCATCAGTGGCCTCATCTCTCTATCTTTCCCCCTACGGAGCCTCGGTGCCCCTAGCAGGCTAGTCCTCGGGGTATCCTATCCGATGGGGTTTGCTGGCTGCCTCCGTGCATACCGGCGGTTTAGGGGCTTACTCCATGAGTGAGTATGACCCCGATTCTCCCCAGCAACTCTTCATGTTCAGGGGAGATGCTGTCAAATTTTGGACAGACTCAGCATAACTAAAGCCATGATGAGATGCTCGTTCTAGACTCAATTGACTCAATGCTCGAGTATGAACTCGCACTGACTCACTGCATCATTTCCAGAGGTTCTTGGACTTCAATCAAACAAACAGTTGCCTAAACAACTCTAAAATTCTCAATGGAAGCTTAATAAACTTAAAAGGTTCGAAAAAGCATAAAAAAAATAAGCTAAAACGGCGTGGCCTTAAACCGGCGCGCCTTAATACGGCGCGGCCCGCCCCGGCGCCGTATTAATTTGTGACTCATGCTTCCTTTTCTTTTCCTTGATGAATTCCCGGCGCGCCTTTAACCGGCGCGCCCCGTGCCTTGCGCGCCGTGTTAACTGGTTATAAGGCCACGCCGGATTAACCCCTTTTACCTACGCTTTACCGTGCCGTGGAAGCTATCTCTCACGCCGTTTCACGTTTTTATGTCGTTCTAATCTCTCGTTTGCTCTCAGGGCAATCCTGGCCTCCCATGGTCGATATTGACTACCCTAATCAGCGGTAGATTAAGTAAGGCAAGGGCTGTTCATGCTCTGAATAACCTTTTTACCATGTTGACTATCATGTGTGTGAACACTTTGCTTTCGTCATCACCTTTGTGCTATCGTTTCCCTCTCTTCTGACGGGGATCAATGAATGTGATTAAGCATTGTTTACTGTCATAATTCTGTTTCCATGCTCAGTATAGTGATCATCATCATGCCTGCATGCTTGCATAGACCCTCGGGCATATTGAATGGCGTTGACGGAAGGTCGGGTTACGCCCGATCGGAAGTTTCCGCTATGCGCGCTGGTGGTCTTCGGACCTACGTCCTCCGCCACGTACCCAAGGTCTCTAATTTAATGAATCATGTCCCCCCTTGCATGATAAATAAATCGCATGTGATCTTGTCGTGCTCATAACGTTGCATCCTTTATTCCGGCCTCGACAGCCCACTATCTCGACAATTAATCAAAGGTGTTCCCTCCTAGTGGGGGATGTAATTAACGCCATAACCTTTATGGTATGGCGGACTGCTAGTCCCGACCGAACCTCACTTTCGCCCGACACGGGTCAGAATGAGTGCATAATAAACTCGTCACTCACATGACTAGCACGCTCGCGTCGTCAATTAGTCAGTTAATTATCAGTTAGTTAATCGGTTGATCGACACGTGAAATAACAAATAAGACAAAAAAAAGATCGCAAATAGGGCAACAGTATGACACACTGAGTCTTCCCCTCCCACCTTGGACTTGGGTAAAGAGAAGTAGGTCTCTACCTCCTCTAGTAGGATAGTGGCCTCGAATGATGGGAAAATGAATGTATGAGTTTGAGGATGCCAAATTTCAACTAAGGCCGAGATATTGTGCCAATCAAGAGAAAGCTTTGGGTTGTTCTGGCCTAACACTAGGAGAGGTTTTAAGTGCCAAGATCTCGGGATAGATGTCACTCCTAGGGGCAAGGCGCGGACCATGGGAGCCAACCACTTCAAGGTGGAATACCGCATGGGGCCAGGGAGAAGCTGAGACGAGAAGAAAGAAGATGGAAGAAAAGAGAGAGAAAGGAAAAACATGTAAGTAAATGAAAGAATTGAATGAAATCATTGATTAGCTTACCTCTCTCAGAGGGCTCGAGCTGAGATGTCGCGGGATCGCGGTTAGTCGTTAGAGCACTTCCTGCTCCTTCCTGGCCGGCTTTGGCCCTTCAAAAGATGCTCCCTCCATGGAACTCCCCTATAGGGCCCTCTTCATGATGATTTGGTGATGAATAGTAAAAGTTTCAAGGCTTAGAAGGAGGAGGATGTGTGAATCACGAATTTAGGCTCCCCCCTCCTACTTATAGAGCTTGTTAGGAAGCCTTGGTCTCATGAGATCAGGGTTGGATAAGTCTAGAGCAAGTTAAGATGAGGTTTGGATGAGTTTAAAGCAGTTGGCCCTCGGGTTAAGGACTCTCCGGGAGAGTCCCATTCAAGTTCGCAGGATGCCCCTTTGGACGGTCTCACGATAGACCGCCTATATCATTGAGCGGCCTGTGACAGACCGTTTATCATCTTCCATAGAATTCGTGGACAGACGTTTAAGCGGCCTGATTTAGACCGTTCATCTCCTTGTGCGGCCTATGGTAAACCGTTCAACATTCAGAACGGTTAATATAAGAACGTTTAATATCTGCTTGGAACGGTCTATTACGGACCGTGTGTTTCTTTGAACGGCCCACTGAGAACCGTTCTTCTGATCGGAAGCCCTTGTCCAACAAGTTGTGCACCTATCCAACTAGTAGTCGTGCTGTCTCTCATCTCACTCATTTGGCGTCTCTCATCTCACTCATTTGGTGTCTCTCATCTCACTCATTTGGTGCCCTCATCTCACTCACTTGACGCCCTCATCTCACTCATTTGGCATCACGCTCTCTGTCTCCCACTCGGAGTCGGCGTCCCTCTGTCTCACTCATGGTCGTGTCGCGTCACACCCGTAGTTGTGTCTCACCCGTAGTCGTCGTCTCTCACTCACACACTCGTGTCGAGTCAGTAGTCACATTCATCCATTCATTCATTCATAGAAATAGACAAAAAGCATATCACTACCACTATCATATCATATCATGTGTACAAAGTAGAGTCGCAAGTACAAGAGTCAAGCCTGACCCTCTCCCTCCTGATGGTCGATGTCGCCTCCTCCCTCCAGCCTCTTCGATGGTGGGGCCATCGGAGAAGTCACCTCATCTCGGCGGCGCCGCCGTCTCTCGTCCTCCTTGTTCTTATGTCGACCAGAGCAACCCGTCAAGTAAGTCCTGAAAGAACCATGGGTCCTGCTCGGAGCACCGCTCCTCAACCTCTGGCTCATCTCCCAGAGGATCTCCACCTGGCCCTCCAGCCTCGAGACCTGACGCTGGGCCTGCTCAGCCTCGGTCCTGTAGCACTCCGCCTTGGTAGCGTTGGCTCGAAGGCACTCAACCTCAGCTCGTAGGAGCGCCGTCTCAACGGTATCGTCTGGTCTGCCCTGTGCAAGCTCCTCTCGCAGTCGGGCGGTCTCCTCCCTCAAATGTGCTGCCTCCTCCCGAGCCGCTACACGGCTCTGCTCCAGCTCTGCCCTCAGCAAGGTTAGCTCGGACGTCTGCATGCACATATCACAGTCAGTCATTTGCATTTCATACATTTCGGAAGCATAACTAACAAAAAGGGGAAGTGTAGTGATTTGCGTACCCTCTCGGTGAGCACCACCTTGGCCGCTTTGGCCCGCGCTACCATCCTAGTGAAGTCGGCCTCCCGCTCGGCCCGATCTGCAGGAGTCTGGGTAGAAGAAGAAGGAGCATCGGCCCCCTGTCGCTGGGCCCCCTCGGAACACTACATCCAAAACTCTAGGTCAGTCACACGCATAATCATAATCATAAGCATTTGCATAATTTAGAGAGTTTAGGGTTTAGAAAACTCACCAATAAGGCCAGGGCCTATCGGGCCTCGTCCCGCTCCCTGATGGTGGAATGCAGGAGCCCCTGCAGCTCCGCCAGCCATCCCTCAGGGTCAATCTGCATGTATAAGTCCATGTGTCAGTGCGTCATCATATAGAAAGCATAAACATGATAAGTAGAGTTTGGGTTTAGAAGTCGTATCGGTCGGTGGGCACCCCGGAACACCTGGTCCCGGTAGTGTCTGGCGTACGCGGTGTAGTACGATGAGTCTCTCTCCGCTCCGACTGTCACCACTCGCCCGAGAGCGGTCCAGTCAGCCACCTGCGTAGCATTCCTCGTAGACCAATCAAATGCTGCCGCTAAGCCCCGGGTTGTCCTCGTCACTTGCTCCCCCACCTTTTCAGGCGCCGGGAACTCCACCGCGGGCTGATGGACCCCGATGGTCCTCATCACCAATCTGTAGTGTAGTGGCTCCACCACATTCATGCAGTGAAGCCACACGTCTCATCCGGAAAAAGCGAGGGTGCCAACCACCCAAGGCTGACCCTCTTCTGTGTAAGGTGTCCACCGTACCTGCAAAAAATAGAAAGTCGCATCAGCATCATCATCATATAAGAATTGCATTTAATTAAAGAGTCTGAAGCATACCGAGGCAAACGGTAGAGCATCCAGGTCGTCCTGCAGCTCTCGGATCTGTCGTCTCAGGGCTGTAGTCTCCCGAGGTGTTGTCCACCTCCGGGCGATCCGCAGGAGCCCAGGACGGGTCTCCTTGCCTCTGCCTAGCCCACGTAGGTGTATGTAGGCCCACACCTGCATCACAGCATCGTGTCAGCATTTAGGAAACATATAGAGTTGCATAATTAAGTCTAGGGTAAGAGTCGTACCTGGAGTAAGGGGGAGAAGCCCCCGAGCATCGTCCGACGGGCCGTCAAACTCAGCGTGTCAAACAAGAACGCGAGGACTGCTGCTCCCCATGCGTAGTCGCCCACGTGGCTTAGCTCCTCGAGGAAAGGAAGGAACCGGTAGCTTATCACGTCTGCTCTGGTGGAGAAGAGAAGTCGCCCGAACATGAGCATCAGAAACCGTCTCAGCACTCTGTCTGCCTCTGCTCCTGGCCCTGCAGCTACCCTCGGTCGTGCCAGCTCCACCAACCGCTGCAGGTGCTCCTCCGGTTGCTCACCAACTCCCGCCCGTCGTAATCCCAGGCTTTTCTGGAGACCAGCCCGGGGTAGGAGGGTCGACTGCCTCTCGGGGCGCCACAGCTCTAAGCCCAGCAATCCTCGAGCCATCACCCGGTAGTCGGGAAAAGTGGTCCCGCTAACCGGTAGCCCGTGCACACGTAGGCCAGTGAGCCTGGCCACGTCCTCCAGCGTGGGGACTATATGGCCCCACGGGAAAAGGAACGTACGACGCACTGGGTCCCAGCGGTCGTGCAAGGCGTAGAGCAGAGCTGTATCGAACCGACACACCTCAATGCTCAGGAATGGGGCAAACCCTATGGCAGCCAACCGCTCCCTCTAAAAGTCCGACAGTGCTAAATACACTGCGCGGACCTGCAACTACGAGGTACGGGTCCTGCGCTTTCCCTGCATTCATTCATTCATTTTAAATGCATTTTAGTAATTTATTTAAGCATTTTATTTCATATATAAATAAAATCATCAAGGTTTAAATCTCTATCAGAAAAGTGGTCTCCCAAAGGCCGCTCGTCCCCTTGAACGGTCCCATGAGCACCGTTCTAATCCCTAAGTTCTGTGTTTCGAACGGGCTAGCATTGGCCGTTCTTATCTTGAACGGGTCAGCATGCACCATTCTTCCCTCAGGTTTCTTAGTTTCAAACATCCACTCCTGGGCCGCAGGAAGTTTGGGCGGTCCTATAGGGACCGCGTTGTTCTCTGTTGACAGGGCGTTGAACGGACCAATGTGGCCCGTTTGTTGTTTGTACGGTGAGCCTCTCACCGTCCTTACTTGGTTTGGTTCTAATGTTGTGTGAATTTGAACGGCTACCCCTGGGCCGTGTGGGCTTTGGGCGGCTCTGTGTGAGCCATATGTTTTCATTTGTGCGGTTTTGTGTAAATCGCCCTACCGTCGTCTTCCCCGACGACGGTGAGGGTTTCCCCACCGGCGGGGAGGCCACCGTTGCCCCCCAAAACCGGTCCTAAGCACCGTAATCCCCCCAGAATCTCCTAAATCTAACATAAATGGTGTAAAAATGGCTATACGGGGCCTACCTCGGGGCCCCGGGTCACCTTCACCTTCGCCGTTGGTTCGCCGGCGGGCTCCTCCGGCGCTTCATCGCCTCCGGCACCGGCAACAACCGCTGCAGCTTCTTCCCCCTCCGGTTCGGGCACGGCCACGGCAAGCTCCTCACTGCCGGCCTCCTCCGCGACGGCCACCGGCGGCGGTGGTCGCGGCATTTCCTCAGCCATCGGTGGTGGTGAGGGCTCCTCGCCGGTCGCCCGGTCTCGGGCCGCCTGGTGCTTGGTCCTCATCGCGATGGAGAGGCGAGAGATGGGGAGACGAGAGAGGGAGTTGGGGAAGTTGAGAGAGTGGGAGATTGGAATGGGTGGTGGATTGCCTCCTTTGTTCTCTCTCCACCATCGGTTACGATGGAGGGAGACGAAGGGTTTTAGTTTTTCAAAGTTGCAGAGGTTATACGGTCTATCGTTAGACCGTCCTTCGTTTGAACGGTTGAGAGGTGACCGTTCATCTTTAACAACACACTATTTAAGTCAGTTCAAATTCAATAATTTATACGGCTCTCATATAACCGTGCTTCTTTGGGCGGTTGGTATTTAACCGATCATGTTTGAAATTGTCCCACCCTCATTCCTGCACTTAGTGTTCAATTGATGAATTTTGATATCATTGCAAATCTTGTTAACAATTTTATGTGCAGCATCAAACTTTCACTTGCCGTTTCACCTGCACAGGTAAGTCAGGTGTGGCCTTCTATCCCTATCACCCTTATTGCATTATTATATGGTACTGTAATATATTCTCTCGAGAACCAGTTGGTTATCTACGTGTTCCAGGATCTGATGTTCCCCTTTAACAAAAATGATGATGATCCAGGTTCACGTGTTTAATCTTCGAATAGGCCGTTAGGTTGGGATGTCATGGGGAGGATGGTTCTATCCTGCACGCTATGGTTGCGGATGGTATCTTGACTCTGATTTTCCCTGCTTAGCAATATTATTCTCGAGTATTTTATATTTTAATCTTTCTTTGCATTTGTTTTAAAGATTTCTTTTATTTTAGCCCTGCATGCATCATACGCATCCTTTTGAGCTTTCATGACCCATAGTTTGCCTGCAGAATGCCCCGTCAGCGATGGTTAGCTGTGCGTTCAGTGTTTGAGTAAGAGGAACTAATTCACTCTGAGTTGAAAGGTTCTCTTTGGTCGATTCGCTTGGCTTGGTTGATTAAGAGGTCCCCGTCTGGAGCTTTAGCCTGTTTCCTTTACTTTTACTGCCTACTTCCGGCCTCCTCATTGGACCGCGGGATTGTGTCCCCTATGAGGTTGGTCTTATCGATTTGTTTCATTTCGTTTAGTTTAGTTCCTCCAGACTGGTGTCACTTTTGGTTTAATCATTCCTTGCATTTGGTTAAGAGTTTTCCGGAAAATTCCTGTCGCTTGTTGGTAAAAACGGGTGTCGTTTTACCTTAACACTAGCTTTCTTGTCCACTCCGCTGCATTTTCGCTCCATCTCCATGTTCCATGTCACTTTCGCTTCACCTCCGCTCGCTCCCCTGCAAAGAGGACGTTAAGGAGGGGCATCTATTGACACCCATTTTTTACCGATAAGTTGAGTCGTTCCTCTTACTCCCACTTGTTGATGCCTCGAGTTGTCCATCAGTCATTGGGGCTATTTTCAGGCACGTTTTGGGCCAGTTTTATGGGTAGCCTCCCTCCCTGGTGAGGTTTGTTTTAATTCTGGGCTTAATGGGGCCTTGGTTTTGGTTGATTAGGCTTTTCTATGAGTTTCAAGCACCCATGTACATGTACGGTTCATACCTAGCCGCTCAATCAATGTGCAGTTGTCTGTGGACCGTCCATCTATTTTGGAATATTTTTGTTAATTTTCTGAATTTCCACCGACAAGCATTTATGTGGTCCTCCCCTAGCCGTTCAACATGATGGACGGACGGATGGTAGCCGCTCATCGCCCAGAGTCCTGCGTTTGGTGGTTTTCTCAGATAATTATCCAATTAATCTATTTATCACCGACGAGGCTAGAACGGTTTGTCTTTGGCCGCTCTACCTTCGAACGGTCTCATCTGAGCCGTTCATGTATGAGGGTCCAACGGCGAACTATTCGGCCGATTTAATGGATAATTTAGATTATTTTGTGTATTGTTGACTTTTCACCGACAATGTTGGACGGCCCAGAATGGACCGCCCATATGGATGTGTGGTCTATCGTTAGACTGTTCATCTGCTCGATTGCTGAAGATTCAAGAGATTTTCTCTCTCTCCTCGTGGATTTATCCCCAACTTTATCCAGCCATTTCTCCACGAATCCTCAACCATTTTGAGTGTCATTTCTTCCAGATGAAAGATAATTGAATTATCTTCATCTTTTGTTTGATAACCTCGACCTGAAAATGCTTCTAAACCCTAATTTTGAGCTAGGACTTTAGGTGCTCTATAAATAGACCCTAAAGGCCGGGTTTGAAAGGGGGGGAGTTTTTTGGTCGATGGCGAAGTCCTGTCACATTCTTGAGCGACCTAGCACCACGGAGAGAGGCTTTCCACGTCCATATAAGCCTTCGGTTCGAGGAGTAGTCTAGTTTTTTTAAGTCTAGTGTGTTTGATAGGTTTTGTCCATTTTTTCATTGCATGCATCACTCTTCTCACTTTCTCCCCACGTTTTTCTTCACCTTAATTGCCATGCACACACCCACCCATGTTTATGACACCCTAGGGGTTTAAAATCTCCCAGATATCGCCCTTTCCACTTATTCATGTTCATTTCTTATTATTTTGGCATCTACTACACTTTTCAGTTCTAATTTGAGTTTTCTCTTTGTGTTTTCACGTTGTTTTGCAGGTCAGCAATACCTAGCACGAGACCCATCCCCTCCGGCCGGCCTGAGAGGGTGGAGGTTGGACCCTTTGTGACTTATGGCGTGGTGGTCTTGCGCGGTTCTCTACCATCCGTTCAAGGAGACTTGCAGTGCTTCCTGGACCGTCCTCCTTTTTCCTACGGTCGTGATAGAGCCGTTCAACTACCAAGAGTGCTTCATCCCGCATCCTCTGCAGTGTTCTTAAGCGATCTATCGTAAGACCGTTCATCTTATAGGCGGTTCTTCCTGAACCGTACATCATCGCAATGTTGCAAACCAAGCGAGTACCTCTCCCTCATTCCAAGGTACAGCGTGTTCATCACGTTCGGCACCTTGGTGGCGATCACCGGTTTTTTATTCCTCCCTTTCCCTCTGTCTTCATTCATTTCCCACGTTGGATACGGTAGGATAGATACGGGAAGGCATTAAAAGAATGGACGGGAGGAGAAATATATCTACACCTTTCTTTTGTGACGATCACGATGGGAAACCTATTTTTTGCCGATAAGTTGAGTCGTTCCTCTTACTCCCACTTGTTGATGCCTCGAGTTATCCATCACTCGTTGGGGCTATTTTCAGGCACGTTTTGGGCCAGTTTTATGGGTAGCCTCCCTCCCTGGCGAGGTTTGTTTTTATTCTAGGCTTAATGGGCCTTAGTTTTGGTTGATTGGGTTTTTCTATGAGTTTCAAGCACCCATGTACATGTACGGTTCATACCTGGCCGCTCAATCAATGTGCGGTTGTCTGTGGACCGTCCATCTATTTTAAAATATTTTGGTTAATTTTCTGAATTTCCATCGACAAGCATTTATGCGGTCCTCCCCTAGCCGTTCAACATGATGGACGGACAGATGGTCGCCGCTCATCTCCCAGAGTCCTGCGTTTGGTGGTTTTCTCAGATAATTATCCAATTAATCTATTTATCACCGATAAGGCTAGAACGGTTTGTCTTTGGTCGCTCTACCTTCGAACGGTCTCATCTGAGCCGCTCATGTATGAGGGTCCAACGGCGAACTATTCGGCCTGTTTAATGGATAATTTGGATTATTTTGTGAATTGTTGAATTTTCACCGACAGGGTTGGATGGCCCAGAATGGACCGCACATATGGATGTGTGGTCTATCGTTAGACCGTTCATCTGCTCGATTGCTGAAGATTCAACAGATTTTCTCTCTCTCCTCGTGGATTTATCCTCGATAGCGAACTATTCAGGGAGTTTTTCCGTTCTGAATTTTCAGTTTGTAGATAAGCTATTTTATCCGACAGAGAAGTATCATTAGATAATGAATTCATTTTTCTTTTTAAATGTCTGTTCTCCCTACACATGTCTTCATATTTTTCTAAAATTTCAGCATAAGCATTCTCCCATTCATCTTGTGTAAAATTGTCAAAAGGAGAAATTACCTTATCATCACTTTTTGCCATCAAGTAAATCCTGTCTTCTATCTCACTATCAGAGGAGCTGCTCTGACCTCCTTCTTCTTCATCGCTCTAGGTACTAACCATTACTTTTCCCCTTTTGTTCTTCCACCTGGGCTACTTGTCCTTGAGCTCTGGCAGTCTGCCTTAAGATGTCCTACTTTCCTGTAGTTGTAGCAAACAATGGCATCAGTTTTCTTGGCAGGTTCAGGTTTGTGTTTGGACTGTCTTTTTCCTGATAAATACTTTTTTCTTAGCAATTTCCCTTCTTTCCTCAGGAATTTCTTGAACTTCCTAGTGAACATAGCAAACTCATCCTGATCTTCCTCAGAGCTGGTACAGCTGCACTCACTGGATGACCCTTTACTAGAGTTGACCTTAATAGCTAAGGGTTTCCTTCTCTTCTTAGACTCATCAGCTTTCTGGAGGTTCAACTCATATGTCATGAGTGAACCGATAAGCTCATCTACAGTGGTCGTAGCACGGTTCCTAGACTCCTCCACTACAGTGGCCTTGGTATGCCAGATGGGTGTCAGGGATCTTAGATTTTTTCTAACAATTTCATACTCACTATAGGTCTTTCCTAGACTTCTCAAGCTATTAGTAATCACATTCAAGCGAGCATACATCTCAGATATGGACTCTTCAGGTTTCATTTTGAAAGCCTCGTACTCAGAGACTAACATATTAGTTTTAGTTTCTCTAACCTAAGACGTCCCTTCGTAAATAACTTCTAACTTATCCAACATCTCCTTACCAGTGGTACAGGAGGAAACTCTAGAGAATTCAGTGGGATGGAGAGCACATTGTATAGCATTGATAGCTACCCAATTCAAAGTGGACTTTCGGATATGCTCCTTAGTCCATAATTCCTCATCTGGAGGTAAATCAAATGGACCTTTACTCACCACCTTCTAGATCTCATAATCCTTAGCACGGAGAAAAACCTGCATCATATTCTTCCAATAAGCATACTTGCTACCATTAAAGAATGGTGGCTTGCTAATTGAGTGACTCTCAGCGACTACACCTTTAGCATCCATAACTAATCTCTCCGGGATGTGAAGCCCTACGGGAGAGTTAGGCTCTGATACCAGTTTATAGGATCATGCCCCAACCGTTGCGCTAAAAGCTCGAGCTGGTAGTGAAGGCGGACCGTATTTCCGTATGACATTGTAGAACCCCACAATATTGTGCTGTGGGTGGACATGAGGGGCTTCGTACATGGACCCTATAATCCATGTGGCGGGATGGGCTATCAACGCACCGATGTCCCACGTGGACCCCATAATCCATGTGGAATAGCAAATCCCTAAGGGAGACGCTAGAAATTCTAACAATCCCCCCCCCCAGCGGCACCTGGGGGATTTGAACCTGCGACCTCGCTCTGATATCAGTTTACAGAATCATGCTCCAACTGTTACGCTAAAAGCTCGAGCTGGTAGAGAAGGCGGACCGTATTTCCTTATGGCATTGCAGAACCCCACACTATCGTGCTGTGGGCGGACATGAGGGGCTTCACATATGGACCCCATAATCCATGCGGCGGGATGGGCTGCCAATGCATCGATGCCCCACGTGGATCCCATAATCCACGTGAAACAGCAAATCCCTAAGGGAGAAGCTGAAAAATCCAACAAAAGTGAGTTGAGAGCCCGTTTGTGTGCACCTGCCTCGCAGAGTGAAGGAAAAGGGAGAAGAGAGGAGTGGTGAGGATTGGAGAGACCAGCCTATGCTCCGTTCCCCTCCCCCTACTGTATCTTTTTTTCTGCAACACTTCTTTTTATGGGGTATATCCCCCTTGTATTTTTTGCTTCTCATGCAATGAAAAAAAGAATGGAGCTTTGAGTCATGGCATGTTATGATCTCTATCCTCCCTCTTTCCTCTAGCTCGAGCATTTCCCCCGCTTCTATAGACGTGTTTCATTCTATCTCACGCATGCATAGTATGCCACCACGGGACTGACAGTTGCCCTCTCACCCATACCTATGGGTTGTAGGAACTCTGCCCTCTCCCTACAGTTCACAATTCTCCTTCCGTCAGGGTGCTACCATTCCCGTTTCCATGGTGATCACTCCAGGTCCTCTGGGGCTTACTTTTCCATAGTATGACCTCCGGGGGAGCCCTACTTAAGGAGTGAACATCAACAGCCATCCACTTGCCAACACATTGGGCCCGTGTCCCGAATTTCAGAAATGACGGCCCGCGAGCCACTGGTATCCCTTGAAGGCTAGACCTCGGGTTTCGATGCTCGCTTTAGGTCACGGGGCGGCTATCTTTAGCTCGCCTAGAAGTTTTTGAGGCCGCCTCAGATCATTCCGTGGGTGAGTCTCTCTTTTACACCCCGCAAACCCAGAAATTCTGCTAGGAACGCGGTTAAAGAAAAACACATGTCTTAACAATGCTAACTATAAGAAAAAGAAAAAGAAAATGAATTAAAAGGCCCTCACGCATCAAGAACAAAAATTCTGCATTTTTCAAACCCACGATCCACTTTGTTAAATGGACCAAAATCTGCCTAAAAACCCGAATAAAATAGGTCTATGTCTGGCTCCACTGCGTCGACTCCTTGTAACCTCGCGTCGACCCCTCAGCAAGTGATGAATCGGTGCCCTCACAAAACCCCCATGCGCCGTATCACTTCCCTCACGTGTCGGTTCACCCCCGTCGCTCTCTCCGCATCTTTTTCAATGCGTCGATCCACTCACCCTCACCTCCTTTTGCATGTGCCGATCCATCCCGCTTTATCTCCCATCTTAAACTGCACCGATACACACTCTCCCATTCCTCTCTTGCCTGGCGCCGTAACACTCACTCTCTTCACATTCGCACAACCCACTGAGCCGATACACCTTCTCACATTAACACACACATGTTCAACACACACACAATGCCATAACGTGATGAATCGGCGCGGGCATTATTCCCCTTTTTTGTTTACCCCTTTGCTTTTCTTATTTGCACTCATGCACACCCATTAACACTCACTAACGAACACTCATTCCCCTCACATGCATTCACAACTCACGTAACAACACATAAACACCTACATATCCATTCATCCATAATACACCCACATTCTACACGTAACTATCATGCCAAAAGGAACCAGCCATGGGAATCGGCGCGGGTCACTATTCATCTTTTTTTTAACCCCCGTATCGTTTCTTATTTCTATTTGTGCTTTGCTCATCATTAAAAAAAGAAAATAAAACAATGAAGATAACGTGACAAAATAAAAAAATGAGCAAATAAATAGCTAAATAATAAAAAATGACATAAAAATATAATAATAATAAATATATATTTATATATATATATATAAGAAAGCCAAAAATAATAATAATAAGAGAATAGCAAAAAAATAAAAGCAAACAAAAAATACAATAACAATCTTAATAAATGAAGAAAACATATTCGTGCTGGTAAATAAACGAAGAAAAATCAAATAACCCTTTCAAAAAAATATGCGCTAATGATAATAACAAAATAATAATAATAAAATGCATATCCATACATGTGAACAAACAAAAGGATATCAAATAACCAAACAAAAAATATACATAATAACAACAAATAAACAAAAAAATACAACCATGCATGTGAATAAACAACAAAAATTAAATTACCTAAACAAAAAAAAGGAATATGATAACGTCCGTTTCGAAGCCCCGCTTCCCCGACACTCGGTGCAAAAGAAATATCAATGATGCCTCGGCAAGATGGGTTTGGACCTCGGGGATCATCCCCAACATGGCTATGACTCGGTATTGCCCCGGGCCAATAGCTCAATAAACCGGACCCGTTCTGATTGGGATTTAATCCCGCATTCTTATTAAACTCGTTGTACACTCGGCCGACATTCATATGGGTTTGTCACCGTCTTCGTCATGTTTTCAATACGGATTGCCGTCCGAACAGGAAATGGTCGATAGATGACCAACATAATTCAAATGCTTTCACCCCAGTCTGGGGGCATTTTAACGCAGCTCATGAATTTTATTATCTCATTTCATTAATGTTAATTCTAGGCCATAGGGCCCCTTTTCTTGGCAATCAATTAAGGGTTTTCCCCTCTCCAAGGGGATGTAATTAACGTCGTGGCCTTTATTACACTGCGGGTTTCTGTCTCGACCTAAGTGAAGTGCTGCAGTAGAAGCCGAAGTCCTGGGCGTAGAGCCCGTGTTGGAGATCGATCGGTGCTGGGCCTAGGAGCTGACGCTTGTTCTGGCAAGAGATGACCCGGGGCCCCTACGGGGGCCAGTAGTGGAGGCCCCGAGTCTGTCACTCGAGCGGGCCACCAGTGCTGGAGAAGAGCACGGCATGTTGACCCCTCGAGCAGGCACAGGAACTGGGATTGGCTACGAAACAGCCACAGGGATCATGCCCAGGAAGTTGGGTGATCCGACGACAGGGGCGAAGTCGCCGAAAGTGATCGGCGTCGCCAAGTAGCCCACCCGCGCGTGGGTGTCAATGACGATGGGGCCATAGGTCACAGCCGCCATAACTGCTGGACTGTTGGTTGCTGGCGAAAGCGACGGTCAAAGATGGCCGCCGGGCATGGTCCGAGTGTCAAAACACGAACTGGAAGCTACAGGGGAATGTGTGTCCCTCCTCTACCACTCCTGCAAGGACAGGAAAAGGGCACCATGGCTTCAAGGTGGGGACATGCTTCTCTTCAGTAGAAAGAAGAAAGGCGGGAGACGTCCCACCGGCTGTGTCAACTTTGTTGCGTCTGCACTCTCACTTCCCTCCCGACCTACGAGGGGGAGGGGGGGAGACGGAACGGTGTCGATGACCGCGGTGAGAAAGGGAATAAAGCGATAAAGGAAAATAAGTGAGTTTATGTTATCTTGAGATATTCTCCTTCATAGCTGTATGCCTCTCACAGGGGTGCCTTGCACTCGCCTTGTACGGGAAGTTGAGAGGGGTCAACTTTCACGAGAGGTTTCTGGGAGTTAGGATGACCGGACAGGATGCGGGCGTGCCAGTCGATTTTTCGACAATCACCTATGGAACCAAAAGTTGACTGGGGAAGCGTCGCCAGGACGCGGCACATCGTCACGGGGTATCGGGTGACACATGGAGAGAAGAGAGGTTCCATGGGTGCGAGTGCATAGGTAATTATGGGGATTCGTGTACAGAACGTCTTTCCCCACCGGCTGCAAGCAACCAGTGTTTATTTATATTAGATTGAATCCAAACACCTTTGTTCTATGCTGAAGAAGAGTCTGGATATTTCTAAAGTCAAGGACAGGGGACCGGGTATATCCTGCAGTTGGGGAATTGGTAAATCGGGACCCGAAAAATGGGTTGCACACTGGTTAGTATGGGTAGGAAACTGGAACCCGGGATACGGGTATGCATATCCAACTGGTTTCATGCTCTATGAGTGCTACGTGGGCTTTACAAAGGGGCTGAAGGGGTCGGAATACAACTGGGGCAAGCTGCGGGACAATTCTGATTCATGGGTCGGTCGCTGGGTCGTTGTAGGACAAAGTGGATTACCCGCATGTTTTACAGGGGCCCTCCTCATGGAACTTGGGACGTGCCCAGATTACCGAGGGAGGGCTATACTAGATGGCAGGGGCGGACGCTGGCTGGCGCATGAGGGAGGCCAGATGTTGTAGCACCCCGAGAAATAATTAAATAACATAAAGGGTAATAACTGGAAAATAGTTATTTTAATTGAAAATCCCTTTAAATAAAATTTCAACTAATTTATAAAAATCTATAAAATTCATAATCACGTAGAGGACTAAAAGTTTAGAAGAATTGTCTTCTTGGTCAAACCCTAAATAAAATTTTAACCAAGCCGAATTGACGGAATTAGGGCTAAAATCGAGGTAAGTTAGATCAAACCTTAGATCACCAAATTCGAGCCCAAATCCTGACCATTTGAGCCCAAACCAGGCCCATTCGATCGACCTAGATGTATATCGCGTTTCCCCTCTAGTAGCTCGTCGAAACCCTAACCCTAGTAGGTGAATTTTAGAGAATTAGCGGTGCGACTCGGTCAATCTGTGATTCCCGCGTACGTCGAGTTGTGGGACTCTATCCGACCCTATAGTTCGCTCCCAGTTTGAATTACCCCTATAAATCGAACCCTAGACCAACCTAGAAACTCTATTTGCTGTGGCGGCCGGCGTGGATCGCGTTCAAGGGAGGTTTTTTGGCGTGTTCTTGGATGTTCTTTTTATCACGACCGGCGATCGACGTCCCCTTTGCTCTTCGATTAAGGTAGGTTCTAGTAGACCCAACCTCAAGTAAAATATACCATTGGATTTGTCTTCAAGTCATCTTTCTTTTGATAGTAAAAGTCCTAAATCTTATTCAGTATAGCCTTCATATTGCCAGTTTTAGTCGGAGCATGTCGTATTAGGGCACCGATCTTGTACCCTCTCTTTATCTCGATTGAATGCTAGGTTAAGCATATTGAAAACTTTAATTGAGCATGCTATATTATGCGTTTTCTTGTTATCTTTCTAGTGATAGCTTTTTGCCCAATTTTCATGCACCATACCGAGCCAACTTCTTGCTACAATCGAAGTCTGTCGGAGTTCGCCAGAGGTCGGACATGGCATCACATATGCGGTCGTAACAGGGACCGCTTATGACCCTGGCGGTCTCACAACTGACTGTTTCCCCCCTTTCATATGTATTTGAATCCATAGACCTTAGCGGCCCCTCGATAGACCGCATGGCCAAGGGTAGCGGCCTGTTCCAGGACCGTTTCCTACCCCAGCGCCACGCCATGACCGTTTTATGTGATGTTCTAGTTACATTGATTCCTTGTGTTAGATATCATGAATAGGGTAGAAACCCACTAAGTAATTGGAGCATATAGAATAAATAACTATAATTATGACTGTAAATATCTTTCCTTTCATCTAAATTGCATCCCCTTGTCTATTCCTTTGAATTGATAAACAAATTGTTAAATTCATAAATTATTGGTCATTGATTAATTTTAGGTTTGTTTGACAGTCGCTTCACTCTGGTGATGCTGACTGACCGCTATACATTCATTTTTCGATGGTTAATTAGCCTAAATTCTCTCCGCCAGATATTCCTTCCGTCGGACTAGGACCTCTATTATGAGACCTCCGTAAGCCCTCGCGAGCCTGGGATTCCCACTAGGATGCCGGGCGGGTTGTACCCACAAAACCTGAACCTTTCCACTCATTTGAATTGCTTGTTTTTGCCCGAGCCAAAGTCGGAACTGTTTTGTCTATTGCGGCCATTCTGAGACCGTTTCTGTTAGTGTGCGGTCCAGTCATGACAGCTAGACTGTTTGAACGGCCCTCCTGTGACCGCATTTAACCAGCTGTGCGTCGACCTTAGTCCTCTGGACTCAGTAGTATATGTGGTCGTTAGTAGACTATTTACCTCTTCAAGCGGCCCAAATAGGACCGTCTAGTCTTGATTGTGGCCCATATTGGACCATTTTATACTCTTTCACTCTGGGCTTGGATCTTTGGCCAAGTTAGCCTTTTTGCGGTCCAGCCTAGACCTTTTTCTCATCTAGGCTGCCTGATCATGACCGCATCTAGCCAGAACTTGTTTTCATGTGTTTCGTGCTTGTTTTTATACTCATAAATCTCTTGACTTCTCAGTCAATCATTGAAATACCACTTGATCTTAGTTGGTAAGTTACATAGCTTAACCTTAGAATTCTGGCCGATTCCAAATGAATGTCTAAGATGGTTACTTAGGATCTTGGATCCACCAAATCAATGCCAACGCATCATAAGGGCTCGGTCTGATCCTGGGAAGAGCGCCCGAAAAGTATTAGTGCCCCGGGGAGTTGTAATGACATGGTGAGGTATTACACCGAGTGCATGACTAGCGTGATACCTATGACATTCGTTCATTTCGATATTCTTAGAATTCCAACATTGAATTAATTCTACTTGACTTGCTTTATTATTTGCTTGATCGGCCAAGTACATGGAAATGATATATCTCAGTTCTATTTTATTCTCATTCCATTCCTACTTATGTTAGTTGTTTATCGCAATTTATTTTATTCACATGACTTTAATTTAAATTGTTAATTACTTAAACCATGCTTGCTATTACCTATTGAGCATTCGCTCACCCTGTTTTCCCCCCATTTCAGGTAGCTCCGATGAGGAAACGCAAACAGACGGGGATGTGTAGGAGTGAAGACCAGAGTGGACCTGATAGTCATAAACTGAGAGTTGTCTTAGTAGTTTTGTTGAGTTTTGTTAAGTCCTTGTTTAGTCCAGTCACTGAGTGACTACTTAGAGTTGTAATTTTCCTTGAATTTTGTCTCTTTGAGTCGTAAGATTGGATACCTTGGTGTTGTTGGAATTGTTGGACAAGTTATTTGATGATTGATTTAAATTGGTAATTTTGGAGCTATTTGTTCCCTTGCAATTATATTCTTTTAAATTTCGCTATTCGCTCTGCTCTATCATGAATGTATAACTGCTGTGTTATGATATTCCGCGTTGGGGCGTGACAGTTTTGTGGTATCAGAGCCTAGGTTTTCTAAAGTCCCTAGGTTTCTAAGTGGTATCGTAGAACCCGTGACTTTGATAAAGTCTCAGGATCCAACACGGTGAGATTGGGTAGAAACTTGGGTTGAGTTAATTAATAAACTCTTAAAGATGTCTGCTAGGCTGTTCTAATTAATCTTTCGACATGTAGGAATCTGTTTCAATGACAGCTGAGCGTCCGCAGTGGAGGGATATGCAACGCATGGTTCAGGGCTTGACTCAAGCTCACCAGCAAGTGGCGCAAGGTGGAGCGGCTCACCATGGAGCAGGTGATCTTCATAGAAATTTTCGTTGGTTGAATCCCCCACGTTTTGGTGGTTTAGCGGACCCCGATGAAGTCGAGAACTGGCTGAAGGAGATGGAGCAAATCTTTAGAGTGATACAGAGCGGTGACCAGGACAAAGTGGTTTTGGTGACTTTCCAGTTAGAACGTGATGCTCGTGCATGGTGGGAAGCAGTTGAAGCTACGCGCGGTAATAGGCGTACGTCATGGGATGAATTTAAGGAGCACTTCAACAGCAAATATTTCTCGGATAGATTACAAGAGAAGAAGGAGGTGGAGTGCAATTCGCTGAAATAGAGAAACTTATCCGTTGCGGAATATGAAGCTCAGTTTGCCAGACTTTCCCATTATGCTACACACTTGGTATCCACTGAGAAGATGAAGGCCAAGCGATTTCTGAGCGGATTGAAGCTCCATTACATTAACCACTTGGCACCTTTGAAGATTCAGACTTATGCAGAGATGGTGAGAAATGCTCAAGTTCTCGAAGATACCATAGAGATGACTGAGAGGATCCGAGGAAAGAACCCTAAGAAAGAGCAAACCACTAGTTCTGGGAGTTTCAAACCGAGCAATGGCAAGAAGAGGCCCACTGGCGGGTCTAGTTCATGGAAAGATAAGAAGCCGAGAAGTGATGATGGGAATCAACTCAGAGTATGTACATTTTATTTTTATATTTGTGTCCTTTTATTTATTTTCATATCCTTAGGAAAGTTTATGTGCAATTGTAAGGCTTTATAAGCCAAATTGTGAGTCTTTAGGTTTTAGTGGGTTTTTGTGCAAAAAGTCCAATAGGACCAGCAAGGGTCCTCCATTTCTACCCCATTGGTCCACCTCATCCATGTGGGGCTAGTCAAATGCCAAGGTGGCTTCTAGAAGGATTCCTTCCTTCTTTGACAAGTCAAGGGGGACAAAGTGGAAAAAAAGTCCAAGTTGGAAGCATATTGGTCAAGGGGGCGCCCCCCTCCACTAGAACATATTGTAATTTTATTTTTTTTGACCATGTGGAATTAAATGTGATGTCCCTTGTTTACCCCTCCCCAATTTAGATCTGAGGGTATAAGTGGTCATTTTCCTTTTATTATATAAGGCTTGTATTTCCTTTTTTCATGAATTAATGAGAAGAAAAATTTGTGAATGCCCAAGAGCTTCTTGCTCCCTCCCCTCTCTCCCTCTGGTTTCTCTCTTCTTCCTCCAATCTCTGGGGTATAGAACCCTTCTATCTTCTCCTTAGTGATGTGACACAACTCCTCGGGCCTAGATTCGCAAGCAACCGAACCGAACGGCGGACCCACTCAAGCGGGTTCACCATCGTCGCGCACACTCGGGTCCGTAGGTGGACCGACGATAGTGGTGAGGGTCCGAGGATGGACCTGGCCTATCCGGGGATTTGACTAGCTTGGGCTGAACCCTCAAGGGCCAGGGATGCCCAATTCCGTGGGCGGCCAGTACGCCAAGGGCGTGGGTTGTAGGGTCGCTCTCTCAACTCCCTCCGCAGTGGTCGCTCAAATCGATGATATTTTGAGATCGGGCACTCACTACCGACCAACGGCACTAAGAGGCAATACTAAACAAGCAAAGCAATTCTAGTAGAGTAGTGCAACCAGAAGCTCACTTGATCGATGTGAATACACCGATCCCGGCCGGAGACGAGGGCGAGCGGGGAATCGTGGACTACCCGCACGCCGCGTCGATGAAGCTTCAGCCGAAGACCTGCTAGTACAAAACTACTCCTCTCACAGGAGGGTGATCGTGGGGTGGGGGAATAGTGGTTAAATTCAAACACTACCTCCACGTAGGGAGGGGCGCTAAGCCGGCCAGGCGGGGAACGGGAAAAACTTAATCGAAATCGAACCGGTGGGTGATGTCGATCCTGCCTGCCTTCAGGGATGGGGGACAGGCAGTTGCAGATGTCGCAGCTGCGGCCACTCCCGAATTTTTCGATGACGAGACTGGTTGGAATCTCTTTGTGGTTGGTTCAGGATGACGCCTGAATTTTTCCGAATTCCCTGAGTGCCGGTGCTGACCGTGGACGGGTCTCCAACAGGGCCCCTGATTCCTGATTCTGACAGCAGGGGTATCTCATCAGCAGGAAGGAGAGGTCATCACGAATGCTCCCGAACTCTGATTTGAACGAGCCAGAGTCGTTGGAACCATCGTCGGGTCCTCTTCGAAACGGAGCCTGTAGGAACACTGGCGGAGGTTGGAGCAGACAAGAGCAATTCAATAAGTGAACAGATGTTTGTTCAGTCCAGGAACAGACAGAGCAGAGCACCTGGGGGAGAAAATTCAGAAAATGCTCTTCCGGGTGCCGAATGGGACGCCTCTTTTTGGTGATGGTGGATGCCTTGTGGTAAAAGCTCTTGGCCAAGTGGCGCCTCCAGAAGCTAAGGGATGTGGCCGTGGAGGCTCCATGAAGTTGCCTCAGGTCGCTGGCCGGGCCTGATCCGCGCAGTCGGGGGAGAACGGCTCTCCCGGATGGCTCCGAACTCAGATTGAGGCGGGACCGCCTCGCCTACGAAGCTGCTTCAATGATCTTTCCGAAATATGGTATAGACCACTGGAAAATGCGTGATGAAGACGTTACAACCTCTGCAACCTCGTGGTACTTTGCTGCTACAAGTTCCAGACTGGTAGTATAGAGAGATGGTGATCAAATGGAAGGGAATGGAGAGGATGACGTAGGGGAGAGGGGTGGGAGGTACTCTTAGGTCTGTGGGGTAAGGGATGGGATTGTTCTCCAGGCTGTGGGGCTGGGAGGAAGGGTTGGGGGGCAGAGCTAGTAGGGGGAGGGGTGGGGTGCTCAGGTTGCCTAGGTGGAGAGGGAGAGAGGGGGGGATTCTCTCCCTTGGTTTGAATGGGTGGTTAATGGAGCGATTAATGTTGGTCTTGGGGATGGGAAGGGTTGTGTTGGGGAGAGGAAAGGTTGTTTGGGGTTGGTGAAGGGGTGTGTGGGAGAATGGGATTCTCCCTTGGGAGATGGAGGGGTGGCTTGGGAAGAGGAAAGGTTGCCTTGGAATGTGAAAGGGTGCTTGGGGCTTGGTGTGAATAATGGTAGGATTAAATGGACCTAGGGAAGATGAGGGGTTGGGGCTGATGTGGAGGATGAGGTGGCAGGGGGGAGGAGAGAGAGAGGGGGGTCGCCCCTTTTAGAGAGAGAGAGAAGAGAGAGAAAGAGAGAGGGGAATCCACCCCTTAGAGAGAGAGAGAGAGAGAATCTCACACAATTTTGGTGGATTTCAAATTTTCTTTCAACAATTCATTAGCTCTCAAATGAGGGAATGGTGTCCTATTTATAGGAAACCCACATTTTACAGAAAGTCCCTGACTTTTGGACAAATAACACTAAACCAAGGGGAAGGGGGCGCCCCTGGGCCTAGCCCCTATAATTGGGCCCATTAACCTATCAAACCAACATAATGACTTAGGTAAGTAACTACCTAACCTAGGCATTGGACTCAAATAAAATGAAAATTACATGATAATACTCAAATAAGCAAATGAAAAATACATCATATGACTCGAAATAAAGCGACGAACAAGATGTAGCACTGCTGGTGATCATCAGGAATCTCAAAAAATGTGGAGTGGTCGAAGATGTCCCCATCATATCCCCGGGGTGCGGAGAACTCGACTCCGTCGAGTATGGCTCCACCGAGGGAGGAAGTGGTCCTCTAAAGCAGCTCGGGGTGAACCACGACCTCCAAACTCAACCCTGCGTCCTAGCCGGGGGACGGCTCTTCAGCCTCTCAAGGTTGCTCAGGCACACCCTCTTACTGGCGATGGTACCCTGCTTGCCTAGTATGGCTTCCGTGTGCACATGTTGGACTCTCAGGCTGATATATAGAGGCTCTCCGATGGTATCACTCACAAAGGTGGGGGTAGGCTCAAGGTGATCACTGGGTTCCACCGCGGTGCCCATATAGGGTGCTAGATCCGCCGTGCCGAAAGTGGGGTGTATCCCAAAACCCATTAGCAAGTCCAACCCGTAAGCCAAGTTGTCAAAGTCACTCGAAACGTGGCAAGGTCCAAGTCCTCGTGCCATCAAGTTGGAGGTGACTCTAGGGTAGAGCCACTCCAATGCCACCATCGATAGGTTGCCTACTTGGAATTCCAAGTGGCGCTCGTGAGCCTTTGCCCGCTCTTTGTGAATCTCACCGCTCGTTGCGATTTGCTTGCGTGTATGCTCATGCCATACATTATGATGAGGTGAGTGGTTGTGAAAGTGGGTAGTGTGCAAAGGTGGACCTGGGCAACCATAAATTGACCTATCATGCTTTAATGCCATGTGGACCTTGATGACCTTAGGTGGACCGGGGCAGCCACAAGTGGCCCTATCATTCATGGACTTCATAACAATGGTTGGAGGGCCGGGGCATCCGTAGGGGAATCTATTACGCATCAGTATAGAAAATGTCGGAGGTCCCGGACATCCGTGAATGCTCCTACTATGCTTAAGACCCATGATGAATGAAGGTGGACCATTACATCCGAATATGGACCACTCATGCTTCCTACTTGGCATGTGAGAGATATGAATGAATGGACCCAACATAGTGTTCATGTCAAGTGCTGTGGTAAGCCTAGACACATGCACGCTTATCCCAAAGGTGACTTCCTTGTGTATAGGTGTGGGACAGCCTTTGAACTTCCATGTGAAAGGGTCAAAGGGATCTAGGAAGGTGGATATGGGGTGGGGCACTTCCTCGATGTCCAAGCGGGTGTTGTCTAAGGGCATGGTTCCTATGGTGTAACCTGGGTCATTGTTGAGGTGGGCTTGGTCCAACATGGTGGGTGTGGGTAGGAAAGGGTGGGTGGTGTGTGATGTGGGTGGGTCACATGGATACTCGAGCTCCCAAAGGAAGGGGTCAAAGGGATCATGGAAGGGGGTCATCATGGAGTGGGGCAATTCCTCAATCCCTAGTTGTATGTTGCTTAAGGTCAATGCTCCCATGGTGTAACCCGGTTCTAGGAAGGGAGGGGTTTGTCCCAACATGGTGGGTGGGGGTAGGGTAAGGTGGGTGGTGAGTAAGGTGGGTGGGTCACATGGGGAACTAGACTCCCATAGGAAGGGATCAAAGGGGTCATGGAAAGGTCTTCCTAGAGGGAGACACTCTATGTCTTCAAGGTTCCCAAATGGTGAGTCATCCTCCTCCAAGGTAATTGGGCCAAGGTCTTTAGTGGGTTGGCCAATCAAATCAATTGGAACCTCAATGGGTGGGGAGTGGGCCAAGATGGGTTTCTCATCCTTGAGGAGAAAGAGGAGGATTTCACTCGTATAAGGGCTACAAGTGTAGATGGAGGTGATGGAACCGGTGGTGGGGTATGCTAGGAAGATGGTGCTAGACTCTGATGGTCCTATGGCTAGCATTTCGGTCAGGTGGACTTGCCATTGTAAGTAGTCCACTAGGTCCCCTAAGTCTTTCACAAGGTAGGAGGTTTGAAGTGTGACATGGGAAGACCGGGTGGGCACAATTTGGGCTTGATATCCCAAGGGTGAGAGGTAGGGTGGTGAGCTAGGAACGGTGGGGCCCCGCTTGAGCCATTGGAGTATGGACTCATTAATGACGAGAGTGTGCGGCTCATGAGGACCCGGACTAGGAGAGGTTGGTGGAAATGGGGGGTCTAGGATGTTCTCTATGGTGCGAGGTGGATCTGGATTGGCATCCATCTCCACTTGGGTATGTGTGTGGGCCGCAACTTCCAAGGATAATGGGGTAGGAAAGTCTATGGTGGGTGGAGTGATAATGGTCGGTGTATGGTACTCTCGGGGTGGTGAACATGGGTGGACTTGGGTTGGGCTTGGTCGGGGAAGTTCTTGGGTTGGAGTTGGGGTCGGGGGTGGAAGATCGATTGGTTGAAGAGGTTTGAATTGGGGTGCGTAGATCTTTCTAAGATCGGCCCTCATTTCATCCCAAGATTCAACGGGTGCTTCCCCTTTGGCTTCTCTCAAACCTACAATGTTCTCCCATTCTTTTCTAGCTTGGCGCCAGAGCAAACTCTTGGCATAGTTGACTTGCATAGGCCCTGATAGAGTGAACCTCCCAAAGTGTCGATCTATGGAGTCCTCCCACTCTAGATATATACTAGTGTGGGTTCCGTCAAACACAAAGGCTTCTAATGGGCCTAAGAGTGGCGAAGATGCCAAGTATGAGGTAGTCATGATGAACGGGTGACGAATGTAATGGCCCTAGGACAAGACCTAGTAGAGACAAGTCTAGAACTTGCTCTGATACCAAATTGATGTGACACAACTCCTCGGGCCTAGATTCACAAGCAACCGAACCAAACGGCGGACCCACTCAAGCGGGTCCACCCGCGTCGCGCACACCCGAGTCCGTAGGTGGACCGACGATAGTGGTGAGAGTCCGAGGATGGACCTGGCCTATCCGGGGATTTGACTAGCTTGGGCTGAACCCTTAAGGGCCTGGGATGCCCAATTCCGTGGGCAGCCAGTACGCCAAGGGCATGGGTTGTAGGGTCGCTCTCTCAACTCCCTCCGCGGTGGTCGCTCAAATCGATGATATTTTGAGATCGGGCACTCACTCACCGACCGACGGCACTAAGAGGCAATACTAAACAAGCAAAGCAATTCCAGTAGAGTAGTGCAACCAGAAGCTCACCTGATCGATGTGAATACACCAATCCCGGTCGGAGACGAGGGCGAGCGGGGAAGCGTGGACTACCCGCACGCCGCGCCGATGAAGCTTCATCCGAAGACCTGCTAGTACAAAACTACTCCTCTCGCAGGAGGGTGATCGTGGGGTGGCCGAATAGTGGTTACATTCAAACACTACCTCCACGTAGGGAGGGGTGCTAAGTCGGCCAGGCGGGGAAGGGGAAAAATTTAATCAAAATCGAACAGGTGGGTGATGTCGATCCTGCCTGCCTTCAGGGATGGGGAATAGGTAGTTGGAGATGTCGCAGCTGCGGCCACTACCGAATTTTGCCAATGACGAGACTGGTTGGAATCTCTTTATGGTTGGTTCAGGATGACGCCTGAATTTTTCTGAATTCTCTGAGTGCCGGTGCTGACCGCGGACGGGTCGCCAACAGGGCCCCTGATTCCTGATTCTGACAGCAGGGGTATCTCATCAGCAGGAAGGAGAGGTCATCACGAATGCTCCCGAACTCTGATTTGAACGCAGCCAGAGTTGTTGGAACCGTTGTCGGGTCCTCTTCGAAACGGAGCCTACAGAAACACTGGCAGAGGTTAGAGCAGACTGGAGCAGTTCAATAAGTGAATAGATGTCTGTTTAGTCTAGGAACGGATGGAACAGAGCACCTGGGGGAGAAAATTCAGAAAATGCTCCTCCGGGTTCCGAATGGGACGCCGCTTTTTGGTGATGGTGGACGCCTTGTGGTAGAAGCTCTTGGCCAAGTGGCGCCTCCAGAAGCTAAGGGATGTGGCCGTGGAGGCTCCAGGAAGTCACCTCAGGTCGCTAGCCAGGCCTGATCTGCGCAGTCGGGGGAGAACGGCTCTCCCGGATGGCTTCGAACTCAGATTGAGGCGGGACCGCCTCGCCTACGAAGCCGCTTCAAATATCTTACCGAAAATATAGGATAGACCACCGGAAAATGCGTGATGATGATGTTACGACCACTGCAACCTCGTGGTACTCTGCTGCTACAAGTTCCAGACTGGTAGTAGAGAGAGATGGTGATCAAATGGAAGGGAATGGAGAGGATGACGTGGGGGAGAGGGGTGGGAGGTACTCCTAGGTGTGTGGGGTGAGGGATGGGGTTGTTCTCCAGGCTGTGGGGGTGGGAGGAAGGGCTGGGGGGCGGAGCTACCAGGGGGGAGGGGTGGGGTGCGCAGGTTGCCTAGGTGGAGAGGGAGAGAGGGGGGGATTCTCTCCCTTGGTTTGAATGGGTGGTTAATGGAGGGATTAATGCTGGTCTTGGGGATGGGAAGGGTTGTGTTGGGGAGAGGAAAGGTTGTTTGGGGTTGGTGAAGGGGTGTGTGGGAGAATGGGATTCTCCCTTGGGAGATGGAGGGGTGGCTTGGGAAGAGGAAAGGTTGCCTTGGAATGTGAAAGGGTGCTTGGGGCTTGGTGTGAATAATGGTAGGATTGAATGGACCTAGGGAAGATGAGGGGTTGGGGCTGATGTGGAGGATGAGGTGGCAGGGGGGAGGAGAGAGAGAGGGTGGCGCCCTAGAGAGAGGGGGGGTCACCCCTTTTAGAGAGAGAGAGAAGAGAGAGAGAAAGAGAGAGGGGAATCCACCCCTTAGAGAGAGAGAGAAAGAGAGAGAGAATCTCACACAATTTTGGTGGATTTCAAATTTTCTTTCAACAATTCATTAGCTCTCAAATGAGGGAATGGGGTCCTATTTATAGGAAACCCACATTTTACAGAAAGTCCCTGACTTTTGGACAAATAACACTAAACCAAGGGGAAGGGGGCGCCCCTGGGCCTAGCCCATATAATTGGGCCCATTAACATATCAAACCAACATAATGACTCAAGACTTAGGTAAGTAACTACCTAACCTAGGCATTGGACTCAAATAAAAGGAAAATTACATGATAAGACTCAAATAAGCAAATGAAAAATAAATCATATGACTCGAAATAAAGCGGCGAACAAGATGTAGCACTGCTGGTGATCATCAGGAATCTCAAAAAATGTGGAGTGGTCGAAGATGTCCCCATCACTTAGCCCCTCTGGATTCTATCTCTGCCGCCGCCGTTCGTGTCGCTATCGAGCCGCCGCGAAGTCGCTTCCGAAGTGCTGTCCAGATCTCTATTCTGCTGGATAGAGGCTCACTCCGAGACTTTTAGCTCCCACCTCCCTCATCTTTTGGAGCTGCGATTTTTAGGGTAGGTTTCCCTCTTGAACTACAGCCTCCACAAAAAAAAATCCCATCATTTACCTTTCTTTTTATATTTTTACATTTTCGTGTATTTCCACCTTCCAGTTCTGCCATCTATTCAGAACATGTCACAACCACCCTGTGTTTCCAGGTTTCGACCCCTTTTCTCTTATCTTCTTGAGTCACCAATTTTATTGAAGATTCTGTACACCTAATGCCTCTTCCAAAAATTTTATTTTGAATTTATGATCTCGTTTATATTTTCTAAAAAATCACTTCAGATCCAAAATTCTGTTCTGTCTCTGCTGTCCAGATCCGTTGAACCAGCAGTAGAAAATATTTTTACCCATTCAACTCTCCACCAAACCTTTCATACAAATAATCCCCGTTTTCCTCTCTTTACCCTCTGTAACTTTCATGAAGAGCTCAACAGCTGAATCGGAGGTCTACATCACGGTCTATGCCAACTCTCATGAAAAATCACTTCTATCCTGAGATTTCGGGTCCTGCCCAACAGCCACTTCTAAAATCGACCAAGGCCAGATCTGATGAACTCAAATTTCTTTCTCTAGCCATAGATCAAAGGATTTTGAGTTAGCTTTCCAACGGCGCTAGTCTCGTGTTGATCTGACGTTTGGGCCGACCGTAGTAGCAATTTTCGTCGGGACGCACGGGTCTGAAATAGAACTCAGATCCATGGATAGCAAGTTCCACACAAGGAGGTCGGAGCCGACTCACCTTCCACGAGGTGAACCAGCGTGCCGCCTTCCCAGAAAGCGCCCCTCCGGACATCCCCGTCACAGCGATGCAGCTCCGGGCCCACACGGCCCCACGGACCAACACGTGGGTCCCACAGTCGTGAGTACGTGTGCCGTCGAAGCTACACAAGAAGCCGCCCATCAACCCGAAACCGCTACTCCCGGGTCCCACTGTGTCACCCTTTACCTCCCTGCGTGGAGTGGGCAGTGAAATTGCATTGCTGTAATTATTGTGTAGTAATTGTTCCGGGAGTACGAGATCGGTCGGGATCGTCTTCCCCACGCCAGGCGCGTGGAGGTATCGTGTTCGCTCCTTTACTCAGAAATTTGCTTTATTCGTATATACTTCATATGCCGCTGCTAGAGAGCATGCTTGGATCGTAGCCCGCTTTGTTTTCATCATTGCTGCGAGAGAGAGCGAGACCGTCCCGTGACACGATCCGGGCAGGAAGTTGTGAGTTGACCACCCAAGCTGTTTGCCGGTTTCTCAACCGCGCACGTCTGATGCTTCCCTCGATAAGGGACGATCATGAGCTTGCTTAGAGTCCGAGGGTCGCATATCCATTGGTCTCGAGTCTGTGGTCCATTCCGCATCAATTTGGTATCAGAGCGCCAGTCGAGTCTAGGGTAGTCGTTGCATAAGTCTTTGCATTGTCTAAGTTGAGTCTAGGATCATCATTGTTTTAAAACAAAAAAAAGTGTTTTGGGTCGCATTTGCATACCATTAATCGGTACATCAAAATGTGTTGTCTGCATGTTAGGCTACGCCTATCGGGAAAGCCGCACACTTGCGCGAGTGATCATTTGATCGATTAACTCCGTCATGTACCGAGTCTTGGTTAAGCCTGGGTGCATTAGTCTGTGTTTGCATTAGTCCACGTCTCATAGCCCTTGTGTCGTTGCATGCCCACTCGGAGAGGTACCCAATACCATCACCGTACACATATGGCCAACCCACGGGATACCATCTCGGGAGACCTTCACTCCTTGCACGAGGCGATCATGACCCTCGTAACCCAGATGGAACAATCTGAGGCAGCCTTTAAGAGCTTCTCAGACCATATAGATGGCTGGTTTAACGCCATGGAGGAACGGATGGAGTCATCCGATAGATCTGTCCAAGGTCTGGTCAGACGGTTGGATAGGATGTCTCACGGAGACCCTCCTAGAGTGGCCTCGGGCCCACCCACACTCGCTCCAGCGGCTGCCCAAGGCCAAGCCATTCCCATAGCCCAGGCCCAGCCCGTCATTGATAGTAATGTATGCCCTTTAAGCCAATCACATGTGATGTGATGGGACATATATTGTACAATCTTATTCAATGAAAAATGGCATTTTCTTCATTATATTATTAGCACGTTATTCTGAGCATATTTATAATATGATGAAGTCCCTGAATGTGGGCTATGATGTCTGGATCATGATGAGATCATGATAATGAGATCAGACATCTAGATGTTCATATTCTAAATGTTCCTGGTCGTAGGATCTTCGAAGAGGGACTTTGAAGATCCGGATAGACCAGTGGACGTGTTGTTTACTTATGAGATGAGGGTGGTTGATCTCATAACCACTGGTGTGGAGACACCTAGGCACACATGCAGGTGCTCATTACTGAATGAGTCCACTGAACTGACCCGTGCTAGAACACCTGAATGGTAATCATGTTGACTGTCAATCAGGAGGTTCTATTGTATCAGTAACACAGTTGGATCTTAGACCTGAGTCACTAAAGTGTTTTGCATAAATTCCGCTGAGCGTTTGATTGTTGACTTATGAACCTAAGTGTTGTGGTTCTTCATAGTTAACTATTCGGACTCAGTGGGATTCATGTGGAAACACTTAAGTAGGCAACAAGGGATCGTTCACTCTCCACATGTATTAGAAGAGAGAATACTCTATGGACACGTACTTAGAAATCCCTGGCCAGGGTATGTGGCTTCACTGAGAAAAGGGGTTTTCTAGTGAGCTATACTGGTAAGTACGAAGGTCCGTTAGATCAGTGTGGTTTAGGGCTTGACAGTTTGACCATGCCCTTACTCTGATTGGAGTATTGTATGAACGAGGGTCTATAGCTGTGTGGAATCTGATGACGGAAAGGTCCTGTTGGGTTGCATCCCTCCCATAGTCATTTGGGATCACGAGGTATTGCTTGGTGCCATTCGTGATCGGAAAGCCAATTAACCTCGTTAAGAGTTAACGGGTTATATTGAAATTGAGTTGTGAATGGTTCTTAATTTTGATGGGCTAAGAAACCAAATGGACTAATGGGCCTAGAGGGTCACACACATAAGAATGGTTTATCAGACGGTAGAGGACGGGATTTATAGACGTTGTCTGGGTTTTTGTGAAAAACCGCCGGAGTCTATAAATCATCCTGTTGGAAACCCTAATCCCAAGCTAATTAGGGTTTTTTTTCTGTTGGCCGTCCTCCTCCCTCTCCCTCTCCCTTGGGATTTGCGCCCCCCTCTCCATCCCGGTGAAGATCGGTGGATGGTGACGACGAGAAGCGGGCGTCAAGTGGAGATTGCACGGGGAATCCCGTCTCCTCCGACCGTTCGTGTGGATACGTCTAGAGGCCGGACACTTGGACGGCTCACGACCCGACGTGCCTTCGCTCGATCGTCTTCGGGCATTTGGGATTTAATCAATCCCGCAAAGGTATAGAATCGTTCTACCTTCGTCGGGATTCGATCCGGTTTTATTCTATTCTATTTTGATCGCCAGCAACGATATGCATCTTTAGGGTTTCGTTGTTTCCGCTGCTATTCTGATCGAAACCCAACAGTGGTATCAGAGCCAGGTTGCTGGTTTGATCAAAATTAAGATTATTATATTATTTTTCGTTCTTCACGTTCGTGCATAGGGCTCAATGTTAGGATGTTCGATTGAGTCTCTCACGGAAGGGATCTGGGTGAATTGATCTTGTGGAATTGTTCCTGGTAGTAAGAGGATCAAAACGCACATTTTGGTGCGTTGATTGACCCTATGGTGAGGGCGAATCGAACGTGTCTTCGGGGCCGCTGTCGCCGTTCGCACAGGGAGAGGGAGGCCGATTCAGGCCATTAATCTCCGATTATGGATGTCCATGGGGCTGGCAAGAGTTGCTGGACGATTCCCCATGGCGTCCCACGGCGTCCGGGTGCGTGCGGCGGCCGGATCGGGCAGCTCCGGCGAGGTTCGCGGCGAACAGGGAGGAACGGCCCCGTGATGATCGCGGGCGCCTCCTCCGGCCACGTCGACTAGGGCGGTGGCCGGCGAACGTGCCGACGGGAGCCCAGGGGTCGTCCGCGGTGGTCGGGGGCGGCGGACGGGCCCCCTGCGGCGAGCACCGGGGGGCTAGGGTTTTACCCCAGCCCCCTCCCCTTCGCGATCGGGCGGGGGAGACGACCCCCTTGTCGGTCTCCCACGGGCGGATCCGGCCCGCGCCCGGATCCGCGCCCGATTAACCCCCCCCCCCTTATTTTTTTTTTTCAATTTTATTCATTTTAAAATGTTTAAAATGCATTTAATGTCAAAAAAATTCTGGGAAAATTCTGAAAAATATTTTAATATGATTCTAAAATTGTTTTAGCAATCTATTAACTTATTTTTATTATTTGGCCCATGATTAAGTAAATAATGGAATACTTAAAATGGTTTTAAGTATTTGTCATTATTTAATTAATTAGTGTTAATTACTATAAGAATGTGATTCTTATGAGGTTAATTAACTGATAATTAGCATTGAGCCCATGCAGTGAATGGTGAAGTCCGTTGTCTAAAGTTGTTTAGACTTGTTTGTTAGCATGTTTTGGCTAAATTGTTTAGTTAGCATATTATTATGCGCGATTTCAAAACTAATTAATATTATTTTGAAATCTATATTATATCCCGCTGTAATTATATGATAATTACCTGTTTGATGCCTGTGATGGTCATGTGTGTGGATGGATGGTCATGGACTTAGCTTGCATGCGATGTTTTTTCCTTTATGGTGAATGGTGTAATTTTTGGGGCCTACGTGCCTCCCTCTCTCTCTCATTTAATCCGGGCATGTACATTCTATCTCCCTTTTTTGTATTGTACTCCCCTTGACTATGTCAAGGTTTCTTATTATTATCTGATGTATATTTGTGGGCCTGCGAGCCCAATTTCATATATGCTTGTAATAATGAGAAGCGGATCAAATGAAGACTGTGGAGGAGATTTACACCGGTGGACCCTGGAGGTTCTTCGCATCATTGGGAGCTTTTGTTGCTCGATGTTGTATCTTCTTCACCATATTAGGATTTACATTACCAACTGGCTCTGGTAATGTTGCTAGGTTGAAAGTCCATGATCATCCATCAGTGCGTAGGCATATATGCGATATATGTGGATGTGCTACTCTATATATATATATAGATAATTTAGGGTATATTTATGATACTCCAACTTATCTTATATATGTAGCACACTTATTGATGAGACAAAATTTAACAAATCCCCTATTATTAAAATTAGGTTGATAAACGTGAAACATTAAGAATGATTCACGTAGCCTTCCGTTGTTATAGTCTAAAGTGAGCCGTTCTTAGACTGTGGTGGTTTGTTGTGCTACCACAAGACTATCACAGCAAGGGGACGGAGACTTTAGGCTAAGGTTTAGACCACACCTTGGGATGGGGGGCTGGCATGACTTTGTTGTGCTACCACAAGAGTTATGTCATAAACCCATTCCCATAACGTAACAACGGGTTGACCTAACCAACACATGTGATTTGTTGTGCTACCACAAGATCTCAATGTGTTTGGAGGCTAAATTACTGGGAATTACAAGGAGTTGTAATTGGCAAGAGTTGCCTACCCATTAAGTATGGGGTAGTTTGTTGTGCTGCCACAAGACTACTTCCATAATGTTAATGGGATCTTAGTACCCACTAGGACACAATCGCAGTGTCCCGTATTTGCATATAAGGGGTTATGCAAATTCGTCGAAAATTAGTGGGAGTATTAATTAGGATAAAGTCCATATCTTAATTAAATATCATGAGTGTCTGCAATATTATTCTTATTTTGTTTCATTTCCTCTTGTAGACCGAAATGGCGAATCATCCATTGAGAGGCATACTGGATGCCAACAGGCTGACTGGTCCTAACTATGTCGATTGGCTCAGGAATCTGAGAATTGTTCTCACTGCTGAAAAGATAGCTTATGTCCTTGAGCAGCCTGTTCCCCCTGTTCCTGCTGAGGGCGCCGATGAGGCCGAAATGATTCTTTATGAAAAGCATAAAGATGATGCCACTCTGGCCCAGTGTTACATGCTGGCCTCTATGACTAATGAGTTGCAGAGGCAGCATGAAAAGATGGATGCTAGATCCATGCTTTTCCATCTAGAAGAGCTTTTTGGAGCTCAAAGTAGAACAGAAAGATATGAGATATCTAAGAATCTGTTCGGGGCCAAGATGTCTGAGGGAACATCAGTACAGACTCATGTTCTCAAAATGATTGAGTGGATTGAGAGGCTGAAAGAATTAGGCTTTGAGATGAATAAAGATTTATGCATTGACCTAATTCTTCAGTCCCTCCCAAATTCATTCTCCCAGTTCATAGTGAACTTCAACATGAATAAGATTGAATGCTCTCTTGCAGAGCTTCTTAACATGTTGAAGACTGCTGAGGGGACAATGAATAATGGAAAATCTTCTGTGCTGCTTGTTGGTAAGACCAACAAGAAAAGAAAGAATCAGACTGTTTTTAAGAAAAATAAGAAGAAGAAACAGGATAAGCAGGGGAAGGCAGCTAAGAAGGAAGAGGCTAAGAAAGATAAGGGCCAATGCTTCCACTGCCATAAGGATGGCCACTGGAAGAGGAACTGCAAGTTATATCTTGCAGAGAAGGCAAAACAGAAGCTTGGAGAAGCTTCAGGTATGTTCATGATAGTTGACCTAAACTTGTCTTTTAGATCCACGTCATGGGTATTAGATACTGGATGTGCATCTCATATCTGCAATGATTTGCAGGTGCTGACAAGCAGTAGGCGACTGAACAAAGGAGAGGTTGACTTGCGATTGGGAAATGGAGCAAAAGTTGCTGCACTCGCAGTCGGGAAGGTGAACCTCCAGATGCCTACAGGAGCTACACTAGAGCTTGTGGACTGTTATTATGTTCCTTCCATAATAAAGAACATTATTTCCATTTCGTGCTTAATTAAATCTGGATTTGTTGTAAGCTTTGGAAACAATGGATGCTCTTTATTATTAGATGGTAAATTGTTTGCCAGTGGGAGCCTAATGAATGGTTTATATGTTTTAGATATGGTATCTCCTGTGATGTGTGTGGAAGCACCTCTTAAAAGAAAGAGGGGCAATGTGAATCAAGCCTACCTTTGGCACTGCAAACTTGGTCATATTAATGAAGAAAGATTAAAGAAGTTGTGTAAGAATGGATATATTGATCCATTTGATTATGAATCATACACAACTTGTGAATCTTGTCTCATGGGTAAAATGACCAAATCTCCATTTAGTGGACATGGAGTTAGAGCGAATGAGTTATTAGAACTCATACACTCTGATGTGTGTGGACCTATGTCCACACATGCCAAAGGAGGATATTCATACTTCATTACATTCACTGATGATTTCTCAAGGTACGGATATGTGTACTTAATGAAGTACAAATCTGAAGCTTTTGAGAAATTCGTTGAATTCAGAAATGAAGTAGAGAAACAAACTGGAAAGAATATTAAAACTCTTCGATCAGATCGGGGAGGTGAATATTTGAGTACAGAGTTCACACAATATTTGAAGGACAATGGAATATTGTCACAATGGACACCTCCTTATACACCTCAGTTGAATGGTGTAGCAGAAAGGAGGAATCGCACTCTATTAGATATGGTGCGATCCATGATGTGTTTTGCCGGTTTACCCTTATCTCTCTGGGGCTATGCCTTAGAGACTGCTGCGCACTTATTAAATAAAGTACCATCGAAGTCAGTTGACTCCACTCCATATGAGATATGGAAAGAAAAGAAACCAAATCTTAAATCTGTTAAGGTTTGGGGTTGCCCTGCCCATGTTAAGAAACATGACTCAGATAAACTGGAATCAAGAACTGAGAAGTGTAGGTTTGTGGGATATCCTAAGGAAACTTATGGATATTACTTCTACCAGCCTAGCGATCAAAGAGTGTTTGTCGCTAAACATGCTGTGTTCCTTGAGGAAGAGTATATCCTTGAAGGAAACAGTGGGAGCATGGTAGAACTGGAAGAAGTTCTAGAGCCACAACCCATCAGTGTGCCTTCTCAGGTTCCAGAGCAATCAGGTTCACAAACTGTTCGTAGGTCTGGGCGGATACCTATTCAGCCAGATAGATATGTGGGACATATTACTGGTAAGGTATCACATAATGAGGATGATGATCCTAAGACCTACGAGGAGGCAATGAGTGTCATTGACTCTGGGAATTGGCAAGAGGCCATGATATCAGAAATGGATTCCATGTACTCCAACCAAGTTTGGAACTTGGTAGATCCACCAGAAGGTATTGTACCTATTGGATGTAAATGGATCTTTAAAAGAAAGATTGGAGCAGATGGAAAGGTTGATACCTTTAAAGCAAGGCTTGTAGCGAAAGGTTATCGTCAAAGACAAGGTGTTGACTATGACGAAACCTTCTCTCCTGTAGCCATGCTGAAATCCATCAGGATATTACTTGCCATTGCTGCATACTATGATTATGAAATTTGGCAAATGGATGTGAAAACGGCATTCCTCAATGGAAGACTTGAGGAAGAAGTGTACATGACACAGCCTGAGGGATTCATATCCAAAGAATATCCAAACAGAGTATGCAGGCTTTTGAGATCCATTTATGGACTCAAACAAGCATCCCGCAGTTGGAACATAAGATTTGATGAGGCAATCAAATCTTGTGACTTCGTTAAGAACGAAGATGAGCCATGTGTATATAAGAAGATCAGTGGGAGTGCAATTACGTTCTTGGTACTGTATGTAGATGACATACTACTCATTGGGAATGATGTAGGTATGTTATCATCAGTCAAAGCCTGGCTGTCAAAACATTTCTCTATGAAAGATTTGGGAAATGCATCCTACATATTGGGGATCCGGATCTATAGAGATAGATCAATGAGGATGCTAGGCTTATCCCAATCTATGTACATTGACACCATTGTCAAAAGGTTTGGCATGGAGGACTCCAAGAGAGGTCTAATACCAGTTAGACATGGAGTCTATCTCTCCAAGGAGATGTCCCCTAAAACTCCAAAGGAGAGAGAATACATGAGTAGAGTTCCCTATGCTTCTGCCATAGGATCTATCATGTATGCGATGTTATGTACCAGACCTGATATAGCCTATGCTCTAAGTGTTACGAGCAGGTATCAGGCAGATCCAGGTGAGCAACACTGGATAGCTGTGAAATGCATCCTTAAGTACTTAAGAAGGACTAAGGATTTATTTCTGGTCTATGGAGGTGAAGACTTGAAACTAAGAGGGTACACTGACTCTAGTTTCCAGTCGGACAAAGATGACAGCAAATCAACCTCTGGGTTTATCTTTACTCTCAATGGTGGAGCAGTGAGTTGGAAGAGTTCCAAACAAGAAACCACTGCTGATTCAACTACTGAAGCTGAGTACATTGCTGCTGCCGAAGCTTCAAAGGAGGCGGTTTGGATGAAGAAGTTCATCGGCCAGTTGGGAGTTGTCCCAAGTATCTCTGATCCAGTCCCCTTGTTTTGTGACAACAATGGGGCAATTGCACAAGCAAAAGAGCCGAGGTCTCATCAGAAGTCTAAGCACATTCTGCGGCGTTATCACTTGATCAGAGAAATTATAGCTAGAGGAGATGTGATCATAGATAGAGTATCTTCAGCTGATAATATTGCAGATCCACTTACCAAGCCTTTATCTCTAAATGTGTTTGAGCGTCACCTAAGGCTGATGGGGATCAAGCATGTGGGTGATTGGCTTTAAGTGCAAGTGGGAGATTGATAGTAATGTATGCCCTTTAAGCCAATCACATGTGATGTGATGGGACATATATTGTACAATCTTATTCAATGAAAAATGGCATTTTCTTCATTATATTATTAGCACGTTATTCTGAGCATATTTATAATATGATGAAGTCCCTGAATGTGGGCTATGATGTCTGGATCATGATGAGATCATGATAATGAGATCAGACATCTAGATGTTCATATTCTAAATGTTCCTGGTCGTAGGATCTTCGAAGAGGGACTTTGAAGATCCGGATAGACCAGTGCACGTGTTGTTTACTTATGAGATGAGGGTGGTTGATCTCATAACCACTGGTGTGGAGACACCTAGGCACACATGCAGGTGCTCATTACTGAATGAGTCCACTGAACTGACCCGTGCTAGAACACCTGAATGGTAATCATGTTGACTGTCAATCAGGAGGTTCTATTGTATCAGTAACACAGTTGGATCTTAGACCTGAGTCACTAAAGTGTTTTGCATAAATTCCGCTGAGCGTTTGATTGTTGACTTATGAACCTAAGTGTTGTGGTTCTTCATAGTTAACTATTCGGACTCAGTGGGATTCATGTGGAAACACTTAAGTAGGCAACAAGGGATCGTTCACTCTCCACATGTATTAGAAGAGAGAATACTCTATGGACACGTACTTAGAAATCCCTGGCCAGGGTATGTGGCTTCACTGAGAAAAGGGGTTTTCTAGTGAGCTATACTGGTAAGTACGAAGGTCCGTTAGATCAGTGTGGTTTAGGGCTTGACAGTTTGACCATGCCCTTACTCTGATTGGAGTATTGTATGAACGAGGGTCTATAGCTGTGTGGAATCTGATGACGGAAAGGTCCTGTTGGGTTGCATCCCTCCCATAGTCATTTGGGATCACGAGGTATTGCTTGGTGCCATTCGTGATCGGAAAGCCAATTAACCTCGTTAAGAGTTAACGGGTTATATTGAAATTGAGTTGTGAATGGTTCTTAATTTGATGGGCTAAGAAACCAAATGGACTAATGGGCCTAGAGGGTCACACACATAAGAATGGTTTATCAGACGGTAGAGGACGGGATTTATAGACGTTGTCTGGGTTTTTGTGAAAAACCGCCGGAGTCTATAAATCATCCTGTTGGAAACCCTAATCCCAAGCTAATTAGGTTTTTTCTGTTGGCCGTCCTCCTCCCTCTCCCTCTCCCTTGGGATTTGCGCCCCCCTCTCCATCCCGGTGAAGATCGGTGGATGGTGACGACGAGAAGCGGGCGTCAAGTGGAGATTGCACGGGGAATCCCGTCTCCTCCGACCGTTCGTGTGGATACGTCTAGAGGCCGGACACTTGGACGGCTCACGACCCGACGTGCCTTCGTTCGATCGTCTTCGGGCATTTGGGATTTAATCAATCCCGCAAAGGTATAGAATCGTTCTACCTTCGTCGGGATTCGATCCGGTTTTATTCTATTCTATTTTGATCGCCAGCAACGATATGCATCTTTAGGGTTTCGTTGTTTCCGCTGCTATTCTGATCGAAACCCAACAGTTGTGGCCCAGGATCCGCCCGTACATGCTCCTCAGCCACCACAGGCTCCTCCGCCCGCCCTTCCTTGGGTCCCCGAACTACCACTCTGTGACCTTGGTCTTGAGGACTATGGGTCCGACAATGCCTATGAGGGGTATGGTCAACGCCATTGTGGCCTCCAGCCACAGAGGGATGAGGAGGATGATAGGGTCCTTAAGACCGTGCGAGCAGACCCTCCCAGTTTTTACGGGTCTTTGGATCCGAAAGTCTATCTAGATTGGGAGTCCGGCATGGACCGATACTTCGACTGGTGCGATATGTCGGAGCGTCGAAGAGTCCGATTCGGTACCATGAAGCTAATGGGACAGGCGCAAACATATTGGAAGAATGTGCAGAGACTTTTATTTCAGTGGCTAGAGCCCGAGGTTGGGACATGGGGTGAAATGAAGTTCAAGCTTCGGTAAAAGTACCTTCCTGCCACATACCGCCAGCGACTCATCGATAGGTGGCAGAATCTCAGCCAGGGAGACCGGTCCGTCTCCAAGTACATCGCTGAATTTGATGAGTACTTTCTTCGACGTAGGGTCACGGAGGAAAGCACCATGCCCGTTTCCCACTTTCGACGTGGTTTACGGTCATACTACCAGTATGAGCTTTTCCGCCGCAATACCAAAAAGTTGGAAGAGGCATATCAGGTTGCTCTCGAGTTGAAGCAATTTGAGGGAGAGTTTGAGTATAGCCATCGGCTGGGTCCCACCCCTCTTCGTAGTACTGAATCTCGTCACTCTTTAGGCCCACATCTGCGGGCCCCCATGGCTCGATCTCAGGAGCCGCCCATCAGGAGCACTTCGCTCCAAGGCCTCGCCCTCTCCCACCATGGGATCTACCTCCATCCCAACCACCGGCACCTATTGCCCGCCCTCTAGCACCGGCACCCCCACCCCTGTTGCCTACGGCACCTACACCTCCACCCCTATTGCCTACACCCCCTACCCGTCGGGAGGATAAGGGTAAGGGCCCTCTTATCGGAGAGACAAGTAGGTCATGGCTGCAGTGTTATCATTGTCATGGGTTTGGCCACATTGCCAACAAATGTCCCACTCATGCCACACTCGCCCTAGGGGTTGGAGAAGCCTCACCTTTTGGGATTGTGTCGGTCAGCTACGAGGCCAATCCGGAACTAGCTGATGAGTACCAAAGTCTGGAGGAACCTACCGACGCTCAGGATGCGGCACTTGGATGATGGCCACCTAGTGGGGTTGATGTCACCACCTTAAGTCTAGGGTCATGCATGAGTCAGTTTTATCTCTTCTTTGTGTGGTTTGTTTTGTGTGGTTTGTTTGCGTGGTTTGCATACGTGTGTTACTACATGGTGAGTCTGCATGTGACTTGTGCAAGCTCGTAGATGTCGGTGACTTATGAGTGAGAGGCGAGTGGACTCACTCGATGAGTATGGGATCAACTCGACATCCATATCCCGGATCTAGTCACCTATAGGGACCCAGCGGTGATTCCTAGTGAGTCTTTGAGCCGCCTCCTTCCCCTTGAGAGTGACCCCACCCCGGAGTGTTCCACCACTAGCCTCGTTCCCATAGCAGCATGCGCATATCGAGTATATACGGAGTGAGCAGGTGACGATCACTTGGAGTGGAGCGTACCCGCGCTACTTGGTACGGTGACGGATCCGCCGGAGCTATTCGAGCAGTCGCACCCCTTACTCGACGGGGTCGAGTTCTTCCCACCTGGGGAGAATTGATGGGAATCAACTCAGAGCATGTACATTTTATTTTTATATTTATGTCCTTTTATTTATTTTCATATCCTTAGGAAAGTATATGTGCAATTGTAAGGCTTTATAAGCCAAATTCTGAGTCTTTAGGTTTTAGTGGGTTTTTGTGCAAAAAATCCAGTAGGACCAGCAAGGGGCCCCCCATTTCTACTCCATTGGTCCACCTCATCCATGTGGGGCTGGTCAAATGCCAAGGTGGCTTCTAGAAGGATTCCTTCCTTCTTTGACAAGTCAAGGGGGACAAAGTGGAAAAAAAGTCCAAGTTGGAAGCATATTGGTCAAGGGGGCGCCCCCCTCCACTAGAACATATTGTAATTTTATTTTTTTTGACCATGTGGAATTAAATGTGATGTCCCTTGTTTACCCCTCCCCAATTTAGATCTGAGGGTATATGTGGTCATTTTCCTTTTATTATATAAGGCTTGTATTTCCTTTTTTCATGAATTAATGAGAAGAAAAATTTGTGAATGCCCAAGAGCTTCTTGCGCCCTCCCCTCTCTCCCTCTGGTTTCTATCTTCTTCCTCCAATCTCCAGGGTATAAAATCCTTCTATCTTCTCCTTAGCCCCTCTGGATTCTATCTCTACTGCCGCCGCCGCCGTTCGTGCCGCCATCGAGCCGCCGCGAAGCCTCTTCCGAAGTGCTGTCCAGATCTCTGTTCTGCTGGAGAGAGGCTCACTCCGATAATTTTAACTCCCCACTCCCTCATCTTTTGGAGCTACGATTTTCAGGGTAGGTTCCCCTCTTGAACCGCAGCCTCCACAAAAAACATCCCATCATTTACCTTTCTTTTTATATTTTTCTATTTTCGTGTATTTCCACCTTCCAGTTCTATCATCTGTTCAGAACCTGTCACAGCCACCCTATGATTCCAAGTTTTGACCCTCTTTCTCTTATCTTCTTGAGTCACCAATTTTATTGGAGATTATGTGCACCTAATGCCTCTTCCACAAATTTTCTTGTGAATTTAGGATCTCGTTTATATTTTCTAAAAAATAACTTCAAATCCCAAATTCTGTTCTATCTCTACTATCCAGATCCGATCACCCAGCAGTAGAAAATACTTTCCCCCATCCAAATCTTCACCAAACCTTCATACAAATTATCTCTGTTTTCCTCTCTTTGCCATATACAACTTTCATGAAGAGCTCAACAGCCGAATCGGAGGTCTACATTGCGGTCCACACCAACTCTTAGGAAAAATCACTTCTATCCTGAGATTTCGGGTCCTGCCCAACAGCCACTTGTAAAATCGACCAAGGCTAGATCTGAGGAAGTCAAATTTCTTTATCTTGCCATAAATCGAAGGATTTTGAGTTAGCTTTCCAACGGCGTCAGTATCGCATCGATCCGACGTTGGGGCCAACCGCAGTAGTAATTTTCGTTGGGACGTGCGGGTCCGAAACAGAACTCAGATCCGTGGACAATAAGTTCCACACAAGGAGGTCGGAGCCGACTTGCCTTCCACGAGGTGAACTAGCGCGCCGCCTTCCCAGAAAGCGCCCCTCCAGACATCCCCGTCACAGCGGTGCAGCTCCGGGCCCACACGGCCCCACGGACCAAAACGTTGGTCCCACAGTCGTGAGTACGTGTGC
Organism: Amorphophallus konjac; assembly: GCA_022559845.1. Taxonomy (NCBI): domain Eukaryota; kingdom Viridiplantae; phylum Streptophyta; class Magnoliopsida; order Alismatales; family Araceae; genus Amorphophallus; species Amorphophallus konjac. The sequence goes on along the minus strand of CM040126.1, from coordinate 125,720,136 downwards.
CGCCGAAGCTACACAAGAAGCCGCCCGTCAACCCGAAACCGCTACTCCCGGGTCCCACTGTGTCACCCTTTACCTCCCTGTGTGGATTGGGCAGTGAAATTGCATTGCTGTAATTATTGTGTAGTAATTATTCCAGGAGTACGAGATCGGCCGGGATCGTCTTCCCCACGCCAGGCGCGTGAGGTATCATGTTCGCTCCTTTACTCGGCAATTTGCTTTATTCGTATATACTTCATATGCCACTGCTAGAGAGCATGCTAGGATCGTAGCCCGCTTTGTTTTCATTACTGCTGCGAGAGAGAGCGAGACCGTCTCGTGACCCGATCCGGGCACGAAGTTGAAAGTTCACCACCCTAGCTCTTTGCCAGTTTCTCAACCGCGCACGTCCGATGCTTCCCTCGATAAGGGACGATCACGAGCTTGCTTAGAGTCCGAGGGTCGCATATCCATTGGTCTCGAGTCCGTGGTCTGTTTCGCATCAAGTGATGATAAGAAGTCAGGTCCAGTTGCATCATCTAAGGCCCTTTGTAAGTATTGTGATCGTCTAGGTCACAAGATGGAGGAGTGCTAGCGTAAGCTAGGCGCTTGTTTGCGTTGTGGGAGCAGGGACCACCGTATCCCTGAGTGTCCTCTTCTATCAGATCCAGCTACACCGAACAAGTCGCAAGGAGGCTAGAAGCGGTAGGGCAATCTCCAAGCCCTACAAGAGACCGAGACTGAAGCCATCGAGGAGGGTGGATTGGTTGAAGGTACACTTATTATTTTTGACAAGCCAGCATTTGTTCTCTTTGATACCGGTGCAACACATTCTTTTATTTCTAAAAATTTTACTAAGTCCTTATCCTTGAAATCGGTATTGATGAATTCTCAACTGGAAATATCAACCCCTATTGGTTCGGGTTCTACAATTAAGTATTATTATCCCTCTAGTAAGGTCGTGATTGGTGATTAGATTATGGCAGTTGATTTGGTCCGTATGAAGATGAAGGATTATGATGCAATCCTAGGGGCAGATTGGTTAGCTAGATATGAGGCTAGTGTTCATTGTAAGTCTGGTGCAATGTCTTTTTCTTGGCACCCCGAGCTTTCTTTTATCGGGGTTAGGCATTCTAAGTCTGTGCCACTTATATCAGTACTTCAGGCTGAGAAGTTGCTGAGGAAAGGATGTTCGGCATTTTTTGGTTTCTTTAGCCAACAACGAGGAGTTGGAGGTAAAGGACATTCCGATTGTCTGGGATTATCTAGATGTGTTTTCTGAAGATCTGTCAGGACTTCCTTTCAGAGAGGGAGGTAGTCTTTTCTAATGATTTAATTCCTAGCGCGACTCCAATTTCTAAAGCTCCGTATCGTATGTCTCCTGCGGAGTTAAGAGAATTGAAAGAGAAATTAATGGAGTTACTAGAGAAGGGGTTCATTCATCTGAGTACATCCCCATGGGGAGCCCCGGTGTTGTTTGTGAGAAAGAAGGATGGCTCTCTGAGGCTGTGTATTGATTACCGCCAGCTTAACCAGTTTACTGGCAAGAAGAAGTACCCCTTGCCGAGAATAGATGAATTGTTTGATCAGATAGCAGGAGCTCAGTATTTTCCAAGATTGATCTGCGATCGGGGTATCATCAGTTGCGGATCAAGGATGAAGATATTTTTAAAACGGCATTCCGTAGCAGGTATGGGCATTTCGAGTGTGTTGTAATGCCTTTTGGTCTAACGAATGCTCCTACAGGTTTTATGCAACTAATGAACAGTGTTTTCGGCCCTACTTAGATCAGTGGGTCGTGATTTTCATTGATGATATTTTGATATACTCAAAGAGTAAGGAGGAGCATGCAGAACACTTGAAGATGGCGTTGCAGATATTGAAGGACCAATAGTTGTACGCCAAGTTTAGTAAGTGTGAATTCTGGTTGCAAGAAGTTTCTTTTCTGGGGCACATTATTTCTAAAGAAGGAATCTCTGTAGATCCCTCTAAAGTTGAGGCAATGAGAAATTGGGATAGACCTGTGAATGTGACTGAAGTGAGAAGCTTTCTAGGGCTAGCAGGTTACTATCAAAGATTTATTAAGGATTTCTCCAAGATTGCGGTACCTCTGACTAGATTGACCCATAAGGAGAACCGATTTGAGTGGTCTGAAGACTGTGAACGAAGTTTCCAGACCTTGAAGGAATTTTTGACCACTGCACCTGTTTTGGTCTTGCCTTCAGGAGAAGGAGGGTTTGAAGTTTACACTGATGCCTCGAGTATTGGCCGAGGTTCTGTGCTGATGCAGCAGGGGAAAGTGATAGCCTATTCTTCTAGAAAACTGAGGAAGCATGAAGAGAATTATCCCATCCATGATTTGGAGCTCGCGGTCATGGTGTTTGCCTTTAAGATTTGGAGGCACTACCTATACGGTGACACTTTTACTATATGTTCTGATCACAAGAGCTTGAAGTATCTATTTTCTCAAAAGGAGCTTAATATGAGGCAGAGAAGGTGGCTTGAGTTTTTGAACGATTTTGACTTCTCTATAGAGTATCACCCTGGGAAAGGTAATGTAGTGGCTGATGCTTTGAGTCGCAAGCCGATAGCAAAGTTGTCTAATCTCATGTTGTAAGAATGGAGAATGCTGGAGCAGTTGGCTGGTCTAGACCTAAATGTCTGTAAAGATCGGGTCATGATTGCTCAGATTCAGATTTGCCCTGAGCAGTTGATGGAAATTAAAACCCTGCAAAATAATGATCCAGCATTGGTAGATATCAAGGGAAGTCTAAGCGACAGACCAGATTTTATGTTAACCGATGATGACAGATTGTTATTCAAGGGAATGACATATATCCCTGATATAGGCGAGATAAAGAGCAAGATCCTTGAAGAAGCCCACAGGTCCAAGTATACTATCTATCCTGGAGCCACGAAGATGTACCGAGATTTAAAGAGAACCTTTTGGTGGCCAAATATGAAACGGAAGTGGTAGAGTTTGTAAGTAGATGCCTAGTATGCCAACAAGTGAAGGCCGAGCATTTAGACCTGCCGGGAAATTAAAAATCCTCGATATACCACAATGGAAGTGGGAGAGCATTGCCATGGATTTCATAATAGGCTTACCAAGAACCCGTGGAGGCTTCGATGCAATATGGGTAATTGTGGATCAATTGACTAAATCTGTGCATTGCTTGTCCATTAAGTCAAAATGGACAGTGGATGTTTTGGCTGCCTTGTACATAAAGGAAGTGGTGAGACTCCATGGAGTTCCTGTGAATATTGTGTCAGACAAGGATCCCAGATTTACTTCACATTTTTGGAAAGGATTACAAGAATCCTTGGGAACTCGGTTAAACTTTAGTACTGCATTTCATCCTCAGACGGATGGCCAGACTGAGAGAACAAATCAGATAGTTGAGGATATGGTAAGAGCTTGCATGATTGATTTTGGGGGTAGTTGGCATGAGCATTTGGCTTTAATAGAATTTACCTACAATAACAGTTATCAGTCTAGTATCCAGATGGCACCATTCGAAGCTCTTTATGGAAGGAGTTGCCGATCACCTTTGTGCTGGGATGAGGTAGGCGAGAAATAATGGCTAGGATCGGATCTCATTTCATAATCATCTAAGAACATCCGGATTATCCAAGATCGTCTACAAGTTGCACAATCAAGATAGAAAAGTTATGGAGATAATAGAAGGAGAGACTTGGAACTTCTAGTAGGAGAGCATGTATTTCTGAAAGTTTCACCTATGAGAGGAGTTTGAAGGTTTGGCATTCATGACAAGCTAAGTCCTAGATATATTGGCCCGTTTGAGATTCTGGAGAGAGTTGGAGAAGTTACCTACAGGTTGGCTTTGCCACCCCAGTTATCTGGAGTACATAATATTTTCCATTTATCTATGCTGCGGAAGTATGTTTATAACCCCTCGCACATCATTCAACATGGGGATCTAGAGCTGAAAGAAGATTTGACTTATGAAGAGAAACCCATCAAGATTTTGGACAGAAAACTACAGCAACTCAAGAATCGGTCTATACCAATGATTAAGGTTCAGTGGAGCCAACATGGGATCGAGGAAGCTACTTGGGAGTCCGAAGAGACTATCCGGAAACAACATCCTGAATTTTTTTCAGGTCAGCAACCTTGATTTTTCCCATTTAGTCAGTGCAGTGAATTTGGAGGACCAAATTCCTTAAAGTGCAGGAGGGTGAAGCACCCCGAGAAATAATTAAATAACATAAAGGGTAATAACTGGAAAATAGTTATTTTAATTGAAAATCCCTTTAAATGAAATTTCAACTAATTTATAAAAATCTAGAAAATTCATAATCACGTAGAGGACTAAAAGTTTAGAAGAATTGTCTTTGGAGAGGGGGATTTCTGTAGCCCATTCAAAGAGCAGCCGAACTAGGCCCATCAGGACCAAACAAGGCCACGCTCGCCCAAGTGACAGCCCACAGGGCCCACTTAGGATAGAAAGCCCAATAAAAGATTCGCTCGAGGATACTACCTTCCTAGGCGGCCTCTAGGCTCGGAAGGCCCGAGCATCGGTCAGGTCACAGGAAAGGTCCATGCCCGAGCCATCTCTCCGCCCAGGGGAAGAAGGCGCATGTCGACCAATCCGACCCATCTTCGTCCGAGCTAAGCCTACCGCCCGGATAGGGCTGGCTTCTCTGAGCTCGGTACGACCGACGATTGCTTATCCATGCAGCCGTTAAGAGTCCTCTGTGGGCATGAATTTATAAAGGTGAGGGACTCCAGCTGATGCGGGACGAGACCACGGACACGACAAGCTCGTGACTACCCCTTAACGAGGGAAGCGTCGGATGTGCGCGGTTGAGAACCGACAATGAGATAGGGTGATCGGCTCTCTTTTGTGCCCAGATCGGGTCACGGGACGGTCACGTACTCTCTCGCAGCAGCGGTAATGAATAGATAAAGCGAGCTAGATATCCCTACACATGCTCTCTAGCAGCAGCATAAACAAGCATATATGAAATTAAGCAAATGCCAAGTAAGGAGCGAGGACGATACCTCCACGCGCTCGGCGTGGGACGACGGACCCGGCCGAAACTCGTACCCCCGGGATAATTAATACACCATATTACAGCAAATGAATTACTGTCCACTCCATGCCGGGAGGTAAAGGGCTACCCAAACGGGCCCGGGAGGACCGAATTCGGGTTGACGGGCGCCTTCTCGCGTCTCTTCGGCAGCACCCGAACTAGTGATGGTGGGGCCCACGTGCTGTCCGGAGGGGTCGAGTGGGACCCGGTGACACCGCTGTAGTGGGGACACTTAGGGAAGTGTTCCCTGGGCTGGCGGCACGCTGGTTCGCCGGCCGGAGGCCGGGTGGCTCCGATCGGCACCGGTCGGAATAACCGGCCACGGACTTGCCGATTCTATTTTCCGGCGCGCGCTCCGGCGAGAATGGACGTTGCGATCAGCCCCGACGTCGGAATGCGACGAAACAGGTGTCGTTGGAATGATGCTTCGAAGGGCTTCAACCCAAGGTGATTATAGAAAAATAATCAACCATGTACTTCTAATTGGCGAATTTTGAAGGTTGCTGTTGTACAGTGTCTGAAATCTCAGGTCAGCAGAGAACTTTCCTGTGGATTACCTTTGACCGCGAGGTAGATGTCCGAATCTGGGGTTGTGTTCTTCAGAAAAGTTGTGGGAACTCAAGTTACGAAACCAGAACTATTTTTGGATCTGGATTTGGAGGTGGTGGTGATTTGTTCTGATTTTGGAAGTGGAGGGTGGTCGGATCTGGGATCTGACTGACAACACTGTAGCTGAGGAAGAACACGGATTTCTAAAAATAGATATAAGGCTGATCAAAAATTAAGAATATTTGTGGATGTAGGGGGTGATGGACAGAACGCCCAGTAAAATTGGGAGGGTTTGAACAAATGAAAAAGATGGCCGGAGGTGGGAAACACAGGGCTGCTGTCACTGTAGACAGAGACAAAACAGAACTAGGAATGAAAGATGCACGAAAATGGGAAAATACTAAATGATGGAATTTGGGCGTAAAATTTAGGTGGAGCTTGGGAGACAAGGGACGAACACACCATAAAAATTGCAGACCACGAAGAGGCCGTGGCTGATAGCAGGAATTTCGGGAAGAGATCTCTGTCCAGTAGGACAGAACACCGAGAATGGTTTCGCGGCGGCTCGAAGGCGGCACGAACGGCGGCGGCGGCGGCACAGATGATCACCGGAGATAGAGGGGAGGGGATAGAAGATAGAAATAACTCTAGAACTGGAGGTTGGAGGAGAGAAACCAGAGGGAGAGAGGATGGGCTCAAGAACACTCTTGATTTTCCAATAATTTTCTCTTCATTAATCTCTAATGACACTATACATAGGCTTATATAGAAAATGGCAAGGGGTGGGGGGCTGATAATTTCGTGGGAAATAGGCCATTTTCTTCCCCCATGTGGTCAAAACTCAAAATAAATAAATTACATATGGAGGGGGCACTCCTTTGACTAGGTAGGTAAGGTAGGTGGCCAACTTTGACATTTTACACCACTTGTCTCCCATGTGGTCAATTAGCATTCAAACCTTCTAGATGGCCACCTAGGATGGTTGACCAGCCCCACTTGGATGAGGTGGACCAATGGGGAAGGGGAGGGGGCCCCCTAGCTGGACCTACTACACATTTGCACAAAAACCCACACAATCCATGGGAATGACTCATTGGCTTATAAAGCCTTACATTTGCGTACATACTTTCCCAAGGATATAAACACAAACTAAAAGGACATAAATGCAAAAGAAAAAGTACATGCTCGGTGTCGATTCCCATCAACTCTCCCCGGGTGGGAGGAACTCGACCCCGTCGAGTAGGGGTAGGGATGCTCGAGTACTCCGGCGGATCCGTCACCGTGCCATGTAATGCGGGTACGCTCCACTCCAAGTGATCGTCACCTGCTCATTCCATATATACTCGATATGCACGGACTGCTATGGGCTAAAGGTGGACACTCCGGGTGGGGCACTCTCAAAAGGGAAGGGAGCAGCTCGAAGACTCACTAGGAATCACCGCTGAGTCCCTGTAGGTGACTGATCCGGGTATATGTAGAACCGATCCCATACTCATCAAGTGAGTCCAATCGCCTATTACTCATAAGAGAACGACAACGAGCTTGCACAAGACACATGCAGACAGATATACCACACAAAGAAAAAGCACACCGACTCATCTATGACCCTAGACATACCTAATGTTAGTCTGACCCGTACATGGGTGACGGCGGACCAGGACACCCGAATGTGTGCCATGCATGCATTTGACGTAACCGGAGGTTGACGTCATGGGGAACTCCTAGGCATACTACGATGCACCAATCATGGACATTGGGCTTGGATGCGGGAAGTCCGGGAGGTGCGGGTGGTTTAGAGGGATCGGGGAAACCAAAGTCTTCCTTACCCCCGAATGATGGTTCGGACCTATGGCTATGTGGAGTTTGCTTGGCCCGAGTGGAAAAGGTGGGATAGTGAACTCCGCGGAAGAAGGGTAGTGAGTATGAAAACTCGGGAGGTTCACTAGTGAAGGGGTCAAAAGGGTCGAAGAAGGTGTGACCCCATGAAGTGGGTTCCAACATGACATGGTCCCAAGTTTGGAATTCATAGTCACCGTCATACATTATGATCGGTGGGACGACGGACATGTGTAGAAAATAGGATTCCTCCCTTGGGTAAAAGGGAACGAAGTCGGACTCGGCCGGCATCGGGAGAAATAGAAGAATCTCCGTGGTGACACACCCCATGGTGCACTCGGAGGTAATGGACCCGAAGGCCGGATGGGTGAAGCTAAGACTAGCGGGTTGGTCAAAGCCTCGGGCCAGTAGGTGCGTCAACTTCCATTGCGTGTCTAATCCCATAATAAGGTCATCCAATGTATCAATATGGTGACTAGACCGAAAGGTAGTGTGGAAGGAGTTGACGGGCACTATAGGTAAGGTGGGGTCCATAGAAGGGTAAGGACGTGGGACCAAGCCATCTTTGAGCCAACTAAGAAGTGGCTCGGCTATGTATAGCATACCCGTAAGAAACACGGGTGGCACGGGATGGACATCCTCTAAATGTGGCTCCTCGAAGGGAGGGTGGCTCCCATGATGGGTGGCTAGAGGGGTGGGCTCCAGGAGAGGTGGCAAGCATGAATCCGAAGGTGGAGTGGGCCACTGGGGTTGGGTGGCGGGAAAAACGAGGGTGCTCGATTGAGCCCTATCCTTAAGGATGATCTTGCCAGGTAGGTAAGGTGGGTATAAGGTGCAAGTCCTTTTGCCCCAGTCAAGATTAGCCTTTCTTTCTCCTAACCACGTTTGCCCTAAAATGATGCATGGACCAGCAAGTGTGCCGATCCTGCACCATGCACCATCGGTGTAAAGAACGGAGCCGACCTTCCTATAGAACTCAACACAAGCAAAATCACCATCACGGACAATCTCGCCTATCTTGGAGAGAGACTCCACGATATCAAAAGCAACCCAATTATCCGACTCCCTATCGGTGAAATGGAGTTCCGTTGTGGACCCATTAGGTAGAGTGGCTTTAGAAACGATATAGGGTCGGGCTAGGAAGGCCTTGGCTTGGGCCACCAGAGATGACCACTTGGACGCATGGCCTTGGGGAATGGCCATGGATAGCGGACATGGACATGCATACACACGGAGACAAGACACTAGACCGACTAATGCAAAGGTTGGGACGCATGCATACTAAGGACAAGACACCAAGACTCGGTACGGGGCGGAGTTAATCGATCCGAAGATCACTCGCGTAAGTGTGCGGCCTTCCCGATAGGCATAGCCTAACGTTCGGATAATACCTTTTTTTATATCGACTAATGGTATGCAAATGCGACCCAAAAGACACTTTTTTTTGTTTTAAAATAATGATGACCCTAAACATGACTTAGACAATGACTAATTACTAGACGTAAATGACGCCTTTTTTTTGACACCCTAGACTCAAACTCGCTCTGATACCAAATTGATGCGGGACAAGACCACGGACACGACAAGCTCGTGACTACCCATTAACGAGGGAAGCGTCGGATGTGCGCGGTTGAGAAACCGGCAATGAGCTAGGGTGATCGGCTCTCTTTTGTGCCCGGATCGGGTCATGGGACGGTCACGTACTCTCTCGCAGCAGCGGTAATGAATAGATAAAGCGAGCTAGATATCCCTACACATGCTCTCTAGCAGCGGCATAAACAAGCATATATGAAATTAAGCAAATGCCAAGTAAGGAGCGAGGACGATACCTCCACGCGCTCAGCGTGGGGACGACGGACCCGGCCGAAACTCGTACTCCCAGGATAATTAATACACCATATTACAGCAAATGAATTACTGCCCACTCCACGCAGGGAGGTAAAGGGCTACACAAACGGGCCCGGGAGGACCGAATTCGGGTTGACGGGTGGCTTCTCACGTCTCTTCGGCAGCACCCGAACTAGTGATGGTGGGGCCCACGTGCTGTCCGGAGGGGTCGAGTGGGACCCGGTGACACCGCTGTAGTGGGGACACTTAGGGAAGTGTTCCCCGGGCTGGCGGCACGCTGGTTCGCCGGCCGGAGGTCGGGCGGCTCCGATCGGCACCGGTCGGAATAACCGGTCACGGACTTGCCGGTTCTGTTTTCCGGCGCGCGCTCCAGCGAGAATGGACGCTGCGATCAGCCCCGACGTCGGAATGCGACGAAACTGACGCCGTTGGAAAGATGCTTTGAAGGGCTTCAACCCAAGGTGATTATAGAAAAATAATCAACCCTATACTTCTGATTGGCGAATTTTGAAGGTTGCTGTTGTACAGTGTCTGAAATCTCAGGTCAATAGAGAACTTTCCTGTGGATTGCCTTTGACCGCGAGGTAGACGTCCGAATCTGGGGTTGTGTTCTTCAGAAAAGTTGTGGGAAATCAAGTTACGAAACCAGAACTATTTTTGTATCTCGATTTGGAGGTGGTGGTGATTTGTTCTGATTTTGAAAGTGGAGGGTGGTCAGATCTGGGATCTGACTGACAACACTGTAGCTGAGGAAGAACACGAATTTCTAAAAATAGATAGAAGGTTGATAAAAAATTAAAAACATTTGTGGATGTAGGGGGTGATGGACAGAACGCCCAGTAAAATTGGGAGGGTTTGGACAAATCAAAAAGATGGCCGGAGGTGGGAAACACAGAACTGCTGTCACTGTAGACAGAGACAAAACAGAACTAGGAATGAAAGATGCACGAAAATGGGAAAATACTAAACGATGGAATTTAGGCTTGAAAATTTAGGTGGAGCTTGGGATACAAGGGCGAACACACCATTACAATTGCAGACCACGAAGAGGTCGTGGCTGATAGCAGGAATTTCGGGAAGAGACCTCTGTCCAGTAGGATAGAACACCGAGAACGGTTTCGCGGCGGCTCGAAGGCGGCACGAACGGCGGCGGCGGCGGCACAGATGATCACCGGAGATAGAGGGGAGGGGATAGAAGATAGAAATCACTCTAGAACTGGAGGTTGGAGGAGAGAAACCAGAGGGAGAGAGGAGGGGCTCAAGAACACTCTTGATTTTCCAATAATTTTCTCTTCATTAATCTCTAATGACACTATACATAGGCTTATATAGAAAATGGCAAGGGGTGGGGGGCTGATAATTTCGTGGGAAATAGGCCATTTTCTTCCCCCATGTGGTCAAAACTCAAAATAAATAAATTACATATGGAGGGGGCACTCCTTTGACTAGGTAGGTAAGGTAGGTGGCCAACTTTGACATTTTACACCACTTGTCTCCCATGTGGTCAATTAGCATTCAAACCTTCTAGACGGCCACCTAGGATGGTTGACCAGCCCCACTTGGATGAGGTGGACCAATGGGGAAGGGGAGGGGGCCCCCTAGCTGGACCTACTACACATTTGCACAAAAACCCACACAATCCATGGGAATGACTCATTGGCTTATAAAGCCTTACATTTGCATACATACTTTCCCAAGGATATAAACACAAACTAAAAGGACATAAATGTAAAAGAAAAAGTACATGCTCGGTGTCGATTCCCATCACCAGCTCCCCAAGGCGATAACGCTCCCACGATAAGGCAATAAAAGCCCACGTCGAGGATGTAACCCCCACTTGAAACCCCTCGACTTACAGGACTCCAGAAGACGGCGCACTATTTAACCCAGGGATACCCTCCGGCGAAAGGTAAGGGCAATCACACGCTCAAAACTCCTGAGCAGGATCCACTTCACCCTTCTGGTTGAGAGGGATCTCGCGTAGAAGCTACTTCCTCCCTATATTGCTCCCACCATAGCTCTACTGACTTAAGCATCAGAGGGTTTTCCCTGGGGAGTCATCCCTGGGCCCCCTGATCTGTTTCCCTTTCTTGCAGTTGATGCGGGACGGACACGGGGACCGACTCTACGTGGTATGGACCTCGGACTCTAGATGCGGACACGACCAGCAACACATGATAGGAGAGGTACTAAGCCCGACACGGAGAGCTCTTATGTGCTATACGTCGCTAAAAGAAATGCAAGCTCACTCGTCGTCCCAAGCGAGGGAAACGTGGATCGTGCGCAGTTGAAGAACCGACAGAGTTCAAGGGTAGTCGACTCACTTCCGGACTCGGATCGAGTCGCGGGACGGGTCACTCTCACACTCACAGCGGTGACATGGATACACGAGCTAGTACCTATCGCTCTCGGCAGCGGCAAAAGATCATATACTAGCTAAGCAAATGAACGCCAAGAGGTTCGGACCATTACCTCCACGCACCCGGCGTGGCGAAGACAACTCCGGCCGAATCACGGACTCCCGGTTAACAATTATTACAGCAATACACTAAGTCAACCCACTCCACACAGGGAGGTAAAAGGTCACATGTGGAGTCCGGGAATCACGTAACTCGGGTTGACGGGCAGCATCTTGATGTCGCCCTGCGGTGCCGAACTCCGCATTTTCGTGCTTTCCGAACGGCGGCTTCTACGGGCCCGCGGGGACCACGGACGGCGCTGTCCTCCGGATGTGCGGGGGTGAGACCCACTGTGATGGGGACCCCTGGTGGCGCGCCTCCATGGAAGGTGGTCGGCCTGGAACACCGATCGGGGGTCGATCGGCCCCGATTTCCAATTCTTGAACTAACTTCCCACGGATTTTGATTGTTGTTTTCCGGCGAGCTCTGCGACGAAAACGACCACTGCGATCAATCCCGACGTCGGATCGGGACGCATGAGCCATCGTTGAAAAGCTCTCTTAAAATGCTTCAATCTAGACCCAGAGAGATCTGCTGGATCTGATCGGATCAGAACTTTATTGAATTGACAAGTCCCTGTTGTACAGTAACCGAAACCTCAGATCTACAAGTGAGTTGTCTGAAGACTGCCTTTCACCGTGAGGAAGATGGGATATTAAGCTCCTAAAATCTTCTTCAAACTTGTGTGATTTTGAACAAGGAGAACGTGGATATTTTTTGTGGACTGATTGGAGGTGGTTGGGATTTGTTATGATTTGTTTACTGGAGGGTGGTCGGATCTGGGAACAGGTGGATAACACTGTATCTATCCCAGAGATAGATTTTTGAAAAATATGGGATGGCCTCAAAAAAATTCAATAAAATTTGGGGACGGTGGGGTTGATGGACAGAACTCTCAGTAAAATTGGGAGATCTAAAAAAAATCAGAAAGTGGACCTAAGATATGAAACTCAGGGCGGGGATGAATCTGGATAGAACTCTGGCAGAACCGAAATGGTAGAGTGGAACGAAAATCAAAAAATATGAAACAAGATCTGAATGGCAAACCAAAATTTGTGGGATGTCCTTGACACCTCTGGAACATACAATAAAAATCCCCAGATCTATCTGAGCTCGGGGATGAGACAGGAAATTCGTGGAAGCTCCTATGGTACTGCACGGGCAGAACTACGTTGATGGCGGTGGCGGCGGTGGCGGCTCGTGGCGGCGGCGGCGATCGTCGGAACCGATACACGAGGCGTCACACCTCAGAATGGAAGCCTTCACAGCTTCAAGGGGGAGAGGGAGGAGAGAGGAGGGGGGCGCACCAGCCCTTGCTCTTGGAAATACTTTGATTCAAATGGCATTAATTCTACTAAATGGAAAATACAAGCTTAAATAGGTTACATCTCACATCCATCCACAACCATTGGATCTAGGGATGGGAATGGAGGGTTGGGATGAGAGTGTGACACACACACACAAAATAAATAAAAAACTACAAGGAGGGGGGCGGCCGTTGGACTAGAATGGCAAGGTTGAATTGGTAGGTGGGGTGGGTGGCCAAAATGTGGACTTTCCAAGCCACTTGTCCCCCACTTAGCCCACCTTTCTAGAAGACTCCATTTGGCATGTTGACTGACCCCACATGGGACCCTAGGCTGAGGTGGCCCAATGGGATGGGGCCTGGGGGGCCCGTGGGGCCCACGGGGTCCGAATTGCACATAAGCCCCTATTACAATCAAAATGGCAAACCGAATACAACGAAATAAACACAAATTACACACACATAAAGGCTAACTAAATATGATAAATGGGGAGGCTCAAGGCGGAGTCTCCAGGCTGTCTCCGAGCCAGATGGACGCTGAGGTGGCTCGAGTCGTGCTCCGTGTGCGGTACCGGTGGCTCGGCGTGTCGCGCCGCTCAACTGCTCGGGTGTCCGCACCAATTCTCCCCGGGTGGGAGAAACTCGACCCTGTCGAGTAAGGGTCTGCATCGCTCCTGTATCGCTCCAGAAGGTCCGGATCGATCTGCTGCAACTCGCCATGTGTGATCCATGTGTCCTCAGTAGCGGGCCGTCCTCTCCATCGCACTAGGTAGCGCGGGTAGATCCACTCCTGGTAACTGTCACCTGCTCGTCCAGTATATGATCTATATGCTCACGCTGCCGTAAAAAGGGGCTGGAGGTGAGTGGACACTCAGGTGTGGGATCACTCTCAAGGGGAGGAGATGGCTCGAAAGGCTCACTAGGGATCACCGCTGGGTCCCTATATGCAACTAGATCCGATACATTAAAGTAGAGCTTATACCATATTCCTCGGGCAAGTCCACAACGTACGCATTGGATCCAACGCGTTTCAACACTCTGAATGGACCGGCTCGCGAGCTTGCAACTTCTTAACGGTTCTAGAGGGAAACCGTTCAGGTCTTACCCTGATCATGACGTATTCGCCCTCGTGGAACTCTCGGTGGTGTCGGTGGGCATCGGCTAACTCCTTGTAACGTGCATTGCTGGCCTCAATGTGACGACGGATGTCGTCATGCAAACTCCTAACATGCCTAGCAAACGACTCGGCCGACTCCGACACTCTAGCATGGATAGGCATGGGGACAAGGTCCACGGGTTTCCTAGGCCTACGACCTGTGACAATCTCAAATGAACTCATGCCGGTAGACCTATTCACCGAATCATTGTATGCAAACTCAGCCATGGGTAAAATGAGATCCCAATCCCCAATGCGGTCCTTAACTAGACACCTCAAAAGATCTCCCAGACTCCTATTGACCACCTCAGTCTGACCGTCTGTCTGGGGATGATATGCAGTGGAAAACTTGAGGTGCGTACCCATCATATGCCATAGTGTCTTCCAAAAGTAGGAAGTGAATCTAACATCACGGTCAGACACTATAGTGCGAGGTAACCCGAACTTGCACACCACATGAGTAAGGAATAGGCGGGCTACCCTAGAAGCATCCGAAGTCTTCGAGCAAGGGATAAAGAGGGCCATCTTCGAGAAACGGTCAACCACCACATAGACCGAATCATGCTTCCTGGAGGTACGTGGCAATCCCAAAACAAAGTCCATGCTAACATCCTGCCACGGGGCATCAGGCACGGGGAGAGGCGTATAAAGGCCCGAGCTTTGCTTCTTCATCTTGGCCGTAGCACATGTACGGCACTGAGCCACGATGTTAGCAACATCGCGCTTCAAGCTCGGCCAATAAAATCGATGCTCCACTGCCTCAATAGTCTTGTTCCGACCAAAGTGGCCGGCTAGACCTCCCGCATGTAGTTCCCACACTAAGAAATCTCGAACCGAAGTTCGGGGAACACATAGCCTGCTACCTCGAAAGAGGTAACCCTCCTGAAGCACATACTCATCAAGGTCTCTCGAGGGTCCGGCCTGGAGAGTTGTAAAAATCTGACCGAAGTCAGGACAATCAACATAGGCCTCCTTCATCTTCTCTAACCCTATGACCTCGGCACTCATGGTGGTAAGCAAACATGCTCGCCGACTCAAGGCATCAGCCACCTTGTTCTCCACTCTAGCCTTATGTTTAAGCACAAAGGTGAACTGCTGGAGATACTCGACCCAACGACTGTGACGCGAGTTCAGCTTCTTTTGGGAGTGGAGATACCTCAATGCCTCGTGATCGGAGTATAGGACAAACTCCTGATGTAAAAGATAGTGCCTCCAATGCCTAAGAGTCTGAACAACTGCGTAGAATTCTTTATCATATGTGGAATATCACAGTTTCGCGTCATTCAGCTTCTCGCTGAAATATGCGATCGGGTGGGACTCCTGACTCAAGACTCCTCCTATCCCAACACCCGACGCATCACAAGAGACCTCGAACACCTTCGAGAAATCAGGCAGTCGAAGGACAGGTGTCTGGGTCATGCGCTCCTTGATGTCCTTGAAGGCGGCAGATGCGGCCTTCGTCCATACAAATGTGCCCTTACGGATGCAATCCGTGATCGGGGCGGTGACGGAGCTAAATCTGCGGATAAAGCGACGATAGAACGTCGCAAGACCATGAAAGCTGCGGACATCATGAACGGTACGGGGTTCCGGCCACTCAACAATGGCCCGGACCTTCTCCGGATCGGCGGAGACCCCAGTACTAGACACAATAAAACCCAAGAAGGTAAGCTGAGGTGTCATGAAAGCACACTTCTGTGGGTTCGCAAACAGCTGCTCTCGCCGAAGAAGTAGACAGACCTGCCGAAGGTGGTCTAAGTGGTCCCCTGTGGTGCGACTATAGATAAGGATATCATCAAAATACACCACTATAAAGACTCCAATGAAAGGTCGAAGGACCTGAGTCATGAGCCGCATGAAAGTGCTAGGGGCATTGGTCAACCCAAAAGGCATGACCAACCACTCATATAGACCGTCCTTGGTCTTGAAAGGCAGTCTTCCACTCATCACCTGGCCTAATCCTCACCTGATGGTAGCCACTCTTAAGATCGATCTTCGAAAAGATAGTGGCACCTGCCATCATGTCTAGCATGTCATCTAGGCGGGGAATAGGGAACCTGTACTTCACGGTGATTTTGTTGATGGCACGACTATCAATGCACATTCTCCACGTGCCATCCTTCTTCGGGGCGAGTAATGCGGGTACAGCACATGGACTCATGCTGTCCCGAACAGACCCTCTCTGCACTAACTCATCGACCTGCCGTTTAAGCTCGGCATGCTCCGTGGGACTCATGCGATAATGAGGAAGGTTGGGCAAAGAAGAGCCCGAACAAGGTCGATGGCATGCTGAATATCCCGCATAGGTGGGAGTCCCTCGGGAAGCTCATCGGGAAAGACATCAGCATACTCCTGCAGAATGGGAACAACCTCGGGTGGGAGCTCACCCTCGGAGTCCCGCTCCACCTCTCGGACCGTAATGGCAAACACCGGACAGCCCTGACTAAGCTCCTGCTCCATCTCCCGGGAGCTAATCATCATCAATCTCCTCGTCGAGGGCTCTCCTGGGCCAGAGGTAACGGTCATAGCCCGAGCTGGGGATGGGGTACTAGGCCCGGGAACGGAAGGCTTCGGAGTACTAGGGCCAGTAGGACCCCTGACTGATGGGCTCCTGGGCCGAACGGGTTGGAGGGTGACCCGCTGGCCAGCGTGGTCGAAGGTACAGGTGTTCGACCGGCCATGGAGCGTGGCATCCCGGTCGAATAACCACGGCCTACCAAGAATGATACTGCCCACTTCCATGGGGAGAACATCACACCAGATCTCGTCACGGTAGGAGTGGAGCTGCAGCGGGACCAAGCACCGCAGCCTGACCGAAATGGAAGTGGTATCCACCCATGATACCTGATAGGGGCAAGGGTGGTCTACGGGTGTGAGACCAAGATGAGTGACAGCGTTCGTGGAGATTGCATTGATACAACTCCCGCTATCGATGACCACCTTGCAAATTTGCTTTCCCAGCCTACAGAATACATGAAGGATAGTAGTCTGTCGCCAGTCATCACTGACCTGTGGCTGGGTGAGGATACATCTGACGACCCCCACGTGGGTATCGTCGAATGCTGGACATCCTGGGCCTCACCTCCCATCTCATAGTACTCGTCAGCTAGCTCTTCATCTGCCTCATAGCTGACTAACTCGAGGCCCGTAGGGGTGGTATCCTCGACCTGTGTGTCCCCAATGTGAAGAGATGGGCGGGTGGGACACTAGTTGGCGAAATGGCCAAACCCATTGCAGCGATAGCACTGCTGTCGTGATCCACTAGGCTCCCCAATCATAGGTCCTTTACCTTTATCCTCCCGACGGATAGGAGGCGTAGGCAACAAAGGACGTGCAGGAGGTGCGGGTGCCGGTGGACGGGCTATGGGTGGGGCTGTAAGATGCTGGGATGAGGAAGGTCCCTCGGGGGTGGAGGACGAGGCCTAGGAGCAAACGGCTCGGGACGAGCTGGGCTCCTGAGGTCGAGCCATGGGGCCCTCGGATACGTGCCAGATGAGCCACGGGGCTCGACACTACGAAGGGGAAAGGAGCCCAACCGATGGGGTGACTCGAACTCGGCCTCGAACTGCTCCAACTCGAGAGCGATCTGATATGCCTGCTCCAAAGTGGTTGCATTGCGGCGAAAGAGTTCATATTGATAATTGGGCCGCAAACCTCTTCGAAAGCGGGATATAGTCATAGTGCTCTCTTCTGTGACCCCACACCGGAGATAATACTCATCGAACTCGGCGGTGTACTCGGTCACGGATCGGTTCCCTTGGGAGATGCTTTGCCACTTGTCTATGAGACGTTGGCGATATGAGGCGGGAAGGTACTTCTCCCTCAACTTGATTTTCATATCATCCCAAGTACCGATCTGGGGTTGACGTCACTGGTTGAGCAGGCTCTCCACATTGATCCAATAAGTTTGGGCCTGCCCTTGCAGCTTCATCTTCGCGTATCGGACTCTTCGGTGGTCCGTCATCTCAAACCACTCGAAGTACCGGTCCATGCCGGCCTCCCAATCTAAATACACCCTAGGGTCCAAGGACCCGCTAAAAGGTGGGAGGGTCCGCACGCACACCCCTAAGGATGCGGTCGTCATCATCGTCATCACGATTCCGTCGTTGATGACGACGACCGTTTCCCCCTTGATCATTATCAGATGCATAATCATCCACCACATGCACCTGTTGAACCCCAACATTCTCCGCCTGAGCCCTTGGCACAGCAGGTTGCTGCACCGGCTCTTGTTGGCCGTTCGTCGGCGCGGGTTGCGCCGCTATTGGGCCTCTCTCGAGGATGGCAATCCTCCCAACTAAGCCCTGATGGACTGATCCGAACTCTCGGCCCGATCCTCGAGGGCTTTCATCCGCCCTTCTAGACGCGTTCCTATGCCATCCATACGCGTACTAAGACCATCCATACGCGTGTCAAGACGTTCCATAATGGCTCGGAACATCTCGGCCGTCGAGGACTCATCGGAGCTACGGGCTCGGGAGTCCGCCATAGGTGGTGGTGGCGAGTACTGGGTGCCTCGACGGGTGGGCATGCAAAGACACACGACCTAGAAGACACCGACTAATGCAAACACTCACTAGATGATGCACTTAGACCTAACCAATATCCGGTACGAGGCGGAGATAAGCGATCCGAAGATCACTCGCGCAAGTGTGTGACCTCCCGTTAGGCGTAACCTAACGTTCGGACAACACCTTTTAATATACCGAGTAAAGGGTGCAAATGCAATTTAAAACACTCTTTTTTTTTGTTTTGAAAATGATGATCCTAGACTCGACTTAGACCATGATGCATGTAAGACATATGCAAAGACTACCCTAGACTCGACTCGCTCTGATACCAAACTGATGCGGGACGGACACGGGAGACGACACTACTAGGTGCCACCCTCGGACTCTAGATGAGACACGACCAGCAACACACACCAGGAGACACTAAGCCCGACACTACGAGCTCCTAGTGGCTAAACGTCGCTAACAGAAGTGGAAGCTCACTCGTCGTCCCAAGCGAGGGAAAGCGCAGATCGTGCGCGGTTGAAGAACCGGTAGAGTTCAAGGGTAGTCGACTCACTTCCGGACTCGGATCGAGTCGCGGGACGGGTCACTCTCACACTCACAGCGGTGACATGGACACAAGGGCAAGTACCTATCGCTCTCGGCAGCGGCAAAAGACCATATACTAGCTAAGCAAATGAACGCCAAGAGGTTCGGACCATTACCTCCACACACCCGGCGTGGCGAAGACAACCCCGGCCGAATCACGGACTCCCGGTTAACAATTATTACAGCAATACACTAAGTCGACCCACTCCACACAGGGAGGTAAAAGGTCACATGTGGGGTCCGGGAATCACGCAACTCGGGTTGATGGGCAGCATCTTGATGTCGCCCGGTGGTGCCGAACTCCGCGTTTTCGTGCTTTCCGAACGGTGGCTTCTAATGGCCCGCGGGGACCAATGACGGTGCTGTCCTCCAGATCTGCGGGGGTGGGACCCACTGTGATGGGGACCCCTGGTGGCGCGCCTCCACGGAAGGTGGTCGGCCGGGAACACCGATCGGGGGTCGATCGGCCCCGATTCCCAATTCTTGAACTAACTTCCCACGGATTTTGATTGCTGTTTTCCGGCTCGCGCTCCGACGAAAATGACCGCTGCGATCAATCCCGATGTTGGATCGGGACGCATGAGCTATCGTTGGAAAGCTCTCTTCAAATGCTTCAATCTAGACCCAGAGAGATCTACTGGATCTGATCGGATCAGAACTTTATTGAATTGACAAGTCCCTGTTGTACAGTAACCGAAACCTCAGATCTACAGGTGAGTTATCTGAAGACTACCTTTGACCGCAAGGAAGATGGCAGATACAGCTCCTGACCTCTTCATTAAACTTGTTTGATTTTAAACAGGGAGAACGGGGATATTTTTTATGGACTGATTGGAGGTGTCTGTGATTTGTTATGATTGTTATACTGGAGGGTGGTCGGATCTGGGAACAGGTGGATAGCACTGTAGTTATCTCTGAGATTTATTTTTAAAAAATATGGGATGGCCTCAAAAAAATTCAATAACATTTGGGGACTGTGGGGTTGATGGACAGAACTCCCAGTAAAAGTGGCAGATCTAACAAAAATCATAAAGTGGTCCGAACATGGGAAACACAGAGCGGGTGGAAATTGCAACAGCAAGCAGATAGATCTGGAATTTAAAGTTGGACAAAAATAAAAAAATATCAAATGGGATCTTTATGACCAACCAAAATTTTTGGGACTTGCTTGAAACCTCTGGAGGATCCCCTAAAATCCCAAGGTCGATCTGAGCTCGTGGCTGACACAGAGAATTCGTGGAAACTGCTCTGGTCGGATGAAGGCAGAACTCCGGCGATCTCGGCGGTGATGCGATGGCGGCTCGTGGCGGCGGCGGCGGCGACCGGAATGATATGGGGAGGATTCACATCTCCAGAGGGAAGCCTTCACAGCTCCAAGGGGGAGAGAGGGGCGGCCTAGGCCTTTGCTCGAGTAATTTTCCAAGTTCAAATGGCATTAATTCTACTAAAATGGAAAATACAAGCTTAAATAGGTTACATCTCACATCCATCCACAACCATTGGATCTAGGGGATGGGAATGGAGGGTTGGGATGGAGTGTGACACACACACAAAAAATAAATAAAAAACTACAAGGTGGGGGGCGGCCCTTGGACTAGAATGGCAAGGTTGAATTGGTAGGTGGGGTGGGTGGCCAAAATGTAGACTTTCCAAGCCACTTGTCCCCCACTTGGCCCACCTTTCTAGAAGACTCCATTTGGCATGTTGACTGACCCCACATGGGACCCTAGGCTGAGGTGGCCCAATGGGATGGGGCCTGGGGGGCCCGTGGGGCCCACGGGGTCCGAATTGCACATAAGCCCCTATTACAATCAAAATGGCAAACCGAATACAACGAAATAAACACAAATTACACACACATAAAGGCTAACTAAATATGATAAATGGGGAGGCTCAAGGTGGAGTCTCCAGGCTATCTCCGAGCCAGATGGACGCTGAGGTGGCTCGAGTCGTGCTTCGTGTGCGGTACCGGTGGCTCGGCGTGTCGCGTCGCTCAACTGCTCGGGTGTCCGCACCAGTAGTTCACTATCCGGTGATCCACTGCCCACTCAGGACCAGCGCGAGATCTTGCCTCTTCATCTGGCGCCGTCTGTGGTAAACGTACAAGAAGCCAGTATGGTGCGAAGGAGCTCAGGGAGGAGGTCCATCGGCGACAGGGGAAAGGCCATGGTAGCGGCAGGGGATGGCCCCTCCCGGGCCTCACAGAACCGTCCCTCCAACGCCAGCGCCCCCGCCGATGAACCACCACCCCCTCCTGCGGCAGTAGGGCTACCGCTCAATGGTGGCGCCGAATCCTTCCAGGCCCTCAACGTGAAACTGGATGTCCTCGTGAAACTGGATGTCCTCGTGGAACTCATGAGGACCAGGGCGACCCGGCCGATCATTACGACAGATTTGACGCTTTGATGACCTTGCATGGAGCGTCGGACGCCATCAAGTGCCGAGCCTTCGCTACCCCCCTGGTCCAGGGCGCCCAGGCGTGGTTCCGGGCCCTCGCCCCCGGATCCATCCGAGACTTCAAGCAATTTGGGCGAGTCTTCAAAGAGAGTTTCACTGGAAGTGCCCCCCCAAGGTCGGTAGCAGGGCTCCTGGCCCTCAAACAGGCGCAAAGGGAAAGACTCTGGGCTTATATTCACCGATTCAAGTCGGAAGCCCTGAGAATCCCCCGCCTGGACGTGGCCTCAGCCATAACCGCGCTGACTGGGGGCACCCGGGACGAGAATCTCCGCCGCGAACTTGTCCTCCACCCTCCCTCGACCCTTGCCGAGCTAGTGACTCTGGCATTACACCACGCCGAGTGCGAAGAGGTGCTTAGCGCTTGCCGAGACGCAACCGGCTCGGGTCGGGAGAGGGACAAGAAGCGGGCGTCCGAGCCAAGCTCAGGTTCGGGGAAAATGTAGAACCGCGATGAGGAACGCAAGGAACCGTCACGGAAGTACGAGTGGTACACCCCACTAGCCGCACCGGTCTATGAGATCTATGAAGACATCAAGGACTCGAGCCTCCTCCGCCAACCCGAGCCAATGAGATCAAAGAACCGTAATCGCAACAAGCACTACTTGTTCCATAGCGATCACGGGCACCACACAGGCGACTGCCACCAGCTCCAGGACGAGATTGAGCGCCTCATCCGTCAGGCACATCTAGCTCGGTTAATAGCCGAGCGTAAAGATGACCGAGGCGCCCCAGAGGAGATCGACAATGCCCCCCGCGGGGTACACATCAATGTCATCTCCGGAGGAGCAACATCCGGCGGCGCTAGTAGTCGAGGAAGGAAGCGTCATGCCGAGCGGGTGAGCCGAGCCATAGAGCCTCCCAAGGCCCCGCCAAGTGAGCCCCAGGTCATAGTCTTCTCCGACTGAGACTTGGAAGGGCTGAGCACCCCGCATGACGACGCCCTCGTGATTTCGACTACGATAAACCATTGTAACGTAGATAGGATTCTAGTTGACAATGGGAGTGCCCCTGATGTACTGTCTTATGATTGTTTCCTTAAGATGGAGGAGGAACCATCCAAACTCCGCCCGATCCGAACCCCTCTCTACGGGTTCATTGGCCTAGCCACCTATCCCGAGGGAGCCCTAAGCCTGCCTGTTACCCTCGTCACCCCACCCAAAACCGTTACGGTCATGGTGGACTTCATAGTGATTAAAGGTATGATAGCATACAACGCCATCTTCGGCCGAGGAATCCTCAGCCGAATAAAAGCGGTGCCGTCTACCTATCACCAGAAAATGAAGTTCCCACCAAAAATGGGTTGGGGGAAGTCCGAGGTAACCAGGCCGCGGCCAGAAGGTGCTACAATATCTCAGTAGAGGCCACAAGGCCTGGACGGGAAGGACAAGGGCCCTCGGGGAGTCGAGGATAAATCCGCAACCACCGAACCTGGTGGCGAATTGCTGGCGGTTTTCCTAAACGATGACGCGGCCCTAGGAGTAAAGATCGGAGCCGACCTACTGTCTAAGGTTCAACAACAATATAAAAAGTTCCTTTCTGAGTGCATCTGAGTTTTTGCTTGGGATGATGATCAACTCTCTGGGATACCAGAGGAGACTGTAATGCACAAGCTCAACCTCCACCCCGCCGTGAAGCCTGTACAGCGGCGCAGGAGGAAGCATGCACCGGAGAAACAGGCGATCATCAAGGCGCAGGTCACCAAGGGGCAAGAGACTGGCCTTTTTAGGCCGGTCCTGTACCCGACGTGGCTAGCCAACGTCGTTCTGGTACCGAAAGCTTCAGGCAAGTGGCAGATGTGCGTGGATTTCACTGACCTGAATAAGGCCACCCCTAAGGACTGTTATCCGTTACCGAGCATCGACCAATTGGTTGACTCAACCTCGGGCAACGAGATACTCAGCTTTCTAGACGCCTATTCAGGTTACCATCAGATCAGAATGGATCCAGAAGATGTCAAGAAGACTGCCTTCATCACCAACTACGGTGTATACTGCTACACCCGATGCCGTTCGGGTTGAAAAATGCCGGAGCCACGTACTAGAGGCTGGTCAACCACATGTTTGAAGGACAGCTAGGTCGGAACGTCGAGGCCTACATCGAAGATATGCTTGTCAAGACCCCCAAGGCCGAGGACCACTTCACCGACCTCGCTGAGACCTTCGACACCCTCCTGAGGTACAACATGAAGCTCAATCCTGCCAAGTGTGCCTTCGGAGTGAGATCTGGGAAGTTCCTAGGTTTCCTAGTCACTCGGCGTGGGATCGAGGCCAACCCCGACAAAGTCCAGGCCATCCTGGACATGCGCCCGCCCACCTGCATCAAGGACATCCAACGCCTAACTGGGCGTGTCGCGCTCTCAGCGGTAGTCCGTCGAACGATGCTTGCCCTTCTTCAAGCTATTGAGAGGGCCCAAATTGGCCTCTGCTACGTTCGCATGAGATTAGGAATGCCAGAGAGCGTTCGCCGAGCTCAAGGAGTTCTTGGCCTCGCCCCCGGTGCTCTCCAAGCCCGTTTCGGGTGAAGTCTTGCTGCTCTATCACTCGACAACACCATCTACGGTTAGCTCGGTCCTAGTCAGAATTACTCGGGAGTCGAGAGGTCGGTCTACTACACCAGCAAGGTGCTCAACGAGGCTGAAAGGAGGTACCCGCAACCGAGAAACTCGTGCTAGCGTTGGTTACCTCCGCCAGGCACCTCCGGCCCTATTTCCAGGGTCACCCCATCACCGTGCTAACCGGTGAACCATTGAAGAAGATCCTGGCCCACCCCGAAGCCTCGGGACGACTCGTCAAATGGGCCATTATGCTCGGGGCCTACGATATATCCTATCGACCGTGCTCAGCTATGAAGGCCAAGCGCTCGCCGACTTCATCACCGAAAGCACCATCCCGACTGAAGAAAGTTTCTCGTCCGCGCCTGGGCCGACCTGGGAATCGTTCGTTGATGGATCCTCCAACTCGGTCGGTAGTGGTGCCGGAATCCTCCTAAAGTCCCCCAAAGGAGCAGAACTACGATACGCCTTGAAATTCAGCTTTCAAGCATCCAACAACGCTTCCGAGTACGAGGCCCTTATCTCGGGAGCGCGCATGGCTCGACAGTTAGGGGCTGAGCGAGTCAAAATCCATACTGACTCCCAACTGGTCGCTAGCCAAGTCAACGGCGAGTACGAAGCTCAAGAGGCACCAATGATCAAATACCTCCAACTGGTCAGAGACCTGGCCCAGCAGTTCGAGAGATTCGAGGTAGTCCAAATAGCTCGGGAGGAAAACTCCCGAGCGGATGCCCTCTCTCGGCTGGCCTCCTCTCTCGACCCCGAAGGTACCCGATCGGTCTTCCTTGAAGAGCTAGAGCGCCCGAGCATTGACTCGGAGCTCCTTACTGTTGACTCAGCCATTCTGAGCGACTGGCGCACCCCCTACCTGTCGTGGCTCTGGGACTCTCAAGAGCCTTCCGACCCTCGAGAGGCCCGTAGATTAAAGTACCAAGCCTGGCGCTTCGTCATTCTAGATGACACTCTCTACCGGCGATCTTTCTCCGGTCCCCTCCTGAAGTGTCTCGGCCCCGACGAAGCCAACCGAGCTATCCAAGATATTCATGAAGGCCTGTGCGGAGCGCACTCAGGAGGAAGGTCACTCACCCGGATCCTACTACGGCAGGGTTACTGGTGGCCCACTTTGCAGCACGACTGCACGGCCTACGTGCAACAGTGCGACCGATGCCAGCGATTCGACCACTTAGTCCATCAGTCGGCTACGGAGCTCGTCACCCTGACCGAGCCATACCTCTTCGCTCGGTGGGGGATCGACATTCTTGGGCCGTTCCTTATGGCTCAGGCTCAGAAGAAGTTTATCATCGTCGCCATCGACTACTTTACCAAGTGGATCGAGGCCGAAGCCACGGCGAGGATCACCGAGACAGTCGTCTGGAGTCTCGTCTGGAAGTCGATCATTTGTCGTTACGGCATCCCCAGGTGATAGTGAGCGATAATGGTCGATAATTTGACTCTCGTTATTTCCGAGACAGATGTGCCGACCTAGGTATTCGCAACCACTTCACTTCGGTCGCCCACCCTCAGGCCAACGGGCTAGTCGAGAATGCCAATAAGACAATCTTAAAAGGCATAAAGACTAGACTCAGCAAGGCCAAGGGCAACTGGCTCGAGGAACTACCTAGCGTACTTTGGTCCCACAGAACGACTCCCAGAACGGCAACCGGTGAAAGTCTTTCCAGTTGGTATATGGCACCGAGGCCGTCATTCCGTTGGAGATCGCCAATCCCTCCCTCCGAGTCATCTACTTCTCGCCCGAGGTAAACGAGCAAAAATTACTCGAGAACCTCGACCTAGCAGATGAACTCCGAGAGATTGCCAGCATCCGAGCAACGGAGTACCATCGCCGCCTCACTCGATACTACAACACCAAAGTCCGAGACAGGTACTTCCAACCGGGAGACTCCGTCCTTAGGAAAGTCGAAGCCTCTCGACCACTAGAAGCGGCGGGTAAGCTATCCCCTAACTGGGAAGGCCCCTACCGAGTGGTCGAGACGCTCGGGAAAGGAGCATACAGGCTATCTACAATGGAAGGGGAACCCATCCCTCGGACGTGAAATGCAGCCACACTACGCAAGTTCTACTTTTGAAGTTCGTGCAAACAATCTGAGTGAAATAAAATTTCTCTTTTTCATTCAAATGATTGTTGGTACATCAAAAAGGCAAAAGCCAATACATTACACAACAGAAAGCAAAAAATCCATCTGGCGCCACTGCAAGAGGCGATCACTCGGCTGACTCGGTTTGACCTCCTTGCGTCCAGCCACTGACTCTGCCTCGCGTAGAAACTGGCTCGGATAAAAGGCTGTCGATCCAGTTGGCTCGGGTGGCCCATGACAAAGGTGACAGAGGGACTGCGGAGGGGAAGGCTACCTTCCAAGTTGACAGAGGCTGGGGAAGAGGAACGCCTATGAAGGCCTCCTCTCTTCCAACCTGCCAACTCTTTGGAACGTACAGAGAGCAAGCACCCTCCGAAGAGTGAAAGAAAGGAAGAGCAGAAGAGGGAAAAAGAGGCTGCCAGAAAGAAAAAGAAGTCCAACATAGCTAGACGAGGAGGCAGGGGAAGGCCCGGAAAGGAGGGAGCTTAATTTGCTTCTCCCCCCATCCCTGAAGCGAGCAGAGCGGGATGGGCGGCGGAGATGCCGGATGCCCCCATCCGTCTTCCATCTCGCCCCCCTCCGGGAAGCCTTGCCGGAACTGATAGAGGAAACAGCGTGATTCTTCCGTCAAAATCCTCTCCAGATCCGCGCGACGACCATCGGACCCGCTTCAAACCCGCGCGACGACCGTCGGACCTGCTCAAAACCTGAAGCGAAAAAAACCCACCGCCCTCCATCATCGGCAGCATCGTCTTCCAAAGGATCTTCCATGCTCTGAATGCAAAGGCTCAGCGCTATGAGAAATGGAGAGAGGAAAGGCCGCCCTAGAAAACCCTAAAGCGATGTAGATGGAGAGATGCCCCTAAGTCCCTTATAAAGGTGAGGGGAGGCTGCTTGCCTTAAAAGACTCTCTCCTCGAAAACACGTCGAAGGGATTTCCCCTTTATGACTGGTCACCTCAAACTCCTCGTTTCCGCCCTCAGCGGGACACACGAAGCGGCTAAGCATTCAAGGCGTGATCAAACAGAAAGGCACCCTGCCAGACGCCTGCCCAACCATCGCGCGAGATCTGCGCAGAAAGTATCGGCACTTTCCAACTACTGCAGATACACTGGCAAGTACAGCAAGAAGCAAGTAAGATTTTATATGTTACCTTATAAACAGGAAGTCCTTTTTTGGAAAAGAAAAAGAAGCAAACAAAAGAAGGAGGCAAAACAGGACGATACATCAGGCCTAGGGCCCACTTTGAAGCTCGGAAGTAGAAGGCGCAGGTGTTTCACCCCCGACGCCGTCGGTGACGGCCGGCCCTGGCACTGACCCCGCCTGCATGGGAACTGTCTCGGTCGCGAGCCCTCCCGAGGCAGCCGGAGTTGGCGACCCCTCAGGAGAAGAGCCCTCTAGATCTTCCCCGCCCGACGCAGAGGAGCTGGAAGGCGACATGTCCGAGTCATAGCATTGGCCAGAGGGGAAGTCGATCCCAGAATCTTGTTCCCCGGCATAAGCTACTGCCCGGCGGTAACCCTGTTTAAACCCCTTGCGGATGCCTCGACGAAGTGCTGACTCATAGTAGGGAAGGGTAGCTTCCTGCAGGTGGGCCCGGTAGGCCTCTCAGCCCTTGTATTGCTCGATCGCCTCCGCCCCGGCCAGTCCCATCCTGTCGGCAAGCTTGGCCTTCTCCCGCTCCACCTCGGCCGCCCGCTCCTCGGCCTCCACCGATCGTTTCTCTGCCTCGGCCGACTTCCATTTGGCCTCGGCCGCCCACTCCTCGACCTTGATCGATCGCCTCTCCGCCTCAGCTCGATCGGCCTCAGCCTCCAAACGAAGGCGCTCCGCTGCCTCCGCTCGGTCCACCAACTTGTCATGCTCAGCCTCCCAACGGCCATCCAGCTCAAGACGAAGAAGGCGCTCCTCTTCAAGGAGTTTACTTTTCCTCTCGAGTGATTCCTGAGCCTTGGTTAGTTGCTCGGTCAGCACTCCGACCTCCAGCCGGCTCGACCGCGACAACTCCCTGATCGCGGAGAACTCCCGTCGGAGCCCCTCATATGCCTCAATGAGTCGAGCTAGTTTCCTCTCGCACCCTCCGAGGGTCCAACAAGATTCGACCGCTCTGACTCTGACCGGGCATAAGTCTCCGCCATTGTGGCCCCCATCTGGGCCATGACCAGGCCGCCCTCCATAATGATGTCGAGGACCCCGGGTGGAGAATGACGCTTGTCTCCGCCTTTCATCATCACGGACACCTCGCGGCAAATCTGGTATAAATTGCTCGAGATGCCGAGCCTTTCTAGAGCCTTCGGCATGGGAACCCTTTCCGCACCTGGCGCCTCGCCGGAAGGCCCAGATCGAGCTGCTGGCTCGGCCGCCCACGCGCTACGGTCGGTTAGGGTTGCGACGCCCCCGTAGGCGAACCCCCGACCTCGATCGACGCTACGAGCCTGGCCGCTCCGTGCTCCACGGTCGTTTGGGGCTATGACTCCTCTTCCGGCGAACCCCCAACCTCAACCTTCGCGGCCTGCACGTCGCCCACCTCGACCGGCGCCCCTGCCTCGGCCACGGTTGTTTCAACTTCGGCCCCCTCTGTTCCTAACGAGGGGAGAGCCGACGCGTCACCGTCACCCCCCGGGTGCCCCTGGTCTCCTCGGCCCCCTCTCGCTCAGTAGATGGGAGAGCTGGCTCGGTAGGGTCGGCCCTATCTTGCCCCAGAGAGGGGAGCGCCGCCGAGCCAGAATTGCCCCCAGCGGCGGGGACGGCCCCGGCATTCCTGGCCCGTTTCCTGGCCTTCACGGCCTCCCGCAACCTCCCCTCCACGGGATCCTTGCGCTTCACCCCGCACTGCCGAGAAGTCCCCTCGGAGGCCGCCCCTTTGCCCTTGTCCCGGGCTTGGGAGCGACCCACAGGGGCGCCCGGTTCATCAGCCGCTGAGTCATCGCCAAGGTCAATGATATCAGCGGCCTCCTCTAGAGGCTCCCGCCTGGTGTCTGCACAAAGAAGAAGGCGTCATCAGGAAAAGGAAAGATGACCCCCACCTCCGAAGGAAGATCTAAGTGGTGGCACCTGAGCCCGACGGATGCAGCCGCTTAAGAAGACACCGCTTTATGTTCTCCAGGGTCACCAATTCCTCGGTGGACTGACGATTCCTCAGCAGGATGGCAGCATACTCCTTCACATGAGGGGGGAACTCGTCCTATCTAGGAGGGATATTCGGGTGAAAATTTCCCATTACTTGGCACCTCTAGGTTTCCTCCACCGAGTTTATCCCCACCCAGAAAAATTGGGTCTTCCACCCTTTATGCGAAGAATCCTTCGCTGCCAGCAAAATACAGCTCCTATTCTTCCTCGCCTGGATGATGTAAAAACCTCTCCCAGCCTACGGGTGCACCTTCAACTCAAAGAAATAGTGGAAGAGGTCCAAGGAAGGAGGAACCCCACACTGACGATAGAGGATTCAGAAAGCGGAGAGGAGAAGGTACGAGTTAGCTACCAACTGAATGGGTGACAACTGGAAAAAGTTGAGAAGCATGAGGATGAAGGGCTCGAAGGGGACGCGAAACCCGCTCTTCCATGCCAGAAGAAAGATGCAGATGTGGCCCGTGCGAGAATCCAGGCTCGTCTCATACGGGGCAGCAGCAACAAAGCTATACTTATGAGGCAAGCGAAACTGATGCTCCAACCCCTTCACCTCGGCTTCCCCCAACTCGCTGCAGTTCTGGACCGACGTTCTCACCACCGGTTCGTCACCCCATCCCTTGGCACCCGAACACTGGCCCGCCATAGATTCCGAGGAAGAACTTGAAGATGAATTCTCTCGAGACCTCGAAGATTTCGGGGGAGGAGGAAGCTACCGGATCGCCTCCGCAGTTATCTTCGCCAATTCCTCAAACACTGCTGCAAGTTTCTGCTCCTCCGCTGTGTCCTCACGGCGCATCGAAGAGCCCCAAAGGTAAAGAAGCAAAGGAAAGCCAAAACCCTAACAACGGAAAGAGTCTGGGATGACAACCAGCGCCCAACGCCTATAAACCCACACGGGAGGCGGTGCGTCGTTCCGACCTCCGAGAAAAGGGGGCCCCTTCATTTCAAATCCATCAGGATTGCAATTATAATGGGCCCAGGTGACCACGACATGTGGCTTCATAACACCGCCAGATCTCCTCCCACCTGAGCAACGCTAGTCCAAAACCCTAAAAGGCTACTCATCCGAGCCTCCTTTGGCTCGGGAGTAGGAGGGGGACAAGTGGGGAGGGGGATTTCTGCAGCCCATTCAAAGAGCAGTCGAACTAGGCCCATCAGGACCAAACAAGGCCACGCTCGCCCAAGTGATAGCCCACAGGGCCCACTTAGGACAGAAAGCCCAATAAAAGATTCGCTCGAGGATACTACCTTCCTAGGCGGCCTCTAGGCTCGGAAGGCCCGAGCGTCGGTCAGGTCACAGGAAAGGTCCATGCCCGAGCCATCTCTCCACCCAGGGGAAGAAGGCGCATGTTGACCAATGCGACCCATCTTCGTCCGAGCTAAGCCTACCGCCCGGATAGGGCTGGCCTCTCTGAGCTCGGTACGGCCGACGATTACTTATCCATGCAGCCGTTAAGAGTCCTCTGTGGGCATGAATTTATAAAGGTGAGGGACTCCAGCTCCCCAAGGCGATAACGCTCACACGATAAGGCAATAAAAGCCCACGTCGAGGACGTAACCCCCACCTGAAACCCCTCGACTTATAGGACTCCAGAAGACGGCGCACTATTTAACCCAGTGATACCCTCCGGTGAAAGGTAAGGGCAATCACATGCTCAAAACTCCTGAGCAGGAACCACTTCACCCTTCTGGTGGAGAGGGATCTCGTGCATAAGCTACTTCCTCCCTATATTGCTCCCACCATAGCTCTACTGACTTAAGCATCGGAGGGTTTTCCTCAGGGACTCATCCCTGGGCCCCCTGATCCGTTTCCCTTTCTTGCAGTTCACTATCCGGTGATCCACTGCCCGCTCAGGACCAGCGCGAGATCTTGCCTCTTTAGTCTTATTGGTCAAACCCTAAATAAAATTTTAACCAAGCCGAATTGATGGAATTAGGGCTAAAATCGAGCTAAGTTAGATTGAACCTTTGATTGGCAAATTCGAGCCCGAATCCTGACCATTTGAGCCCAAACCAAGCCCATTCGATCGGGCTTGATGTATAGCATGTTTCCCCTCTAGTAGCTCATCGAAACCCTAACCCTAGTAGGCAAATTTCAGAGAATTGGCGACGCGACTCGGTCAATATGCGATCCTCGCGAATGTCGAGTTGTGGGACTCTATCCGGCCCTCTAGTTCACTCCCAGTTCGAATTACCCCTATAAACTGAACCCTAGACCAACCTAGAAACTCTATTTGCTGCGGTGGCCGGCGTGGATCGCGTTCGAGGGAGGTTTTCCGGCGTGTTCTTGGAGGTTCTTTTTTTCGCGACCAGCAATCGACGTCCCCTTCGCTCTTCGATTAAGGTAGGTTCTAGTAGACCCAACCTCAAGTAAAATATACAATTGGATTCATCTTCGAGTCCTCTTTCTTTTGATAGCAAAAGACCTAAATCTTATTTAGTATAGCCTTCATATTGCATGTTTTAGTCGGAGCATGTCGTATTAGGGCACCGATCTTGTACCCTCTCTTTATCTCGATTGAATGATAGGTTAAGCAGGTTGAAAACTTTAATTGAGCATGCTATATTGTGCGTTTTCTTGTTATTTTTCTAGTGATAGCTTTTTTCCCAATTTTCATGCACCATACCGAGCCAATTTCTTGCTACAACTGAAGTCTGTCGGAGTTCGCCGGAGGTCGGACAGGGCGTCACGTATGCGGTCGTAACAGGGACCACTTATGACCCTGGCGGTCTCACGACTGACCATTATCCCCCTTCCATATGTATTTGAATCCATAGACCTTAGCGGCCCCTAGATAGACCTCATGGCCAGGGGTAGCGACCTGTTCCAGGACCGTTTCCTACCCCAGCGGCCATGCCACGACCGTTTTATGTGTTGTTCTAGTCACATTGATTCCTTGTGTTAGATATCATGATTAGGGTAGCAACCCACTAAGTAATTGGAGCATATAGAATAAATAACTATGATTATGACTGTCAATATCTTTCCTTTCATCTAAATTGCATCCCCTTGTCTATTCCTTTGAATTGATAAACAAATTATTAAATTCATAAATTATTGGTCATTGATTAATTGTTAGGTTTGTTTGACAGTCGCTTCACTCCGGTGATGCTGACTAACCGCTATACATTTGTTTTCCGATGGTTAATTAGCTTAAATTCTTGTAATAGTTGGGACTCTCCATCGGATATTCCTTCCGTCAGACTAGGACCTCTATTATGAGACCTCCATAAGCCCCCACGAGCCTAGGATTCCCACTAGGATGCCGGGCGAGTTGTACCTACAAAACCTGAACCTTTCCACTCGTCTGAATCGCTTGTTTTTGCCCGAGCTAGAGTCGGGATTGTCCTACCTATTGCGGCCCTTCTGAGACCATTTCTGTCAGTGTGCAGTCCAGTCATGACCCCCAGACTGTTTGAACGGCCCTCCTATGACCGCATTTAACCGACTGTACGTCGACCTTAGTCCTCTGGACTCAGTAGTATATGCGATCGTTAGTAGACCGTTTACCTCTTCAAGCGGCCCAACTAGGACCGTCTAGTCCTGATTGCTGCCCATATTGGACCGTTTTCTACTCTTTCACTCTGGGCTTGGATCTTTGACCCAACTAGCCTTTTTGCGGTCCAGCCTAGACCGTTTTCTCGTCTAGGTTGCCTGATCATGACTGCATCTAGCTAGAACTTATTTTCATGTGTTTCGTGCTTGTTTTTATACTCATAAATCTTTTGACTTCTCAATCAATCATTGAAATACCACTTGATCTTAGTCGGTAAGTTACATAGCTTAACCTTGGAATTCTGGCCAATTCCAAATGAATGTCGAAGATTGTAGCACCCCGTATAAAAATAATATATAGACTTTTTCCCCAAATAAATAAAAACTTCTATAGGAAGGTTAAATAAGTAGTTAGAACACCTAATTAGGGCCATTATATCAATTTACCACCATTGAAGTCATCATACGTAAAGATTATTCACCTGACAAGGTGACTTCTTAAAGTAGTGGGTTAAGTGATGGGTTATCCCAAATGAGTAACCATGGTTCGATTCTTGCATCCGCCATTTTCTTTTTGGGTAAAATAAATAAATAAATAAAGAAATAAATATATATATATATATATATATATATATATGAAGGGCCCAAAGGATTAACCCCACCAATAAAAATGAATACATATATATATGTCACAAACCATTACCCACGTGAGGAGGGGCCAACAATGGTCTGAAGCCCAGATAAAGGGCGCACATGGTCAGGACGCCTTTGCATAGGGACCCCTCAACCACTAGAGCTTGGTGGAGACAATGACAGCCTTTTTCTGCTAGCAGCGGACCCCTTTTTCCCAACAATGGATTCAATGGATTGAAGCATTAATTGCTTCTTTTTCCCTGGTAATAGACCCATATATTTTTTTATTTTCTATAATTATCCCATACCCTTTAGAATAGGGTCTTTACCGGAATGTACCTGAAGGGAGACTTCTTCCTACGAGCTTCTTCCTACTGCTGGATCGTTGTAGAGGAGATTTGTTTTCTTATTACCCCTTCTAGGTGTTTACGTCAAAGAGGTAGGTGTTCTCAAGATCTGGCCCAATTAGTAGTTAAATAGGGTGACATGCATGAATAGGGTAGTTACGTATCACCTGGATTCCATATGGTATTCCATTTTAATTCTTGTAAATTACCCCATGTTTAAAAACTCATATCTATGAAATTAAATCTTAAAAATATTGTATGAGCATGATCTTGTAATCTTGCTAATTGTCCATGACCAGCCATATCACTACTTCCTGATTCCGTGAACATTTTATAAATCATAAACAGCAAGTTGCGTAATTAGTAATCACAATGTCTAGAAATTCATAATTTTTGAACCAAACCACGAAATTCCTACATAAACATGAATTTGGAAATTCGGAGATTTTTTTTTAACCATGTCCTTCATCCTGTCAACAATTTGAGAAGCATTTCATTAAACACTTGTAATCATGCATACGTATGAATTATGCACTGACTAGTATATCACAAAGGAAAGATACACCGAATTTGGTTATGTAAGGCACAAGAGTGCACTGACCCTATTACGCATGAAAAACCTGCACAGACCTTCCTAGACATAAGATAGAACTTGCACCGAGTATATGATAGATTATGCACTAACCTGTGTCAAGTGCAAGATGTGCACCGACCCTGTATGCACCGACCCTGGTTTAGTGCTAGACAATGGTTGCACCGACTTGTGCTCGCAGCAAAACATGCACCGACCCTGTCGTGCATGCAGCAAAACGTGCACCGACCTTAGTTCACGCACAAGGCCTAAACATGCACCGACCCTAATGTGCACCGACCCTGTTCGGTGTAGGTATAGGTGGATGTGCACCGACCTCAGTTCTGCGCTTTGCAAACATCCACCGACCTTGGTGTCATAAGTGCACAGACCTTGTGCATTGAAGCAAGACCTGCACGGACCTTGGATGCATCTAGCCTAAACTAGCACGGACCTTAAGGCATAGAAACCAAAGCATGCACGGACCTTGTGTCCAGTCACACAGGGTGTGCACCGACCTTACGTGCGTGCTACCCGGAAGCTGCACCAACCCTGTGTGGTTGGGATAAAAAAAACTGCACCGACCTTGACGTGCATTAGCTAGACTATGCACCGACCTTATAAGCTTAAAACCAACATGCACAGACCTTGTTTGCCAAAGGCCAAAAGATGCACCGACCTTGTATACCTACTACGGTTGCGTAGGTGCACAGACCTCATCGCAAGGGCCAGCAAACATGCATCGACCCTGTCGTGCATGCAGCAAACATGCACTGACCCTATCATGCAAGCAGTAAAAGTTGCACTGACCTGTGCACACAGCAAAGCTGCATCGACCTGTGCACGCAGCAAGAGCTGCACCGACCCGCACACGCAGCAAAAGCTGCACTGACCCGTGCATGTAGCAAAAGCTGCACCGACCCGTGCATGCAACAAAAGCTGCACCGACCTTGAGCCCTGCATCAAATAGTGAATTGCACCAACTTTGAGCTCGCAGCAGAAGCTGCACCGACCCTGAGCTCTACATGAATAGTGATTTGCATCGACCCTGTCTTATGCATTTGGCCTAGACTAACATCGATCCTGGACTGCATGAATAGTGATCTCCATCGACCTACCTTGTGCGAGGGCCAAACATGCACCGACCCTAGTAGCGTGCATCACAACAGAACATGCACCAACCTTGTAATGAGACATACACCTACGCATAAGCAAAAGATGCACCGACCTCACAACATCTAGCATATAAATGTGCACATACCCTATATGTATGCGTGAATAGTAATGTGCATGGACTTGTGTGCCGAAGGTGAAATGTGCACAGACCTTATTTGGGTTCTAGCCACAATGTGCTTGGACCTTGGTATGTATGCTACAATGATGTGCACTGACCTTGTATGGCACAAGGCACATGTGAACAAACTTGTATATGCACCGACCCTGATATGCACTTGGAGGAAACATGCACTGACCTTGCATTGAGACCTACACCTACGCTAAGAAAACTTGCACCAACCTTATATGCACCGACCTTGATCTGCGCAAAGGGCAAACTTGCACCGACCTTGCAACAAACCTGCACCGACCTATATAGCGTGCATTACAACAGAAACCTGCACCGACCTTAGTCTGTGCAGAACCAAAGGAGCACCGACCTAAAACATGCACCGACCTAGAGACTCATGCGGATGAAACCTGCACCGACCCTGCAACTATGATGTACAGACGATAACATGCACCGACCTACCTTGTATATGCACGTATGTGCACAGACCTTGAAGGCGTGTGCACCGGCCTATCACATAGAACTAATGGGTGCATCGACCTCATATATATATGCATAAGACAAACATGCACCGACCTTAGATGCTGGCAGACACAGCTAGCATCGACCTTACCCAGTAAAACATAAACATGCACCGACCTTAATGTAATGCATTGACCCAATCAAACTTACATGAACACAAGTTCAGTTCAATGAAACTCAACTTAAATTAACATTAAAAGAGCCAGGGGTTGACCCATGGGGTCGACCCATCCCAAGGCTGTCCAGCCTTTACCTAATGATCCCGGGTGGTGCGGACACTAGGGCGACCACGTGACACGTCGGCGAACCGATGGTGCCATACGCGGAGTGCCAAGTGGACTACATCGGCTTCCAGTTCAAATGGGGATAATTTGGCTTCAATTTGGATACATTTGGCATGAAAATTGGGCTTGTAATGGTCTTGTAATGGTCATTATAGTTGTGTTTTCATATTGGGCTGCTTGTAAGGCCCTTAAATGGCCATTTTGGTTAAAGCCCCTTAGAATGTCTTAAGAAGGAATGGCCTTGGACCATTATGAGGGATCTATTAGCCATGAAAGGCCCAATTGGGCTTCCTTCATTCTTGGGCTATCTAGATTAGAATGGCCTTAAGCCATATTGGTTCCATATTGGCTTAATAGGCTTAAGGAAGACCAAGGCCAAACTTGGCCCATTCAAGGCCCAAGAAGGGGGGCGCCCCCTATTTTGTTGTATTAGGCTAGAAATTTTCTTTTCTTTTCTTCCATTCTCCATTTACCACATGGGACATTAGAATGGCTACTGGTCAAGGGGAAATGGCTGCCACCTACCCCCCTTTTACTAGAATTTCAAAGTTAGGTGAGTTTATGTCACCTTGTTCCCCCCCTCTCTCCCATCAATGTCAAGGGGGCGCACCCCTCTCCCCGTCCCCTTGGTTCCTTCGAACCATTCAGCCCCTCCCCCTTGCTAAACTCTATATAAGGGCATGTATAGTGTTTATGCTTAATAGAATGAAAAGATTTTGTGAGAAATTGCATTAAGTGAGTGATTCACTTCTTCTTCCTTGGGTGTGACTCCCAACCCTGTCCTGTGACTGGATAGTATTCAGGTCGTGAGACTCGACCATCTACCCCCCTCTTCCTCTTATCTTATGGCTTCACCTGATTTATCCTCAATACTACTACGAGTTAGCAAGGATTCAGCTTTGGTTTCCTGTTGATCCGAGTTCGTAAGCAATGGTGATGATTTTTCTCGTGGAGGCACGCAGATCGGTTCCTGAATGCTGCCCAGAACTGAAGATGTCTGTGTTTTAATTCCTGGAGCCCAACCCCGATGCCATCATAAGTTGCTTTCTAAAGAGAAATCGTAGTATTTCAAGTCCTCTTCGCGTGACCGCTGGTTTTGCCTCGATCCGTGACTGGTTCTGATCGTGAAGACAGATCTCGTGGGATCACGTGGGCTGGTCTGAGCAGGTCCGGCTGAGATCTGAGTCGACTTTCAGAGCCTGCCCCACCTTCATCCGGCCAAGATCCGTGTGAGAGGTCTTCAGAGTATTTCTTCCTCAGGGCGTCGCCAACGTTCTCCCATAAAGAGTGCCCCGATCCGACATCGGCAACCATTATTTCATATTTTTACCGTGTCACTGTGTAGTTCTGTGAGCACAAAACTAGAACCTGAGAAGTGTCATCGCTGCACCCAGATCTTAAAGCATCTGATCACGCCCTTCGGAGTGAAGATACTACATCCAGTCGCCGACATTCTCCAACAAATGGCGCTCTGATCGGGCATCGGATCTGGTCGTACCAACCTCCGCAAGCTCGCTGCGCAGGGTGACCAGCGCAGGCAGAACCGGATCAGTTTTCCGTCAGCGTACCCGAGCGGCTCCGGCACGCGTTCCTCGCCTCCTGCGAGTGTGGCCCGTCAACCCGGGTTCCAGCAACCCCAAAATTGGCATTTGTAGCCCTATACCTCCCTGCGTGGAGTGGGCATATATTTCTGAAAGTGTAATCTTATTGCATTTGTATATCGGGGTTGTTCGGAAATCGGCCGGGAGTCTTCCCCACGCCTAGGCGTGGAGGTACGTGCTCGTTCCGATCCTTACATTTGCTTTTTAGTATGCTTTCTATATTGCTGCGTTTGTGAGATTGGGGACGTTAGCTAGTTTCAAATTTCACCGCGATTGTGAGTTGTGAGTGCCCGTTCCGTAGCTCCAATCGAGCACCGAGCGCGGATTAGCACCCTAGGCGACGGTGGTTTCTTAATCGCCGCGATCCCCACATTTCCCTCGCAAGGGACGATCATCGGGCTCAAGAGAGTCACTGTTTTGAGACGTCTCCACCCGGAGAATACCACGGTAGTCAGCCGCCCGGCTTGCCTTAGCGTGTCAGTGCTGGTCGCACAACGAGTCGGTCGTACGTCTTAGCCCGAGTCGGTCATCCGTTCCGCATCAAATTGGTATCAGAGCGTCGTTCAAGTCTAGGGTCATTTAAGTCCAAGGTTGCATTTGCATTCCTCTACTCGGTATATCAAAAGGTGCGACACGAACATTAGGCTACGCCTATCGGGAAGGCCGCACACTTGCGCGAGTGATCTTCGGATCGATTAGCTCCGCCTCGTACCGAATAGTGGGTTAAGTCTAGGTTCCTAGTTAGTGCATTCCCACATAGTCATGTCTAAGTGTGTAGTCGAGTCTCATGCCAACTTTGCATTAGTATTTTGGGTCGTGTCTAGTGTCTTGTCGTGTCCAAGTGTCGGCATGGTGATC
Organism: Amorphophallus konjac; assembly: GCA_022559845.1. Classification (NCBI taxonomy): domain Eukaryota; kingdom Viridiplantae; phylum Streptophyta; class Magnoliopsida; order Alismatales; family Araceae; genus Amorphophallus; species Amorphophallus konjac. The sequence goes on along the minus strand of CM040126.1, from coordinate 125,681,016 downwards.
CATTAGTTCCCCGAGTCCCATGGGTTCCCAAACGCCCAGTTCATATGAATAGTGGCGACACCACCAAAGATGGGGAATCCAACCCCACCACATCCGTAGGCTCGAAGCCTCGGACTTCTATGGAACCAAGGTCCCGAGTGACTACCTCAAGTGGGAAGCCGCCATGGACGCATATTTTGAGTGTTATACTATGTCCGAGGCGATGCAATTCTCTTTCGCCAAATAGCGGCTTCTTCATGAGGCCGCTGAAAAGTGGGACTACATTGAACGTTTGAGAGAGGTTAGGAGGCAATGGCCCATCGAGTCATGGTGGGACATGAAGAGAGAGCTTAGGAAGGTCTACGTTCCCCAACCAATCCCCTCCAACCAAGTGGGTCCAAGTCGGAAGCAAAGACCCCCACACATGGATGAGCCTAGACCCAAGCCTTGGCCGATTGACTATGGGCGAGTCCATCATGATCTACCTACTCCAACCCACACCGTTGCCGAACTTTTGCAAATGATTTCGGATAGGGTGGATAGGAGGTGCGCTTATTTTGAGTCATTAGTCTCCCCTTGCCCACCTTCGAGGCAGGAGGTAGCCATACCCGCACCTAGCGAGGCCATAGCCCGTAGCCCCAACCCGACCCCATCTAAGGGGTCCCCAAGACCTCTCCCCATTATGAAGATTCCTCCTTCATCACCCGTGAGTGCTCCATTGCCATCCTCTCCTTCCGAATTTCATTCGGAGCCGTCTTGTTTGGAGCCACCTCCGCCCGAGCCACCCGTGTTTCTTACGGGAATACTTTTCATCGCCGAGCCACTCCTTAGCTGGCTTAAAGATGGCTTGGTCCCACCTCCCTTCCCGTCCATGGACCCCACACTACCTCTAGTGCCAAGCAACTCATTTCACACCACCTTCCGGTCTAGTCACTATGTGGATTCATTAGATGACCTTCTTAAAGGGTTAGACCGGCAGTTGGCATTTACGCACTTGTTGGCCCCAGGCTTCGTCCGACCCACCAGTCGTAGCTTCACCCATTCCACCTTAGGGTCCATTACCTCCGTGTACACCGTGGGTCATGTTACCACGGAGGTTCTTCTACTCCTCCCGTTACCGGCCGAGCCCGACTTCACTCCTTTTATCCCGAGGGAGGAGCCCTACCTTCTATACACTGTCCCATCTACCACGATGGATGGAGGTGACCATCACCTTCATGAATTTCAAACATGGGACTATGTAATGGAGGAACCGGGGGGTCACACATTCTTTGACCCATTCGACCCCTTCTCTAGTGGGCCTCGTGCTCCACCACTTCCCCTCTACTTTGTCAAGGAAGTCCCCTACCACTCTCTTCCCACTCGGGCCAATCAAATTCCACATAGCAATAGGTCCGATTATTGGGAAGCATGGCATGCCTTACCTACATGTAGTGGTGATGAACCTCTTAGCCCACCCACACCCACATCTGATAGGAAGTCCTTGCATGCATGGTGTCTTTTTGGGTGTCTAGGAGTACATCATCATACCTACCTTTGGTTGCATCTAGTGTATGTATGGCACACATTTGGGTGTTCTGGTCCGCCATAGTCCATGCGTAGGTCGAACTAACCATAGGTTTGTCTAAGTTCAAGTGTGTGTGTTTGTTTCTATGGTTTGTTTTCTTTCATATGGTTTGCATTAAGTCGTGTCAATAAACGGCCAGTCAATGCACGTATAAGGAGTTAGCCGATGCATGCTACATATCCGTGGATTCAAAGGGAGAGTACATCTAGATCAGGGTCATACCTGACAGTTTTCCTCCCAGAGACCGAAAGCCACTCTAAGTCCACGATCCCCACCCTTTCCGGGTTAAGAAACAAGTGGGCCCGAAAGCGTACGATATTGAACTACCGAACGACAATGGTGTCAATTCGACGTTCCATGTTTCCTCCGGTAGCATATTGGAACCCGCGGTGATCCCTAGTGAGTCTCGAGCTTTATCTTTCTATTGGGAGTGACCCCTCACCCGAGAGTCCACCTTTCCAGCCTCAACGCATGCATATAGATTGTATACTGGATGAGCAGGTGATCACCACAAGGAATGGCACATACCCACACGTCCTAGTGCGTTGGCGAGGATGCCCCACGATGACCAACACCTTGATCACATGCGGAGAGTGCAAGCTTCGGGACCCTTACTCGACGGGGTAGAGTTCCTCCCACCCGGGGAGAATTGGTGCGGACACCAGGGCAACCATGTGACACGTCGGCGAACCGACGGTGCCATACGTGGAGCGCCAAGTGGACTACATCGGCTTCCAGTTCAAATGGGGATAATTTGGCTTCAATTTGCATACATTTGGCATGAAAATTGGGCTTGTAATGGTCATTATAGTTGTGTTTTCATATTGGGCTGCTTGTAAGGCCCTTAAATGGCCATTTTGGTTAAAGCCCCTTAGAATGTCTTAAGAAGGAATGGCCTTAGACCATTATGAGGGATCCATTAGCCATGAAAGGCCCAATTGGGCTTCCTTCATTCTTGGGCTATCTAGATTAGAATGGCCTTAAGCCATATTGGTTCCATATTGGCTTAATAGGCTTAAGGAAGACCAAGGCCAAACTTGGCCCATTCAAGGCCCAAGAAGGGGGGCGCCCCCTATTTTGTTGTATTAGGCTAGAAATTTTGTTTTCTTTTCTTCCATTCACCATTTACCACATGGGACATTAGAATGGCTGCTGGTCAAGGGGAAATGGCTGCCACCTACCCCCCTTTTACTAGAATTTCAAAGTTAGGTGAGTTTATGTCACCTTGTTCCCCCCCTCTCTCCCATCAATGTCAAGGGGGCGCACCCCTCTCCCCCTCCCCTTGGTTCCTTCGAACCATTCAGCCCCTCCCCCTTGCTAAACTCTATATAAGGGCATGTATAGTGTTTATGCTTAATAGAATGAAAAGATTTTGTGAGAAATTGCATTAAGTGAGTGATTCACTTCTTCCTTGGGTGTGACTCCCAACCCTGTCCTGTGACTGGACAGTATTTAGGTCGTGAGACTTGACCATCTACCCCCCTCTTTCTCTTATCTTCTGGCTTTACCTGATTTATCCTCGATACTACTATGAGTTAGCAAGGATTCAGCTTTGGTTTCGTGTCGATCCGAGTTCGTGAGCAACAGTGGCGATTTTTCTCGTGGAGGCACACAGATCGGTTCCTGAATGCTGCCCAGAACTGAAGATGTCTGTGTTTTAATTCCTGGAGCCCAACCCCGATGCCATCATAAGTTGCTTTCTAAAGAGAAATCGTAGTATTTCAAGTCCTCTTCGCGTGACCGCTGGTTTTGCCTCGATCCGTGACTGGTTCTGTTCGTGAAGATAGATCTCGTGGGATCACGTGGGCTGGTCTGAGCAGGTCCGGCTGAGATCTGAGTCGACTTTCAGAGCCTGCCCCACCTTCATCCGGCCAAGATCCGTGTGAGAGGTCTTCAGAGTATTTCTTCCTCAGGGCGTCGCCGACGTTCTCCCACAAAGAGCGCCCCGATCCGACATCGGCAACCATTATTTCATATTTTTACCGTGTCACTGTGCAGTTCTGTGAGCACAAAACTAGAATCTGAGAAGTGTCATCATTGCGCCCAGATCTGAAAGCATCTGATCACGCCCTTCGGAGTGAAGATAGTACATCTAGTCGCCGACATTCTCCAACAAACAGAGCTCCGATCGGGCATCGGATCTGGTCGTACCAACCTCCGCAAGCTCGCTGCGCAGGGTGACCAGTGCGGGCAGAACCGGATCAGTTTTCCGTCGGCGTACCCGAGCGGCTCCGGCACGCGTTCCTCGCCTCCTGCGAGTGTGGCCCGTCAACCCAGGTTCTAGAAACCCAAAAATTGGTATTTGTAGCCCTATACCTCCCTGCATGGAGTGGGCATATATTTCTGAAAGTGTAATCTTATTGCATTTGTATATCGGGATTGTTCGAAATCGGCCGGGAGTCTTGCCCACGCTTAGGCGTGGAGGTACATGCTCGTTCCGATCCTTACATTTACTGTTTAGTATGCTTTCTATATTGCTGCATTTGTGAGATTAGGGCCGTTAGCTAGTTCCAAATTTCACCGCGATTGTGAATTGTGAGTGCCCGTTCCGTAGCTCCAATCGAGCACCGAGCGCGGATTAGCACCCTAGGCGACGGTGGTTTCTTAATCACCGCGATCCCCACGTTTCCCTCGCAAGGGATGATCGTTCGGCTCAAGAGAGTCGCTGTTGAGAGACGTCTCCACCCGGAGAATACCACGGTGGTCAGCCGCCCGGCTTGCCTTAGTGTGCTAGTGCTGGCCGCACAACGAGTCGGTCGTACGTCTTAGCCCGAGTCGGTCATCCGTCCCGCATCACCGGGCCATCTCCTTAACCCTGATTTGTCTATGTGCCATGCATTTAAAAGGGATCTTTTACATGTGATATATATGTCCTTGAACTCTATTCCTAAAAAATCTACCTGATATTCCTACAATGTGTAAACTGCTTGAAATTCTATATTGGCTATATAAATGAGAGTGGATGTCAAAAGGTATACTTGAAATGCTACGCATACAAATAAGGACCCGGTCTGGTCCTGGGAGGAGCACCTGAAGGTACTTGTGCCCATGGGAGTTTATTGACCACGGTGTTTGGCATTGCACTGAAGTACATGCTTGCTTGACTTAAGACATTCTCACTCACTCTCTCGTGACATGCTTGACTTGCTTGAAATGAATTGTTTGGCCCAAGAAAAGGGAAATTACTTACTTGAATGAAATGAATGAAATAGCCAATTCCATTACACTACTTGTTATTACACGAGCTTGAAATCACTTGCTTGAATATTGATCATTATCTTCTTGGAAAGATTTGTGCAATTACTTGGCAATTACTTGCTAGTTCCATATTGATACATCTTATTGATATTCACATGATACTCTCTTGATACAATTCTTGATATTCTTCCTTGGTCCAACATGCATCATTATACCGCATGAACTTGTAATTAACTTAAAAATTGTTAGAACTTGAGATATAAATCTTACTGAGCGATTCGCTCATCTAGTTGCTCCCTAACATTTTTTAGGAAACTTGGATAGCGACCACCACCTGGATTAGACTGATACCGAGTGACGAGTGCTAGAGTGGTGTACCGTCAGCTAGTCTTGTGTCCTACTTTGTATTTCCAGTTATTATTAAAGGCTTGCATAATCTAATTGAGTCAGTTATGGTCTAGTTAGATAGAACTTATTAAACTTGTAGCCTTATGAATGATTATGGGATATTGCCATTCAGTTTAGTAGAGAAATTGTCATCTTGGACTATGGTATTATGTTAAACTTTGAGTTAGCAATAAATTACCGAGTACTATGCGCACTCTGATTTTACGTGAATGACACGACCTATATAGACGCATCACGCATCCGAGAATCTTCCGCGCTCGGGGCGTGAAAAAGATGGTTACTTAGGATCTTGGATCCACCAAATTAATGCCACTGCATCATAAGGGCCCGGCCTGGTCCTGGGAAGAGCGCCTGAAAAGTACTAGTGCCCCGAGGAGTTGTAATGACATGGTGAGGCATTGTACCGAGTGCATGACTAGCATGATACCTATGACATTCATTCATTTCGATATTCTCAGAATTCCTACATGGAATTAATTTTACTTGACTTGCTTGTTTATTTGCTTGATCCGCCAATTACATGGAAATGATATATCTCAGTTCTATTTTATTCTCATTCCATTCCTGCTTATTTTAGTTGTTTATCGCCATTTATTTTATTCACATGACATTAATTTAAATTGTTAATTACTTAAACCCTGCCTGCTATTACCTATTGAGCGTTCGCTCACCCAATTTTCCCCCATTTCAGGTAGCTCCGATGAGGAAACGCAAACAGATGGGGATGGGCAGGAGTGAAGACCAGAGTGGACCTGATAGTCGTAAACTGAGAGTTGTCTTAGTAGTTTTGTTGAGTTTTGTTAAGTCCTTGTATAGTCTAGTCACTGAGTGACTACTTAAAGTTGTGATTTTTCTTGAATTTCGTCTCTTTGATTCGTAAGATTGGATACCTTGGTGTTGTTGGAATTGTTGGACAAGTTATTTGATGGTTGATTTAAATTCGGAATTTTGGAGCAATTTGTTCCCTTGCAATTATATTCTTTTAAATTTCGCTATTCGCTCTGTTCTATCATGAATGTATAACTGCTGCGTTTTGATATTCCGTGTCAGGGCGTGACAGATGCGGCTCAGGATGAGCAGTCGGGTCTGGGCCCAGAAAGCGAGTGTCTTCACTCTGGGGAGTCAGGGCCGTGTTGTGGGAGCTCATGTGGGATAAAGTGTCTCATGTCATGTCTCCTTTGACTGAATTCTCGAATTTAATTTCCTCTATTGTTTTGATAATTGGCAATCATACATTTTGTTTTTCAGCTCTTGAACTTTGATAATAATGACTTTTTGAGACCATTCTTATTATTTCAACACTGTTATCATTTCATAGATTCATGTGCACGCATTTCATACTACGGTCCATACATTTTTACAGTTTCGCGCATGAAGGTCAATGCATATTGCATGGTAAGGAAAGGAAAGGTCGATGCTAGCTATGTTTCATGCATACCCAAGGTCGGTGCTGGCCGTGTTTCATGCATACCCAGGGTCGGTGCTAACTGCGTTACATGCACACCCAAAGTCGGTGCTAGCCGTGACTCATGCATACCTAAGGTCGGTGCATGTTATACCTTACGCGTATAAAGGTCAGTGCACCTTTTATCTCATGCATATAAAAGGTCGGTGCAAGTTTTGCATTATGCATGATAAGGTCGGTGCAGGTTTTGCATTGTGCATGATAAGGTCGGTGCAGGTTTTGCCTTGTGCCAAACAAGGTCGGTGCACGTTCTTGTTACCTGCATATAAAGTTGGTGCATATAGTCATCTGCATAAACTCAAGGTCAGTGCACATTTGCATTAGGCAAACTCATGGTCGGTGCATATCCCCCTTCGTACAGTAGAATGTCAGTGCACATCTCCATTCACTCTAGCAAAGTCGGTTCACATTTGCATTGATCACCTAGAAGGTCTGTGCACATTCTAGTATGTACTTGACCAAAGTCGGTGCATGTCTTCTATATAGCATACTCAAGTCAATGCATATATGTTAGCCATAACACATAAGGTGTTTGATGAAATTCATCTACTTTGCTCTCAGGGACTTTTTGATAAAAAGGATCAAGCAATGAGGATCGAACACCTGAAAGGCTAAAAAGGGGGATTTCATCTCTGGCTCGTGAAAGATAAGTGAGGCACGCGGTCTCAGATACCACTGAGCTCGTGATTGGTACGTGATCCAAGATAAGGCTCAAAGGTGATTCTGCCACGTGGATAGTTCGTCTTCAGATTCTAACACGTGGAGCTTCAGTGAAGGATCTTCGCTAGCGAGAACATGCTTCCCACGCGTCGATCTCCTGCGGGGTTATATAAAGAGACAAAATCATTTTGAAAAAGCGTAAGTCGCAAGAAAGAGAGAAAAAGAGGAAGCAGAAGAATATAGAAGAAGAGCCAGAGCTAGAGGAGTTCGTGCAGAAGAAGAGAAGAGGAGAAGTCATAAAGAAAAAGAGAGAGCCAGAGAGGGAGAACTTTTCTGTGAGAAAAATAGAGTGTCGTGAGTTGAGAGAGAAGAAGATCATGTTGAGTGAGGCGGCATCATCCTCACTGCTGGATGAAATCCAGAGTCAGACTGCTCTAATCTGAAGAGCTAAGCTACATTTACGTCTTTCATTCATGTTTCTTTTATTTCCTTATCTTTTGAAATCATTGCAAGCTGTGTATCAGCAGAGCTAAGCTATATTGCTTAGTGGGCAAGGGTGAATCCTCGGACAGCGAAGCTGTAAGGCTCAGTGGTAGCAAATTGTGAGACTCAGCAGTCTGAGATCATTTCTCCAAAGCTGTGAATCAGCTGTTTGTTGGGATCTATTCCCAGAAGCTGTGGATCAGCGAATTGAAACTATGAATCAGCAATAATCCACACTTGGTCTGAGTATGGGGTGGGTGTAGGTGAAAACCGAACCACCTAAAATCCTTCTATCTATGGTGTGTTTGTGTGATTGTCCAACTCTACGATTAGATGAATGATTAGGACCGTTTATCATCTTCAATTCATTATCTACAGTTAATCTGTTTGCTTGTTTGCTCACTCATATCTGCTATTAGTCTTCATTGCTTTCTTTATCACTAAGGTTTACTACAGAGATTTCTCTCTCATTAGTGTATCTTTGATTTTGGGTCTTAGAGTTGTATGAACAAAGTGTGAAGGCCTTCGATCATCAAGTATATCAAAAGGCTTGGCAGGAAAGTTTGGCAAAGCCAATTTGGAATGCCTCACCTTGCGTGAGGGATCACAGATCCAGTTCTCCGTCTAGTACTTGATTGTTGGGTTCACTACCTCGGTCAGACAACTGTTGCTGTAATCCATTGCACACTGGTTACTTGATTATTCGATAATCTGGTCAATTCTATGTTCACAGCAACTGATTGTTCTATTGTAGTGCATCTTTTAATTCTGCATTGTCTTTCTCTGCTATAAATTTTTAATATGGGTTGATCTATTCCCCCCCTCTCTAGATCATTGCGTCCATCCGTTCCAACACGTGGCATCAGAGCCTAACTCTCCCGTAGGACTTTACATCCCGGAGAGATTTTTTATGGATGCTAAAGGATTGATCGCTGAGGGTCATTCTACAAGTAAGCCACCATTCTTCAATGGTAATAATTATGCTTACGGGAAGAATAGGATGCAGGTATTTCTACGTGCAAAGGACTACGAGATCTGGAATGTAGTCAGTAAGGGTCCTTTTGATTTGCCTCCAGACGAAGAATTCTGGACTAAGGAGCATATTCGTAAATCCACCTTGAATTGTGGTGCCATTAATACTATACAATGTGCACTTCATCCCATCGAATTTTCCAGAGTCTCTTCTTGCAACACTGCTAAGGAGATGTAAGATAAGCTAGAAGGCATTTACGAAGGGACGTCTCAAGTTAGAGAAACCAAAGCCAACATGTTACTCTCTGAGTATGAGGCTTTTAAAATGAAGCCTGAAGAGTCAATATCTGAGATGTATGCGCGTCTGAATGTGATCACCAATAGCTTAAGAAGTTCTCTGTCTGATAAGATTCCATGTCTAACAACTGAAAACTTAGAGCTGAAAAACTCCCTTAATGAAGCTGAATGTAGTAACAGCATGTTAATTGATTTGAAAAATGAAAATGAGAATTTGCTGGACACCATTGATGAACTTAAAATGAGAATAGAAACTGAAAAATATGAAGCTATCAATGGTGTAAATGCTAAACTCAAAAAGGTCATTGAAAATCTGGAATAAGAAAACAAGGATAAGCAAAAATCTCTTGAAGGCATGACACAAGGAACAGAAAATCTGAATGCCATCTTAGGAACAAAAATAAACTTTAGAAAGGAAGGTTTGGGTTTCAACCCAACTAATCAGAAAAGGTTTGATGTTAGGTCAATTTCTTTTGTGGCTGAAAAGGGAACATCACAACCTTTGATTCAAATGACTTTTGATGAAAATCTGAAATTAGCTGAGAAAGTCAGGTCCAGTGTCAAAGACAAGGGCAAACGGAAGATAGAGGTGTCTAGGGAATATTGCTCACATACTCCCACACCTCAGATCAAGGGACAGGCTAGGATTTAGACTATTAAGGCTAGAGTCCAAGGAAAATCCAAGCCCAAAACTGTCCAGCCTCAACAGAAAGTTAAGGGCAACTCCAAAGCTCATCCAACCCGTAGCCCTACTGGGTTTAAATCCTTTGAGAAAGGTCTAGGTAGAGGTACCTCAGGCCGAGGTCATTATCAGAATACTCCGGCCCATTCTTCAATTCATAACTCCTATCATCACCAGCCGAATAGGAAAGGTCAAGGTAACCCTCACATGAGGCCTATGTAGCATTTCCAAAACTCTCATTTCACTCAGATGCATCAGTCTTATCCTTGGAATTCTGATGTGCAACCCAGGGGTAGAAATCTCAAAAATCAGAACCATTATTGCTTTGGCCATTTCATGTCTAATCAGCCAAGAGTCTATAATGCACACACCTTTTCCACTACCCGCTGGACTGAGCCAAGGCACAGAAACTTCAGGAACAAGAACTATTATGGTTCAAACAATTCCATACCCAATAAGTCTAGATTCAACATTACTACCAATGCCCATTGGACTGGATACTGGCAAAGAAATTTTAAAAATGGATTTAAAGAGATTGAAAACGCCACACCTAAGAAACAATCTTCAAAGATTAAAAGTGGCAAGAAAAAAACAGACCAACCTGAATCTAAAGAAATCTACAACTGCCATGAATAAGCCAAATCAAATGTGGATACCAAAACATCTTGTTTCTTGTCTGCATGAAATAAATGCTTTTATGGGACCCAAGAAGCTTTGGGTTCCAAATCATTCTGCTTAATTCCCTTGTAGGTATGCCTAGCAGTCAATCACAACAAGTGGTATCTGGCAGTGGTTGTTCCAGGCACATGACCGGAGATAAAGCAAAATTTTGCATGTTGGTGAAGAAAGATGCTAGTCATGTTACTTTCGGAGGTAATACCAAGGGAAAAATCATTAGCTCAGGAAAGGTAGGTAAGTGTTCTTCCTACTTTATTGAAGAAGTTTTGTTAGTTAAGGGGCTAGCTTATAATCTGTTAAGCATTAGCCAATTATGTGATAAAGGCCATAAAGTTGTCTTTGATTCCATTGCATGCACCATATTTGAACCCAATTCAGATTCTATGAAATTTATTGGCAAGAGATTTAATAACATTTATATGGTAGATTTAGATGATGTAGCACACTCAAATCTTTGTCTTAGTGTTAATAAGATGACCTAGCATACCTGTGGCATCGTAGGTTAGGTCATTCCAACTATAGTGTGCTTCATAAATTGAATAAGCATAACATGGTAAAAGGACTTCCTGAAATTTCTTTCAAAAATGACAATAAAATCTGTGAGGCATGCACCCAGTGTAAACAGACCAGAAAATCATTCAAATCTAGAACTGAAAACCTGCCTTCTAAATCTTATGAGCTAATTCACATGGATTTATTCGGACCCACTAGGTTAGTTAGCTTATCTATAAAAAGATATGGTTTTGTGCTTGTTGATGACTTTTCTAGATTCACTTGGGTTTTCTACTTGTCTCATAAAAATGAAGCCTTTGAAGAATTTCAGGAATTCTTTTATAAAATAAAACAGACCAATGAGCATACTATTTTGAACATATTATCTGATCATGGTGGTGAGTTTGTGAACTCACAATTTGATGATTTCTGCAAGGAGAATGGAATCACTCACAGGTTTTCCTCACCAAGAACTCTAGAGCAGAATGGAGTGGTGGAAAGGAGGAACAGTACACTAGTTGAAATGGCTCGGGCCATGCTGGTAGAAGGGAACCTACCAAGGAAGTTTTGGGTTGAAGCTATCAACACTTCTTGTTACATAATTAACAGAGCCCTGGTAAGACCCACTACTCAAATGACACCCAATGAGATTCTTAAGGGTAAGAAACCTTCTTTAGCACATTTCAAGGTTTTGGATGCAAATGCTTTATTCATATAAACTCCAAACGAGACCTTGATAAGTTTGAACCCAAAAGTGAACCTGGAATTTTTCTAGGTTATTCTAACATTCCAGAGCCTATAGGATATATAATCTCAATTCTAAAACTGTTGAAGAATCTCCTCATATAGTGTTTGATGAGTCAGAAAATAAAACTGACATCAGTTTATGCAGGGACAAAGTAGATGGAGAAATTCTATAGACCAAAGAGGCACCGAATGAAGATTCTGCAGAAGAGGCTGAAGCAGAAAATTCTTACACTCATGGGGAGGTAAGAGAGAATCTAGGTAATCAGGTTACCAACATTAAATTTCTTAGAGACCATCCTCTAGAAAACATTATTGGTAATTTAAATGAACCTCCGAGAACTAGAGCACACTTAAGAATTGAAAATGAATTGAACTCATTTGCTTTAGTTTCTCAAATAACATCTAAGAACATAGAAAGTGCCCTTCAGGATGAACACTGGATTAATGCCATACATGATGAACTTAGTCAATTTGATAGGAATAAAGTCTGGCACTTAGTTCCTAAATCCTCTCATGGCAACATTATAGACACTAAATGGGTCTTTCGGAATAAATCTGATGAACAAGGTAATATAGTAAGAAATAAGGCTAGGCTGGTAGCTCAGGGGTACAACCAAGAGTATGGTATTGACTTTGAAGAATCGTTTACCCCTGTAGCTAGGCTAGAATCCATTAGGATTCCTTTAGCAATTACTTGCAACTTACGAATAACTCTCCAGCATATGGACGTTAAATCTGCATTTTTAAATGGTGATATAAAAGAGGATGTTTTTGTAAAATAACCCCCTGGTTTTGAGTGTCTTGATTTTCATGACTATGTCTATAAGCTTGACAAGGCACTCTATGGATTGAAGCAAGCTCCTCGAGCTTGGTATGACAAATTGAGTTAGTTCCTCATAGAAAAGGGATTTTTCAGAGGTAAGATTGACCAGACATTATTCACAAAGGTATGTGACAAAGAAATTTTGATCATTCAAATTTATGTAGATGATATAGTGTTTGGGTCAACAAATTCATCCATGTGTGAGGAATTTTCAGCATTAATGACTAGTGAATTTGAAATGAGCTGAATGGGTGTACTAAAATTTTTTCTTGGGTTGCAGGTCTATCAGACCAAAGAAGGAACATTTATAACTCAAGAGAAGTACATTAAGGATCTACTGAAGAAATTCAAGATGAAAAACCTCAAAGCTATAACTGCACCAATGGGAATATCTACCAACCTTGACACTGATCCTGAAGGTAAAACGATAGACCCCAAACTATATAGAGGTATGATCGGATCCTTGTTATATCTTACTGCTTCTCGCCCTGATATTCAGTTTTCAGTATGTTTGTGTGCTTGATTTCAAGCATGTCCTAAGGAATCACATTTGATAGCTATGAAACGGATTTTTAGGTATTTGTCTGGCACCCTAGACTTAGGCTTATGGTATCCTGCTAAGTGTGAGCTGGACCTTATAGCTTACACTGATGCAGACTATGCTGGGTGTAGGATAGATAGGAAAAACACTAGTGGATATTGTCAATTTCTTGGTGGGTGTCTAGTGTCTTGGGCATCTAAGAAACAACACAATATTGCCTTATCCACTGCTGAGGCAGAGTATGTGGCTGCAGGAAACTGTGATGCCCAAGTCCTCTAGATTAAACACCAGTTAATTGACTATCTTATAATTCTTGGTTGCCTTACAATTCTTTGAGACAACACAAGTGATGTTTCCTTAACTAAAAATCTTGTTCACCATTCTAGGACTAAACATATTGAAATCAAACATCATTTTCTTAGAGATGAAGTAAGTAAAAAAGAAATTGTTCTAGAATTTGTTGAATCCGAAAGATAAATTACTGATATTTTTACCAAGCCTCTTGGTAATGAAAGATTAAAATTTCTAAGAAGAGAACTTGGTCTTTGCAAATTCTCAGCATGAGCTCTTGAACATATCTATTTCTAAACTTTGTATTCTTGAATGCTACATGTGTGATAATTATCACTGAATTTTCTGAATGTCTATCTGTTGCATTTCATTGTTAACCCATAGGTATATCAAATGGTAAGTTGGAAGAATGACAGATATTATCTGTCTGGAAACCCACACTATGCGTAGAGGCTAGCCCTTCGCCTAGTACCATGGGTCAACATTACATACATCTAGAATAAGACATGAAATCATCTTAGAAAAAGTCATGCATATTTTGAGGGGGAGCTTCTGGTTCATCATGTCATCCTTGGTGGTCATGAGCATACAGACAGATACCACATATATAATTTTCATTCATGATCATATCATGTCATTCACTTTGTGAGGGGGAGCTTAGAATACAGTTTGAATTCGAGCTAGTCCATAGGTCAGTTTCTAAATAATTCATTTAAAAACACTCTCTGTCAGTTCTCTATTTATCTGACTATTCTCATCCTTGGTATCAGTATCTGAACACTCCTTGGAACCATTTTCTAAATCTGAACAAATGACAAATTGATAGACATGTTCATTAATCTAAGCTGCTGAAATCAAAATTCTTTTCTTATAAGAAGTAGTAATGATCCTTGAATGAACTGCTGGTTTAAAATTAATGAACTTTAGAGACTAAAAACCAAACTCAATGAAGAAGGACTGTGGAATGCTTTTAGTAGTTCTTAACCACTTCGTGCATGTCATGTTTAATTGAGTCTTTCAGAATCTGAATTTATCTAGACTCAGGTTAAATTGGTTGAGAAGACCTGAAAACATGTATTGTTCTTAAACAACACCTTCTGAAAATCAAATGGGCTGCTATGTTAAAATGATGAATCATATATGCTAAAGGCAGAGCAATGATTGAATGCACTGAGAAACTGGGTACTTCATCAATGAATTAGAGAAACACTCATGTCATGAAGTGCTTCAAGTTATCTCTATTCAGAAAATTAAAACGTGAGTTCCACTAAGTACCTAGGGGTACTGGCGTCTGATAAACGTGTACCCTTACGTAAAAAGGTGGACACTATACCTAAGACAGAATAGTAAATCTTGGTGAGTAACTAGGGGTACTAGCGTCTGATAAACGCATACTCTTATGTAAAAAGACAAGATTATACTTACATGTTCTAAAGTAGTAACGAAAAGAAATGTATGAAACTATCAATGCTCCTCTAGAGATTAATTCAAAACTTTGATGTTTGTTTAATCTCAATACAAGTTCTTATCACTCCTGCTGATGTTTTGATGTTTAGATAAATAAGATAAAGTAAGACAAAATCTGGCATGTCTCATGTGCTTCTGGTTCATTACTATTAAGAGTTCATATAGACTGTTTCTCACAGAGTGGAGTGGCTAGTCTCTCACTTTCATACTCTTTAAACCACATAAGTTCAGGAATGCTCTATCTGCACTCTTATTTGAAAGAATATGTGCTCTATTTGCTTGGTTACTGAAAGCCTACTTAGTTTGTCAAATCAGATTTCTTCTTCACTATAGTACTCTCCTTGATCTCTTCCTCTTATCTTTCTGCTAATGGCAAAGGGGGAGAGATTTTGATGTTGATTAGCCCTTTGATGTTGATGGGGAGAGAGTTTGATGCTGAGAATTTTTTTTTTTTGCATTAGAGGGAGCCTTCTGCATTTCTTCAATTTTGTTGTGTGCATATTCTGTGAGCACATTCTCTAATTCTTAATAAAATCATTGTTGACATCAAAATGTAAATGTGTTGCCATCATCAAAAAGGGGGAGAATGTCGTGGGAGCTCATGTGGGATAAAGTGTCTCATGTCATGTCTCCTTTGACTAAATTCTTTGATTTAATTTTCTATATTGTTTTGATAATTGGCAACAATACATTTTGTTTTTCAGCTCTTGGACTTTGATAATAATGACTTTCTGAGACCATTCTTATTATGTCAACACTGTTATCATTTCAAAGATTCATGTGCACATATTTCATACTATAGTCCATACATTTTTACAGTTCTGTGCATGAGGGTCAATGTGTATTGCATGGTAAGCAAAGGAAAGGTCGATGCTAGCTATGTTTCATGCATACCCAAGGTCGGTGCTAGCTGTGTTTCATGCATACCCAAGGTCGGTGCTAGCTGCGTTACATGCACACCCAAAGTCGGTGCTGGCCGCATCTCATGCATACCTAAGGTCGGTGCATGTTATACCTTACGCGTATAAAGGTCAGTGCACCTTTTATCTCATGCACATAAAAGGTCGGTGCAAGTTTTCCACTGTGCATGATAAGGTCGGTGCAGGTTTTGCATTGTGCATGATAAGGTCGGTGCAGGTTTTGCCTTGTGCCAAACAAGGTCGGTGCACATTCTTGTTACCTGCATATAAAGTCGATGCATATAGTCATCTGCATAAACTCAAGGTCAGTGCACATTTGCATTAGGCAAACTCATGGTCGGTGCATATCCCCCTTCGTATAGTAGAATGTCAGTGCACATCTCCATTCAGTCTAGCAAAGTCGGTGCACATTTGCATTGATCACCTAGAAGGTCTGTGCACATTCTAGTCTATACTTGACCAAAGTCGGTGCATGTCTTCTATATAGCATACTCAAGTCAATGCACATATGTTAGCCATAACACATAAGGTGTTTGATGAAATTCCTCTACTTTGCTCTCATGGACTTTTTGATAAAAAGGATCAAGCAATGAGGATCGAACACCTGAAAGGCTACAAAGGGGGATTTCATCTCCGGCTCATGAAAGATAAGTGAGGCACGTGGTCTCAGATACCACTGAGCTCATGATTGGTACGTGATCCAAGGCAAGGCTCAAAGGTGATTCTACCACGTGGACAGCTCGTCTGTAGATTTTGACACATGGACCTCAGTGAAGCATCTTCGCTAGCGAGAACATGCTTCCCACACGTCGGTCTCCTGCGGGGTAATATAAAGAGACGAAATCATTGTGAAAAAGCGTAAGCCGCAAGAAATAGAGAAAAAGAGGAAGCAGAAGAATATAGAAGAAGAGCAAGATGATGGGGACATCTCCAGTCATTCCATCTTTTTCGAGACTCCGATTACTCGCCATCGATGCATCATCATCTCCATCACTTAATTTTGAGTAGTAGCATGTAATTTTCATCTTATTTGAGTCATAGATGTGTAATCTTTCTTTATTTGAGTCAGTTAATAGGTTAATGGGTCAGTTTGATAGTCATTTGGGCCCAACTAGTGGGCTTGGCCTAGGGGCACCTCTCCCTTGGACTACTTTGGTCATTTGTTGTTTAGTCAGGGTCATTTTAGTCCTAGGAAAATATGAGTGCCTATAAATAGGCCATCCCACTCCCTCATATGTAATCTTTTGGTCAATCAAAAATTGAGTGTTCTAGTGCAATTGGAGTGGATTCTCCATCTCTCTCTCCCTCTCTCTCTCTAAGGGGTGGATTCCCCTCTCTCTCACTCTCTCACTCTCTCTAAGGGGTCCCCCCCTCTCTCTCTCTCTTCCCTACCCCCAAATTTTGAAATTTCTTCTCTCTCATCCCATTCACTCTTCATTAATATTCCCCCCTTCCCCATACCCTCATTCAAGTCCCCCCAACCCCCAAGATTGAACCCACCAATCTCTAAGCCACCCTCCAACCCCCAACCACCCACTACCCTTTCCTAAGCACCCTTCCATCTCCCCAAGGCTGAAGGGGCTCAAACCCTAGGCCAAATTTGAATTTCCCTCCCCTTTCTAACTGCTCCCCTCCCCTCCCCATCACCCCCCACCACCTGGGTCGCACCCACAGCCAACCATCAGCCCTCCTTCCCCAGTCTCCCCTCTCTTACCTCCACTCCCTACTAGGCCCTATTCTGGTTCGCAAGCAGTAGACAACCCGCAGATTGCAGAGAGTTCCACGGCATCGTAGTGAGGCTTCAGGAGGTGTATCATATATCTCTGGAAAGGTTGTCCAGAGGGCTTTCCAAGCGAGGTGGTTTCATCCTCATCTGAGCACCGTGCTGATCGGGAGGCCCTTTCTTCCTCGACTGCGCAAAGCCTCCCTGCCAGAAGACCAGAGCCGGAGTGGAAGCTCAACTACGACGAACCTGTTGGGAATTTGATCAAGAGTTATTCAAAACAAATCTTTTACTACGAGTCTTCTATCATCCCCAAGAAGTAGAGCCCAGTTTGGTGACCGGATCTGAGAGTTATCATTTTTATTCCCCGGGTGCGCGGTTCTGCGTCCACTTAGTCTGCACCAACCCCTCCACAGTGTTCCGAGCCTACCGGTCTTCTCTGACAACGAACGGCATCACCATTAAGCTTGTTACGAAGAGGACTTACATACGGTTCCATCGACTCTAGAGGCACCTCATTCTGAGTTAAGGAGCGGTCCTGGCATCCTCTTCTTACTGCTGCCGAGTTCCTGAACCAGTCAGAGCTGTCAACCTGTTCCTCTGTTCAAGCTCCTATTCCGACCAACGCCGGCGCCCAATGAAATTACAAAAATTCAGACGTCATCCCGGCCAATCTACAAGCAATATCCAACTGGTTTCATCATCGGAAAAATTCTGGAGTGGCCGCAGCGTCCAGAGAACCAACTGCCTATCCTGAATCGCAGAGAGTGGATAGAATCGACATCGACCACCATTGTTTGTTTCTAGCCCGATTTTTCCTCTTTTGCTTGGCCGGCTGAAGGCCCCTCCCTGTGTGGAGGTAGTTTTGGATGTATTCACAGTTAATCCCCACCCCAAGATCCCCCTCCTGCGAGAGGCGTAGTGTTGTAATCACTTAAACAGGGTCAAGCGGCATCGGTGCGGCGTGCGGGTGCGTATCCACGCCTCCCCGCTCGCCCTCGTCTATCGGCCGGGATCTGTGTTCTCACACTGATCAGGTGAGCTCCGGGACACATCCCTCGCTGGTTTATTCATGCTTATTTAGTATTGTCACGCCCCGAACAAGGCGGAAATATCGGGACGTACAGTTAGGGACAAGCTGGCAAGAGAGGGAACTAAATCTAAAATGATACACAAGTGCTACAAGATGGAAAGGAAATACTAAATGATCATTAAACAACCAAAATGATACAATGATCTCAAAGGCAACTTAATACAACATGGAATAACGACCACTAAGACTCAACAACAAACTGAAACTAAATGATCTCCAAACACAACTAACAATAAACACACTAGAACTGATACACTCAAGACATCACTCCTGCCCTTCCCCGTCGGTAAGCGCGTCACCTGAGAAGCCTGGAAAGGGGGAAACAACGGGGGGTGAGCTAACGCTCAGTAGGAAATAACAGACATGTATAAGTGATTAACAGTTTAATTACATTTTCAAAATGTCATGCTACAAATGATAATGCAATAAACAACGGTAATAACAAGATCTGGCAAGGTCAAGAAATATAATGAATAGAATAGTAAGACAAGAATTTACTACAGGAGATAACGATAAAAAGTTGGCCATATCAAGACAATTCAAGTCATGTCAAGCACGTATGTAATTTCATTTCCACGTCCAAGTAATAAGCAAGTAAAGTAACCACAAGTAGAGTATAGAACAGTGAAGAGTGGAAAGTGAAAAGTAGTAGAAAGTAATGTAGAGAGTAGTGGAGAGAGTAGTTGAGAGAGTAGTGGACAGTCTTAGATTTAACACATGTCAAGTACTTGTGCCAAATGCCACACCTAGTCATTCACCTCCCCGGGGGTACACGTAGTGTTCGGGCGCTCTTCCCAGGACCAGACCGAGCCCTTAATTGTTTGCCAGGCATTGATTTCTTTGGATCAAAGATCCCACGAATCTAGACTTCCACAGTTTATGGCCAGAATTCCAAGGTTTAAACTAAGTAGCAATAACAACTTCACGTAGGAAAGAGATTCATTTCCAGAATTTCAAGGTAAGTATAATCATCAAGGAGATCGAAACCAAGTCACAACAAGAGTTAATCGTGCTGCGCTACTGTAAAACAGCAGCAATCAATCAAGCTAATCAACATATTAATCCTAATCACTAAGTTAAGATATCATGATTAACCATTATCATTTGCATTAAGACAATTGCCAATAAGCTGATTCAAGATGATAAGGCAAAGAACAACTCCCACAGGAGTGAAATAGAATACATTAACAGAGATTTAGTTACACCATTAACCACTAATTATGTGGGTTTCTATTTAATCTTGTATGCATTGAAATGAAGATGATAAACGGTGTGTTTTTACACTAAGTTTGCATGTATGGACCAATGTTAATTGAAACTAAAAAGGGTACATGAATAGGTCATTAGTTCCTCAAAAATGTAGTTTTCAATGTGATTAGGTTGAATGGATTGATTCCCCAGTGATCCGGATTGATCCCCGGGTCAAAGAATCATTTAAAACGAGTTTACAAGGCATGGGTCGACCCATTGGGTCGACCCCTGAAAAATTCCAGGCATGGGTCGACCCATTGGGTCGACCCCTGGGGCTTCCAGGAGCCAGTCTGGTGATGGGTCGACCCCATGGGTCGACCCATGCAAGGCAGAAAATTTCTGCTTGCTGGGTGGTATGGGTCGACCCCATGGGTCGACCCCTGGGTTTCCAGACCCGAATGGGCTTCCGTAAAACATGAAAAACTCCATGATTTGGGGTCTAAATGTATTGTGATCTTAACCATATACTCTAGGGTTATTAATATGCATCCTAGGGTCATGAAACATAATTTTAAATCACGAATTTCGATAGGAATCCAATGAAATACAACATATTCTATGAAGAACACAAGAAAAGTCTAGCTTGCTAGCATGCTTTTAATAACACACGAAATACTCTAGGCATGATCTATAAAAATTGGGGATTTTAATTTCAAAAGAAATCTAACATGCTATTGATTACATTCATGTATGTTAATTAGAAGTTGGGCTGTTATAACCTACCTCAAATTGAAGAGGGAACTCGAAACCTAGAATAAAGAACAACTTGACAGCACCTCACTAAAACCTCGATATCTCCACGGATACCTAATGAAAATTGGGGCTTTTGCCACCAATGGAAAGAGCTCGATGAGAGGTACAATTTGCTATACTCATGATCAAGATTTGGTTGAGAATTCCTACCTCAATCGATGGATGAAAGAAGGATGAAGGGAAGCCAACGGCCTACTGACCCACCTCCACAAATCGAACTAGATCTCTCTAGATCCGAAATTTCAGCGAACCCCACAGCAGCCAAATGAAAGAAGACTCGTAGGGCTTCATTTTGATAGCTCATAGAGCTTCTGGAGCCTTCTGAATTGGGAGTATTCGCTGCTGCAAGCTACGTGTTTAGAAACGGAGCCGAAATCTTTGACTTGACCAAACTATGTCGGCAGCACGTTTTGGGACTAAGTTTACCTCAAATTGATTGAGGGTAAATGTTCCTTTATGTAATACCTTTCATTTGCCTCTAGAATCACCCCATTTGATTGAGAAACAAGCTCAAATTTGATGTTCAAAGTTTGGGTGAATAGTGAATACGAATTTGGGTTAGGTGGGTTGTAAGTCAGGCTTAATCCACTGATTAGGCCTAGATAATGATTTAATTAGGTTTACTTCAAGAAGAAAAAAGTGTTAGTCGAAGCATCTATTATTTAATTACTATTTTTATGAATTTTTATATGGTAGATAAAATTCCACTTCTACTATTCCATAATTAATTAAATATTAAGTTCGGAAGACTTAGTTTGCTAATTCGGCTTAATAAACGATTTTATTAGGCTTAAGTGTAGAAGACAAAGTTGATAAACAAAATTAATTCTACAAGATGTGATTTTTGGGGATTTTTAGAAAATAGTAGAAAAATGACTTATTCTATTAATTAATTAATTAATCTAATTAATTTGGATAATTCTCATTAATTCGAATAACTTCAAATAAATTCCAAATAATTACAAATAACTTTCTAAATAAATTTCTAAAGAATTTGGGGTCTTACACCCTCCCCTACTTAAAGGAATTTGGTCCTCCAAATTCACTGCACTAAAACTGAGAGTAGAAAAAGATCGCTCACCTAGAATAGATCGGGATACCGCTTTCGCACAGTCTCTTCAGACTCCCATGTAGCTTCTTCGGTCCCACGCCGACTCCACTGAATCTTGACCATCGGTATCGAACGATTCCGGAGTTGCTGATGCTTCCGGTCCAGAATCTTGATAGGTCTTTCCTCATAGGTCAAATCTTCCTTCAGTTCAAAATCCACCTGCTGAATGATATGAGTGGGATCGTACACATATTTCCGTAACATAGACACATGGAAAACGTTGTGTACGCCAGACAATTGCGGTGGTAAAGCCAGTCTGTATGCCACCTCTCCCACTCTATCTAGAATCTCGAATGGACCAATGTACCTCGGACTCAGCTTGCCATGAATGCCAAATCTTCGGATCCCTCTCGTCGGAGAGACCTTTAAGAACACATGCTCGCCAACCTAAAATTCTAATGCCCTTCTCCTGTTGTCGGCATAACTCTTCTGTCTTGACTGGGCTACTTCTAACCGGTCTCGGATAACACGGATGTTCTGTGATGATTCCGAAACAAGATCTGGTCCAAGCCACTGTTTCACACCTACCTCGTCCCAACACAACGGGGAACGACAACTTCTACCATATAGTGCTTCAAAAGGAGCCATCTGAATACTAGACTGATAGCTATTATTGTAGGCGAATTCAATTAATGCCAAATGCTCACTCCAATTACCACCGAAATCAATCATGCAAGCTCGCATCATATCTTCCACTATCTGATTGGTTCTTTCAGTCTGTCCATCTATCTGTGGATGAAAAGCAGTACTGAAATTCAGACGAGTACCCAAAGACTCTTGCAGTCCCTTCCAGAAATGTGAAGTAAATCTGGGGTCTCGATCAGATACTATATTCACTGGGATACCATGCAATCTCACCACTTCCTTTATATACAAAGCAGCCAATACATCAATCGTCCACTTGGACTTAATTGGTAAGAAATGAGCCGACTTTGTCAAACGATCAACAATCACCCATATCGCATCAAATCCACCACGAGTCCTAGGTAGACCCATAATGAAATCCATGCCAATACTTTCCCACTTCCATTGGGGTATGTCGAGTGGTTTCAATTTCCCTGCTGGTCTGAAATGTTCGGCCTTAACTTGCTGACATACCAAACATCTGCTCACAAAATCTGCAACTTCTCTTTTCATATTCGGCCACCAAAAGGACCTTTTCAAATCTCGGTACATCTTAGTGCCTCCAGGATGAATGGTATATCTGGATCTATGAGCTTCCTCAAAGATTTTGTTCTTTATTGTAGCCTCATCCGGAACACAAGTTCTGCCTTTAAATAATAATCTACCATCATCGGCCAACATGAAGTCAGGTCTGCTACTCAAGCTTCCCTTGATCTCTACCAACTCGGGATCATTATCTTGTAAGGACTTGATCTCTATCAATAATTCAGGTTTAAGTTGAATCTGAGCAATCAAGATCTGATCATTGTCAATATTGAGATCCAGACTAGATAATTATTCCAACAATCTCCATTCTTGTAACATGAGACTTGACAATCTAGCTACCGGCTTCCGGCTTAATGCATCTGCCACAACATTACCTTTGCCAGGATGATACTTAATCGAGAAGTCGAAGTCTTTCAAGTACTCCAACCATCTCCGCTGCCTCATGTTGAGTTCCTTCTGAGAAAATAAATACTTCAAACTCTTATGATCTGAAAACACTGTAAAGGTTTCTTCATATAAGTAATGCCTCCATATCTTCAAAGCAAACACGACTACAGCAAGTTCTAAATCATGAACATGATAATTATCTTCGTGCTTCCTCAACTGCCTAGAGGAATAGGCAATCACCTTCCCATGCAGCATGAGTACACAGCCTAAGCCAATACCTGAAGCATCAGTATAAACAACAAATCCTCCTTCACCAGAAGGTAAAGCCAAAACAGGTGCAGTAGTCAAACACTCCTTCAGAGTCTGAAAGCTTAGCTGACAATCATCTGACCAATCAAACTTATTTTCCTTGCGGGTTAATCTTGTAAGAGGTACCGCAATCTTAGAGAAGTCTTGAATAAATCTTCGATAATAACCTGCCAGGCCTAGAAAACTTCTAACTTCTGTCACACTGGTAGGCTGTTCCCAATTCTTCACTGCCTCAACCTTCGAAGGATCAACAGAAATATCGTTCTTTGTAATGATTTGTCCTAGAAAGGACACCTCTTGCAGCCAGAACTCACACTTACTGAACTTAGCATATAGTTGATGATCTCTCAACAGTTGCAATGCCATTCTCAGATGCTCAGCATGCTCCTCCTAATTCTTAGAATAAATCAGGATGTCATCAATAAATACCTCGACCCACTGATCAAGATAGGGCCGAAATGCATTGTTCATCAACTGCATGAAAGCTGCTGGAGCATTCGTTAGACCAAAAGGCATAACGACAAATTCAAAATGACCATACCTGCTGCGGAAAGCTGTTTTATAAATGTCCTCTTCCTTAATCCGCAACTGGTGATATCCAGATCGAAGATCGATCTTAGAGAAATATTGAGCTCCCGCTACCTGGTCAAATAACTCGTCAATCCTCGGCAAGGGATATTTGTTCTTGACAGTCTGCTGGTTTAATTGCCGATAATCAATGCACAGCCTCATCGAACCATCTTTCTTCCTGACAAATAGTACAGGGGCTCCCCACGGAGAAGTACTAGGACGAATAAAACCCTTCTCAAGTAATTCCATCAGTTGCTGCTTCAGTTCCCTCAGTTCCGCAGGAGACATACGATAAGGAGCCTTAGAAATAGGAGCTGTGCCAGGAATAAGATCAATAGAAAAGATAACTTCTCGCTCAGGCGGAAGTCCTGGTAGTTCTTCTGGAAAGACATCAGGAAAATCTCGGACAACAGGAATGTCCTTGATCTCCATCTGCTGCTCAGGAGTTGCACAAACAAAGGCTAGAAAAGCCTCACACCCATGCCTCAAAAGCTTATCAGCTCGAAGAGCCGAGATGAGCGGTACGGAGTTATGGTGCTTGACTCCCATAAAAGATAAACCAGAATGTCCAATAAAAGTCACTGAGCTAGAACTACAGTGAACATTGGCCTCATACTTGGCCAACCAATCTGCTCCTAGGATTACATCATAATCCTTCATGTCCATGCAGACCAATTCTGCTGGAAAGTTCTGTTCACCAATCATAACCTTACTAGAAGGATAGAAATACTGGATTGTTGATCTAGTGCCAATAGGGGTTGAAATCTCTAACGGAGTATTCATCAAAACAGGTTCCACAACTAATGACTTAGCAAATCTCTGAGAAATAAATGAATATGTTGCACCAGTATCAAAGAGAGCAAATGCGGGCTTATCGATTATAGTAAGGGTACCTTCGACGAGTCCGCCATCATCAGAAATCCCAGTTTCATCTTCATGTAAAGCTTGAAGCTTGCCTTGTGGTTTCTTGAAGACTAGAGGTTTTGCCGGTGTAGCTTGTTCCGATATGAGAGGACAATTGGGGATACAGTGCTCCTTGCTTCCACATCGCAAACAGGCGCCTTGCTTGCGCCAGCACTCCTCTATCTTGTGACCCGGACGATCACAATAGTTGCACACGCCCTTGAATGGAACAATAGGGCCAGGCTTCTTGTCTTCATGCCTCGGCATCTTGCCCTTCCACGATCCGGACCCGCTCCACGAACCAGGTCCACTAACAGGCCTCTTCTTGGCATACCCGGGTTTGACACTCCCGGAACCCGTAGGTAATTCTTTCTTGGTGCCTTTCTCACGGATTCTCTCCGTCATCTCAAGAGTATCCTCCAGAACTTGCGCTTTCCTTACCATCTCGGAATAAGTGGAAATCTCCATCGGTGCCAATTGGTTGATATAATGAAGCTTCAAACCATTGAGAAAGCGCTTCGCCTTCATCTTCTCGGTGGAAATGAGATGTGTAGCATATCGAGAAAGCCGTGCAAATTGAGCCTCATACTCTGCCACGGACAAACCTCGCTGTTTCAAGGCCGCGAACTCTGTCGCTTTCTTCTCTTGCACTCTATCAGAAAAATACTTGCTGTTGAAGAATTCTTCGAACTCTTCCCACATAACTTGCCGATCACCGAGAGTTGCCTTGATAGAATCCCACCAAGTACGTGCATCATGTTCCAGTTGAAATGTGGACAAAAGGACACGCTCCTGGTTGGTGCATTGCATAACTTCAAAGATTCTCCCCATCTCATCTAGCCAGTGCTCGGCTTGGTAGGGGTCAGTCGAACCAGCGAATCTAGGCGGGTTCATTCCGCGGAAGTTCCGGTATAGATCACCGGTGCCATGCTGTGCCGCTCCTGCCTGAGCTACTTGCTGAAGGGCCTGAGTAAGGCCTTGAACCGTACGCTGCAGGTTCCTCCATTCAGCACGATCAGCTATCATCTACACGAGAAGTAGGTTACTTAGGTTCAATAAGATAGATAAAGCACGATTAAGGAACGAACTTAACCCAAGTTCTACCCATTCTTACCAGGTCAGGTCCTAGACTTTTACAAGGTTAGGGATCTAATGCACCTAGACACGACCAAAAACTCGGTACCTGGCGGAGGTAATCGGTCCGAAGACCACTCGCGTAAGTGTGCGACCTTCCCGATAGGCATAGCCTAACGTTCGGATAACACCTTTTGATATACCGATTATTGGGATGCAATGCAAGAAAACTTAAACTTAGGAAACCTAGGAATGTGAAACCTAGGGCTCTGATACCAACTAAACTGTCACGCCCCGAACAAGGCGGAAATATCGGGACGTACAGTTAGGGACAAGCTGGCAAGAGAGGGAACTAAATCTAAAATGATACACAAGTGCTACAAGATGGAAAGGAAATACTAAATGATCATTAAACAACCAAACTGATACAATGATCTCAAAGGCAACTTAATACAACATGGAATAACGACCACTAAGACTCAACAACAAACTGAAACTAAATGATCTCCAAACACAACTAACAATAAACACACTGCTAACACACTAGAACTGATACACTCAAGACATCACTCCTGCCCTTCCCCGTCGGTAAGCGCGTCACCTGAGAAGCCTGGAAAGGGGGAAACAACGGGGGGTGAGCTAACGCTCAGTAGGAAATAACAGACATGTATAAGTGATTAACAGTTTAATTACATTTTCAAAATGTCATGCTACAAATGATAATGCAATAAACAACAGTAATAACAAGATCTGGCAAGGTCAAGAAATATAATGAATAGAATAGTAAGACAAGAATTTACTACAGGAGATAACGATAAAAAGTTGGCCATATCAAGACAATTCAAGTCATGTCAAGCACGTATGTAATTTCATTTCCACGTCCAAATAATAAGCAAGTAAAGTAACCACAAGTAGAGTATAGAACAGTGAAGAGTGAAAAGTGAAAAGTAGTAGAAAGTAATGTAGAGAGTAGTGGAGAGAGTAGTGGAGAGAGTAGTGGACATTCCTAGATTTAACACATGTCAAGTACTGGTGCCAAATGCCACACCTAGTCATTCACCTCCCCGGGAGTACACGTAGTGTTCGGGCGCTCTTCCCAGGACCAGATCGAGCCCTTAATTGTTTTCCAGGCATTGATTTCTTTGGATCAAAGATCCCACGAATCTAGACTTCCACAGTTTATGACCAGAATTCCAAGGTTTAAACTAAGTAGCAATAACAACTTCACGTAGGAAAGAGATTCATTTCCAGAATTTCAAGATAAGTATAATCATCAAGGAGATCGAAACCAAGTCACAACAAGAGTTAATCGTGCTGCGCTACTGTAAAACAGCAGCAATCAATCAAGCTAATCAACATATTAATCCTAATCACTAAGTTAAGATATCATGATTAACCATTATCATTTGCATTAAGACAATTGCCAATAAGCTGATTCAAGATGATAAGGCAAAGAACAACTCCCACAGGAGTGAAATAGAATGCATTAACAGAGATTTAGTTACACCATTAACCACTAATTATATGGGTTTCTATTTAATCTTGTATGCATTGAAATGAAGATGATAAACGGTGTGTTTTTACACTAAGTTTGCATGTATGGACCAATGTTAATTGAAACTAAAAAGGGTACATGAATAGGTCATTAGTTCCTCAAAAATGTAGTTTTCAATGTGATTAGGTTGAATGGATTGATTCCCCGGTGATCCGGATTGATCCCCGGGTCAAAGAATCATTTAAAACGGGTTTACAAGGCATGGGTCGACCCATTGGGTCGACCCCTGAAAAATTCCAGGCATGGGTCGACCCATTGGGTCGACCCCTGGGGCTTCCAGGAGCCAGTCTGGTGATGGGTCGACCCCATGGGTCGACCCCTGAAGCTGTGGGTCGACCCCATGGGTCGACCCATGCAAGGCAGAAAATTTTTGCTTGCTGGGTGGTATGGGTCGACCCATGGGGTCGACCCCTGGGTTTCCAGACCCGAATGGGCTTCCGTAAAACATGAAAAACTCCATGATTTGGGGTCTAAATGTATTGTGATCTTAACCATATACTCTAGGGTTATTAATATGCATCCTAGGGTCATGAAACATAATTTTAAATCACGAATTTCGATAGGAATCCAATGAAATACAACCTATTCTATGAAGAATACAAGAAAAGTCTAGCTTGCTAGCATGCTTTTAATAACACACGAAATACTCTAGGCATGATCTATAAAAATTAGGGATTTTGATGTCAAAAGAAAGCTAACATGCTATTGATTACATTCATGTATGTTAATTAGAAGTTGGGCTGTTATAACCTACCTCAAATTGAAGAGGGAACTCGAAACCTAGAATAAAGAACAACTTGACAGCACCTCACTAAAACCTCGATATCTCCACGGATACCTAATGAAAATTGGGGCTTTTGCCACCAATGGAAAGAGCTCGATGAGAGGTACAATTTGCTATACTCATGATCAAGATTTGGTTGCGAATTCCTACCTCAATCGATGGATAAAAGAAGGATGAAGGGAAGCCAACGGCCTACTGACCCACCTCCACAAATCGAACTAGATCTCTCCAGATCCGAAATTTCAGCGAACCCCACAGCAGCCA
This sequence comes from Amorphophallus konjac, assembly GCA_022559845.1. Lineage (NCBI taxonomy): Eukaryota > Viridiplantae > Streptophyta > Magnoliopsida > Alismatales > Araceae > Amorphophallus > Amorphophallus konjac. The sequence goes on along the minus strand of CM040126.1, from coordinate 125,652,399 downwards.
AATGAAAGAAAACTCGTAGGGCTTCATTTTGATAGCTCATAGAGCTTCTGGAGCCTTCTGAATTGGGAGTAATCGCTGCTGCAAGCTACGTGTTTAGAAACGGCGCCGAAATCTTTGACTTGACCAAACTATGTCGGCAGCACGTTTTGGGACTAAGTTTACCTCAAATTGATTGAGGGTAAATGTTCCTTTATGTAATACCTTTCATTTGCCTCTGGAATCACCCCATTTGGTTGAGAAACAAGCTCGAATTTGATGTTCAAAGTTTGGGTGAATAGTGAATACGAATTTGGGTTAGGTGGGTTATAAGTCAGGCTTAATCCACTGATTAGGCCTAGATAATGATTTAATTAGGTTTACTCCAAGAAGACAAAAGTGTTAGTCGAAGCATCTATTATTTAATTACTATTTTTATGAATTTTTATATGGTAGATAAAATTCCACTTCTACTATTCCGTAATTAATTAAATATTAAGTTCGGAAGACTTAGTTTGCTAATTCGGCTTAATAAACGATTTTATTAGGCTTAAGTGTAGAAGACAAAGTTGATAAACAAAATTAATTCCACAAGATGTGATTTTTGAGGATTTTTAGAAAATAGTAGAAAAATGACTTATTCTATTAATTAATTAATTAATCTAATTAATTTGGATAATTCTCATTAATTCGAATAACTTCAAATAAATTCCAAATAATTACAAATAACTTTCTAAATAAATTTCTAAAGAATTTGGGATCTTACAAGTATTGTCTTTAGCTCCGTCGGATGGTAAGTGAGTGCTTAATCCAAATTTCCCTCCAATTGAGTGGCCACCGTGGAGTGAGGTGAAGAGCGCCCCTACAACCCATGCCTTTGGCATGCTGGCCGCCCACAAAATTGGGTATCCCAGCCCCTTAGGGGGTCAACCAAAGCGAAGCCTAGCCTTGGAACATCAAGGTCCCACTTTGGACCCTCCCCACCATTGCCAATTTGCCCACGGGCAATAGTGTCCGCTAAGCGAGTGAGCTCGCCCGAGTAGTTTCATCATCAAAAGTTACTTGCTTGCGAGTCATAGGTCCAAGGTGTATTGGCCTTGTGATTACCACCTAAGGTGGTGTCACATCAAGTGGTATCAGAGCAAGTTCACAACTTGTCTCTATCAAGTTGGTCTTAGGACACACATATGCATTTAGAGTCTTCCAGTGCATCACTCTTGTCCACTAGTATGGCCACCTCATACCGACCTTACCAATCGACCCTCTCCATAAGTCCAAACTACCAAGGGATGCCTACCACTAACACACATAACCTCACTGGCCATGTCAACTACCTCATGAAGGCCTTGACCCATGCCAATGAGCGGCTTGATAACATATCGGGTTGACTCAACCAACTTGGAGAAAATGGGTCCGCCCTAAGGACGGACGATAGAAGGACATGTCCCCCACCTCCCACTTTTGATGGAACTCATCTGAATGACTATTTAGATTGGGAGGCATCTATGGATCATTACTTTGAGAGGAATCTCATGACCGAGGATAGGAAGGTTCGATGTGCCACAATGCAACTAACCAAATGGGCCCAAACTCATTGGTTGAAAATTGAAGGCTTAAGAATAATTAGAAGGGAAGCTCCCCTCACAACATGGGGGGACATGAAGGAAAAACTTAGTGCTAGATATATTTTCCCCTCCCATTCCAAACACCAAGGCCCAAAGAGCATTTCAACTCCTTCATTTCCCCTTGGCCAACCCAAGACTCTAATCACACATTCCCCACCATTCTCCACCTCTCCTACTCCTACCACCACATGTACATCCTCCCTCAAGTCCTCACCACAACTATATGTCCACATACCCAATTGGACCCCATGTCCACCCCTCCACCTAGGCCCATAATGGCCACCACCCCCAAACCCAAATCCCCTCACCAAACCTGTACCCCACAAGCCCCCTTGGCCACCTCTGCAACCTCACCATCACCCCCCAAAAGGGACACATCTCCCAAAACCAATCAACCCAAATCTCCTCACCCAACCCACCTTCCACTTCCAACCCCAATCCTACCCCAACTTAGACCTCCACTACTTCCACTCCCAATTCCAACCCACGTCCGACCTTGCTCACCTCCTCGGGTGCGCCATGCATCGACTATCACCAATCCACCCACCATAGACCTTCCTACCCCATTGTCCTTAGGAGTTGCAACCCACACACCCACCCAAGTGGAGAGGGATACCAATCCGGATCCACCTCCCAAAATGGAGGAAATTCAAGGGCCACACAACTCACCCACCTCTCCTAGCCTGGCTCCTCAAGAGCTACACACCCTTCCCCATGACACTGTCACCATAGATGAGTCCATACTTCAATGGCTCAAGCGAGGCCTCACCATTCCTAGTTTACAACCATGCCACCTACCCATGGGACATCAATCCCAAATCATTTCCACTCATCCTCATATCACTTATCAAACCTCCTATTGTGTGGAAGATTTGGGAGACTTAGTGGACTGCCTACATTGGCAAGTCCACTTGACCGATATGCTAGCCATGAGGCCGTCGGAGCCTAGCACCATTAGCCTAGCTTACCCCGCCGTTGGCTCCATCACTTCCATCTACACTAATGGCCAATTTACGAGTGAGATCATACTCTTTCTTCCCATAGAGGAGGAACCCATCCTAGTCTACTCCCCAACCATTGAGATCCCGAGTGCTTTGATTGGCCAACCCATTAGCAACCTTGGCCCAATTATTTTGGAGGAGAATGACTCACCATTTGAGGATCTTGAGGACATGGAGTACCCCTATCTAGGTGACCCTTACCATGATCCCTTCGACCCTTTCTTATGGAAACCTAGATCTCCATGTAACCCACCCACCTTATTCACCACCCACCTCACCCTACCCATATCACCCATGTTGACCCAAACTCCTCCCTTCCTAGAATCGGGTTACACCATGAGAGCCTTGACCTTAGGCAACAGACACCTTGGGATTGATGAAATGCCCCACCCCATAACCACCTTCCTAGATCCATTCGACCCATTCACATGGAAGTTCAAAAGTCATCCCACATATATGCACATGGAAGTCACCTTTGGGATAAACATGCATGTGTCTAGGCTTACTACACCATTTGGCATGATTCATAAGTCGTGTACATTCATTCACATCACCCACATGTCAAGTAGGAAGCATAAGTGGACCGTATTCGGATGTATTGGCCCACCTTCATTCATCATGAGTCTTAAGCATGAGAGGAGCATACATGGATGTCCGGGTCCCCCGACATTTGTCACACCCATGCATAAAAGGTTCATCTATGGATGTCCCGGCCCTCCTAAGTCTGTCACAGTCTTCATGGCATCAAAGTATGATAGGTTTACATTTGGCTGCCCCGGTCCACCTTTTCACACCATACTTTCCACACCAACATCGCATCATAGCGCATGGCATATGCATTCTCGCAAGCATCTAGCAACGAGCGGTGAGGATCACAAAAAGCGGGCAATAGCTTGTAAGTGGCACTTGGGATTCCAAGTAGACAACTTGGTAATGGTGACATTGAAGTGGCTCTACCCTAGGGCTATCTCCAAACTGAGGGCACAAGGACTTGGACCTTCTCGAATTCTGAGTAGCATTGGCAAACATGCTTTTGGTCTGAACTTTCCAAAGGATTCTGGGACACACCCGACTTTTCGTGTGGCAGATCTAGCACCCTATAAGGGCCCCGCGGTGGAACCTAGTAAGCATCTTGAGCCTACACTTACCTTTGTGAGTGACACCACTGGAGAGCCTCCACATATCAGCCCGAGAGCCCGACATGAGCACATGGAGGCAATACTAGATAAGCAAGGTATCATCGCCAGGAAGAGGGTGTGCCCACGCTATCCTGAGAAGTGGAAGAGCCATCCCTCGGCTACGGAGGAAAGGTTGAGTTGGGAAGACGCTCTGCACCCGGATCTGCTTTCGTGTACGGCTACCCCGGAGGACCCACACTCGACGGGGTCGAGTTCTCCCACCCCAGGGGTATGATGGGGACATCCCCTGTCATTCCATCTTTTTCGAGACTCTGGTTACTCGCCATCGGTGCATCATCATCTCCATCACTTAATTTTGAGTAGTAGCATGTAATTTTCATCTTATTTGAGTCATAGATGTGTAATCTTTCTTTATTTGAGTCAGTTAATAGGTTAATGGGTCAGTTTGATAGTCATTTGGGCCCAACTAGTGGGCTTGGCCTAGGGGCACCTCTCCCTTGGACTACTTTGGTCATTAGTTGTTTAGTCAGGGTCATTTTAGTCCTAGGAAAATATGAGTGCCTATAAATAGGCCATCCCACTCCCTCATATGTAATCTTTTGGTCAATCAAAAATTGAGTGTTCTAGTGCAATTGGAGTGGATTCTCCATCTCTCTCTCCCTCTCTCTCTCTAAGGGGTGGATTCCCCTCTCTCTCACTCTCTCACTCTCTCTAAGGGGTCCCCCCTATCTCTCTCTTCCCTACCCCCAAATTTCGAAATTTCTTCTCTCTCCTCCCATTCACTCTTCATTAATATTCCCCCCTTCCCCATACCCTCATTCAAGTCCCCCCAACCCCCAAGATTGAACCCACCAATCTCTAAGCCACCCTCCAACCCCCAACCACCCACTACCCTTTCCTAAGCACCCTTCCATCTCCCCAAGGCTGAAGGGCTCAAACCCTAGGCCAAATTTGAATTTCCCTCCCCTTTCTAACTGCTCCCCTCCCCTCCCCATCACCCCCCACCACCTGGGTCGCACCCACAGCCAACCATCAGCAATCCTTCCCCAGTCTCCCCTCTCTTACCTCCACTCCCTACTAGGCCCTATTCTGGTTCGCAAGCAGCAGACAACCCACAGATTGCAGAGAGTTCCACAGCATCATAGTGAGGCTTCAGGAGGTGTATCATATATCTCTGGAAAGGTCGTCCAGAGGGCTTTCCAAGCGAGGTTGTTTCGTCCTCATCCGAGCACCGTGCTGATCGGGAGGCCCTTTCTTCCTCGACTGCGCAAAGCCTCCTGGCAGGAGACTAGAGCCGGAGTGGAAGCTCAACTATGATGAACCTGTTGGGAATCTGATCAAGAGTTATTCTAAAAAGATCTTTTACTACGAGTCTTCTATCATCCCCAAGAAGTAGAGCCCAGTTTGGCGACCGGATCTAAGAGTTATCATTTTTATTCCCCGGGTGTGCGATTCTGCGTCCACTTAGTCTGCACCGACCCCTCCTCAGTGTTCCGAGCCTACCGGTCTGCTCCAACAACGAACGGCATCCCCGTCAAGCTTGTTACAAAGAGGACTCACATACGGTTCCGTCAACTCTAGCGGTGCCTCATTCTGAGTTAAGGAACGGTCGTGGCATCATCTTCTTGCTGCTGCCGAGTTCCTGAACCAGTCAGAACTATCAACCTGTTCCCCTGTTCAAGCTCCTATTCCGACCAACGCCGGTGCCCGACGAAATTACAAAAATTCAGGCATCATCCCGGCCCAGCTACAAGCAATCTCCAACTAGTTTCATCATCGGAAAAATTCTGGAGTGGCCGCAGCGTCCAGAGAACCAACTGCCTGTCCTGAATCGCACAGAGTGGACAGAATCGACATCGACCACCATTGTTTGTTTCTAGCCCGATTTTTCCTCTTTTGCTTGGCCGGCTGAAGGCCCCTCCCTGTGTGGAGGTAGTTTTGGATGTATTCACAGTTAACCCCCACCCCCAAGATCCCCCTCCTGCGAGAGGCGCAGTGTTGTAATCACTTAAACAGGGTCAAGCGGCATCGGTGCGGCGTGCGGGTGCGTATCCACGCCTCCCCGCTCGCCCTCGTCTATCGGCCGGGATCTGTGTTCTCACACTGATCAGGTGAGCTCCGGGACACATCCCTCGCTGGTTTATTCATGATTATTTAGTATTGTCTTTAGCTCCGTCGGACGGTAAGTGAGTGCTTGATCCGAATTTCCCTCCAATTGAGTGGCCACCGTGGAGTGAGGTGAAGAGCGACCCTACAACCCATGCCTTTGGCATGCTGGCCGCCCACAAAATTGGGTATCCCAGCCCCTTAGGGGGTCAACCAAAGCGAAGCCTAGCCTTGGAACTTCAAGGTCCCACTTTGGACCCTCCCCACCATTGCCAATTTGCCCACGGGCAATAGTGTCCGCTAAGCGAGTGAGCTCGCCCGAGTAGTTTCATCATCAAAAGTTACTTGCTTGCGAGTCATAGGTCCAAGGTGTATTGGCCTTGTGATTACCACCCAAGGTGGTGTCACATCACAAGAGCTGGAGGAGTTCGTGTAGAAGAAGAGAAGAGGAGAAGTCAATAAGAAAAAGAGAGAGCCAGAGACGGAGAACTTTTCTGTGAGAAAAATAGAGTGTCGTGAGTTGAGAGAGAAGAAGATCATTTTGAGTGAGGCGGCGTCATCCTGACTGCTAGATCAAATCCAGAGTCAAACTGCTCTAATCTGAAGAGCTACATTTGTGTCTTCCATTCATGTTTCTTTTATTTCCTTCTCTTTTGAAACCATTGTAAGCTGTGTATCAGCAGAGCTAAGCTGTATTGCTCATCGAGCGAGGGTGAATCTTCGGACATCAAAGCTGTAAGGCTCAGCGGTAGCAAGCTGTGAGGCTCATCGGTCTAGGATCATTTCCCCAAAGCTGTGGATCAATGATTTGTTGGGATCTATTCCCCGAAGCTATGGATCAGTGGATTGAAGCTGTGAATCAGCAGTAATCCACACTTGATCTGAGTGTAGGGTAAATGTAGGTGAAAATCGAACCACCTAAAATCCTTTTGTCTGTGGTGTGTTTGTGTGATTGTCCAGCTCTGTGATTAGATGAATGATTAGGACCATTTATCATCTTCAATTCATTATCTGCAGTTAATCTGTTTGCTTGTTTGCTTACTCACAATTGCTGTTAGTCTTCATTGCTTTCTTTATCACTGAGGTTTATTGCAGAGATTTCTCTCTAGTTAGTGTATCTTTGATTTTGGGTCTTAGAGTTGTTTGAACAAAGTGTGAAGGCCTTCGATCATCAAGAATATCAAAATGCTTGGCAGGAAAGTTTGGCAAAGCCAATCTGGAATGCCTCACCTTGTGTGAGGGATCACAGATCCAGTTATCTATCTAGTACTTGATCGTTGGGTTCACTACCTCGGTCAACAAACTATTGTTATAATCCATTGCACACTGGTTACTTGATTATTCGATAATCTGGTAAATTCTGTGTTTACAGCAACTGATTGTTCTATTGTAATGCATCTTTTAATTCTGCATTATCTTTCTCTGCTATAAATTTTTAATTAGGGTTGATTTATTCCCCCCCTCTAGATCATTGCGTCCATCCGTTCCAACAGGCCGGTCCTGGGAATATGACTTCCGGGCCAGGGTCCGGCTAACTCGGGTCAGCGGTTAGGCCGGTCGGTGGCTAGCTTGAGGTGAGCGGTGGGCACGTGGTCCCGTGACGAGGCGGATGCGGCATTATGGCGTAAGCTTTATTGTCATGTCATGACGTACGCGAGCGGACCCAATATGCGAGTATGCTCACCTTTATCATAACACCATGCGTACGGGGGGATGCACTTGAGTGAGACGGCTATACGCCATGTGAGGGAAGTATGTTTGACATTCCCTTGGCGTATGTGAGCCGGTCACCAAGCCACCCAACACGCATTTAGCTCCTCGCATCCTTGTCAGAAGCCTTGGGGCTTGAGTCCTCGAGTTGAGTGCATGTGGATGTCCGAATGTGTATCCGTTACCATGCCTATGCTCCTTGAGATCCTAAGGGGGAAATTATAGTGGAATTTGAAAGGTCAGGGGAGGTTTACGCGGACTGGATTGGAGGGGGTGACCTGGTCGCGTAAACCCCCTGGAATTTTTTTTTTCAGAGTGGGGGAGGGAGGTTTACGTGCACCAGACTGGGGGGGCCAGTCTGGTCCGCGTAAACCTCGCCCCTAGAGGGGTTAACGAGGACTGGGCTGGGTTTTTTTTATTTGTAAAAATAGTTTTTTTTGTTCTGGGGGGTTTACGCAGACCAGACTGGGGGGGCCAGTCTAGTCCACGTAAACCCCCCTGGACTGGGCTGGGTTTGTTTTTTATTTGTAAAAAAACTTTTTTTTGTTTTGGGAGGTTTACGCGGGTTGGTGTTGTGCCCTTGTGCTTTGTTGATGATGTGATGTTTTAATGATAGCAACATGAATGAGTCACCACATTGTCTTGAATATGTCTGACCTTTTCTGTGGGAGATTGCATAAGTGTGCCATGTCTGAATTGTGAAGAACGCATGTGTATGCTTGAGTCATGCTGTGATATATTGGCTTGTGCTTGATTTCTGTTCTTGATTTCTGTTCTGTGCATTGCTTCTCTGCTGATATGTTCATACATTGTCTTAGGCTAAGTCTATACAGACTTTAGCGTCTCATTTAGCATCTAAGGCAAAGTCTACACATTGGCTAAGTGTGTACATCGCTTACATTTCTTGAGATCAAGTCCATACGTTGCACTGTTTCTTCAAGTCATACAGTGGCAAAGTCTGGACATTGTGCTTTGAAGATCATCAAGTCCATACATCGTGAAAGTCTATACACTCCTCTTGGCCTTAGCATCTGTTTTGAAGTCCATACATTGGTCTTCAGTTCAAGTCTGTACAGCGTTACGTTCTCTTTGGAAAGTCTGTACAGCGTCAAGTCTGCACATTGGGCTTTCACGTGAAGTCTACACATCGGTCTCTACTTTGAAGTCTATACATTGGCTAAGGGTCTTCAAGTCCATACACAGTCGTCTGATGCATATTGATTAACAGGAAATCTGCTATGAGGTAGTACATTGTATGTCCGTACTGTTTCTGTCATACTTCGTGTTATTCTTGTGTTTATGTCCGTGTTATTTCTTTCTTACCTCGTGTCGTTTTAGTTTTAGTACTGTTTGTGTTTTCAACACGCCGTGTCGTCCTTTCGTACCTCGTGTTACTTTAAGTTGTGTGCTGATTGACTTCGTGCTGATTCTTCTGAAGCAGATCGAATTGTTCTGATGAACTTCGAGTTGCTTCTGTATGAACCTCGTGTCGTTAGCACTTAGTTGCTCATCTCGAGTCAGTCTTCTATGTTTGCTCTTGTGTCTTCGTGTCGTGTTTTCTAGACCTCGTGTCTTTGTCACTTTGTGACCTCATCTCGTGTCATCTTTTATGTCTGCTTGTTTAATTTCGTGTCACTTACTGTTGTTCCTCGAGTCATTTTTTTTACTAGTGTCACTGCTTCATCACGTGTCGTGATAGCCGTGTCACTCTTCTATCTTCGTGCTGTTTTTCTCTTTAGACTTCGTGTCCTTCTCGCCTTGACCACACTCCGTGTCAATTCCTGTGTTTCATCTTCGTGTTGTTTTCAACTCGTGTCGGTTTCTGTTTTCATCTTCGTGTTGTTTTCAACTCGTGTCGGTTTTTGTTTTCATCTTCGTGTTGTCTTCAACTCGTGACGGTTAATGTTATTTGTCTTCGTGTCGTGGTCAGCCCGTGTCGCCTCGTCTTCGAGTCGTTCATTCGAGCTATTTTGTGCTTGAGTTGTTTTTCTTGTGTTTTCAAGTGTTGTTTCACTTCGTGTCATCTTTTGTTGCCGTTTGTTAGTTCGTGTTGTTTCGTTCTAACCTCGTCCAGGTCTCTTCTGATCGCGTGTCTTTCTATTGCTTCACTCTGTGTTATCTTCTTCTCACCTCATGCTGTCTTCATCTGACTTCGTGTCGTCTTTGTTGTTGTGTTAATTGTGTATCTCGTGTTGTTCTCTTTTTTTACCTCGTGCTGTTTTCATCTGACCTCGTGTCATTCTCCATTTATTTCATATACCTCATGCAGTTTTAGTTATTGTGGCCCTGAGTGTTAATCATGTTAATTCCTTGCAGGAGAAGAAGAAGGTGGTCCGAGGAAATATTCCCGAGTGACTGGCAGCACGTGATCCGAGGCTGAAATGAAGCCTGCTGAGAGACTGCCATGTGGTCTGAATACTTAGGGCTGGAAATGTGGAGCTCACACGTCGGGGGTGATGCTGCTGCTGTTGCTATATATATAGGTCTTCATCCTCTGAAGAAATGATCGAAGTAGAAAGCCGGAAGAGTAGAAAGTCCTTCGATCCAGAAAAAGAAGAAAAGAAAGAAAAGAAGAGAGCAGAGAAGAGAGTGAGAGTGAGAGCAGAAAAAGAGAAAGAAAGAGAGATAGAGAGTGAGAGATTTGGAGAGCAGAAGAGAAAGAAAGAGAGATAGAGAGTGAGAGATTTGGAGAGCAGAAGAGAAAGAAAGAGAGAAAGAGAGTGAGCGAGAGAGCTCGTGGAGAAGAAGGAAGAAGCTGCTTGAAGATCTGTCTTCACTGGACCGTGGATCAGATCCAGGCCAGTCAGCTCCGTTGAGAGCCACATTGTGCATTTCGTTTTACAGCTTTCTGATTGCTGTGTTATTTTCCTTTATTGTTTTTCTTTGTTTTCTGATCATCTTTGTTCTTCCGATTGCCCTGTTGGGATCGGGTTCCTCCTGTTGGTTCAGGAGAAGGGAGATCTGATCTCCGGGTTGCAAGTGACAGGTTGTCACTTGTGGGTTCCCTCTGGTTAGAGGAAGGGAGGCTAGTCCTCCGGTTCTGGGCTTGTGGTTGCAAGTCCAGGTGTCCCTCCTGGTCTGGAGGAAGAGAGGTCTTCGACCTCTAGTTTCCAAGTGGCTGGGAGTCACTTGGGTGTCCCTCCGGTTGGGAGGAAGAGGGGAGGCTGTTCCCCTGGTCAAGCTGTGTGGCAGCAACTGTTTGCAGACTGAGTCTGCTTGGTTCTAGCGTTTGCTAGTGAAGCCTCACTCCGGTTGGGAGTGAGGGGTGGATGTAGGTCTGGAGGACCGAACCACCTTAAAATCTTTGAGCAGTGGTTTGCTTGTAGTGTGTTCTTCCATATCTCCTACCACCCTTCACAGATTGTCTTGAGATTTCTTATTCTCATTTGTGCTGCTTCCGCTAGTTGGTCATTTGGGGGCCAGTTACATATTTGCTCTTTTGTTTAAAAGGATTTTCAACTGGTTCATCAGATTGCTTGATTTGCTTCCGCTAGATGCTTGGATAGGCACGCTCCAAGTGTTTGTATTTGAGTTGAATCAAATTGGTTCTATTCTGTGTCTATCTCTAGCATCCAAGTTTTATTTGGCCATTATACATAGAAGGATACATTCACCCCCCCTCTGTATCCGGGCCTAGCACCCTAACAGTTGGTATCAGAGCGTGTGTCTGCATACAAGGTCCAACGACCTGCAGATTCGATCTCTGGTTTTCGGTGCTAATTTGCTTTTAGTGCATCAATATTCCTGTTGCATTGAATTTATCTGCTATTTGCCTCAATGGCTTGTCCACCCGTCTTCAGTGGTTTTGATTTCAACCAGTGGCACAGTGCCTTACGTGCTTATGTTAAATCTGCTGATCCAGACCTGTGGAAAGTGATTTCACATGGTCCTCATAAATTGCCAAAGAAAAAGTCCAAATGGACTGACAGTCACGAAGCAATGCATGAGGAGAATCAGACAGCTATAAATCTGATGAAAGCAGCCACTGACAAAGCCTTTCACTCATGCTTCCTTGATTGCAGATCTGCAAGGGATATGTTGGAAATGATGAAGAGAGCCGGGAAAGGAAATCAAACAAGCTGCATGATGGCCAACAGAAGCGATCAAGGCAGCAATCAAACTGAAGAAGATGATGATGATGAGGTAAATCTCTTCGAGAATTTCTCTCTAGAAGATTGGGAGAATGCTTATGCTGAATTATTTGAATCTCATGAGCTGTTAAGAAAACAGTATAAGAAATTGAAGAAGGGTACTGGTTTAGATAGTTCAAGCTTTCCTTGTAGAAATTGTGTTGAATTGAAAAATATTCATGATGCTTGTATGTCTGACTTTCAAATACTGAAGAAACAAGTTTCATTATTGAAAACTGAAAATCAAGAACATATAAATGTGATATCTGAACTCAAAGAAAAATTGAACTCAGATAATGATAATCAGACTGTTGTTAACTATCATGACCAGTATGAAAAATTGCTGAAAAACTTTGAAAGTGTAAACTCAGATTTAAACAAGCTGAGATCCGAAAATGATTCCCTGAGAACATCTGCTAATAAAAATGATAACAAATTTGAGAAACTCAAGCAGGAGAAAAACTTGCTTGCTGAAAAATTTGAAGCCATCAAATCTGTGAATGTGGAATTACAGAAAAACATTGAAAAGAAGGAAAAAGATTTGAAGGAATTCAAGGCTGAAAGAAAACTTGAAATTAACTCAGAAGATCAGACTCTAATAAATGAGTTAATTCAGAATGACAAGCTTAAGGAAGAAAATGAAAAATTAAAAATGTTGAATTCCACTATGTCAGAGAGACTTCTAGCTTTGGAAAGAGGAAAAAGTATTTGTGTTGAAGATTCTAATAAACTGAGCAATCTGGAACAGGAAATTGAAAAATACAAAACTGCTAACAATGTGTTAACTGAATGTGTGAATTGCAGTGAACAAGAGATTGCTAGTTATGAGCTACATATTTCCTCTTTGGAAGATGAAATTCAGGATTTGAAAGTCTCTTTGTCAAAATTTGTTGATGGGCAAGAAAACCTAGACAAGCTGCTAGGTGTAAAAGTCAATGTCAAAAGGGAAGGGTTGGGCTACAATAATCTAAATAAAAAGGCTTTGCAGAACAAAGTAATGACATCCTTTGTAAATGCCTCAAACGTAGCCACAACATCAAAAGACAAACAGCCCATTGTTCAGAAAATACTGGGAACAAAGATTATTTTTAAGAAAGAAGGACTGGGTTACAGTCCAGTCATGAGGAAGGCTGATGGAGCCAACCTGAAAACTGTCTTTGTTAAATCCTCTGAACAGGAGAAGCCTTCTACTTCATCTCCAACTCAGTACAAGGCTAAGAAAATAGGAAAACAGGATAAAAATCAGAAAAGGACTGTAAATCAGAAAATAAATGAAAAGGGTTCATCAGTGCATATTGATCACAGTCCTCATACACATTCACAAGCATCCAAAAAGAAAATGATCTGTCATTACTGTCATAAATTTGGACATCTGATGCATGAGTGTAAGCTGATGGAGAAGGATGATAAGAATGCTAGGAGATCTCATGATAAAAATCTTTCACCTCAGAAAAGGAGTGTCACATATTCTAATTGTGGCAAATTAGGACACTCAATTGCTCATTCCTGATTTGTTAGGGGTAAGAAAACATTTTATTCATATCATGCTAAATTCCCTACAAACCAATATGTTCTTAATGAAAACAAATCTGTTTCAATGAACCAGCATATCATCTGTTTTAACTGCAACAAAATGGGTCACAAGACCTCTGAATGCTGGTTAGGCTCTTTTAAAAGAAATTCTATTTCATGCTTTGAATGTGGAAAGCATGGCCACAGGGCCATTGATTGTTGGCATGCTCAGGGTAGAAAATTAAATTCTAAAACTGTTAAATTCCCTGCCATTAACAGAAAGTCTTCCGCATGCTATCACTGTGGGAAGTATGGCCACACAGTCAAGGACTGTTGGCATGCCCAAGGAGGCTATGGCAATAATGAACTCAATTTTAAAAAGAATGCCTCTTATTGCTCTCACTGTGGAAAGCATGGCCATGCAGTCAAGGACTGTTGGTATGCTCAGGGAAAACATCTTAATTCCAAATTTGATAAATTTCCTGAAAATAGAAATTTTCTTGGCAGAAATGAACCTATTTTTACAGAAAAGATTCTTGCATGTTTTGAATGTGAAAAACCTGGCCACCGAGCTTCTGAATGCTTGTGGGCAGGCAATGCTAAATCAAAACCTCATGCAAGTAACAAAAATTTTCATACAAATTCACATAGATTCCATGATGATAATAATGTCCACAAAAAGAATTCAAGGTTTGCTACATCATGTAGAGATTGTGGAAAATTTGGTCATCTCATGGATAACTGTTACCTGATGGATCATGATGATAATACTGCTAAGAAATTGTTTAGAACACCTGTTAGGGCTTATACAGAACCCAAGGCAGCTTGGGTTCCTGCAAGATCAAATTGATTGACTTGCTGCAGGTGTGCCTTGGAAGGAGAAATAAAAGGGGTTAACCAAGGCACTCAAAAAGAAAACCCCAAGACTCAATTCAGGTCAGTTCTGAAATCTGTTTTAAATTCATTATCTGAATTTGTGAGTATGAAAAAATGTGAATTTCATGTTGATCTGCTTGTCTGAATTTTGATGATCTCTTCACTGAATTCAATTCTGAATATATTTGATGTTCTTCTCATGCTGTTGTTTGCACTAAATGAATAAGATGCTAGATGCACTGCATTTTGCACTAAGCTAAACGGTTCTTTAATGTATACAGTCAATGCATGTGTCAAATGTCTGCATACATCATTTGCATGACTGTCAATGAAGTTGTTCAATGCATGTAGGACTGCGTTATGTTGCACAGCATTCAGTGTTGAGTCCTTGCATGCATGTAATTAACTGCATTGCACTTTACTGCATTGAAAATACCAAAAAGGGAGTTTGAATGCATATTATGAGGGGAAGTCATTGCATTGCATATATGTTGTCAAATGCATACATGGGTCAGAACTCATTGCATATCCTCTCTTACTGATTTTGTTGACAAACCTTAATCATATTCTGAAAACCTTGAGCTTCACAATCTCTCTTAACAATTGGTATTTCTACTATCAATTTGGTATCATTTGGCTTCAGAATTCTATCAGTCTTTCATGAAGATTTCAATGGGCTATCTCGATCATAAATCTGAAAACTCTTGAACTAGAAATCTTCTATTATACATTTTTATGAATGACTGAAATAACTCATGTGGTTTAAGTTTAATGTATTCAATGAGTTTGGCTTTAAAATCTTTTAAAAATATCTGAAGCATGTTTAATAAACCTTAACCATCTGTTTCATACTATGTCTTGTAAAATCTTCTGAAATCTGCACTTTTGAATATATTGCTTTAATTGGTTAAGTACATGAAACTATTATTGATTTGAAGCAAATGAATGTCTCTGAAATGTCTAAAGGGTAATTTCTGTCAGAGCAATGACATTGGTCACTGAGAAACACAAGTCCAAAGGACTGTGTCATGAGGTGCCTTAGTTAACTCTGATAAAATTCATTGAAAATCAGGCAGAGCAATGGCATGCACACTGAGAAATACAACTCACTCATTAAAAAAATGATTTGTAGTGTGTCATGATGTGTAAATGCTAACTCTGTTCATATATATAGCATGACAGTTAGTCACACTAAGTGCTTAGGGATATTGGCCTCTGATCAAGGTATATCCTCTAGTTACAAGGTGTGAACTGAACTAGAGTGCTCGTAAAATTTGTAGCATGGAAAATTGTTGAACAAATTGAAATATCTGAATATTGATGCTAAAATCAAATTGCTACAACCCTAGACAAAATCATACGACTTCATAATTGCTTGATTTCAATACAGATGCATGTAATTGCGAAAGAAGTCAATAGATTTGATTGTGTAAGAGAAAGGGAGATTAATCAAGATAAATATGAGGGCTTGGTTCATCTTTATTAAAACATGGTTTTAGATATCAATACAGAATTTTATTGATAAACTCTGCATACATCATGTTTAAACCATGCTGTTCAAAAGGCTCATTCATAAGTCCCTATAATGGAAGACCTTGAAAAATTATGTTTTAGATTTATGAGATTGATATCTCTTTGAAAATCTTTCTGTTCACTTTCCTTAGATCATTGACCTGAACTTCTCCTTGTCTGCCCCTGTGGTCTCCTTCTCATCTATCTCATAAGATTCCACTTATTGAGGGGGAGCTTCCATGTCATGCATCACTTGCATATCAAGTGGCATCTATTCAGGGGGAGCATTCCTTGTCATACTGAATCATGTTCATATCATTTGTGACCTTGCATTCAAATCCCTCATGATCAGATTTATGCATGATCAACAAAAACTGTATAGTCAACTCCGTTCTTATCAGTTGACTGATTCCATCTGCATTTTTCTGACCATACAAATGTGAGGTGCCACTCCCATTATTACCTTGTTCACTTGCAGCCTTCTGAACCTCAGAATCTTTATGATGGTGGATTTCAGATTGATTCCTGATATGTATTTCTCTCTACACTGTTGGAATCTTCCATCTTGTTCTGCAATAAGTTCTGATTCTGTGGTATCTTCACCAGAATTCAGATTCTCTGTAATGGCTGATTTCAGATTGATTTATTGGATAACTAGAGTCCATTCCTGTGCCTCAGGGGGAGTTATGGTTTATTTTCATCTAAGGGGAGAGTAGTCAATCATGCATGTTGATAGGGGGAGAACTGTTTCATGGTCATAAGGGAGATCTTCATTTTAAAGAACCTTGACTCATTCTCTGCATTATTGTGCTGCATTTGACTATCAAACCATTTCCCTTCTTTTTGATTATGTCAAAGGGGGAGAATAGTTTGATGAGTCAGTGTGACTCATTATGTTGCCATCATCAAAAAGGGGGAGATTATTGTGCCCCTTGTGCTTTGTTGATGATATGATGTTTTAATGATAGCAACATGAATGAGTCACCACATTGTCTTGAATATGTCTGACCTTTTCTGTGGGAGATTGCATAAGTGTGCCATGTCTGAATTGTGAAGAACGCATGTGTATGCTTGAGTCATGCTGTGATATATTGGCTTGTGCTTGATTTCTGTTCTTGATTTCTATTCTGTGCATTGCTTCTCTGCTGATATGTTCATACATTGTCTTAGGCTAAGTCTATACAGACTTTAGCGTCTCATTTAGCATCTAAGGCAAAGTCGACACATTGGCTAAGTGTGTACATCGCTTACATTTCTTGAGATCAAGTCCATACGTTGCACTGTTTCTTCAAGTTCATACAGTGGCAAAGTCTGGACATTGTGCTTTGAAGATCATCAAGTCCATACATCGTGAAAGTCTATACACTCCTCTTGGCCTTAGCATCTGTTTTGAAGTCCATACATTGGTCTTCAGTTCAAGTCTGTACAGCGTTACGTTCTCTTTGGAAAGTCTGTACAGCGTCAAGTCTGCACATTGGGCTTTCACGTGAAGTCTACACATCGGTCTCTACTTTGAAGTCTATACATTGGCTAAGGGTCTTCAAGTTCATACACAGTCGTCTGATGCATATTGATTAACAGGAAATCTGCTATGAGGTAGTACATTGTACGTCCGTACTGTTTCTGTCATACTTCGTGTTATTCTTGTGTTTATGTCCATGTTATTTCTTTCTTACCTCGTGTCGTTTTAGTTTTAGTACTATTTGTGTTTTCAACACGCCGTGTCGTGTTTTCTAGACCTCGTGTCTTTGTCACTTTGTGACCTCATCTCGGGTCATCTTTTATGTCTGCTTGTTTAATTTCGTGTCACTTACTGTTGTTCCTCGAGTCGTTTTTTACTAGTGTCACTGCTTCATCACGTGTCGTGATAGCCGTGTCACTCTTCTGTCTTCGTGCTGTTTTTCTCTTTAGACTTCGTTTCCTTCTCGCCTTGACCACACTCCGTGTCAATTCCTGTGTTTTCATCTTTGTGTTGTCTTCAACTCGTGACGGTTTCTGCTATTTGTCTTCGTGTCGTGGTCAGCCCGTGTCGCCTCGTCTTCGAGTCGTTCATTCGAGCTATTTTGTGCTCGAGTTGTTTTTCTTATGTTTTCAAGTGTTGTTTCACTTCGTGTCGTCTTTTGTTGCTGTTTGTTTGTTCGTGTTGTTTTGTTCTAACCTCGTCCAGGTCCCTTCTGATCGCGTCTCTTTCTATTGCTTCACTCTGTGTTATCTTCTTCTCACCTCATGTTGTCTTCATCTGACTTCATGTCGTCTTCGTTGTTGTGTTAATTGTGTATCTCATGTTGTTCTCTTTTTTTACCTCGTGCTGTTTTCATCTGACCTCGTGTCATTCTCCATTTATTTCATATACCTCATGCAGTTTTAGTTATTGTGGCCCTGAGTGTTAATCGTGTTAATTCCTTGCAGGAGAAGAAGAAGGTGGTCCGAGGAAATATTCCTGAGTGACTGGCAGCACGTGATCCAAGGCTGAAATGAAGTCTGCTGAGAGACTGCCACGTGGTCCGAATACTTAGGGCTGGAAATGTGGAGGTCACACGTCGGGGGTGATGACTGCTGCTGCTGCTGCTATATATATGGGTCTTCATCCTCTGAAGAAATGATCGAAGCAGAAAGCCGGAAGAGTAGAAAGTCCTTCGATCCAGAAAAAGAAGAAAAGAAAGAAAAGAAGAGAGCAGAGAAGAGAGTGAGAGCAGAAAAAGAGAAAGAAAGAGAGATAGAGAGTGAGAGATTTGGAGAGCAGAAGAGAAAGAAAGAGAGATAGAGAGTGAGAGATTTGGAGAGCAGAAGAGAAAGAAAGAGAGAAAGAGAGTGAGCGAGAGAGCTCGTGGAGAAGAAGGAAGAAGCTGCTTGAAGATCTGTCTTCACTGGACCGTGGATCAGATCCAGGCCAGTCAGCTCCGTTGAGAGCCACATTGTGCATTTCATTTTACAGCTTTCTGATTGCTGTGTTATTTTCCTTTATTATTTTTCTTTGTTTTCTGATCATCTTTGTTCTTCTGATTGCCCTGTTGGGGATCGGTTTCCTCCTGTTGGTTCAGGAGAAGGGAGATCTGATCTCCGGGTTGCAAGTGACAGGTTGTCACTTGTGGGTTCCCTCTGGTTAGAGGAAGGGAGGCTAGTCCTCCGGTTCTGGGCTTGTGGTTGCAAGTCCAGGTGTCCCTCCTGGTCTGGAGGAAGAGAGGTCTTTGACCTCTAGTTTCCAAGTGGCTGGGAGTCACTTGGGTGTCCCTCCGGTTGGGAGGAAGAGGGGAGGCTGTTCCCCTGGTCAAGCTGTGTGGCAGCAACTGTTTGCAGACTGAGTCTGCTTGGTTCTAGCGTTTGCTAGTGAAGCCTCACTCCGGTTGGGAGTGAGGGGTGGATGTAGGTCTGGAGGACCGAACCACCTTAAAATCTTTGAGCAGTGGTTTGCTTGTAGTGTGTTCTTCCATATCTCCTACCACCCTTCACAGATTGTCTTGAGATTTCTTATTCTCATTTGTGCTGCTTCCGCTAGTTGGTCTTTTGGGGGCCAGTTACATATTTGCTTTTTTGTTTAAAAGGATTTTCAACTGATTCATCAGATTGCTTGATTTGCTTCCGCTAGATGCTTGGATAGGCATGCTCTAAGTGTTTGTATTTGAGTTGAATCAAATTGGTTCTATTCTGTGTCTATCTCTAGCATCCAAGCTTTATTTGGCCATTATACATAGAAGGATACATTCACCCCCCCTCTGTATCCGGGCCTAGCACCCTAACAGTTGGAAATGGTGTTTATTCCCCTTAAAAAAAACTTTTTTATGTTTCTGGGGGGTTTACGCGGACCAGACCGGGGGGGCCTGTCAGGTCCGCATAAACCCCCCCCCCCTTGGGGGTTTACGTGGAGTGGAAAAGGGGTTTTTTCCCCATTGGCCTATAAAACTCATTTTTTGTGTCTATTTTGGGCCCACATTGACTTTGTGTGACCACAAGAGGACAAAGGATATGAGCTTGGACTAGTTGGCTGGCCGCTTGTGGGCATGGACCGACGAGTTGACCTTTGTGATCCCGAGGCTACATCTTGCGAGTTTCTCCATGCTAGTATGTCTA
Organism: Amorphophallus konjac; assembly: GCA_022559845.1. NCBI lineage: Eukaryota > Viridiplantae > Streptophyta > Magnoliopsida > Alismatales > Araceae > Amorphophallus > Amorphophallus konjac. The sequence goes on along the minus strand of CM040126.1, from coordinate 125,632,744 downwards.
TCGGCCTTTGCACGGAGCTGGGGCGGGATGGTAGCGGGCCGGGACCCACGGAGATGGGAGGAGGGCGTGACCCCTAAGGGGAGTTCACCGCCTGGGGCACGGCCGCGCTCGGGGCAAAGTCCCCCCAGGTGGGGTGGCAGTCACGCGGGGTTGGCCCGAGTGACCTCTCGTGGTTTTTTGGCGGTGTCCTTTGAAGGACTCAGGCAGGAAAAGTGCTGGGGTTGACCTATGGGGGTTCGTTGTTGCCGTGTTATGGGCACCGCTCACAAGGTGTTCGGGGAAATTCCCGACACACCTCAGGTCATCGAGCGCCTTGGGTAGTGGGATGGCGGGTCTCGTGTTTGGCCCAAAGACAAGTAGCATAGCTCATAAGAGCCATAGGGAGGCACTTCAGGCGTGTGGGCCCAGCTTCTGTGGTATATGCGGCGTTGTAAGGTGGGTCGATCGGTGGCCCCAGGTTGGCCTGGGAGTTGAAAGCAAACGGCTTGTCGCTGCATGTCTGAGGGTCGGGTGACGCGCCCAGGTAGGACCGTTAGATGCTGTGACGCGCCGAGGGGTGAGCGTCACAGCCTGTGTCGTTCTGTCTTCTAACGCACCAGTCTTGGTCCGTTAGAGACTGTGATGCCCCAGGGTGGGTGCGTCACAGCCGTTGTTGCCCTCTTCACGTAACGCTCCTGTGTTGGACCATTAGAGTGCTGTGACGGTCGAGGCTTGGACCGTTACAGCTTGTGACGGCCCAAGGTAGACCGCCAGACACTGTGTTGCGCCGAAGTGGTTCTTCGTGCTTGCTGCGATTGTTTCGCGTTGTGTAGGTCCCTAGTCGACCCAGTTGGGACCCAATGGTCGACCTGCGGTCTCGTGAGTTTCCCAGACACCCATGAGATTCTGTGTCCGTGTTTTGAGGGTGTCGGGAGGACCGTGCTACCTCGATTAGCATGCCCATAGGCGTGGTGGGTCCGGGTGACCCCACGTGTTCCGGGCTTTCGTGTTACGCTCGATCGAGTCACCGTGTATCGGTGTGTGTGTGGTGGGGTTCCCCCGCATGTCGTGAGTTTTCTTGGAAGATGATTCCCGAGTGGACCATGCGTTTGGCCTTGGACTGCGAGTCCAGTTATCGGCGTGGCGGCTTGGGCGCTACATTGGGAATCGTGCTTCTGTACTTTCTATTGGACTGGAATCTGTTGTAGCTGTAGTTATTTATTTATTTCTGTTAATTGTTGTCCTGCTTTATTTCCTATTTCTTTGTGCCTCCACACTCCTTTTAGCCCTTCCGAGCCCTCCCGGCTCGTGGGCGGCGGTTCGAGTCTCGAGTTATCGGGCCTTCCCGGTAATCGGATTCTCGGGTTGTTACATCGGGAGTGATCCCAACTTGCTGGAGGGTTGCCATGGGACACGGCTAGGGTGTTCGAGCCTTAGGTTGGCCCCCGTCTTGATGTAGAAAGGCTAGAATATGCACGCCCGTGAGGTGTTCAGGGAAATTCCCAACAAACGTGCATTGGCCGTATAAGCGTGGTATGGGCCTCCAAAGCCTGTGGTTGGCTGGGATGAGTCTTCCTTTGACTCTAGAGGGCTGAAGGGAAGCGTCTTGGGGGTAGACCCTGACCTCATTGCTGGGTGCCACGTGTCGTGTCGTGTTGTCAGGGTGCCGCTGGGTTGGCCCGGGTGGCTTGGTTGAAGGCGTGTAAGTCCGCGAACCGAGTGATCGGGGGTGGCCCCAATCAATTGTTGGTGATGCCATGGGTCACGGCCAGCTGGTTAGGACCCTTGGTTGGGTCTGGCGTGACGTAGAAAGGGCTGGGTAAATAACGCCTTAAAGGTGTTCGAGGAAATTCCCAAGCCCTTATTTCTTGATATTTTGCTGGGAAAACATCTGGGTACAATAGTGCTTTACATGTATAGGTGGAGACAATGGTTGAAATATAAAAACATAATGATAATACAATTGTATTTGTAAGGAACTTTTCCCTGAAACTCTCATACTAAAGGCCCACAGTTGCACTTAGAAGATCAATGTGATTTCTACCTGGATTAAGTGCTATTGTCTTTTCAAGAGTAAGTTTACCAGTCCCTGAGCCTATAAAAGCATTGTAGAATGTGCATAAGCATACTTGGTTCAATGTATCAAATTTCTTGGTTGAAATTAAAACATTACTTTTAAGAAAGCTAAAGTATCTAAAGCACAATGCAGAAAAGTAATGATAGAATCCAAGAAAAATAATAAAAATGCTTGCTTCCAACATTTTACTTGCATGAGGCACAAGTCTTATACAGATTTTTATTTACATCACCTGCAAGCTTCCCACTGACAAAAGAACGTAGAACATGGCCCAGTGTTTGTACATGTAAGATAGTTTGGGTTTTATTCATGAGGAATGGCTCATCCCCATTGATTGTCATGCTGCAAGAATCCCAAGGAAAGCAGTTCTCATCAAAGAAATGAAGAGCAAATCATATTAACAAGCATTAGTCAGACATTTTAATTTGAAAAGGAAAAGGTACTCTGCCTACCTAATTGAATACCACAAATAGTCACTAGAATCAGCAGTTGTGCTTATTTGTTCCAATACTCCACTTTTTTCGAATGCATTACTCTTTGAGATCCCCAAGGGTTCAACAATCCAACTCCAATTAGACAAAATTACATTGGACGAGTCAATAACATCAGTTGGAGACTGAAGTTGGGATTTTAGATATCTCGTCTCCATATTCATCACCTGGGAGTTAACCTGTAAAAATGGTCATTATCTCTAGACGAGAGAGGTTCTGAGGAATAGATTGATCAAATGCATATTCAAGAGATGATGATGGGGGGCAATGCCTAGAAGGAGGGGGGGGGGCAGTGGGGAGGATAAACTATCTAGATGTAAGGTTTCAAGCTTCACTTCAACTGGTTCATTGCATGTGCCACAGGATTTTAACCCAAAGGAGGAAAAATAGTTTATGGTTATATTAATGTATTGCCCTTGATAAGTTTAGGCATTTTCTCAATGTTTTTTTTCAGAGATACTCTTTTTTTCTTTCACAATATAGTTAAGAGGAATGTAGGGTTATCTTGTGAACATGCTTTCCTATCTTTAATTTTGCATTCTGCTCCATGCACCAATTCCAAGGGGTAAATTTGTCACCAAGATACCTTTTTAAAGATATCCTTTAAAACTTCTAATTCCACTGGGATGGTAATCCCTCGGGTTTATGGGCTCACCTCTCTTCCCTCAACTACAATAGCCCAGCTTTTTCAGGATCACAGTTTGGGTGGGGGCTATACATTATCCTTCAGAATTGTAGGATGAAGAGATCAAACCAGTTGCCAGAACCATTGAGTCTTATACAGGGAAAGCCAATGTGCCAAGGACAGATATCCACTCCCCACCCCACCCCCCATGAAAAGGGACTATCGGATATAAAATAACAGTACGCCACAAGCACTGGACGAAGCCATGGTAATATCTGATGGCACGCTGCACTGTTCTAATCATAATAGATGACAGTCGCACTACAACAAAACTGACTTTCTGCACTACAACAAAACTGACTTTTGATGTCATGTATGAATATTTAAAGAAAGTTTCATGCCAGCACATAGCCATGAACATATAAATAAAACAAATAAATAACTCTTAAAAATAACTGACATAAGAATTCGTAAAAATTTCCATCACTTACTTTGATAACACAATGGTTTCATTAGAGACGTTGTCTTTTTCTTGACATTCGTTGGCTTTCTCTTATGGTTGGGGTAGTAACTATAAATTCAGGTGAAGCAGCCTATGGAACAATTGTAGAAGGATTTTCTACTCACTATCCAAGTGATTTTTGGCCTGTTCAAAGCTTAGGTTACCAATGATCCAGACTTGATAGTAGTTGCGTGCGTTTGGGGGAGAACACTTGTAAGAGGGACAAAACCATGTCCTCCAAAGCATAGATTTTCATTTGAATTTGAACTGACGACATAAATGGGGTGTTGTTCTTTGTTTTGAATCTATGATTTTTGTGTAAGGGATCCTCCCCCACCCCCACACTGCACATAGACCATTTTGTGGTTTTCTTTGCTTAAGGTTCTAGTTCTTTTGCAAAGTAAGGTCTATATTACAAACAAGAAATAGAAAGAAGAGCCAAGCTTTTGCAAAATGGGAGGAGGGTAGAGGAAGTCATATGAATTCCAAGTTCATTATGGGAGAAGACATATTAAGTATCCCATTTTGATACTAGAAAAAATCAAAAGACCACAGAAAGGAGCAATTCTTTCACTTAACAATCAAAATTAGCTCTTATAACTACATTTAATTGAAAATAAGAGGAAAAATATCATAAGCAGAGGCAAATGGGGCTATATTTACAGCAAAGCAAAACAAAACCTCAGCCACATAGTGTACTTGCCTTGTGATTAAAGATAGCCTTGCTCTGGTTCCTCTCTGCATCTTTGCCATCACCATATGCCTCAACAAGCAGAGATGAATTCGGCATGATAAGGAATTATGTCCCAAAACCAAGATGATATGCTTCCAAAGCACACCTTGCTATGTTTCCAATCCATGAGCTGGTGCCGCCTTTGACTCCACCATCTGTAGATGCCGTTGACTGTTCCTTCAGGAGTGACACAAACTTCTGAAGGTGGAACTACTTCATCACTGTCACTGACCTGGGCAACTTTAACATCCAACCATTCCCCAAAGTTGATATTTTTTTCATCACAATCACAAGGAGAAGATTAATAAGTAACAAAAGGGATATTTTTTCAACATCTAACCATATGAATCTCTTTAACAGCCTAACAGAGATTTGATAGAGAAGACACATATGCTGCATCTCTTTGTCACCTAACCATATGAATCTCTTTGCACTCTATTATTCCAGCCTACTTGGTCAGCATTCTGACACATCTTATGGAAGATATTGGCAACCAGAGCAAACAAAAAGGGGGACAAGGATCACCTTGCTGCAAACCTTGAGAATTGGAAAAACATACATGGATGTTAACCAGTAGTTGCTACAGAAAACTTTGCAGTGGAGATGCACTTTTTCGCAAGTTCAGTCTGAATAGATGGAAAGCCATATACCTGATGACCACATATAAAGAAAAATCAGTCCATTGTTCATCAATGGCGGGTTGGGGGGAAGAACCAAAAACAGCAGAATCAGTCCATTGAAGTCATTTGAAACGTAGGGCACTTTAAAAAAACCTGAGTATTCTCTTTTTTGGGGGGGAGCTAGTAGGAGACCTTGGGAGAGAAAAGGATAAGTTTGCATTAAGAATAAGCATCGAGCATTCTTCATTACAAAAATAAATAATTAAGCCAACTAAAATATTCACTACAAGAATAAGCTAGTAGGAGGCCATCTGCAACAAACTCTGCAACTAGTAGAGTTGAGATCCCCCGCATATGAAGCTAGACGGTAACTAGCTGGGATATATGGAGTGTGAAGAAGAAAATTAAAATATAAGTATGGAGAACCCTCCAATGATATAGTAGTTTTGCATAAAATATTTCAGGGACAGAGCTAGCAACTTAATTGCTCCAATAATCCTACTTGAGGGAATGACCTATCATCATAAGAATTGGTTTCTTTGTATGACTTCCAATTAAAGCCACCCACCCATGACATTTATGAAATAATAGCATTGAAAATTGAAACCCCTAACAAAAAAACAATTTCTTTAAAAAATCATGAGGAACACTAAATTAAGGAAAGGCATAACAAATGAAATTTCATCAGAAATATCAATGATATTTGATAGAGTGTTCCAAAACAAATGAAATTTCATAAAAAAAACTATGAAACTTCCGATAATATTTCATGGATAGAACCCCATCCCCACACCCCGACAAAAAAAAAATCCATTAGCACTTACACTTACGGATCAATCATAGGAGAAAGGAAATATTGAGAGAGAAAATTGAAAAGTAAAAGATACCAATGAGAAAATGACAAAATGATCCTGTTGCATCTCTACGGTTTTGATGATGTCTCACACTATAAATCAATCTTTCTATCTCTAGATCAATTCATGCTTCATCACTTAGGACAGTGCAGTTCATGTGGCTATCAGTGCATCACTTAGCAAGTCCATACATCACTGCACATGCCTTCCATCAAGTCTGTAGAGCAAGAGTGGCCTTCATTCATGTGCATAGTCCAAGCATTCTCATAAAGTCTATACATTGGCATATGCACACACACACACACACACACAGCATAGTCTGGACAGTAGTGGGTCAACCCCCCCTTCCAGATGGGTCGACTCCCTCAAGATTCTCAAGTATGTACATTGCCCTCATGAATACACTGCATTGTCAAGTCTGCACATCGGTTTCCAAGTCTGTACATTGCTTGGCGCTCACCAAGTCTGTACATCGCTTCAAGCATTCCAAAGTCTATACATCGCGTGCATCATTAAGTCTAGACATTGCACTGTAGCTTGCTTAGTTGAAGTCTATACATTGCTGATCGAACGTAAGTCTATACATTCCAACCTTTTCCTACGTTCGCTGCTTTAGCTACACACCAAGTCTATACATTGTTCTTCGTCTCATGCATCATCTTCCAATGTCCATACAGCCATTCCCAAGTCTATACATCCATCGTCTCATGCTGTGTCTCATCTCAAGTCTATACATTCACATGTAGGCAAAGTTTGCACACTGCCAAAGTCTGAACATCCACCGTCTCTATCAGCGTCTCACACTTGCAAGTCTATACATTGCCTTTGGGCATCCAAGTCTATACATTGGCAGCGTGTCTGTGTTTCAAGCCATTCATCAAGTCTATACATTGACTTCAGTTCTTCAAGTCTGTACATTGGCCTCAAGCTTCACAAGTCTACACATTGTCTTCATGGCATCGCAAGTCTATACAGCCTGCATGCCTCATAACGCCAAGTCTATACATCGTGGGATTCGGTTCTTCAAGTCTGTACATCCTTCAAGGGCCAAGTGTATACATCGTTCACAGCATACACGTTCAAAGTCTGAAGTCTATACAGCCTTGGCATGTGCTTATAAAGTCTATACAGCGCTCAAAGTCTGTACAGCATGCTTTGTCGTTCAAAGTACAAAGTCTATACATAGCAGTGTTCAAGCTTGCAAAAGTTGTTCATTCCCTTCTATAATGTTCATACATCAATTGTCAAGTATGTACAACGTTTGTTTAAAGTCCATACAGCAGTGTCTATACATTGGCTTGCTACTTCATGCGTTTGCTAGTCTGTACAGCCACATCATGTCTATACATCTCCCACAGCAAGCATAACATGTCTGAACATCAGTTGCACAGCAACTAAGTATATACATTGTGTTGCATTGCATGCATTACCTAAAGCCCATACATTGCTAGTGTAACTCAAGCCTTTACATCAAAGTCTATACACTGGTTATGCTTGTGCATCACAAAGTCTGTACACTGCTGTCCTTTGTTTTCATGTCTATACATTCGATTGCTTCATGAATTGCACTGAAGTCTACACTTTCCCCTCTGTTATGTTAACGCAACATTCTGCAAGTATATACAGTAAGGTCGCTGAAGGGTTTCAAGACTATACATTCTGACGTTGTATATACTTGCCTATATGCTGTTCTAAAGTCTATACACGCCTTGTTAAAAGCTTGAACTAAACTAATTCGATTCATTCCTTTTGTCTCTGCCTGCAGATAATTCAAGCTGATGATTGGACATGTCATCCGAGGTGGTACCTGGCACATGATCTGAGGTGCTCTCTGGGTGGGAACCTGAAGGACACACGCCCAACATCTGCTATATATATGGAGCATCTTCTTTCAGTAGAAGCTTGATCGTGAAAGAAAGAGTGGAAGGCATTCTTGTGAGGTTGCACGATCCAAAAAAGAGAGAGAGCAGAGAATTCCATTTCATCCAGATCTGAGAGAAATATATTTGAGAGAGAGAGAGAGAGAGAGAGCAGTGTCTGTAGTTTGAAGAATTGCTTCTTCGGAAGCTACATTGTTTCCTATTTTCAGAGAGGATTTTTGTGCTTTGATTTTCGAGTTTTCATTTTTCATTTCATCTTCCTTATCGTATATTGTTACCCTCCTGTGATCGAAGGAAGGGAGGATTGATCCTCCAATTTGCAAGCGATAGGGAGTCATTTGTGGGTTCCCTCTGGGTGGAGGAAGAGAGACCTCGGTCTCTAGGTTGCTAGTGACTGTTGTCACTGTTTGTATCCCTCCGGTGTGGAGGAAGAGGGGAGGTTGTTCCCTTGGTCAAGCTATGTGGCAGCATCTTGTTCGCAGACTGAGTCTGCAGTTTCTAGCCGTGGCTAGTGGAAGCCTCACTCTAGTTGGAGTGAGGGGTGGATGTAGATTGTGGACTACAATCGAACCACCTTAAAAATTCTTATCTCCTTTTGTGGTTTGCTGTTATCGTTTGTGCTCTCCATCTGCTTGACATTGTGTTTGTCTGTGGACAGCTCGTTCAATCGTTCTTACACTTTCTGTCTTGGTTATTGACTGCGTTAGCAATACTCCTTGTGTTGTTTCTGAAGGGTTGCAAACCGTTGAACTAATATTCCCCTGAAGTTTTTAAAATCGGGAGTATCTATTCATCCCCCCCCCCTTCTATATCACTCTTTGCTGCGCTAACAGATCGTAGATGGCAAATCTTTATATACTTCAAATTTATGTCAACCTATAGCTACATGTTAGGATATAAGAAAATTATAGTATATGCATAAGCACTTTATATTAGAATGCAAAAGAGAAAAGAAAATTATGCTCCAAAAAACCTGTGATCCCCACCATGCCCAAGTGATAAAATCAAGATTGATTAGTCATAAAGTTTTACATACTCATCAAATTTCTATAGTCATAAGTTATTCCTCAAGCAAGAGATAAGAAATAACATAACATTCTAGCAGGTCGACACACCTGCATCTGTAAAAAGATAATTTTTATCATCAATCAATCTATTGTCTTCTGTAGGTTTGAAGTTAAATGGGTGCAAGAAGCATGACCCACCTAGCTAATTTGGACTATCATATCAGTAAAATGAGATGCAAAACTTGGATGCATGTACTTGTGATTTAGTTACAATATAGCAAAGGCCCAGAAGAAAGACCAATCAGACATAAACCCTTTATGCTATCACTCTAGGTCAACTGAGTTCAGGTCAGGTGAGGAATTCAGAACCTATATACCACAAAAAATTGGATTCTTGTCTCAAAAGGAGTGACCAGAGTCATTTTAAAGAGGTTGGCTTACAGATGCAATGCGAGGAGGCAGAAGAATCTGTTTCAGCTTCAGTTTGTTAATAAGAAAGCATAAGATGCTGGTTATCTGCATCAACAAAAATGCAATTAATGAGAGACTCAATCAATTAAAAAAAAGATATTCTTCACTTCCATTGGTTTTACATATTCATACTGAATCCTAGGGCAAAAAAAAAAGACGTCAAGACCAAATATACAATCATACTAGCCTTAACAGTAAATCTTGAGAGCAACATTAGCAAGATACTGTTTGCTCATCTGGAACACATGCATACATCATCTTATAAATCAATTTTAAAAAGGCATCATATGATGCATTATGACACTGAGGTGTAGGAGCTTTTCCAGCTACTTTGAAGTAGCTGTACATGGCCTACCCTGGTGTAGGAGCTTTTGCAACTACACTGCTCACCTGCAAGCAGAATTGATTTAGGCACAGATAAAAAGAATGGAAATTGTTAAGGAAGAAGCCACAGGAGAGTGCAAATTTGATGTTGTTTTGCAGCAAAAAAGAATAATGCCCTTTTTGTTGTGCAAAAAAGAATACCTTAAGGAAGAAGCCATTTTAAGTTATTGTTAAGTAAAATAGAAGTGCCTCTAGTAAAAAAAAGTCTAAGTACTTTTCAGTTAAAAATCAAACCTGCTAATCAAAACAATTTCCCATTTAGTAAAAAACTAAGCTCCGTGTAGCCATGTGAATATGGTAGGAGTTTCTCCACCTCAATTCGGGAACTGGAGCAACCCATGTTCTTCCTTGTTCTATTATGGCTAATTGATTCGACCTCTACAGTAAAAATGCTATAAACGGGCCTATGATGTGAGAACCTAGGCTCCCCACGGACATATGATAGCTGATTGAGGCCTCTACCACACCACAAGATGTGGTCACACCTTTATGCAGAAAGCCATACACATAAGCACCTTAAGTATAACACCAAAAACACATGTTTACAGGATTTTCAATATGAAAATTTTGATCATTGTTTACCCACTAGAACGCAAAAGTTTTCAACCCCAATCTCCATAGCATGCAAGCAATGGGAAAAGATGCCCACAACAAACTACTATACAAAAAAAACAACCATAAAGTGGGAACTCTTTAAAACAAATGGATTTGCCACCAGATCATTTGTGAACATGTGTTACGTTAAGAATGAAGAACACAAATGGATGCCTACTAGAACACAAAGGGCATTGCATCTACTCCAAAACTGCTTGATATCTAAGTACAAATCTATGCCAAAATTATTATATCCATCCCCTAAATGAATGCCTTCACTACTCTATAAATTGAATCAGTTTGTTAGAAGAATTAATTAATCTTCAACCATGGACAAATAGTAGCTAGAATTATGGAGTCGACTCATGAGTAGGACATATGGAGTTGACTCGAGCAAGCACCCCGTCACTTATGGAGTCGACTCAACTGCACTATGGAGTCGACTCAACTGCACCCCGCCACTTATGGAGTTGACTCAACTCAACTCAAGCAAGCACCCCGACTCTGAGTCTCACCTTTATGGAGTCGACACACCTACCTAAGGAGTGCAAGGGATCAACTCAACATAGCTCCATCTGATATTGAATCTTTTGAAAATATTGATATCTCGCCTCTTGAAGGCTCGGATCCCACCTTGAGACTCCATATAGTGCCTTGAGTCTTCCAGAATTAGAATGAGCAGATTTGAACTATCAATCTATTGTCTTCTGTATATTTGCATCAATAAAATGCAATTAATGAGAGACTCAATCAATTAAGAAAAAAGATATTCTTCACTGCCATTGATTTCACAGATTCATACTGAATCCTAGGGTAAAAAAAAAGACCTCAAGACCAAATATACAATCATACTAATCTTAATAGTAAATCTTGAGAGCAACATTAGCAAGATATTGTTTACTCATATGGAACACATGCTTGGTTAAGCAACATTGTGAAACTAAGCCCATATCTCTCTCACATATTCACTTCAGATCCCCTGCCATGAAGACACATATAACACCAGTACTTAAGAAAATTGGTGATTCCCCCAAACCAAAAGAAGAAAACATATATCGCTCACCTTTCACAAAGGAGTATGTTTATGGCTTCAAATCACAATGTATGATATTGACAACTTTCATGATAGCCAATGCATGCATTATCTAAATATCCAAAATGGAAAAGAGAAAAATAGTAGGAGACCATTCACATAGATTCGTCAATCACAAATATCAAAAGCAGAGAGCCATCCATCCATGCAAGTGTTGTTTGCAATAATAAAATATAACATACAATGCAACATTAAGCCAAAAAAGGTATTTAACTGTCTCTGATAAGAATGACATAGAGTAGCCCAAAAATTCATTCCTTTCAAACCCACCTAGGAGATACACAAGGTTACATCAGAAATAACTAAGGATGTCGAAAAAATAGATAGCTGACAAGCATCACCTCTGGACCAACACCTGAAAAGAGAGAAGATGATAGTCAAGTTTCCTCTAATTCAAAATAAGATCAAAAGATATGACAGTGTATAATTAGAAATGATCTTACATAGTCCTTAAGGCACAAGATGTGACTCCCAACAGCATCTTTCATTCTTTTTCTATTATGATCCTTCACAAACAATGGTGTGTCTGGATGGCGAGCACAGTGCACAAAGACTTCACAATACACAGATCCTATTTTCCTACCCATGACGACCTTTTCTTCGTTGATGCACATGACCATGCCAATTGCCACGTGTTGTCTCTCGAGGTCTAGCAAGATCACTTTGCGACCTTACAACTTAACACAAAATATATGCACTTGGGTGAGTATTTTCATACAAAATTCATCAAAAAATAAGCATCACATAGTGATTATTTAAACATTATGTGAGTCCATAACCCAATGACATCACATGAGGGACGCATGTGCTCCCAGAATTTAAAAATCAGTCATGACATGTCGCGACATATGCTCCCTGCATTCCAAACACCAAAAAATCGATGTAAACTAGATACTTGACGCTTTCTGCATACTAAATGAAACATATGCTATGGTACCAATATAATATCTTCACCTTCGTTGGATTGTCAAGGGTGTTATCATTTTGCATGTCAGATGTTGCACCAAATTCATCATAGGCACTAGCAGCAGATAATGCAGGCACATGTGGAGATGATTCATACTTGTTGTTGCCATTCTATTAAAAGGAGATGACAACCAAAATTAGTAAGTAATAAAGGTATTTTCAAGTATTTCAAGCAATATATGTAGCTGTGATGTTCTTATCAATTCTTCCATCCTTGCTAGCTTTACTATTACTCACGACTCCAAATCCCTCATCCTATCCACCAACATTTTGTTCTCCACCCTAAGAGATTCCTGTGTATCTTTCTCCCATAATGTAGATGGTGTGGGACCTGTACCCACACCACGCACACGGCCTGACCTCTCCTTACCGAGAACTTGGGAGTAAACATCATATCGTGTAGCAACTTGATGGGCATCACTTGTGATTGAACTCGAAGGTTGGGAACTCTTTAACATCGCCATTTTTTTCCTAATGGACATGGGTGAAGAGAATTTGAAATACTACATACATCAAAAATCATATGAAAATGTGTTCTATAAACACAATATGTCAAGATAAACTTACAATGACATGACCAGCCGCCTCATTTATTAGGGCCCCATCCTTACATTTGTGTGTTTTGATGAACAAATCAGCACGATCTAAGACCAGCCCATGTCACTCATGCTATAACAAATAAAAATGGGGTGTCAATAGTATCACATACATAATGAAAGGAAAAGATCCCTATAAAATCCCCTAACAAATAAACCACAAATTGCCTCCTCAGAAATTTCTGCAAGGGAACGTGTCCCAACATAATGGACCCACTTTTGGGCAACCTTGCATTTTGTGTTCATGGAACTACTTTTTTTGCAAGCAATTGAAAATTAGAGTTAGCTTATATCAAAGTATACAGACAATGCATTCGAATCAAACCTGCCACTGTGAAGTTGACCACAAAGAAACTGCCCCTTTCCATTGTTCCTCATTAATGTGTGGTGCATTTAGGAAGACTTGATGGGTTGCCTTTTCATTCCTATTGAAATACAGTTTGCGCACTCTATACCTCCAATAGCACCATTTATTTGCAAGGTCCTTCAGGACCCACTTCCTTGCCTCTTTTGGTATATCATACTTCCTCTATTCAAAAATTAAAACTACATAATTCATTACAAATATCCAAATAAGAGTAATGAGGAGAAAAGAATGAGTTGAAGGAACATAAAAATAATTTATCAACACAGTATTACCTATACGTAGTTCCATACATCTTCTTTATGAATGCCAAGAACTTTTTTCCAATTAGAGTAATTGATTGGTAATTTTTAGGATTTCTTGCAAGCGTGTCTAAGAATGTTCTTAACGAACGGCCACCCGACCCAACTGGCTAGCCCAACATATTCCACTTAACACAAATATGTTGCGTGCCATCCATGGAATGTACATCGCGACAAGCAGTGTAAGAACGTCAACTTTCATACCTTTGGCTTCTTTCCCCTACTGTAGAAGTTATTGCAACATCAGCTTCTACCTTCGTTTGTTCCTCCTTTTCGCTCGCAAGCTTTCCCTCAGTGTCTTTTACTTTAATCTTCTTCTGAAGCATTCACTCAGTGTATTTTACTTCAATCTTCTTCTCAAGCTTTCCCTTAGTGTCTTTTACTTCAATCTTCTTTTGAAGTGTTCCCTCAGTGTCTTTTACTTGAATCTTCTCCACCTCCTTGCCATGTAATCCAGATTGATCATTGGTACTCTGTATGAAAGAGCAGACCAAGTTCTCAAATGTATCCACAGCTGTCGCACTAAACCAACCCTCGTGCAACTGTAAAGTAAAAAAAATCATACGGAACAAACATTACTATATCATTGAAGAAGAGTTCAACATTGAATAAAATGATACATAAGATAACAGACAAAGTATAGATATCCTTCAAAACAAAAGTTCTTTGGGGCAGTTTCAATGAATAGATGAATGAAATATAGATCAAAATAACCACATTGTTCACCATTCCTTTGTTGTGGAACCTATAGATAGATTAAGAGTAATGAAAGTCAAAAATAATATCTACTTGCATATGAGAATATGTAAAATTCTAAGTCTCATGTTCCCCTCATTGACATATGGAAGTGTAGGATACTTACATGTGGTGCATAAAGTGGAATGGTGGCAATGTCATCCTCCGTTGCTTCGTTGCCTTCATTCTTGTAAATCTCCATGACAAACCTACATACAAGCCCAACAATATTGAGTAAATCAAGCAACAATAAGGACCATGCAATCAAATTACACACAACTAAAAAATATAACATGACATGAATAATAATTCCCAACTGTTGCCTCCTAAATTCTACTGTTGAAATCACTTTTAGCAGCTCAGATGTAGGCAGACTGTGGGTCTGACCGAACCACCTAAAAAATTCAGCGTATCGTGTGATTGATTTGGTGTGGTTGCACTCTATCTTCTACCTCATTTGTAGATTGGCATCTGAATGGATTGATTAAACTTATGGTTCTATGATTGTTTATCTGAAGGTCCCTTGAAAGCTTTATGTTCTAATTGGTAGGTTGGTTCGGTGTTGTTCCTGTCTACTATGATAGCATGCCATATGGTACAGAAACGTTAGATTGTGTGTTCAACGACTTATCTGTCTGTATGCACCATTAGTGCTTGATTTTGTGCTTAGGAGAAGCTCTACTTAGTGTACGAGTCCATCTGAGATTGTTTTGAATCGAGGCAAAAGTTTTGTTTCGCAATAGTTTTTGAACGGGGATTCATTCATCGCCCCTTCTGAATCCGTGTCTTGCACCTATATATATTCTAACAGTTAGAATAAAACTTACTCTCTATAAGGAGCTAGCGCATCACAGTTGAATAAAACATAGCAGTGTGCCTGACATTGATCTTCCTTCTCAAGGTTAACATGAATCCCTGCACCTAATGGACGGCCTACATATAAGAAGATGGCCCATCCATCATCATCATTGTCATTGCCATAGGCATCCTCATTCCGTCTGGGCCTATTAAACCACGTCTCCACATCATCAGACAATTATCTAGATGCAAAAGTAAGCGTCTCTTCAACTAAATATCCCTCAGCAATGCAACCCTCTGGCCGTGCCCTATTGCGCACATATGACTTTAGCCACGTTAAATATCTAGCAAATAACAAATCAAATTATTATCATCAAAAGGAGTGAAAGACTTAGAAGATTCAAGAGTATGCTTCATACCTCTCAATGGGATACATCCATCGATAATACACTAGCCCACCAAGTCTAGCTTCTTCTGGTAAATGAATAAGTAAATGTGTCATGATATCAAAGAAACTAGGAAGGAAGATCATCTCAAGATGACATAGTGTGACCATAATCTATTCTCCAAGGCGATAAAAATCATCTACTGATGAACTCTTTGAGCACAACTCCACAAAGAAATTACACACTTCAATTAGTGCAGAACTCACTTCCTTTTGTGTCATTCCTCGAATAGCCACTGGAAGTAGTTGTTGCAAGAGCACATGACAATCATGGCTCTTTAAAGCCCAGATCTTTGTATTCTTCTCATCCACATGCCTTGAAATATTGGAGGCATAGCCATCAGGGACTTTCACACTCTTGAGAACATTACAAATTGTCACCTTCTCAGCCTTGCTTAATGTGAAACGTGATGGTGAGAGCAATGTCTTTGTGGGACCAGCAGAACGTGGGTGAAGTGATGACCTAATGCCCATAAGTTCTAGGTCTTGCTGTGCCTTCAATCTATCTTTGTTCTTACCATCAAGTCCTAACAGTATACCAACAATACTATCACAAACATTCTTCTCCACATGCATGACATCAAGATTATGTTGCAACAATAGAAACCTCTAATAAGGCAAATCAAAAGAACTATCACGCTTCTTCCAATTTAAATATTTGTCAATCTCAGTGCCATTGTGCTCCTTACATGATGGCTTCTCTTTCTCTGCCCCCTTGTCTTCTTCAATGGCTGTCTTTTCCCCTTCAATGCTACACTTGAAGCCTTCCCCAACGTAAAAGAGAGCCCTTCTATTTGGTGTAACAATTCATCCCCTGATAGTCTCTTAGGACTTTTGCCCCATTCTTGTTTTCCATCAAACATGCGAGACATTGATCGAAACTTATGATCTTGTTGTAACCATCTACGATGGCAATGATAAAAATGCTTCCCACTTATCGGTAGCCACGATGAGAAAGTGTACTTATTACAGACAGGACAAGCCAATCGACCTTTGGTACTCCATCCAGACAAGCATGCATATGCTGGGAAATCATTGATAGTCCACAATATTGCAGCACACATCCAAAACATTTGACCAGTCGAAGCATCAAAAGTATCAACTCCATGCCACAATACCTACGATTCCTCTATTAGTGGCTGCAAATATACATCTATGTCATTGCTAGGTGCCTTTGGACCAGAGATGAGTAAAGATAGGAATATGTTTGGACTTTTCATGCATTCCCAAGGTGGCAAATTATATGGCATCAGAAGAACGAGCCAAGTGCTATGACTGATCGACATTGTACTGTAAGGATTGAAACCATCACTGCCTAGACCTAATCGTACATTTCTGACCTCCAATCTAAACTCATCTATAACATCCAATGTCTTCCAACAACCTGAATCAGCAGGATGATGCAAAATGCCATCTTCAGATGTTCTTCACCATGCCATCTCATGTTAAGAGTATATTTTGAGCACATGTACATCCTTTGTAATCTTGGAATGAGGGGAAAGTGACGGAGGAGCTTTCATGGTACTTTTTGTTTCACTTCTTCATCATTATTAATGCCTTCATCAGATTTCCATCTGCTTTCACCACACTTAGGACATTTATGCAGATCTTTATTTTCTTTCCAATATAATATACAATCATTGGGGCATGAGTCTATCTTCTCATACCCATAGCCCAAGTCACTGATAATTGTTTTCATCTCATATAATGAATTTGGCAACACTTCACCATCCGGAAGAATCTCTTTGACCAACTTCAACATTAATTCAAAAGATAAGTTACTCCATCCACCCATACACTTAATGTTGAACATTCGAATAATAAAAGAAAGATTGGTGTGCTTTATACAACTAGGATATAAAGGAGTTTCAGCATCTCTAATTAACTTATAGAACCTTCTAGCATTATCATCAACATTAGTTGCACCTTCATTTTCCCCTACACCACTCTTATTTTCAAAGGTTGGCAGCCCAAATGGATCATGTAGCATGTCATGCATGCCCCTATCAGGAACATCATTCTTTAACTTCCAAGCCTTAGTCTTACCATAAAATCTCCAAAACTCTTTATCCTTGATAACTTCATTCAAGTATAAGTGCTATCTTACAGTCTCCTTATCCTATCTATCAACACATGCATAACGTACACATGGGCATTTGATTGTCTGAATACCAGGTACAATCCCAAATGCAAACTAAATAAACTCGTCAACACCATCATAGTATTCCTTTGCATCCCTTAAAAAAGTAAACATGTAAAAATGATGTTAGCTAATTATCCATTCCAAAGTAAACATAACATAAAGGTACTCACCTACAACATATACCTTGTTTTGTCCTTCCACCCCCAATCCATTGTCCTCTCACTTCTAATTAAAGTCAAAAATTGATAAGTAAACAGAGATAAACATCAGTGCACATGATCCATATTCAATTCAAGCTCTTTTTCAACCATTGTGTGCATGTATGTATATAAAAAATAACTGATGATGAATAGAGTAAAACGCCATATCAGAGTCATGGTACGTGGCATTGTTACACTAGAAGTTTTCCCTGAGGAGAACATTACTGGTTTCCAACTGATATACCCGACTCCATATAAGGATCAGGACTCGACAAAACAAAAGATAAGGGAATTACTCAGAGAATCTTGGTAATGTCAAATGATTTATGATATTTTATGCAAAACAAAATTCAAGGGTAGAAAATTATTCAAATCAAGTATATACTACTTGAACTATCACATATTTTCTACAACATCTAGTATTTCTCTTCAATGCATTCGTTCAAGACAACCAAATCCCACATGTGCCTACAATATAATTACCTCTTCACACATCCATTTGTTTAGACTCTTATCTTGAAACCAAGCAAAAGTATCACCAATACCACTCATTACCACCATCATCAGTAGAAACAAGATACTACAACATGGATGCAATACAATATTAAAAGTATCTACATACAATGTGCATGTAACATGATACTATGTGCATGTAATGTGGATAAAACACCATATAGTTGCATGTTTCAATGTTCCCTCTAAAAAATTTCCATGCTCGTGGAAATTAATTTAGACTAATGTTGATATTCCAAAACTCATACATGGGTGCTGTAGTGGGGAAGGAATGAGAGATCCTTGCATACACTTTCTAGTTAATGTTCTTTTCATTTTTTTCTTTAATGGAATGTAGTATTGTACACCTTAGAAAGAAAAGTAAACTTCCTAAAGAATGTTTTTCTCTCTAGCTTACTAAACAACAAATAAAAACATCTGCCACTAAAAACACAAATAGGATAGAATATTACCAAAGTTTTAGCTCAATATCACCGACAAAGTAATCTCCTATCCCCTGTGAAATAGAAAAAATATTAAAGCACATATGGCATTTATACCACATGAGCAACATTGTAAGGATATTTGCTTAAAAAATAAATCATGTCAAATAAAATCTAAATACCTTTCCGGAGTAGCTCGAAGACGACCAAATCGAAATCGACGACGGTCGGGTAGGTGTGAGTAGGCAGTGTGGAGAGGCGGTGCTGGCCGAATGGGACCACACTGGATGGACAGTTGTGGCTGGGTATGAGCAGGTTGTGTGGACTACACAATCACGGTAGAGCTGCATGGAAGTAGGTGAGCGGTGGATGGGGTCATGGTGGCAAGAGGCTGATGGGGTCGACGCTACAGGCAGGGGGCCAGTGAAGGTGGTTGCTATGCTACTTCGTAGTTGTTGGGTTTGCGAGCAAATAGAAGAGGAAGAAGAGGAAGAAGGGGGGTAGCAGGCTGAAGGAGAATGGCCGAGGGCGAGAGGGATTGGGGTTGACGATAGGTGGTTGCAGGGTCTGAGAGCAAATAGAAGAGGAAGGGGGCAACAGGCAGTGGAAGAAGAAGAGGAAGGTGTGGCAAGGATCCCAGGGATCGGCGATGGGGCTGGCGGGCGGTGTGAGATTGCAGGGAAAAGAAAGAGGGAATAGAGCAATCACGTTGGAGGCGGTGTAGAGGTAGCCCGCAGTGGTGGCGATAGGGCTATTGTTGTCATCGTTCGTGGTGGAGGGCAGGCGGAAGGCAGGTGGCGATGGCGACACTGGGGAGTCGCTGCGGCCGTGGTCCTGTTCAAGCGCTGAAGTGGAGGGGAGGCTGCTGTAGTGGGGAAGGAGGGCGGGAGTGGCGGTCCGGTGACGAGTAGGCGGCGGTGGCGGGTGAGGTCGGCTGAGAGCACGGCTAGGGTTTTAGTGGGGAAGAGAATGAAGAAGGAGAGGGCGAAGATGGGAGCCATAAATGAGATCTAGGGAGAAGATCAGAGGGGAAGGGGTCATAGAGGAAGAGAAAGATCGAGGGAGATCGAGGTCATTAAAGCTCGGGCGGTAACATAAAAGCTCGGGCGATAGTTTTGCCACCATCGAGGTCACCCTCATTTCCTACATTTTTATTTTTTTATTTTTTTTGAAGCGACTTATTGTTACGTTTTGGTAAAAGTGAAATAATATCTAAGATATATTCTCACGTTTACATACAAACCGTCGGAATATATGATATTTTCTTACATTTATTCAAAAATCGTCGGAATAATGTGGACATATAACTACGTTATAATAAAATGTAGGAAATTTACATACATATTTTTAAAAACATCGGAATACGTCGTATATACCTACATTTTCTTTAAACGTAGGTAAAATTCGTGGCTATAGGTCCCATTTCTTGTAGTGTTGCTATTTCAGCGTGCTCTCTATTTAGGTCAGAAAAATCGGCCCAAGTCACAGCAGGGGGGCCGGCCATCAATGTAGTCTCTGGGGTAGCCAAGGTCTGGGAGGAAGAGGCATCTGAAGATGTCATTGTCTGTAAAAGGCATCAATATTTTTATAAATTAGTATACCTGAATAGTATATGTGCATCAATGAAAGAGAAAAGAAGGAAGAATGATGAAATAAAAAAAGAGAAAATGATAAATACAAAATTAATATCTCTGTCAAAATTTCAGCAGAGTCCCCCCTACATCTGGTTTGTGGGGAAGGTCAAATCAACACTCGTCCATGCCTTTGGTAAGACGCCCTCAGAATTTCCAAGTGTGCACACAAATGGCAACACCATATGGGAGCTCTGAAATACCCCAGACCCTGGAGGACTAGCCTACTAGAGGGTGGGCTCTCCAGCATCATGTACTAAGGGGCAAGGCTCAGTAGGTGGTCTGGCAGGGCTCCTGAAATGGCGGGGCACTTGAAACGACGCTTGAAACGGTAGCCCTTTTTTGGAAGCCCCCTTCAAGGTCTTGAATGACAGCCCCTGGCCCAGCTCAAACAGCATCCCTATGCCAAAGCGTTTGATAAAAGAAAATGGTGTGCACCCATGTGTCGCGCTTCCCTCGTTCCTCGCCCGCACCACCGGTGGGTGGGGGACATTTGTTGGCATCTAAATTTTGGCACCATAATGTAACAAAATTGCATGAGGCAAGGTGCTCCTAAAAATTCACTACCGTAGACTCAACTCTAAGAGCCTGGCAATGACCAAAAATAGAAGAAAAGGCCAGAATAGGACAAGCTTCAATAAGGGCGATGGCAGTGCCATATCTCATATGCCGCATTGCATATCATAAATTCACATCCTGACGGACGAATTAAATCCAAAATTACAAGAGGCTGAGGTGCTCCTAAACTCACATTGCTGCAAACTCGACCATGAGGACTCAGCAGTGTAAAGCACAAGAATGGGCCCGAGATAGGTGAGCTCCAGAAAAAATTGACCGTAGTACTGTAACATTCAAGTGGTGCCGATGCACCATGAATTTGCGTCTCAAGGAATGAATTAAACCCAAAATGATAGGAGGCCATGGTGCTCCTGAATACGCACTACTGCGGACCCGACTGTTGGAGTCCCAACAGCACACAAAGTCAAAAGGGGGAGCTTGGGGCAAAAGGGGTTCATAAAAACCCTCAAGCCATGCAACATTGTATCGGCAAGCCTTGGCTCATCATCCGGTAGCTTGGGGTGCCTTTCATCCGGCAACCCTTTGGGCCCCTCAACCGACAGCCCATGAAACCCCATCTGGCGGCCCCTCTTCAAATGATGAACCGACAGCCCCTTGAACTAGCTTGAGGCCCTCAATCGGCATGCCCTCTGAACCAGCTAACCCGCGCCCCCGACCCCATGAACTGGCAAAATTGCACCTCTCAGACCCCAGGCGCCCAAGGATGCACGTCGGATCATCATTGCACCCTCTACCCATGTGGTGCCATTTCACTCTATGGGACCTCTATAAAAGGGGGCGACCCTCTGAGATAAAAGAAAGGGAGAAGCAGAGGAAAGCCAAAACCAAAGAAAAGGAGAGAGGGGGGAAGAGAAGACCGAGAGCGAACTGAAAAAAAACATGGAAGAGAGTCCCAAAGTTTCCAAGTGTGAGTAGAGGGAGTGGAGAAAAAAAAGAGGAAGAGAAGAAAGTAAGGTGAGAATGGGGGAGAAGGAGCCAACGCTCCTGTTTGCCCCTCTATATCTTATTCTTCTTTTCTCTTGTAGCCATTTATTTCTTTTCACTTTTTCTTTTTCTTTATCATTGTTTATGCTGTGATCGACCCTTTTGTGAGAATAAGTGTGGCCTGGTGATCCGGGAAGGGAGATGCATGTGTCTCTGAAGGGGTTTAGGCATGGGGTTTATCCTATATCATGGATATGATCCCGAGCTTCGGCTGTCGTGGGTTGCCCTATTGAAATCCGTATTTATGATGTATCACATTCCCCATCGTTTCTGATTCCACTTCAAAAGCCATCCGTGAAAGGGCGCATGGCCTCTGTGTTCTCCCCATCGACCGCCATCGGTGGGGGACTTGTAAGGATTCGGTCAACCCAGTTCGGGCAGCGCAGCAGATAATAAAAATTTTAAACCTGAACCCAGGCTTTGTGGAATCCTAGAACCGTGCTCTAATCGATGCAATAAAACTCCCAACCCCTAACAGCGGGTTGTAGATCTTTACCTTGCGCGGAACAACGCTGTTGATGAGTCTAAAAGATGGTGCAAACCGGATTCAGAGGGGGGGTGAATGAATCTACCCTTTAATATTTTACCCAATTAAAATAGTATTGGACAATGATGCGGAATTAAAAACATACAGATGCCTTGAACGACTCAGATGCTCTTCTTAGAATAGCGAATGAAGATCAGATAAACTGAATTTCTGATCTACTCTGAATAAGCTATAGAGATGACTCAGTTCATCTAATCAACTTTACTCTCTCAAGACCGAAATCAAATGCAAGGTGTGCAAACCAATCTCTCACCAGATATAAGATCAGACTATCATGAACGAGCCTAAGCATACATCTAGTGGAACAGAATAGACAATCAATCCATGATGGACAAGGTGTTTTTTAGGTGGTTCAGTCTGTTGCCCGCAGACCTATGTCCACCCCACACTCAACCCGAGTGTGGATTCCTACATACTCATAGCTTGAATGGCTGGGCATCACAGCTTACCTACATCAGCTGGACCTCACAGCTTGCCATCCGCTAAGCATCACAGCTTGCTATCCCGCTGAGCATCACAGCTTTCTATCCAAGGTAACCACCTTGCCTGCTGAGCATCACAACTGCCTCTGCTGACTCAGCTTGAAGTTCAAAGATAAAGGAAAAGAACAAAGGAAAATATGAAGTAAAACCACAGTAACAGAACGCTGGAGATGAAACACAGAATGTAGCTCTCGCAGGAGCAAGTCTGGCTTGGATCTGATCCAAATGCCAGGAAGACAGATCTTCAACGATGGCTTCACACTCATGAACTCCTCACTCTCATTTTCTTTCTCTATATAGCTCTGATCACACACTAGCTCTCTCTTCCTTTCTTCTCGTTCTTCTTCTGCTTCTCAGACTCCGGCTCACTCTTCTCTTCTCTCTTTCTTTTTCCCTTCAGCTCTGCACTTCTTCTTCTGCTTCGTTGTCTAGTTCCCATCTGATCGTAGAGGAAAGGTTTTTATGTAGCTTCAGCCTTGGGGTCTCACAGCTCATGCTTCGGGCGTGTGAAGGGAAAACTCCCGCAAAGAGGATTCTGGAATTCCTTAGCCACGTGTCAGAATATGGAGATTGTCTTTTCACGTGGCAAAATGTCCAGGCTTGGCTACTCCTTGGATCATGTGCCCCTTTGTTAAGTTGGACTTCGAGCCACGTGACTTATCCCCTTGAATCGCTTAAGTTCCTGTTAGATGAATAAAAGACATTTTGTCAAACACATTGTACACATAAGTAAAAAAACTAATGTGCATTGACATTTACATGCAAGGTAGAAAGCATGTACAGACCCCGACAGTGAAATGCACAGACTTGATATGAGTGCAGAGCTAAGAGATGCACAGACTACGTGTGTGCATAAGCAATGAATGCACCGACTTGGTGTGCAAAATACAGACACTGCACTGTCGTAAAATGCCAAGTCCTATCTTGCACAGACTTTACGTGTGCAAGAGATAAGGGTTGCACAGACTCTCAATGTTGTGCACCAGTGACTTGGACTGACTTAGTTATGCACCTGCGAGACTTGTACAGACTTAGAATGCAGCATACTTCAACCATGCACAGACATCAGAACCATAAACCTATTATGCACGGACTTGCCAAAGAAGTGTGCATAGACTTTCAATGTTGTGCACCCGTGACTTGCACTGACTTTGTTATGCACATGTGATACTTGCACAGACTTGATGTGCCTAGGGCTCAACATGCACGGACTTAGTCGCGTGCAACAACGAAGGTTGCACCAACTCAACTAGTGCACAGACAGACATTGTAACGAATTAGTCGCGTGTAGCAACGAAGGTTGCACCGACTTGATGTATGCATGCACTGACCTTATTCAGTTGAAATGCAGCATATGCACGGACTCTATACAGAATGAACTAAGTGTTGCACCGACTTTTATTCCACGTGCAAGACAGGACATGTATCGACTAACAATATGCATCATGCAAACATGCACTGACTTAATATAGTCTAGACATAGACATGCACTGACTTAATATGGTCTAAGCAATGAAATGCACAGATCTCTACACGTGACATGTATGTTTATGCACAAAGTTAAACAATGAATGCACTGACCTTCGCTGACCAATCCAAGAGCAAATGTGCACGGTCCCTCAATGCATGAATAAAAGTGTCAACTCATGGTGTCAACTCTTACCATATGAATATGAACATTGAATATGCATGGACCCTCTACATATGCAAAGGAAACTATGTGTGTGCCTGCAACCTGTATGATGAAATGCAAAGCGTGCATGCACCTCTGATGAAGTTCTATGCAACATAACATACAGAAACCAGATTCATAAGCAATGTCATATGTTATCATCATTCAATCTTTCATACAAACACATGATGACTTATAGTGTTTGTTATCATCAAAATCATAAAGACACAACAATCTCCCCCTTTTTGATGATGGCAACACTATGAGTCATAAGACAACATGCTGACTCCAAACTATTCTCCCCCTTTGACTTCATCAAAAAGGAAATAATAGTTTGAGAGAATTAGTAGATTGAGATCCAAAACATGTAAGACTCCAAATTAAGTGAAGCTGATATACAGAGGGACTAAGGGAATCCTACTCCCCTTGAAATTGTGAGATAAGTGAAAGTGAGGATAGGAAGATGACAAATGACCAGACTAATCTCCCCCATTTGACAGAACAGAGGAGTTGGAGTGAAAATTATCATCAAATAGATAGATTTAAATCTGATACTAACTGATGTGAAATGAGATATCAACAAAAACATAGGATCAGTCATAGAAAATTTCAACAATAATTAGAACTTGAGCATGGAATGATCAAGAACTGTGAGCAGAAAGTTGAGCACATTAATGACTAGATTGCCAATGAATAGATGAGGTGGAAGGATTTTCAATAGGATACCAAATTCATATATCTTAAAAACTGAATTTTAGACTCTTCTATTATAAGAGATTATGAATGATTCTAAACAGACCAGCATGATTTAAGCATGATGTATACATAGTTTTTTTAATGAAATTCAATACTCATATCTGAAATCATGTTTCAATAAAAATGAACTAATTGCACATATGATATTCTTGTTTAACCTCCTTCTATCTTACTCATTCAAATTCAATGACTCCTTTGAGAGTTACACAAGATAGTATTGAGATTAAACAAATATGAGTGTATCTAAACTTGTCTTTGATTACACTAATTTTCCAGATTTTTCTTTTGATCAGCACTTTATTTTTCCTGAGCAATCTTGGTTGATCAATACCTTTTTACATGAGTCACAACACGTCTTAGGTGAAGTGACCCAGTTACTCAGTGTGATAACTGCATTCCTTCTCATTCATGAGAACAGAGTTAGCAATTGAAGTGTCTTTTTACGTGAGGAGACACCTTGATTAGAGGTCGGAATCCCCAGTTACTCAACACACCCATGCCATTGCTCTACCAGATTTTTAATCATTTTTAACAGCAGAGGTAACTATGGCACTTCATGACATGGGTTTACTCCATTTCTTTGATAGTGGATCCAGTTTCTCGGTGACCAAAGTCATTGCTCTGACCAAGATTTCTTTCAAGTATTTTCAAATTCTTCAGACATTTCTCAGTACACTAAAATGTTTAAGAACAATACCTACTACATGTATCTTAACCAAAGGAAGCCATGGTTTTTAAAATTTCAGATTTCAGAAGGTTTTGCATGAAATTACACGAGACAATTGGTTAAGATTTATTAAAATAATGATTCAGATATTTTCAGGTCTTTTACATCCAAACTTAATGAATACATTGGACTTAAATCAATTTGATTCATCAAACATTCTTAAACCAGTATAATAGAAGATTCTTCTTTTCGGAAGATGTTAGATTTATGATTAGGATACACAAATTGAAATCTTTCCAAGTTCAGATAGATCAACACAATCAATATCATCCAATCAGTAGAAACAACAAGAAACTTTGTTTAGTGAATAGCAGAAGACATTATCAAGCATGTATAGAAAGTGAAAGAATTGGAACACATGCTTATGCACCAGACAGAATTTCAGGAAGCAGTGAGTTTACAAGGATATAGTAAGAGATATGCACTTGAGTAATTCAGTTCAGAAACCAATAGCTGAGTCTAGAGTTCAGTCAGACCAGCTTGACAATAGTGACAGGGATGAGTTCAAGTAAGGCTCTCCTTCAAAAAATTATAGGGTAACAAACTGAATTTTTTAGCTTTAAAGCAAGTAAGAGTTCAGATGATGATGATAAATCAGAAACTAGTCAACAGAGGACATTTGATTAGATGAATCACTAGAATGACAGATCTGGCGAGATAAATCAGATAGTTGGACAAGAAAAGTTCAGAAAATGACAAAATTGGAGAATTTAGAATGCTCCCCCTGTCTATATGCAGTGAGTCACTTCTTTTTGGAGTTTTCAAAATAGGTGCAATGCAATTAACTATATGCATGCATATGCAGTGGCTTTCCTAAAATCATTACATGATCATAAGTGGCATGAACATCATGCAGTGATAGCCAGACTCCCCCTGATTATATGCAACAGAATTCAGAATTCTAAATGCCACAAATGCATGACCATTTATGCATCTAGATTTATCAAGGAAGTCAGTAATAGAAACAATCATCAGGAGTGAGTGAAGTTTTCATATATGCATCATGACATTTACAGACACTTTAAAAATGAATTTGACATATGCAAGCATCAATCAGTTCAGATTTTCAAAAAGTTTCAATTAGAACAATGCAAGTGTCACACGAAAATGCAAACATGTATTCTTAGATGACAACTTTATCAAGACATGTACTATAGAGACAGAGTTAAGGAGAATTCAGATAGCTAACCTGAAAGATTGTGAGACTGGGGTTTACCATCTTCTGGTGTCTTGGCTTATTTACCCCCTTTTATTCCTCCGGCCCCAAGGCACACCTGCAAAAACTTATCCTCATTTTACATGTTGAGATACCCAAGAATTCTTGGGTCCTCCATGGTGAATAACACCTCTCCTAGATGCATTCCATGAAACAACAGACTTTTTGTTCTCATTATACACATTAGCATGAGCATGAAATTTTCTGTTGTTGACATGAACATTTTATCTGTTATTATTATCTGCCAACCAACATTCAGCAGCTCTGTGAACTGGCCTTCCACAATTAAAACAACCAATGAATTTTTCTTTAACAACAGATTTGTTTCTACCAATAATATTTTGATTTACAGGGAAATTTATAAGTTTAGAGTTAAATCTTTTCCCTTAGGCATGCCAACAGTCCTTGACTGTGTGGCCATGCTTTCCACGGTGAAAGCACCCATCATACTTACTTCTAGACCCAAATTCATATTTTTCAAAAACATGTTTATTAACAGGGAAATTAACACATTCAGGATTAACTTTCTTTACCTGTGCATGCCAACATTGAGCAGTAATGTGGCCCAATTTGCCACAATTAAAACAATGACTTTTCTTATTCAGATATGCATGATTTTCAGCATGAAATTTCTTAGCATTCAGATCATACTATTTATTTAGTCTACAATCATGCATAAGATGACCAATTCTGTGACAATCAAAACATTGAATCCTTTTATTCTAAACTGAAGATGATTTCTTAACCTGAGAATTCCTAGCATGAATTCTATCAAGTTTCAGATCATCCTTCTTCATCACAAAACAATCAGCCATCTCATGACCAAATTTCTCACAGTAGAAGCAATTAACATACTTAGCATGAGATTTATTGTTAACCTGAACTTTCTCAGTATGTTGATTGTTTCTTTTATTTTTCAGTTGTTTTTGATTCTCAGTCGCAGTAGACTATTTTGGGGATTGTCTTGAAGTTCCTTCTACTTCAGAGCTTCGAATAAAAGTGGTATACAGCTGGTTCCTCTTGGCTTGCTTAATTTCAGAAATGTTGCATGTCTCTTTTCTTTGACCACTTACATTATCTTTCAAAGGCATTTTCATTTTGCCTTTATTCTTCACAGATTCAGACATGGAATTTTTTAGATCATGGATTTCAGACTTTAGAGAAATAATGTCAACCTCATAACAAGTGATGTCAGATTCACAGCTAATAACTTGTTGACGTAAAACATCATTCAGACTTGTGAGTGTATTAATTTCCTATCTCAATCTTTGTTCGGTGTCAATTTAACACACTTTCCCTTTTCAAGAGTTAAACATTTCTCTGACATGACAGTATTTAGTACCATCAGTTTTTTATTTTGTTCCTTCAAGATTTTCATTTCTTCCATCATTTTTTCTTTTTCTTTTATTAGTTATTCATTCTGATTCGCTCATTTAGTAAGATTTGATCATCATTAATTGAGCTCAGTTTTTCTTCCAGTTCAAAGATCTTCTCTGTGAGTTTCTGATTTTTATTTTCTAACAAAGAAATTTGTTCCTTACTCATATTAACATCGGCTAAGCATATATCATGAGATTTTCTCAATTTTTGACAGTTTTCACAAGCAGCATTCGAATTAATTTGATCACATTTCTTTTTCAACTTTTTATTTCCAGATTTTAATTTCCTACATCTATCAGTAAGTTCTTCATTCATATTCCATAAATCATCAAGCGAAATTTCTTTGGATCTAGAGCTTACCTTGGATGACATTTCTTCATCATTATCTCTCCGATTGGCCATCAGACAAATTCATTCTTGCTCCTGATGAATGGTATTTATTTTATCCATGATCTACTTTCCAGAATGACATCCTGTAATACATGGAAATATTTCAGTGTTAACTGCATCTCTCAGAATATTGAGAACTCTAGTATTCTCGCTATGCTTAATTCTGTCCTCTTTAGACCATCTAGTCTCATTCTGAGGTAATTTGTGTGGGCCTTTTGATACAAGATTCTATAGATTTGGATCAATGGAATTCATGTGAACACATCGGCCGCCTAACCAATTACTGAAGTTTGAACCATCAAAAGCCAAAAGACGAGCCATTAAGACAAATAGCAAATAGGTTCAACGCACAAAGCAATCGATAAGTAATGCACCAAAAGCAAGGTAGCAGGATCTTCTGTAGATTGTTGGATCTGATGAACCAGAACCCGCTTTGATACCAATTGATGAGTCTAAAACATGGTGCAAATCAGATTCAGAGGGGGGTGAATGAATCTCCCCTTTAATATTTTGCCCAATTAAAACAGTACTGGACAATCATGCGGAATTAAAAATGTACAGATGCCTTGAACGACTGAGATGCTCTTCTTAGAATAGTGAATGAAGATCAGATAAACTGAATTTCTTATCTACTCTTAATAAGCTAAAGAGATGACTCAGTTCATCTAATCAACTTTACTCTCTCAAGACCGAAATCAAATGCAAGGTGTGCAAACCAATCTCTCACCAGATATAAGATCAGACTATCATGAATGAGCCTAAGCATACATCTAGCGGAACAAAATAGACAATCAAACCACGATGGACAAGGGATTTTTTAGGTGATTCAGTATGCTGCCCGCATACCTACGTCCACCCCACACTCAACCCGAGTGTGGATTCCTGCTGACTCACAGCTTGAATGGCTGGCCATCACAGCTTGCCTACATCAGCTGGGCCTCACAGCTTGCCATCTGTTGAGCATCACAGCTTGCTATCCCGCTGAGCATCACAGCCTGCTGTCCAAGGTAACCACCTTGTCTGCTGAGCATCACAGCTTGCTCTGCTGACTCATAGCTTGAAGTTCAAAGATAAAGGAAAAGAACAAAGGAAAATATGAAGTAAAACCACAGTAACAGAACGCTGGAGATGAAACACAGAATGTAGCTCTCGCAGGAGCAAGTCTGGCTTGGATCTGATCCAAATGCCAAGAAGACAGATCTTCAACGATGGCTTCACACTCACGAACTCCTCACTCTCATTTTCTTTCTCTATATAGCTTTGATCACACACTAGCTCTCTCTTCCTTTCTTCTCGTTCTTCTTCTGCTTCTCAGACTCCGGCTCACTCTTCTCTTCTCTCTTTTTTTTTCCCTTCAGCTCTGCACTTCTTCTGCTTCGTTGTCTAGTTCCCGTCTGATCGTAGAGGAAAGTTTTTTATGTATCTTCAGCCTTGGGGTCTCACAGCTCATGCTTCGGGCGTGTGAAGGGAACACTCCCGCCAAGAGGATTCTGGAATTCCTTAGCCACGTGTCAGAATATGGAGATTGGCTTTTCACATGGTAGAATGTCTAGGCTTGGCTGCTCCTTGGATCATGTGCCCCTTTGTTAAGTTGGACTTCGAGCCACGTGACTTATCCCCTTGAATCGCTTAAGTTCCTGTTAGATGAATAAAAGACATTTTGTCAAACATATTGTACACATAAGTAAAAAAACTAATGTGCATTGACATTTACATGCAAGGTAGAAAGCATGTATAGACCCCGACAATGAAATGCACAGACTTGATATGAGTGCAGAGCTAAGAGATGCATAGACTACGTGTGTGCATAAGCAATGAATGCACCGACTTGGTGTGTGCAAATTACAGACACTGCACTGTCGAAAAATGCCAAGTCCTATCTTGCATAGACTTTACGCGTGCAAGAGATAAGGGTTGAATAGACTCTCAATGCTATGCACCAGTGACTTACACTGACTTAGTTATGCACATGCGAGACGTGCACAGACTTAGAATGTGGCGTACTTCAATCATGCACAGACATCAGACCCATAAACCTCTTATGCACGGACTTGCCAAAGAAGTGTGCACATACTTTCAATGATGTGCACCAGTGACTTGCACTGACTTTGTTATGCACATGCGAGACTTGCACAGCCTTGATGTGCCTAGGGCTCAATATGCACGGACTTAGTCGCGTGCAACAACGAAGGTTGCACCAACTCAACTAGTGCACAGACAGACATTGTAACGAATTAGTCGCGTGTAGCAACGAAAGTTGCACCGACTTGATGTATGCATGTACAGACCTTATTCAGTTGAAATGCAGCATATGCACGGACTCTATACAGAATGAACTAAGTGTTGCACCGACTTTTATTCCACGTGCAAGACAAGACATGTATCGACTCACAATATGCATCATACAAACATGCACTGACTTAATATAGTCTAGACATAGACATGTACTGACTTAATATGGTCTAAGCAATGAAATGCACAGACCTCTACACGTGACATGTATGTTTATGCACAAAGTTAAACAATGAATGCACTGACCTTCACTGACCAATCCAAGAGCAAATGTGCACAGTCCCTCAATGCATGAATAAAAGTGTCGACTAATGGTGTCATCTCTTACCATATGCATATGAACAGTGAATATGCATGGACCCTCTACATATGCAAAGGAAAATATGTGTGTGCCTACAACCTGTATAATGAAATGCAAAGCGTGCATGCACCTCTGATGAAGTTCTATGCAACATAGCCTACAGAAACTAGATTCATAAGCAATGTCATATGTTATCATCATTCAATCTTTCATACAAACACATGATGACTTATAGTGTTTGCTATCATCAAAACCACAGGGACACAACAGCTGTCCGCAATGCCCGATGCCGATTTCCATGAATGCAGAGTCACACAGATGTACGGCCTCTAAAGTTGATCCACACGGATCCTCACATGGTGACGGTATCCTCCCGTCCTTCCCCCGTGCACACAAGCCGCGGATCCTTCAAAAACTATTCTTCTTCCCTAAGCTTTCCCCCTTAAGAGAGAGAGAGAGAGCAAGAGGGAGGAGAGGGAGGAGAGAAGTTTTTCTTCTTTCTTTATAATGCTTGGCTAAAGAAGTGAAGAAGAGGAACTTCCTACGTAGGATGCATTTATATAATGGTTGGGCTCTTTCGAAAAGAGCCCCTAAGAACCAATATTGCATATGTTTCCTTTCATATTATTTTACATTAATATTAAGCCCTTTTTATATTCCTTTCCAAAAAGAATTGAAGGATTTTAATATATACCTTTGAACAATAATATCCTGTCACCCGAGAATCCATCTTGTGTGATCCTCTAGGCCCATAGTCACTCTAGTTTAAGGTCCATTAACTTCTAATTCCCAATTAGAAGTAAATTAAACTCATTATTCGCTTCTACTAGAGCGGAATAATAGTTTAATTTATTCCGAACCATTGATCACGTTGGGTCAAGCAAATCCGCGTGATCCTAGAGGACGCCGGGTTCAAACCACCCTATCTGGTACATGTATGTCTACAGTTGCCGCATCGCTATAATCTCGCACTCCTTTTATGAGTCTAGTTCGATCGAGGGTACGGTAACTGTCAAACCCCATGATCGTGCCATTCGATCATGACCTCCTTTAAGTGTACGATGTCCGTTCTAAACGAACTCACACGACCCTGGCCAGGGATTTAATGGGGCGTCAGTGTCATAACCCATTAATTGTCCGATATATACCCGACAGTGAGTGATCCCTTCTCGACCATTGATGGTCTTCACACGTATTCTGAAATGGTTAATGACTTGACAATTCATGACTTGTGGTTAAAGTCACTTATCCAACGCATTAAACCATTTCAGTCCTTGTGTAAGATCCAATCAATGTCTTAGGTCAAAGGACCAATAATGCTACTGAGACAATTGGATCTTCAGTTGACATTAGGTATAATCAACCATATGAAGATCCAATAGCGGATCAGTTCAGTGTACATCCTCCGAGAATGTACACCGACACACATGATTTGGTGCCCCGCATCAGTGACCATGAGACTGCTCACCCATAGGTAATCAAAGTCCCCGAGTGATTACCCTCCAACCAGGAAGAGTTTAAGGTATGTGTCCATGTAAAGTCAGTCTCATGATCGAGATCCCATCTCGAGTTGACTTTACAACCACATATCTTAGGGACATCGTAGAGTAATATACAATTACAAATTTACGATCAAATACCACTTCGTTAATAATGAACAAGATCGTACAACTATCGGGCCTACCCGACTCGAAATTAGCCTGTAGCATACCAATACTAACAGGACTCACCAGCAAGCTATGCCTGAATGCCTACCCATTTTATCCCTTTTATTACTTTTCATAGTGAAGCTCGATAATAAGGTTCTCGATACTCTGTTACGGCATGTCAGATAGGGCAATTCGATTCTCGAACAAGAAAATGAAGTGTATGGTATCTGGGCTCGCACACGCTATAGCGAAGGTCTAGATTTCATAGAAGCCCAACCCCCACTTAGAATGTGGTAACTCTCCTCTATCGGCTTGCCATTATCTCCTATTCTGATAGAAACAGGGAGATCCATCATGTTACAGCTTCTTCATATCTTCCTCATCTGCAAGGTGACGAATCGACATTCCTTTGGTGGCTCTACCACCAGATGATCCGGCACCTCCCCTAACACCCCCATTCCATGGTGATCTGGTGCTATTAATGCCCCATAAGTGTATTGATGTAGCACCCTTGTTTGCTCCCCAACCCCTTCTATCAGTTGGTGATATGGCACACCCCGTTACTCCCCCCATCTCCTTCTATTAGTAGTGATTCAGCACCTTCCTACCCTTAGACTGGCTGAGTTGTCTAGCGCCCTTCAAAGCTCCTCTCGCTAGGGGATTCGGTGGCATGCCTTTTGTGTCTTCGCCAGCTTCGTCTAGCAGCACGTCTTTGGCCCCTCCAACTAATGATATGGAAGCTTCTCCTGGCCCCATCCGGTCAACGATCAAGCACCCACTGTGGCCAGCATCACGGGGTGGTCCGTTATCTCTTGTGTTGTCTCATGCACGCTTGGACCAGTGCCGCCCTTTTATCGTTGATTTTCTCACCTAGTATTCCGACGTCTTTAATTTAACAGGCAATACATGTCTTTTATGCCAATGTTACTGAGCCCCTGTCTGCACCGGATGCCAGACCAGTTGTTCATCTGGAGTTCAAGCGTATATTTCTTGATGTAGCCTTTGGGCAAATAAACAACTGAGTTTAAGGGAACATGTCTCCAGTCGGGCTCGGAGTGCCCAGGCGATTTCGGACCCTTAGCAGGCTAGCCCTCAGGGATGTAGTGCTAGGGACTATCACGAATGTTGCCAGGTCGTGCGTATTCAATTGATTGAGGGACCATCTCAGATTTATGTGGACGATAACCCGCTTCACTCCCCCCTAACATATCCGGGAGAGGGGGAGGTGTTTCCGAAAATTCATCAAAAACATTCGGACCAATAAAAAAGTAAATGATGAAATAATAATAATTATAATGTTAAAAATAATAACAATAA
Organism: Amorphophallus konjac; assembly: GCA_022559845.1. Taxonomy (NCBI): domain Eukaryota; kingdom Viridiplantae; phylum Streptophyta; class Magnoliopsida; order Alismatales; family Araceae; genus Amorphophallus; species Amorphophallus konjac. The sequence continues at coordinate 125,598,027 of CM040126.1, read as the reverse complement.
TGACAATAATAAAAGAATAATAGTAATAATGCTAATAAATATATATATATATATATATATATATATAACACATAAAAAAGAGAGAAGAAAGAGGAAGGTGCTGTGATTCGGCACCCATAGGCGCCCTGATCTAGCACATGTGGATGCCACAATCCAGCGCCCAAGTTTGCCATGATCTGGCACCCATGGGCACCGTGATCTGGCACCCCCTCCCATGCCCATCTATAAAAAAACAAAGAAAAAAATAACAAAATAACAAAAAATAACAAAAAAAATAAAAAAGAAAATAAAATGAAAAAGAAAAATACAAAATAAAACAAACAAAATAAAACAAGACAGGACAAAACAAAGCTGTCACAGGGTCGTGACGCATCCGTTCAGATGTATCAGGGCGATGTGACGCGTCTGTCCGGATACGCCAGTCATCTATGATGCGTCTGCGACAAGAATAATAAAAATAAAAAATAAAAAAAATAATAAGTATAATACATAAATGAACAAGTAATGAAGCGAAGGCGCTGTGACGCGTCAGGCCGATGTGACGCGTCCGTCAAAGTAATAATCAAAAAAATAATAATAATAAAATTGATGAAAATGAATGATCAAAGTAGAAAAGTCTAAATAAACAAAAAAGGAAACGAATAAAAGAAAGGGAAGTGGTATACAAGAGCGAGATAATAACAAATTTTTCTTAAGAATTTCAAATCAACGGTGACACGCTCTTCTGTGTATGCATTCATATAAGTTTCAGGCTACCGGTGTAATGCCTCCGAATATCAAATCCTATGTTTCCTGGGCTTCGGATCTATTTTAATGGGTAAATTAAAATTTTATTTCAGATTTAGTTTGGACGCGAGGGAATTATCGAGTTTTTCTATATTTTCTTAATTGTTTAACCAAAAATGATAAGAGGAAGGGCATATTGATAATTTTGTGTTTTTAGGGATTTATGGGAAATCCCCAAAATTCCCTTCTACCCGTTAAACGTGAGCCCGCTCCCCTCTCTCCTCATTCTTCCTTTCGCCACTCCGATCACGAGGCGCCCACCCTCTCCTCTCTGGTTACAGACGGCGAGTGCGAGGGAGGATCATTCGACGATGGTGGCGGGCTAGGTGGAGCTTGGGCCGTAGGTGGTGGCTGCTCGTGCGTTCGCGTGCATGGTCGTGAGCTCATCCGCAGGTCCAAGATTTGGCATGATCCGGCGAGGATCGAGCCCCATTCAAGGTTTAAAGCGTTGATAAGGTTGGAGGATATATACTGGACTTACCTCTCACGGCTTCCTTCCGATTCGTGGTGATTTAGGCGAGAGAGAGGGGTATTACATTTTCAGGGGAAATTCATGTTCAGGGGCCGTGCGAATAGATTTCTAGCCTAAATCGAGTTTAATAAGTGGCATTGTGATCGTGGATGATTTTCTCACGTTTTTCAGAGTCTTTCGAGCCTAATGTGGGCGAATTGGGCGTGGGAATGACCCTTCGGAGGGGATTCTGGAGGGGGGCCTGTAGCAGGGAGGCGGCCAGCAAGACTACCTGCCTCTGCCCAGTCGGTGGCCAGAGTACTGGCCGCCTAGGCTCAAAGCCCACTGGGTGGCCAAAGGGCTGGCCACCCAGGTGTCTAGGTGGCCAGTCCCCTCGCCGGCCATCCCCTGCTCTGGACGGCCATGGGTTGGGCCGCCCAAGCCCTGTTCTCCTATTGAGATGGGTGGCCAAGGCCCGGGCTGCCCAGACTCTCTAGTCTGCCAGTGGGCTGGCCGCCCATGCCACACAATGACGGCCACAGTAGTGGCCGCCCAGTGTGTGGGCGGCCAGCAGGCCGCCCAGGCCCCTTGAGTCTATTTTCCCGAGTTTCATCCTTTTGTGCGTGTGGAGGTTTTGATCTTCGTTGTATATATCGGTAGTTTGTAAAATAGTTGTCTAGCCAATGGTTATTGGTTCTCGTGCTAGCGAGCCGCCTCATGGTGGATTAGTACGGACCGGTGGTACTCCGATGGCTTCCGTGGTTACTGCTGTAGATATTTTTTGTATGGTGAAGTGAAGTGATGAGGTGTGTGAGAGATATGGAGGTGATGGGTGATATGTGTTAACTCAAGCAAACAATAACATCAAACATAGAGCATGTGGGCATGTCATCTCAACAGTGCAAAGGAAAGCAAATAGAACAAACAAAACACATGCCGTGGGCGTGGAGCAAAGATGGAAAAGTAAACACACACCGCGGGTGTGGAGCAACTAAAAGAACAAAGGAAATAAGAAGAAGATGGAAAAGTATGATAACCAATGCCCAAATAACAAAGATGTGATCGCCACCAAAGTAAGCAATGCAGCAAAACTACGCCACGTACCTTGGAAAGAAGCCGAGTGAAGCACACTCACCCACGGGAGAGAAAATCAGGTGCAAACGTGAAAAATGATCCTGAGACGACCACAAGGCAAACAAAAATGGTCGGACGATGAACCGCAAGGCGAGGCAAATGGTGTGGCGGCGGCCGCTAAGCGCACCCAGAGAAATATGATGTGGAACTTGAATCTCCACCTCTCCTGGTCCGCCAGAAGAGTTGGGCCACGTGTAATGAGTTCTGTAAACCTGCAAAAGAGTGTAGACACAAGAAGAAACAACCCAATTAGTTGTGGAAAAGTGTAGTTTCTATAATGCAATGAAACTAATATGCATAAAAGGAAGGGTGAATACCTGGGGGGTTGGTGGTTTTTTAACCACTGTGGGGCGTGAAAATAGTAGGAGGATGTTTAAAAATGTGATGTGAGTGCAGAAGAATGTGGAGCAAGAAGAAGGGAATATGCTATGATGATGCAAAGAAGGATAAAGACTAAGACAAGAAGAACACAAAATAACTTAAGAATCGGCTACTCCCTGGACTAGACGACCCTAGGACGTAGACACAAGCTCCACCTGGTTGGTACTCGCTCCAGGATGCAACAGCACTTCGACGAGAGCTCCAAAAATCTCCTCCTCAAGCCATGAAGTCAAGGGTTCTATTTATAGACCTCCAAAACCTTAGGTCAAGTTGGAGGGATAATGACATGAAACTAGGGCTCAACTTAGATAAATCTTGAAGATAATACTCCCAAGAGTCCATAGAAACAAACAGAAGTTTCTGAGGATCAACACTCAGAGAGAAAACACAGAACTAATGATCTAGTTCGACCATAAATGAAGATAGGAAGAGCAGGCAGAGCAGGACTCTCTATCTCCCCTAACGGTCTTGCGATAGACCGCAAGGCTCTGAAAAATGGTCGACCGATAGACCGCAAGGCCCAGTCGTCCACCAAAAGATAAGACCAAGGAAATCCAACGGGACTCTCTATCTCCTAGCGGTCTAACAAAGGACCGCCAACGCCCCCTTAACGGTCGTACGATAGACTACAAGGCTAAGGGACGTGGCAAAAGAGATAAACGCTAATAAATCTTTGATTAAATCCTCAACAAAATCCTTATTAGCCCTTATCTAGGCCCAATAAGCTCAAATGTCAAAAACAGAAGGAGCTAGGCCCAACCTGGGAGAGCAACCCATAAAATAAGTCCAAAAATGACCCAAAAGTGGCCCAACAACTGGCAAATAATCCGGGACATCACAAAAGTAAATAAGGAGACGACCCAACTCATTGGTCATAAAACGGGTGTCAACAGATGCCCCTCCTTAACATCCTTTTTGCAGGGGAGCGAGCGGAGGTGAAGCAAAAGTGAAATGGAACATGGAGATGAAACGGAAACGAAGCGGAGTGGACTGAAAAGCGGACGTTAAGGTGAATGACACCCGTCCTCAACCAACAAGCGATAGGAATCTTTCGGAAAACTCCAAACCAATCACAAGGAATGGCCAAACCGAATGACGCATGCCTTGAGAAACTAACAACTAAGGAAATAAAACACGACCAACCTCATCATTGGAACACACAGCTGATAGGCAATCGGAGCAGTGAAAAGTAAAAATTGAGCAACTAAACTCCAGACAAGAATCCTCAGCTAACCAAATCGAGCAAGTAGACCAAAGGAAATCTTCCAACTCAGAGTGGAATGACTCTCCTTACCCTGTTGTGTAGTGGACAGCGGATCTAGAGGGGAGGGGTGAATAGATCTGCCCCTCTTCTCGAAATGCAATCCTCTATATAGCTAGTTAAAAATAATTACAGTGGAATACAACCAGTTTAGCGACGTATAAAATGATTTGCTTAGAAATATGATTTCACAATATGGAGATTGAACCTAAGCATGCATCTAAAACAAATCAACCGCACAATCAAATCACAACACAAAGGATTTTAAGGTGGTTCGGACTGAATCCCCAGTCCTACGTCCACCCCTCACCAAATCCGGTGAGGCTCCACTAGTGCCACGCACTGAACCGCAAATTGGAAAGACCTCTGATTGCCTTCCTACTAATCACAGGTAGGGACGTCAACACCGCAGATCGAAAACTTCCGATTGCCTTCCTACTAACCACAGGTAGGGATGATCTTTAGTTTCAATCATTTGTATGAAATGAAAAAGAACAAATATGAAAACACTCAATCATCAAACAAGATATAGAATATGCTCATGAAGAAAAATCTTGTCTGAGATTGCTGGAGCTTGAGTTTGATGCTTCAATGGTGTCTTCTTCCTTGAGAGATGATCTTCCTTGAGTTGATGAAGAAGACTATGGATGTAGCTTTGATCTTCCTTTTGATCTCCTTGAGTTGATGAAGAGTTTGATGCAGTTTAGATCACCCTTGACAGCCTTGATTGCTTCTTTCTTCCTTGGAGGTTGAGATGGCTTCAGATCTAGACTTGAATCCCTTGAATGGATGAAGAACTTATTCCCGGAGTACTATTCACAGCTACAGTACTCGAACTCCTCTCACCCTTGTAGCCTCCTTTGATCTCCCTTGGATTCACAAAATGATCAACTAGGGTTTCTAACCCTCTTGTATGTGTTTTATAACCTTTGAATGGTCCTTGGACATCCCCCAGACCAGATCCACAATCCATGGGGGATTGGGTGACTTTGGGGTTAAACAAATACAAGAAAAGGGGCTGGCCTCGAGGTGAAAATCGAAGTCAAACATGGTTGGCTCGGGGCTGGCGGTCAACCGGAAGGCATGGGGTGGTTGACCGGAATTTTACAGTCAGTTGATTTTTCATCTCTGGCAAAACCGATCAACCGGACGCCTAGGGGCGGTCGACCGAAACCTGTAAAATCTTGAGTTGTTCATTTCTGGAAGAACCGGTCGACCGAAAAAGTAATGGCGGTCGACCGAAACCTGTAAAAAAAAATGGATTCTTAGGTTTTGGCAATTCTGGTCGACCGGCCAAGGTGTGTTGGTCGACTGAAAAGACCTATACCTGTAAAAATGAAGTGTTAGCTCAAGGAAACATATCCATAAGTCAAGATATTCATGTCCTTATCAATTCCATGTATTTTTAGGTTTGGTTTATGCATTAGACCATTTGAGCATTTCTAAATTTTGTTCTGGGGGCTCCGCCTCCGGAAACCCCCGCAAGGGGCGCTGCCCCCTTGACCCCTGCGACCTGACCGTGCAGGTCGATCCACGTGCGAGGGCGCAACCATTGAGCTTTCACTTTTGCCATCTCCACTCCATTCCTTGACATATCTGTCATGAAAGAACATCAAGTAGTTTATTCATATGAGAGTGGTAAAATATCAATGACTTATAGTGTTTATCCATTATCAAAATCAAGAATATGAAATAACTCAAATGACCATAGGATGATGTCGAATGACCCAAGTGACCACAAGATGACTCAAATGACCACAGGGGCACAACATACCCAAGACCATGGACACAGTTATCCACCATTATTGAGACACCGTAGATAGATTAGGGCTCATGAATGCTCAAAGATGCACATGATGCATACTGGGCTAAAGTAAAAGAAATCATCAAAACGAATGCAAAGAAATCATAAAATAGAAAGATACTCGAGAATAGTTTTGCTAGACCGGACAAATCAGGGTCAAGAAACTATCCGCAACTACGGCGTGCAAGATAGACCCATCGTCCCCCAACTCTTCCAACCCAACGGCCTATCTAACGATTAAACACGTGCACTTAGATCATCATCATTTTTGTTAAAGGGGAACATCAAATCCCAGAACACATGAATGACCAGCCAGTTCTCGAGATAATATATCATAGATACCATATAGTAATCCATTGAGTGATTTAGGGGATCAAAATACTCACCTGACTTACCTGCCCGATGGGAAGAGGTGATGTGATGGCGCTCATGAATTCTAATCACTTTTAGAGGTTAACCATAAATAATAAAGCCATAGAGATAAGCATGATGCATCAAATAAAGCAAAGGGCACACAAGAGCAAATATGTCATCATTCAACATAACAGCATGAAAACGGTCATGCCAAGACCGTAAGGGGGAGCCTAACGGTCTAGAGATAGACTACTACCCTTGAGGCGGTTCACATTCCCCAACGGGTGAAACCCTGAGAAAAAGAGTTGGCGCGAGAGCTGTTGGGATTAGAGTTGACGAGGCTGGGACACCACTCGTCCATGCTGGCGCGAGCGACCCTCCAGGAGAGCCTGGGATTGAGAGGAGCGGCGATAGCCATGGGAGAGCTACCAGAGGAGCACCTAGGGAGGCTGATAGATCGGGCCAGAAAGACAGTGGCTGCAGGACCAGGCCCAGAGGGAGACATCGTCCTACGCCGCTTCTTGATGCTGATGTTCGGGAAGTTGATCTTTGCGACGAGGGCAGACAGAGTGAGCTGCAAGCTCCTCCCTTTACTGGCGGATCTAGATGGAGTTGGAGACTACGCGTGGGGCGCTGCCGCGTTAGCATTCCTTTTCGACTCCCTTAGCACCACCGACCGGCAGACGATGCTGGGAGAGTTCTTACCTCTGCTTCAGGTAAAACTTCTACCTTAAAATGCTTGTGCAATTATGATTATGATTCTTATGACTGCTACATGCTGACACTTGACAAATGCAGGTATGGTCCTACATATACCTCCCAGGCTTAGGGAGAGGGAAGGAGGTACAGCCCGACTGAGTGCCCATCGCGAGGCGGTGGATGGCGGTACGGGACACCAGGTCGCTACGACACCTAGTGCGGGCGATCCAGGACGACATCGACACACTGCCATATGCATTGGTAAAACTCTAAACTCTAGATGTCTACATGCACTTAAAATGCTTTTGATGCTGACACTTGACTCTATTGCCTTCCCTTTCAGGTGCACTGGACACCATACTATGACGAGGGTCACGAGGGACAGCCCTGGGTGGAGGTATCCCAGGCATACGCGGGATGAGACATGTGGCTGCACTGCATGAACATCATCAAGCCACTGCACTATCGTCTGATCATGAGGACCAAGGGCATCCATCAGCCAGAGGTGGAGTTCCCAACAAGAGAGGCGGAGCACGTGGGGTGATCTTCCCGAGGACTGACTAGCGAGATCGACTGGGTCACCCGAGCGATGGACCAGATACAGGACTAGAGGAGACGAGGCCGGGTAGTGCGAGCCCGACCCACTAGCGACAAGGCCTACCTTGTCATGCCCCGAGCCTTTATTACAGCGGAAGACTAGCTCATGGAACGTGAACAACAGGCATGGTAAGTCTCTTGCAAGCAAGAATGATCAGAGCACAAGACAACCACACATAACAAAATACAATTGCAAGATAATTTACTCAACTCCAACTTTATTTCATCAAATCAAAATATTCAAATACAATAACTTTTCAACCTTCTTCAATCCACCAGACTTTAAAAAAAAAGGAAAATTACAAAGACTCGATCTAAACAAGATTGACTTTCCTAAGTCTTCACTCTCATTTTGATACGACTTTCATTCACTCTCGGACCCGCTACTTGTATAACACGAATCCGAATTCGAATCACTTTCATCTCCTGAAAAGATTAGAAATAGGTAATGAGCACACTTGCCCAGTAGGTATCTTCGCATCAACATGAAGACACTATTAAAGTGATTAGCATTTTAGCTCTAAGGAAATAAAGTGAAATCATGCGAATGCGATAAATCACATGTGAATAACCAAGGTAACAAGATGATCATGTAAGATAGATTGAGCAAGTATGAATTAGCAAGAATGTAACAAGAACATGGTATGGCCTTTCATGAACAGGAATGTATCGAGAATGTACTAGCAAGCCACATTATCATCACACAAACATATTTTGCTTATGAGCAAGTATTTGGTGAATTTCTTGTGGAATATCATGTAACAAGCAAGATAGTCATGTCGTGCCCTGGATTTTCACTTATTTATAGAGAAAGTACTCCCAGCGTAATGCGACGCCAGTAGCATCATACCCCATGGTTTACAATATGTTTCTGACAATCAGTCGAGGGGACTAGCATAGAGCCCTTGAACACAATCAGTGCTCGATCGCATCTTCAAGTATAAATCAAGCTACTTCCACGTTTCAAGTAATAAAATATGGCCAATCAATATATCAAGTTCAATAAGTTCATGATAATAATAATTCAATGAATGAACGTTTCAATTAAGAATGTGAGGGATCAATAATGACTTAAAACAAGGTTATACTCATGGAAACAATTCGACAGCATAACAGTACATTCCTTATCTTCCATAATTTAAAATTAAGTATCTTGAACAATATGATAAGTCTAGACTATCAATAATCCATCTACGAACTTTGGAATATCAACCCTTGGGTTAAAGTACTCAGGAATTGTGACAGTCAATTAATGGGCCGCTACATGAACGTGACGGTTTACTATTGGACCGTTAGAATGGGCTGAATCCAGAAAGAATAAATTGGACTCAGTAATGTGACGGTTGTATACTGGACCGTTAGATGTGCTTGACGGTCGAGTAATAGGCCGTTACATTAACAAAATGCAAAACTTCGATAGTGCTTTTCTAGACAATTAGGTTTTAATGGTACAACCAGCTCGGCGTCCTAGTGGGAATCCAAGGCTCACGGAGACTTACGGAGGCCTTGAAACAAGATTTCCTAGTCCATTGGAAGGAACATCAATAGAGAGGTCATCAAGTTCAAGAATATGCTCCTATAGTGCAAACGTGTAACTAGTGGACACATACCGGAGTATACGCCACGTACTTAAAGAAAATGACTATAGATGAGAAAGAATGTGTAACGATGTGAAATAATGATAAACTCCGTCAATATAACATTTAAAATCACGGTTTTAATACAAAACTATAGAGTTTAGCAAATGAAATTAACATATGCTTAAAATAACTTAAGGTGCTTTAGACATGCAATTTCTATCATGAATCAATTAATAACTCAAAGTCATGAAAACAGGTCAAAACTTAGATATCTAGGCTTTATTTATAAGCTAATTTGACTGTTTTCAATTATATCTCGAATTGACAAAACACAGCACTCTGGCGGTCTAAGACAGGCGCGTCACAGTGATGTGGCGGTTTATCGTGGAGCCGTCAGAAGCTTGTGACGCTCTGATTCTGGTCCGTCAGAGATTATAGAGAAACTTAAGTATTACAGAGCATGTGACGATTTATCGTAAGGCCGTTAGAGTATTCTGGCGGTCTAACTATAATCCGTCAGAGCACTGCTGATAGTAAAGTAAAAGTACTATGGTTTAAAACATCTCATGCATGAAGAATCGAAATAATTAACTACTCTAGTCATGACAAAACGAAGTAAAGGCCATCTAGATGCATAGGTTTCAATGAATTTATAAGAGAATACCGTTTTATCTTTAATTTAGGCTAAAGATATGTATGTATGCATAGACTGAACTGAAACATGAAATTTATGGTCTATAGTGCATGAAATCAAACAAAACCAGAGGGCTTTTACTCCTATCATGATGTTCTTGTCATTCATGAGATAACCTACCACTTTCCTGGGCTTTCAACTTCCAATTTGGGACTGCAAGACATGCCCTAGTTCTTCCCTTCCTGTGAATTTTTAGCAACTTCACGTCGCTCTAACTCCATAATCCCTTGACCTATAGACATGAAATCTGGAGGGTAAGAAGATATAACTAAGGGGAACAAAAAGTTCTAAAGAACCGAACTCTAAATACCTTGTTTAGGTGTTCTAATCTCTTGATCTTCAGCACCCCGTTGTATAGTTTCCTGGGTTGACGTGATGAAACCAGCAACTTTGTAAGGTTCTAGCTCCTTGTGTAGTCGATCTCCTAGCACAAGATTTTGGGAGATGTTAGTCCTATGTATTAACAACAAAAAGTTCTAAAGAACCTACCTCAAATACCAAGTCTTTACCTTGATTCCACGTAGGCCAAAGTAAGGGTCGCTCAGGTCAAAACTAGGGTCTATTTATAGGTTCTAGCTAGGGTTTTGAGGATTAGATCGATTCTAGAGTCCTTATTAGACCTTAGATCGACTTCTGAGAGTCGTTAACACGTTTACTAGTCCTCCCATCTCGATCCCTAAGAGATTGACTATTAAACATCTAATCTTTTTGGTCTTTCTTCAATTCACGGAACTGACAGAGTGTAACGGTCGAACCCTGGAGGGTCAGGTCCCTGTGGCGGTCGCACGATAGACCGTTACCTATCGTAGGTGCTGAATTTGAAATGAATTCAAATTCTAATTTCATCTTATCCACTTATTTATTTAATTAATGAGTATTTATCCTTATAATTCGTGAATAGGCTAAATAACCTTATAGAATATGAGCCAAACTTCATGGGCTTGGTCCTTAATTCCTTTGGGTTTTATTTAACAATGCTAGATTAATTATTTAACATAAATTGGGCTTTATAATGACTTATTAATCAAATAATCTATTTATTAATTTATTTAGGCCTTTATAAATTCCTAATAAATTCCATAAAATCATTAAATAATTCCTGAAATAATATAAATATTCTGGGTCATTACATACCTAAAGGCCTACACTAGACGCTACGGAGACCAAGTCTTCCGTGGCACCTGACGACTGGTACAACTCTCTAAACTTATGCTTCCCTAATGACTTATAATGCGCTGACTTTCTACATGTAGCTAGACCCTCAGGGACAGATAGTGGAGCTTCAGGGACTCCTCCACTCTACCATTCAGCAGCGGGACGAGTTCCAGTGCTCGCTGGAGCTTCTGGTAAGCTTTACTTAACCTTGGACCTAATATGCAAATGCTTATAAACTTCACTAACTGACTCAACTCCTAAATGTAGTGGGCCGAGGGAGTACAGCGACAGGGACCAGACGCTCCATCCTCTTCTTCCCAGGCACTAGCGGACAAGGTAGAGCGGAACGCCGACTTCGCACGGGCAGTTGCTCGGGCCGAGGAGGCCGAGGCCACTCTCACAGAGAGGGTAAGCAAACCAACTGACTTTCCTTTGACTTAAGTGCTTATGCTATGCAAATGACTAACCATGATGAATGCATATGTAGACTAGAGACCTAGTAGCCGCGCTGAGCGGGGCGGAGCGACTCCGATCAGAGGCAGTAGAGGTGGCCCATCTCCGTGCGGAGGTGGAGCGACTGAGGACTAGATCGGCAGAGGCGATGGACTCTCGACTGGAGGTGAGAGAGTTGAGGGCCGAGATTAGAGAGCTAGAGAGAGCACTCCGGCTAGTGGGCGGACGATCCTCTCATAGTGCGTCACAGAGCGTCGCACGCAGCAGACACCGAGATTATCTTACTGGTTATTCCGGCCAGTAGAGGAACGAGGAGGATGAGCGGCGCCGATGCCACGGCGAGGAGGGGAGCACGGCTATGGGGCCACCAGTGAAGAGGCGTGAGGGGACTGGAGATAGGGGTGGCCTAGGAGAGGGACCCGCTTGATGTACTGATGTGGGATGGATGACCGACTCGGGCTAAGACGTACGACCGACTCGTTGTGCGGCCAGCACTAGCACACTAAGGCAAGCCGGGCGGCTGACCACCGTGGTATTCTCCGGGTGGAGACGTCTCTCAACAGCGACTCTCTTGAGCCTGATGATCGTCCCTTGCGAGGGAAACGTGGGGAACGCGGCGATTAAGAAACCACCGTCGCCTAGGGTGCTAATTCGCGCTCGGTGCTCGATTGGAGCCACGGAACGGGCGCTCACAACTCACAATCGTGGTGAATTTGAAACTTGCTATCGGCCTTATTCTCACAAACGCAGCAATATATAAAGCATACTAAACAGAAAATGTAAGGATCGGAACGAGCACGTACCTCCACGACTAGTCGTGGGGAAGAATTCCCGGCCGATTTCCGAACAACCCCAATACACACAAGATTAACTTTACAATTTCAGAAGCTTGGCCCACTCCACACAGGAAGGTATCAGGCTACAATCAATAACTTTGGGGTTGCTGGAACCTGGGTTGATGGGCCACACTCGCAGGAGGCGAGGAACGCGTGCCGGAGCCGCTCGGGTACGCCGACGGAAAGCCGACCCGGTTCTGCCCGCGCTGGTCACCCTGCGCAGTGATCTTGCGGAGGCTTGTACGGCTAGATCCGATGTCCGATCGGAGCGCCATTTGTTGGAGAATGTCGGCGACTGGATGTAGTATCTTCACTCCGAAGATCGCGAGCAGATGCCATCATATCTGGGCGCAGTGATGAATCTTCTGAGGTTCTAGTTTTGTGCTCACAGAACTGCACAGAAACACGGTAAAATGTTGAGAAAATGGTTGCCGATGTAGGATCGGGGCGTTCCTTGTGGGAGATGGTAGGAGACGTCCAGAGTAAGAAATACTCTGAAGATCCTTCACACGGATCTTGGCCGGATGAAGCGAGGCAGGCTCTGAAAGTTTATTCTAGTTCTCAGTCGGGCCTGCTCAGACCAACCCGCGCGATCTCACGAGAACTATCGTTACGATCAGCACCGGTCACGGATCGAGGCGAAACTAGCGGCAACACGAAGAGGACTTGAAATACTACGATTTCTCTTCAGGAACCAACTTCAGATGGCATTGGGGTTGGCCTGAAGAATTTAATACACAGTCATCTTAAGATCTGGGCAGTAATCTGGGGCAGATCTGCGTGCCTCCACGAGAAAAATCGGCACCGTTGCTCACGAACTCCGATCGACGTGAAACCAAAGCTGAAAGTTTGCTAACTTGCGGAGGTATCACGGATAAATTTTGTGGAAGAAGAAGATGAGAGAAAGTGGAGGATACGGGGTCGAGTCACACGACCCAGGTCTGTCCTGTCACAGGACTTGCCAAGGGAGTCACACCCAAGGGGGAAACCAAGAGATTCACTCTCTAATGCAATCTTTTCTCACAAAACTTTCATTCTATTGTGCACAAGCACTATACATGCCTTTAAATAGACCATGGAAAGGGGTAGGGGGAGGGGAATTCGTTGGTTACAAGAAGGGAGAGGGGGGGTGAGCATGGATCATGACAAGGTGAAAGGGAAGGGGGACAAGGGGACATGGTTGCCCACCTACCTTCACCAACCTTTGAAATTCAAAGGGGAGGGGTAGGTGGCAGCCATATTTGGCATTGACCAGCAGCCATTTGAATGCCCCATGTGGTAAATGGGATGGGAAGAAGAAAAATCAACAATGGCTAGCCTAATACAACAAAAAAAGAGGGCGCCCCCTTCATTGGGCCTTGAATGGGCCACTTTGGTCCATGGCCTCCCTTGAGCCCATTTAGTCACTCTTGCTTAAGGCCTAATCCATTCTTGTTTAAGGCCTTTCCATAGAGCCCATGAGTGAAGGGAGCCCATTCTAGATAGCCCATGTGGAAGGGAGCTTAATGGGGCCTTAAGTGGCTTAAGATCCAATATGAAGCTTAATGAAGCCTCATAGCCCAATATGACAATCAACCCTTAATAGACTCTAAAAGACTTACCCAATTGGCTTATTAAGTGCCTTACAATGAGCCCAATATGAAAATCCAAATAAAACACTCACTAAAAGCCCAATTCCAATGCAAAAAAGGTCCAAATTGAAGCCAACTTGTCCTTAATTGGAAGGGAAGCCGAAGTAGTCCACTTGGTGCTCCGCGTATGGCACCGTCGGTTCGTCGACGTGTCACTTGATCTCCCTGGTGTCCGCACCAATTCTCCCCGGGTGGGAGGAACTCGACCCCGTCGAGTAAGGGTCCCGAAGCTTGCGCTCTCCGCATGTGATCAAGGCGTTGGTCATCGTGGGGCATCCTCGCCAACGCACTAGGACGTGTGGGTATGCGCCATTCCTTGTGGTGATCACTTGCTCATCCAGTATACAATCTATATGCATGCGTTGAGGCTAGAAAGGTGGACTCTCGGGTGAGGGGTCACTCCCAATAGAAAGATAAAGCTCGAGACTCACTAGGGATCACCGCGGGTTCCAATATGCTACCAGAGGAAACATGAAACGTCGAATTGACACCATTGTCGTTCGGTAGTTCAATATTGTACGCTTTCGGACCCACTTGTTTCTTAACCCGGAAAGGGTGGGGATCGTGGACTTAGAGTGGCTTTCGGTCTCCGGGCGGAAACCTGTCAGGTATGACCCTGATCTAGATGTACTCTCCCTTTGAATCCACGGATATGTAGCATGCATTGGCTACCTCCTTATGCGTGCTTTGACTGGCCTTTTATTGACACGACTTAATGCAAACCATATACATGAAAGAGAACAACGAGGGAGACAAACAAACACACACACATGACCTTAGACAAACCTATGGCTAGTCCGACCTACGCATGGACGATGGCGGACCAGGACACCCAAATGTGTGCCATGCATATACTAGATGCAACCAAAGGTAGGTAGGATGATGTACTCCTAGACACCCAAAAAGACACCATGCATGCAAGGACTTCCTATCAGATGTGGGTGTGGGTGGGCTATGAGGTTCATCACCACTACATGTAGGTAAGGCATGCCATGCTTCCCAATAATCAGACCTATTGCTATGTGGAATTTGATTGGCCCGAGTGGGAAGAGAGTGGTAGGGGACTTCCTTGACAAAGTAGAGGGGAAGTGGTGGAGCACGAGGCCCACTAGAGAAGGGGTCGAATGGGTCAAAGAATGTGTGACCCCCCGGCTCCTCCATTACATAGTCCCATGTTTAAATTCATGAAGGTGATGGTCACCTCCATCCATCGTGGTAGATGGGACAATGTATAGAAGATAGGGCTCCTCCCTCGGGATAATGAAGTCGGGCTCGGCCGGTAACGGGAGGAGTAGAAGAACCTCCGTGGTAACATGACCCACGGTGTACACGGAGGTGATGAACCCTAAAGCGGGATGAGTGAAACTACGACCTGTGGGTCGGTCGAAGCCTGGAGCCAACAAGTGCGTAAATATCAATTGCCAGTCTAACCCTTTAAGAAGGTCATCCAATGTATCCACATAGTGACTAGACCGGAAGGTGGTGTGAAACGAGTTGCTTGGCACTAGAGGTAGTGTGGGGTCCATGGATGGGAAGGGAGGTGGGACCAAGCCATCTTTGAGCCAGCTAAGGAGTGGCTCGACGATGAAAAGCATTCCCGCAAGAAACACTGGTGGCTCGGGCGGAAGTGGCTCCAAGCAAGACGGCTCCGGATGAAGTTCGGAAGGAGAGGATGGCAACAGAGCACTCAAGGGTGATGAAGGAGGGATCTCCATAATGGGGAGAGGGCTTAGGGACCCCTTAGATGAGGCCGGGTTGGGGCTATGGGCTATGGCCTCCCTAGGTGCGGGTATGGCTACCTCCTACCTTGAAGGTGGGCAAGGGGAGACTAATGACTCAAAATAAGCGCACCTCCTATCCACCCGATCCGAAATCATTTGCATAAGTTCGGCAACGGTCCGGGTTGGAGTAGGGGTATCGGAGTGGACTTGCCCGTAATCATCCGGCCTAGGCTTGGGTCTAGGCTCATCTACGTGTAGGGCTCTTTGCCTCCGACTAGGACCCACTTGGTTGGAGGTGATTGGGTGGGGTCATTTGGATGTGATCGGTTGGGGAACGTAGACCTTCCTAAGCTCTCTCTTCATGTCCCACCTTGACTCGATGGGCCATTGCCTCCTAACCTCTCTCAAACATTCAATGTAGTCCCACTTTTCGGCGGCCTCCCAAAGAAGCCACTCTTTGGCGAAAGAGAATTGCATCGCCTCGGACATAGTATAACACTCAAAATATGCGTCGATGGCGGCTTCCCACTTGAGGTAGTCGCTCGGGACCTTGGTTCCATAGAAGTCCGAGGCTTCGGGCCTATGGATGTGGTGGAGTTGGATTCCCCAACCTTGGTGGTGTCGCCACCATTCATATGAACTAGTCGTTTGGGAACCCATGGGACTCGGGGAGTTAATGGATGACCATGCCGACACTTGGACACGACAAGACACGAGACACGACCCAACATACTAATGCAAAGTTGGCATGAGACTCAAATACACACTTAGACATGACTATGTTGGAATGCACTAACTAGGAACCTAGACTTAACCCACTATTCGGTACGCGGCGGAGCTAAGCGATCCAAAGATCACTCGCGCAAGTGTGCGGCCTTCCCGATAGGCGTAGCCTAATGTTCGTGTCGCACCTTTTGATATACCGAGTAGAGGAATGCAAATGCAACCTTAGACTTAAATGACCCTAGACTTGAACGACGCTCTGATACCAATTTTATGCGGGACGGATGACCGACTCGGGCTAAGACGTACGACCGACTCGTTGTGCGGCCAGCACTAGCACACTAAGGCAAGCCGGGCGGCTGACCACCGTGATATTCTCTGGGTGGAGACGTCTCTCAACAGCGACTCTCTTGAGCCCGACGATCATCCCTTGCGAGGAAAACGTGGGGATCGCGGCGATTAAGAAACCACCGTCGCCTAGGGTGCTAATTCACGCTCGGTGCTCGATTGGAGCCACGGAACGGGTGCTCACAACTCACAATCGTGGTGAATTTGAAACTAGCTATCGGCCTTATTCTCACAAACGTAGAAATATAGAAAGCATACTAAACAGAAAATGTAAGGATCGGAACGAGCACGTACCTCCACGACTAGTCGTGGGGAAGAATTCCCGGCCGATTTCTAAACAACCCCAATACACACAAGATTAACTTTACAATTTCAGAAGCTTGGCCCACTCCACACAGGGAGATATCGGGCTAAAATCAATAACTTTGGGGTTGCTGGAACCCGGGTTGACGGGCCACACTCGCAGGAGGCGAGGAACGCGTGCCGGAGCAGCTCGGGTACGCCGACGGAAAGCCGACCCGGTTCTGCCCGCGCTGGTCACCCTGCGCAGCACGCTTGCGGAGGCTTGTACGGCTAGATCCGATGCCCAATCGGAGCGCCGTTTGTTGGAGAATGTCGGTGACTAGATGTAGTATCTTCACCCCGAAGATCGCGAGCAGATGCCTTTAGATCTGGGCGCAGTGATGAATCTTCTGAGGTTCTAGTTTTGTGCTCACAGAACTGCACAGATACACGGTAAAATGTTGGGAAAATGGTTGCCGATGTCGGATTGGGGCGTTCCTTGTGGGAGATGGTAGGAGACGTCCAGAGGAAGAAATACTCTGAAGATCCTTCACATGGATCTTGGTCGGATGAAGCGGGGCAGGCTCTGAAAGTTGATTCTAGTTCTCAGTCGGGCCTGCTCAGACCAACCCGTGCGATTCCACGAGAACTATCATCACGATCAGCACCGGTCACGGATCGAGGCGAAACTAGCGGCAACACGAAGAGGACTTGAAATACTACGATTGCTTTTCAGGAACCAACTTCAGATGGTGTCGGGGTTGGCCTGAAGAATTCAATACACAGTCATCTTCAGATCTGGGTAGCAATCTGGGGTAGATCTGCGCGCCTCCACGAGAAAAATCACCACCGTTGCTCACGAACTCCGATCGACGCGAAACTAAGGCTGAAAGTTTTTTAACTTGCAAAGGTATCACGGATAAATTTTGTGGAAGAAGAAGATGAGAGGAAGAGGAGGATACGGGGTCGAGTCACACGACCCAGGTCTGTCCTGTCACAGGACTTGCCAAGGGAGTCACACCCAAGGGGGAAACCAAGAGATTCACTCTCTAATGCAATCTTTTCTCACAAAACTTTCATTCTATTGTGCACAAGCACTATACATGCCTTTAAATAAACCATGGCAAGAGGTAGGGGGAGGGGAATTCGTTGGTTACAAGAAGGGAGAGGGGGGTGAGCATGGATCATGACAAGGTGAAAGGGAAGGGGGACAAGGGGACATGGTTGCTCACCTACCTTCACCAACCTTTGAAATTCAAAGGGGAGGGGTAGGTGGCAGCTTTATTTGGCATTGACCAGCAGCCATTTGAATGCCCCATGTGGTAAATGGGATGGGAAGATGAAAAATCAACAATGGCTAGCCTAATACAACAAAAAAAGAGGGCGCCCCCTTCATTGGGCCTTGAATGGGCCACTTTGGTCCATGGCCTCCCTTGAGCCCATTTAGCCACTCTTGCTTAAGGCCTAATCCATTCTTGTTTAAGGCCTTTCCATAGAGCCCATGAGTGAAGGGAGCCCATTCTAGATAGCCCATGTGGAAGGGAGCTTAATGGGGCCTTAAGTGGCTTAAGATCCAATATGAAGCTTAATGAAGCCTCATAGCCCAATATGACAATCAACCCTTAATGGACTCTAAAAGACTTACCCAATTGGCTTATTAAGTGCCTTACAATGAGCCCAATATGAAAATCCAAATAAAACACTCACTAAAAGCCCAATTCCAATGCAAAAAAGGTCCAAATTGAAGCCAACTTGTCCCTAATTGGAAGGGAAGCCGAAGTAGTCCACTTGGTGCTCCGCGTATGGCACCGTCGGTTTGCCGACGTGTCACTTGATCGCCCTGGTGTCCGCACCATGTACTTTTCTCTTTCCTCATCTATGGACATATGCATGTACATGGTTTTTGGTTTAGTGAAAAATGTGATATTTCCTTTTATCTTCTAAAAATGCAACTGTGTGGATGTTAATGCTGACTCAACAATGAGCACTAAAATAGACAAAGAGAGCAAGAGAAGGTGGGCGAAAGATAACGGGTTTCGAGACACGAAGCCCAGAGAGAGAGGGGAGAATAGGGCAAAGGACATGGCAGTCAGGTGAGAAAAAATGGTCCAAACAGGGCCGCTACCTTCTGGGTGGCGGTCCTCTAAAAGGCCGCTAGGGGTAGATGATGAGGAATGACAAAGAGTAGGAAAAATGGTCCCCTAAAGACCGCAAGAGGGAACAAAATGGTCGCTACGTGACCGTTAGGTGAGCGAGAGAAGGCGGTGAAGGGTGGGGACAAACGGTCACCTGACGACCGCTAAGGGAAGCCTAACGGTCTCGCGATAGACCGCAAGGGTGAAGACTCAGTTAAATCCGAGCGGGACTCTCCGGGAGAGTTCCAACCCGTGGATAGGAGCGCCCAATCTGCACTAAGGCTCATCCTAACCCAAATTGAGGCTCCCTAGCATCAATCCTAATGCACTAGGACTAAAACCAAAGCCCTATAACCAGGAACACACCCTAAACTCACAGCTCACAGAAAACTTCTGCTTTAAGCCTTGAAAATTCCATTAAAATCACCCAAATTACCATGAAGAGAACCTTTGAAGCTAGCACCATGGGTGAGGTCATCTACCAAGGGCCAAAGCCGACTAGGAAAGAGCGTGGGGAGTTGCAGCGGTTAACCTCCATCCCCAAGCATCTAAGCACAAGCCCTTCAAGAGAGGTAAGCCAAATCAAAAGTTCATTATAAGTCATCAATCTTTTAAGCTTCTGATATCATTCTTCTTCTTCTCTTTTTTCTTTTTCTTTCTTTTCCTTTCCTTCAGCTCCTTCCTGACCCAATATGCTATTCTAGCCTAATGTGGGTGGCTCCCATGATAAAGGAACTCCCTATAGAGGTCATCTCAATCTTAAGGTCATGGCACCTCCACCCTCTATTAGTCATAGCCAAAAATTTCCAAAAAATCTCCTTAGATTGGTCTAGCATTTCAGCTCTAGTAGAGTTATGGCATCCTTAAACACACACTTTTGTGTTCCCAACCTTTGAAGCTACTGTCCTTATAGAAGAGGCTGAGAGTTACCTAGCCCTTCCTAGGACTAAAGTGGGAGATGAAGACCTAGTGTGTCACACGGTTGACCCTACAGACCCTTCACTCATCTTAGGGGATTTCATACATAACCCAAAGAATGTAAAAACCATGATTATCTCCCGCCATATCCACTTGATACCCATGGCCCAATGGATCACCGTCCATTGTAAAAACAAGTGGGGGAGGTATGAAGCCATAGCCAAGGCTACTTCCATTTGCTTATGCGGGGTTTTGCTCTTCTCTACCACCGACCACCTCTTAGACATTCCAAACCTCAGTGTTATCAGCGGGTTGTGGCGGGGTTTATCCAACTCCTAAGCCATCCTTTCCTACCTTTATGAAGGTCTTAGTTCAGCTTCTCTAGGGGGTCCCCTCTTCGGGTCTATGATTATCCTAGAGTGTTGGATGGGCATTAGACTGAAATTCTTACCCAAGGAGGATGTGCCATCAGCTAGCCGCATATTCGGGAGCCACCCACTCTTCTTCATTGGAGGGGCATCTGGGTTTTCTAAATAGGTTGAATGCTGGACCGCGGATAAGAAGACAAGGGACGATTGGCACCTCTTCCTCAACACCTTGCCACTTGACAAATTCGTGATGCGACCATGGACTCTTCAAGGAACTGCTCTTAGACTACCCCGGCGACTGGGCCTGGACCTCCAACTAGTGGGGAACACCACCTTGGCGCTCTACAACCCCCACCGGTGCTACATACAAGTTGGACTTCCTCGCACTATGGTTCCAGCACTATCTCACTACCCTCCCCTTCAAGCCAGGAAGATTTGGACCAAGGAGGATGAACAAGCAGTTCGGAGCGCTCTGACTATGTGGGAGATCAGCCGAGTCCGTAACTTGCAGGCAGAAGTGACAGAGGATGAGGAGAATTATCGAGCTTATGTGAAATCATTACGTAAAATCCAGCCCTGTGCAGATATGAAATTGAATGTAGCTTGAGCTCCATGATCATGTATTTTATTTCATTTGAAAGAATGATGTACTATGAACCTTGAATGAATGAATAAAAGGATTGATTGAGCCATTGCTTATGAAAGTGTTCCTTTTGGCATGAATGATCAGATGGAGCATAGTTCTCTGCTTGAAAAATGGTCTACAAAAGGACCGCCAAGCTCGCCTAACGGTCTGGCGACATACCGCAAGGGGAAGAGGCACAAGAAAACTGTGTGTTTTTTGGCCCTTGGGTGTGGCATGCGGTCGTTACTACATAGCTAGGAGGAGCTTAACGGTCTAACAAAAGACCGCAAGGGGGAAGGAACAAAGAAACCTCAGAGTTTTGGTTCTCGGGTGTGGGTAACGGTCACCATCCGACCACTAGGGAAGCCTAACGGTCTACCAAAAGATCGCAAGACAAATAGAAATAGAGAAGCTTGCGAGTTCTTGGGTGTCGGGCATTACAACATGTTCCTGCACACACTTAAACAATAAAGCAAGTTAGATCTCTTCTTAGGCTCAACCCCTTGCCTATAGCAAGTTAGAGACGACCAATCCTTGATATTTGGTCAAGGGGTGGAACCTTATTAAATAGGCGAAAACACAAATAAGAATATGAATGTGATGTATGCTATGAAATGCTAATGCAAGGATGATGAGCATTTTTGAATTTTTTGAAGTATTTGATTTTTGTTTTGGATTTTGGAATATGTGATTTTTTTTAATTTTTTGAAATATTTAATTTTTTGTGATTTTTGACAATATTTGGTTTTTTGGAGTTTCGCAATATTTAATTTTTTTTGATTTTTGGCAATATGAGATTTTTTTAGAATTTTTAAAACTAGTTCTGCCCTAGTAACGAGAGTCCTACCTAATCCACTAAGAAACCCCCGAGGTTGGCGTGCATTAAAGGTGACAATCTCTGGCCAAGTCTACCTCATTCATACGATGGTGCCTCTCCAAGGGCCACACTAGGGGTATGTTGTAGTCCTTTGAGGGAGAGAGAGAAGAACTATTGGGGGCAAGCCTTAGCGTAGGGATAGAAATTTTTAGGGCTTGAATTTGTCCCATGACGACCTGGTCGGAGATTCAGTCTGTTACGCTGGGGCTTTGTGTCCATCATCAAACCTTCATCTAGTTTAGGCACGCGTACGACCGGGCTCATAACGTCCTGCAGGAAAACTGTACTGCCACTCTTGCCATGCCAGGTTTGACATTTCATTTTTCCTTGGAGCATTTTGACGTTGCACTTTGTGCTTTTGATAGACGTGTTGGTTTTGCCTTGATTTATGCTCCTTTTTCTTTGATTCATCTTTCTTTTCTCCTTTTCCTGGAATCAGGTCATAACGGACTGCCCCTATTTGAGACCTCCTCTCGTTGGGTTGTCTAGGTTGGTCATCTCCCCCTTATTCGCCCCTTGCCCCTACACCTGGCCAACGAGAGAAAATTAGGGACTTTCACTTCCCCTGGGCATGGCCAAAGGAGAAACAGGTTTGCATTAGTAGAGGGAAAACCCGACCAGAGTTGCCGTGTAGTGTATGATTGCCGCGCTCGGGGTCCTCTTTCACGATCAAGGAAGAGACGCCTCACCACCGGGTTGGCACTAGCTTGACTCTAAGGGTAAAAGCGCTTAAGATACAACCCATTCCAAGTGTGAGGCAACTTCTCACCTTCCACGTTAACTACACGATATGTGTTCCCTGGATAAGCCACTTTAACAACAAACGGCCCCTCCCAGTTAGGTTGTAATTTAGACCTGGGACCTCCAGACCTAATGAATTTACGTTTCAAAACCATATCACCTGTTTGAAATTTACACTCAATTACCTTCTTTTGAAAATAATGCGAGACTCTCTTTTAATAAACAGATACGTGATTGGCCACATTTAGCCTCTTCTCATCCAAGAGTTCTAGCTGTACGAGCAATGCCTCTTGATGTTCGTCGAGATTAAGTTCCGTATCGAGCTGCACCCATAGGGAAGGGATCAAGATCTCATGTGGAAGCACTACCTCTATCCCGTAAGTGAGAGCATAGGGGGTTTGCCACGTTGGAGTACGGACGGAGGTGCGATAAGCCCATAGAGCCTCCAATAATCGTTCAGGCCAATCAGCAAATTTATGATATTTGCATGTTTTCTTTATAATTTTAAGAAGGGTTTTATTAGTGGCTTCAAGTTGATCGTTGCCTTGAGGATAATATGGAGATGAGTGATGCAATGCAATATTGAACTTCTTACAGAGGTCCTAGAGCTCTTGAGAGATGAACTGGGGTATATTGTCAGTGACGATACTGCTTGGCACTCCGAACCGTGAGATGATGTTCTTTAGGATGAAGCGACACACCGTGGTTGGTTTGATCTCTGTGTATGCTTTCCCCTCGGCCCATTTGGTGAAGTACTCAGTGGCGATAAGAATAAAATATTTTTGCTTGGTCTGAGAGTTGGGATCACCTAGCAGACCGACAATATCGAAAGCCAACATAGAGAATGGCCAAGGAGCGGAGAGAGGATGAAGAGATGAAGCAGGAGCATGAATTTTATCAGCATGGAGTTGGCAATTAAGACACCTCCGGACATAGAGGGAGCAATCTTCCTCTAGAGTGGGCCAAAATAACCCTACCTAAGGATCTTTTTCGCTAAAGCCTGGCCATTGACATGACCTCCACACTCACTTGAATGGGCTGCTTCAGCCACCTTCCAAGCTTCATCATCATCTAGGCACCTCATGAGCATTCCATTGAGAGCGCGCCTGTACAATTCTCCATCAATGATGGTGTACCTCGAGGCAGCTCTTCTAATAGCCTTACGCTGCTTGGCACTTGCCCCTTCTGGGAACGATCCATCCTTACAATACAGCTCAATTTCATGATACCATGGCAACTCTTCTTCTTCCAAGATCTCTTCTAATTCTATCAAAGAAACTTCCTTCAAATCTTTCTTCTCAACCTTCGCCTCTACAGTCTTTCTAAGGTTGTCAAACCAAGGATCCTGAAGAGAAGGGGCGTCTAACCTCTAGACGATGATGGTCTCAGTACTCCGACTGAGAGGAAAGGATAAGGAGGAAGAAAGCGATGCCAATGCATCAGCGAGGATGTTCTGAGATCGAGGAGTATGGATGTAGATCAATTTGCTTGAGCTTCGGGTCACGAGTGTGGTAAGTGGACAGGACTTGGCGTAGAACAAGCTGAGAGTCTCCTATGATGTTCAAGTAATGCGCACCTAAGAGGTAGGCGTGCTTCAATCTAGCCAGGAGAGCTTCGTACTCAGCGATGTTATTGGTAGCAGGAAAGCGGAGCTGATAAGCGAGAGGAATCGTTACTCCTTTCGGAGTGAGGAGAACGGCACCTATCCCTCGGCCTTGAGAGTTAAGTGCACCATCGAAGTGTAGAGACCAGAAGGGGTGGTGGGTAAGAACAGTGAGATGCTCATCAGGGAACTCATCTTCAATAGAGTCAGTGTAGGGAATAGGAAGATGGGCTCAGCGATGGCATATCCCTTGATTGCCTTCTGAACGATGAATGTGATATCAAACTGAGAGAGGAAGCTCTACCAGCGAGCTAACCTACTAGAAAGGATGGGTTTTTCTAAGAGATAATGGATCAGATCCATTCTAGATATCATCCTAACTTGGTAGCCAAGGAAGTAGTGCTTCAGCTTCTGAGCTACCCAAACTAATGCGGCACAAGTCTTCTCCATGGTAGTATACTTGGCCTCTACCGGGTTGAATAACCTAGAGAGGTAATAAGATGCCCGCTCTTTGCCTTCGTCGTCCACTTGTGCCAGGATAGCTCCTAAGGAGTCCTCAATGACAGAAATGTATAGAATCAAGGGTTTCTCAGGGACAGGAGGTTACAGAACCGGGGGATTGGACAGATAAGCCTTCAAATCCTCATAGGCCTTTTGACAGTCTTCATTCCACTCAAATTTGACCCCCACCTTTAGCAGTTCATAAAACGGGAGGCACCTTTGAGAATGTTGGGATATAAATCTTCTAATGAACTGTAGGTGTCCAATCAATCCTCGAAGCTCCGTGATGTTCTTAGGCGGGGGCATGTGCATGACGACCTTAGCCTTATTAGGATCGATTTGAATCCCCCGTTTGCTAACTATGAAACCTAGCAACTTCCCTGAAGATACTCCAAATACACACTTCTTGGGATTCATTTTCAGCTTGTACTCCGTAGCTCTCTGAAGTACCTTAGCCAAGACAGCGGGGTGTTCCTCATTGGTCCTCGACTTCACCAAAATGTCATCCAAACAACACTTGAAGCTCAAGAGATTGGAGAAAAGAAACACGAAAGAAAAATCTTGATTTATGCTCCCCCTTAGTGGATAAAGAGGATTTTTGATGAAGCTTGCTCTTCAGCTTGATCTTCACTTGAATGGCTTCAAAATGATCTTCAAAAACTTGGAGATGGATGAAGAATGGCTGAACGAATCATTGTTCATGGAGATATAGTGGCAGCACTCTTTCTCCCCTTGATAGCCTCTTTGATCTCCCTTGAGTCATTAGGGTTTTTGACCCCAATGTGATGTTTTTATAGACCTTGGATGGTCAGGAGACAAGTCAGGAACCAGATCCACAAATCATGGCATGTCTGGTGACTTTGGGATTAAACAAACCCAAGGAAAGGGACTTTCCACATTGAAGAACACGAAGTCAACAATTGATGTCTCGAGGCTAGCGATCGACCTGATGACATGGGGCGGTCGATTGTAATTTTATAGAATTGAGGCTTTCAACGCTATGAAAACCGGTCGACCGGCCCCTAACCGACGATCAATCGCTAGCTGGAAAACTTGCATTTTTAAAAGAGTTAGCCAATAAATCATAATCTGTGAATGAATCATTTTATGACCATATCTTGTTCCAATAAATATGAGTTGGTTGAGCTTAACCAGGGCATTTCTTGAACCAAGGTGGATTTAGGCATTTGCTTGCTTAAGGATGGGTTTGAGAGTGGTTTAAGCCAGTTATTACTTAGGTTGTAATACCGGGGTTTTGTTATCATCAAAATCATCTGGAGAGACTCAACAATCTCCCCCTTTTTGATGATGATAAAACTCTAGATTACAAGAGCATTGGCATGTCTTTAAGCAAATTCGGAGCTAAGTAAGGTCGATAAACCACAAGGCGAATAAAACAACCATTTAACACTTTATTTTCCAAAAAGATAGGAAATGAGACACAAGAGCCAACCATTTGAAATCAAACACCAATTGCATTCATTTTAGCATATCATTACAAAGTACATTGATGCTTGAGAGAATGCAAGACTCTAGACACTAGACACATGCGATACAGTAAATGCAGAACTGACACAATGATCCTCACCAATGATCATGCATATAAACATACGAACATACCGACATAAAATATATAAGACCTGCATTACTACTTCTCCCCCTTTGGCATCATTAAAGAAGGGATAGGATAATTGAACACGAGACCCAAAAGACCCAAGGACACATACTAGAGGTAGGAAACCAAAGAACAGCCTCAGTGGCCATCTGCAGGTCGCTGGGCGTCTGGTGGAGGAAGAGGCACATAGCCAAGGCACTGTTGAATATCTGCAAGTATGTGATCTTGATGCTGAAGGCGGTGTTGGATATGGGCAAGGGTTTGATCCCTATCATAGTCACGGCGCTGCATGTTCAGGAGAACGCAGTTCATAGCATGAAAAGCTTCACGTGAATCGTCATGGCTCTGGGTGAGGGTGGTCATGTTGGTGGAGAGAGTGTGCATCTGAGCGGATAAGGAGTCCATGGCTGTGGAGAAAGAATCTGGCTGATGTGTCAAAGATTCCAACATGGTGCCCATGGTTGCTATGTTACCCCCAAAGGTAGAGAGTTTTTCCCTAAATGCATCCACCCGAGTTTTCAGCCCAATGAATCGCCTGTCAAAAGTCTCATAGTCTACGCAAGAGTGTTGTGCGGCCCCCTGAGTAGAAGACTCTCCATGATAGAACTATGGTGGAGGAGGCATCTCGGGATCCATATGATGAGGTGAAGGTGGAGGAGGGTGCTCCTCTGCCTGAACTGGAGGGGGGGTATCCCCTTGATCCTGCTACTGCTCTTGTTCCTGCTCTTCCTCACTATCAACTTCTTCTCCATAAACAGGCACATCCCGGCATACCTCACCATCAGGACCATAGTAATATCCAAAATCTGTAAAGATTTTATGCTTATTATATATATCATCTTGTCGAACATAAATGAACTATTCATCTGCCAAATTGATCCCAACATAGATGAATATGTCGGTTAACTATGAAGCATAGGGCAAGGATCACCGCAAATTGGTTCAGCAAGTTCCAATGAGAGTCATCATGAGGTGACCCATATTGACTTAAATCACATTCATAATATTGTAAAACAGGAACCTTTGAACCTCTGTCACTTCATTTCTGCTGCCACTCTTTGGATAAATGAGGGAGGTAAACATATGGTGCAATATACACTGTAATGGTGGAAAATGATTTGCATTCAATATGATTAAGTTACTAACACCATGCACGTAATCACAACTTGTCATAGCAAGAAAAGTTTTCTCAACAGCACCATGACCAAAAACCATGTCGGCTCCTCTAGCCGTAACTCCTAAGCCCCGCTCAAACAGATCGGGAGTAATATGAAGTTCAACACCTTGAACAACTATAAATAATTCCTCATTCCTTTCAACCAGATTTCCATAAAATTGTTGCACTAGATTGGGATAGTATCTGGTATACCTAGTGACAAAATCTGTCCAACCCTCTTGAATCTCAAAAAGAGCACATAAATCATGCAGAAGCTCATTCACGTCATTAAAGTTAACCAGTCGAGGGTCGATAATAGGACATGGAGGCAACCGAGGTGCAGGATGAGGTGCAGGTGCTCGCTATAGTGAAGGAGCCGGGGCCTCTCGTCTCTGACCACTAGCTTCCCCTTGGGCAGAACGCCGAGAGCTCTGTCTAGGCGGCATCCCTAACTAGAAAACCCGGTGGAAACCCTTGAAAGGATGATTATCATCCTCGGGGGAAGAGGTTGAACCAAATGACACTCCAAGGGCTTGCAAAAGCCTTCTCTACAACCTGAAACCCTGGGAAGATCTTCACACTCGCATGAACGGCCGCAGAGATTTCGTCCTGAAATGGTGACGAATCGACCAGATTCATGAGGTTTTGGGACTTGAATGGTGGAGTTGGGGTGTTCTAGGGTTGGGGAAATGTGTTGGAGAGAGAATGAGAGTGGTGGAATGAGAGATTAGGGTTTTAGAACCCCTTAAAATGGTTCGATCGATGGTTCAGCCGGACCGCTTGTCGCCACCGGTCGACCGATGCGGGAGTGGCAGTCGACCGCTAGCCCCAAAAATTCCCATTTTTTTGTTTCTTTTTCTTTTCTTTTCTTTTTTTTATATGGGGACCATCATCGGACCTTCTGATTGGAACCAGCATCACGAAGTGGAGAGAAAGAGAATAGATGGAGATTTGAGGGAAGTTCTCTAACTCCCCCTTAGAAGGTGCCTTAGGTCCGGCATCACTTGGTCCGCATTTATTCAATCAAGGAATATCTGGCCTTAGAAATATTTTCAAGGAGGGCTATATGTATAAATACATTCCAGCATGTAGGAGTGTATATGAACACACAAGGTATTAAAAGTAAAAACATACAATATGCATGTTAATCTACCCTTTATGCATATGAGTTTCTACAAGTGCAATTCTTATCCTAAGTGTAGACCTATGTATGTATGCTCTCACCCTTGCACATCCCAAGTTCTCTTCTTATCTTGCTAAATTGATCCTGGTTTAGGGGTTTTGTGAAAATATCAGCTAGTTGATTGTGTGTGTTAATGAAATTCAATTCAAAGACCCCTTTTCCTACATGATCTCTCAAAAAATGATGTCGAATGTCAATGTGCTTTGTCCTAGAATGTTGAACAGGATTTTTTGACAAGATGATTGCACTGGTATTATCACACAAGATTGGCACACATTTCATTTCAACATCCAAATCAAGCAATTAATTTTTGATCCAAAGTACTTGGGCTCCGCAACTTCCGGCGGATACATATTCAGCCTCGACTGTTGAGAGAGCTACTGAATGTTATTTCTTGGAGGCCCATGAGACTAGGCACCCACCAAGAAACTGACAGTACCCACTAGTACTTTTGTGATCTACAATGCATCCGGCATAATCCGCATCAGTGTATGCAATCAAATCAAATGAACTACCGATGGGAAACCACAAGCCAAAGTCTATGGTGCCAATTAAATATCAAAAAATACGTTTAACAGCCATTAGACGAGATTCTTTAGGGCATGACTGAAAGTGAGCACATAGACATACACTAAATTGAATGTCAGGGTGGCATGCTGTGAGATACAATAGTGATCCGATCATACCTCAAAATAGTGTAAGATCTACTATTTTACCATTTTCATGTTTGTCTAACTTCGAGGTTGTGGCCATTGGAGTTGACAAAGGTTTCGCTTCAGCCATCCCAAATTTCTTTAACAGCTCCAGTGTGTACTTAGCTTGATTGATGAAAATGCCCTCGAGTGTTTGCTTCACCAGCAATCCAAGAAAGAAGTTCAGTTCACCCATTAAGCTCATCTCAAATTCTCCTTGCATGATTTCTGCAAATTCTTCACATAAGACATTGTTAGTAGCTCCAAAAATAATGTCATCCACATATACTTGAACTACTAATATGTCTTTACCTGATTTCCTCGTGAAGAGTGTTTGGTCAACCTTACCTCTTTTGAAATCATTTTTCATGAGGAATGAAGTGAGCCTTTCATACCATGCCCTTGGTGCTTGCTTTAACCCGTACAAGGCCTTCTGTAACTTGTACACATGCTTTGGATACTTTGAATCTTCAAAACCTGGAGGTTGCTCTACAAAAATATCCTCCTTGTTGTAACCGTTAAGAAATGCAGATTTAACATCCATTTGAAATAGTTTGAAGTTCAAAGAGCAAGCATAGGACAGTAAAATTCGGAATGCTTCTAGTCTAGCAACCGGTGCAAAAGACTCATCAAAATTAATACTCATCTCCTGGCTATACCATTTGACTACAAGCCGGGCCTTGTTCCTAACCACCAATCCTGCATCATTTAGCTTGTTTCTGAAAATCCAACTGGTTCCAATTGTGGGATGATTCTTAGGACACGGCACGAGAGTCCACACTTTGTTCCTTTCGAACTGTTGTAGCTCTTCACGCATAGCCTGAATCTAGGATTCATTTTGAAGAGATTTATGAATATCATTAGGCTCTTCTTGTGAAATTAAGGCTATCAAATCCTCTTCTTCTATTACCCTAGTGACGACCTAGTTCTTACCCCATCTTGAGGATTACCGATTATGTTTTCAGCCGGATGATCTTTTAAGAACGTAGAAGAGCTAGGCAAGCCGGGGTGTTGCACTTGTTGCTCTTGAAGTGTTTCAATTGAAGGATCTTCATCCTCTTCACTCTTGCTAGGTATCCCTTCAGTTGGTTCATCCTTGGTCTTAGCGTCAATTGAACGTTTGGGATCTTCATCTGCATTCAAGATTGGAATAGATTGATTGGTTAGTCTTAACTCAGATTCATCAAAAATCACATGAGGGCTTTCTTCAACAACCAAAGTCTTTTTCTTAAACAATCGATAAGCTCTAGAGTTAAGTGCATAACCTAGGAAAATTCCTTTGTCACTTTTTTCATCAAACTTACCTAGGTTAGACTTACCATTGTTCAAGATGAAACATGGGCATCCAAAGGGTTTAAGATGAGAAATATTTGCTTTCTTACCCTTGTACAGCTCATAAGGAGTTTTCTTCAAGATGGATCTGACCATTGCCCTGTTGATGATGTAACACGCTATACTTACTACCTCGGCCTAAAAGTATTTGGGTAGGGAGTTCTCACTTAACATGGTCTGTGCCATGTCTATCAAGGTTCTATTTTTCCTCCCCCTACTCCATTTTATTTAGGCGTCCTTGGTGATGAGAAATTGTGTGTGTATCCCTACTCTTGGCAGAAGCTGCTGAACTCATTGTTCTCAAATTCACCACCATGATCACTTTGAATTGTGGTGATGAGATAACCCCTATCATTCTGGATTTTTCTGCAAAACACTTGAAACTCCATCAAGACATCATTTTTATTGGCTAAAAATAACACCCATGTAAATCTGGAGTAATCATCAACAATTACAAATCCATAAGATTTTCCTCCTATACTGGATGTCCTAGTCCGACCAAAAAGATCAAGATGCAGCAGTTCTAGAGGCCTAGCGATAGAAATAATATTTTTATTTTTGAAAGAGATATGTGTTTGCTTACCCTTAGTGCAAGCCTCACAGATCTTATCACTTTCAAACTTTAATTTAGGCACTCCATTTACCAAGTCATGTCTTGACAATTTGGAGATTACTCCAAAACTAGCATGACCTAGTCTTCGATGCCATAACCATGCATTGTCGTGGTTATTTGCTACCAAACACACATCATCACCGGCAACATTATCAAGATCAATAGTATAGACATTATTATTCCTTATGCCAATGAATTTGATTTCATTAGAGATTTTATTCATGACAAGGCAGTGAGTTTCATCAAAAATAATTTTAAAGCCCTTGTTGCACAATTGGCTTATGCTTAGCAGGTTGTGATTCAGGCCTTTAACTAAAAGAACATTTTCAATCAAGGTTTCAAAATTCTTACCTATGTTACCGATCCCAATGATCTTACCTTTGTCTTTGCCTCCAAAAGCAACTGACCCTCCATCCTTGTCTTGCAATGTAGAGAACACCTTCTTGTCCCCTATCATATGCCTTGAACAGCCGCTATCCAAGTACCATTTGCTCCCCCTGGCTTCAAGACATATCTGCAAGAAACAATATTCTTATGCAATTATTTTTGGTACCCAAACAAATTTGGGTCCATAGGAGTTAGTCCAATTCTGCACATATCTTTTCGTTGTCCAAGCAACATGATTTCTATGTGAGTTTTATTTAAACTAACAATGAGCAATAACATGACCAAAACGACCACAATGAAAGCAATTGACATTTGAAGACCTTCTTGGAAATTGGCGTGATTTTTGTTGAACATGTATTGGCTTAGAGTATGAACATGAAGCACAATCATTTCCTTTTTCATGCATATAGGATGTAGTGATCTTATGCTCAACGGATTTTTTATTTTGGAGAGTATATCCCAATCCTTCCTTCTGGAAGTTAACTTTAACTCCCAACAAGTTATCTAAATTTTGTTTGCCCTTGATAAACCTAGAGAGAGTGAACTGCCAGTCAGTTACCTCTTTATTCAAGCTCACATTTTTATTTTTAATTTCTGAAATGGAGGATGTCAGAATTTCTTTTTCATTCTTGAGCTTTTCACAAACTTTTTCAATTTCAGACATTTTACATGATAACACCTCTTTGGCTTTTTCAAGATCTGAAATCGTTTGAAGCAAAGTTTCTTTTTCTTCTGTTAACTCAAACCATTCTTGTTCCAATTTCTCAAATTTAACAAAAATATCCTCATGTGATAAATCATGAATTTTTTTTGAGAGTTTTATTTTCAGATCTAATTTTTATGTATTTTGTATACAACTTTTCATATTCAAACTCTTATTGTTCATTTGAAATAAAATCAGGGTCAGAATTTACCTCCGTCGAATCATCTTCGTGTGCCATAAGGCACAGGCTCTCCATGAGCTCCCCGAGCTCTTTTTCGGACTGCTCTTCCTCTTCGTCGCTCCAAGTAGCGACCATTGCTTTTGACTTTCTGAATTTTTCTTTCTTGAACTTTTTCTTCAAATCTGGGCACTCTCCTCTCATGTGCTTGGGCTTCTTACATTCATAGCAAATGACATTGTTGGGCTTGCTAGACTCGCCCTTGGTTATAATGGGCTTCCTTTGCCCCTTTCTGAAATTGCCTTAGAAATTACTCTTCTTTCTCAAAAATCTCTTTACTTGGCGAGTTATCATGGCCAAGTCTTCTTCTTCATTGCTTCCATCTGGATTCTTCTTCTTGGAAGTCATCATCAGATTGGTGAGCTTTCAATCCCACCACTTTCTTCTTCTTCGTTTCTTCCTCGGATGTTCTCCTCATGTTTATCTCATAGGTCATGAGTGACCCTATGAGCTCATCCAGAGAGATAGTGGATAAATTTTTTGAGTCTTCAATAACAGTGGCCTTAGTGTGCCATGCTGATGGAAGTGATCTCAAAACCTTCCTCACAAGATCAAAATTTGTGTACTCCTTCCCAAGACTTTTGAGACCATTTGTGATCTCAGTTAACCTCGCGAACATCTCTAAGATGATTTTTTCAGATTTCATTTTGAATAGCTCATAGTCTCTAACAAGTAAATTGGCCTTGGTCTCCTTGACCTCTGAGGTTCCCTCATATATGAGCCGCAACTTGTCCCACATCTCCTTCGCTGAACTGCACATGGATACACGAGAAAACTCGTTAGGATGTATAGCACATTGCATAATATTCATAGCATTAAAATTTATAGTGCATTTATTAATTTCCTCAGGAGTCCATTTTTCTTCATCATTCGAGAGTTTATACAGACCCTTGTCCACAACCCTCAAGATCTCAAACTCTTGGGCTCTCAGAAAGACGTGCATTCTATTTTTCCCATAGGAGTAATTCGAGCCATCGAAGTATGGAGGACGATGGATGGAATAACCCTCAGGCATCATACCCTTGTTTGCCATTGATCTGGATCTTACTCTAGATCGTTAGATCTGAAGGAAATATAACCTTAGCTTTGATACCAATTGAAGTCCCGCGATCAATGACACCTAAGAGGGGGTGAATTGAGTGATTAAAAATTTTCAGTAAGCTTTAACCAATTTAAATTTTATATGATGAAATAGCAACTATCAAATTAGATCTGATGCACAGGGGAATAGATCTATGATGGGGACATCACCTCCTATGCCCACGTTCACAGCTCGTCTCCTCGCCCTAGTTGCATCCGGCATGGTCTAGTTATTTAATTTTGAGTCCTATGTAATTTTTATTTGAGTCATTTGATGTATTTTCCCTTTTATTTGAGTCATGTTACTAGGTCTTGTATTTATTTCCCTAAGTTTGAGTGTCATTAGGTTGTCTAGTTAGCTATTGGGCTCAATTCATTGGGCTTGGCCCAAGGGCTCCCCCTACCCCCTCGGTTATTTGTCATTGAGTCAATTGTCAGGGTCTTATTGTAAAATGTGGGTTGCCTATATATAGGGCCACATTCCCCCCATTTCAAGGTAATGAATCAATGAATGAAAAACTTGCCATTTTGAGAGTTTACACTTCTTATCTAGTGGAGAGATTCCATTTTTTGGGTGAGAGACCCTAGGGGAGAGATTCCCCACCCATCCCTCTCTTAATCTATCTTTTTCACACCCCTTTCTCTCTCCTCCACACCTAATTTCAAAAATTTTCTCTCTCCTCCCTTCCCAACCACCACTCTCCCACCTACCCCCATTAAAGACCACTCCCCTTCCCCACACATCCCATTACTTCACCCCCCAGTCTCAAGAGAGCTTCCACCAATCCTAGCTCCACCTCCCAACCCCCAACTACCCCACCCACTTCCCCAAGCACCCTTCTCACTACCCAAAGCAGCCCTCCACCTTCCCCAGACACCTCTTCCCATCCCCAAGACCACCATTGACCACCCCACATTAAAGGAAATTCAAACTCACATGCCCTCCACCCACTTGTGCCCCCCTACCTTCCTCCTTCTCCCTCCAAGCCCAAATTCATTGCTCCTCCTCCCACCACCTATTAGACCACCTTCCAGACCCTATTCTTCCCCTCCCACACCTTGGAACACCCCCTCCTAGACCCCCTCACAGCCAGGGTTCTCCCCACACTCATCCACCTCCATTTTCCCTCCCATATACCCTATTTCCCCCCACCATCTTCAACCTCCAGTTTTCAGTTCGCTGGCAGCAGAAGAGTAGCAGTTTGCAGAGGTGAACCCCACCACATCCCAGAGAATCTGAAGGCCCAAGAGGTATCCACGGAAGCGTCTACCTATCTTATTCGCAACGGCGATGGTCTCGTCCCCTTCCAAGCTCCGAGTTGACCGGGAGATCCGTTCTCCTACAACTGCGCAGAGCTGCCCCTGCTGAGCACCTGAGCCATAGTAGAAGCTCTGCCACGACGAACCTTGGAAAATTCAGGCCATAAATTCTTCTGCAAAGTTCTTCCACTTCCTGTCTACTTTCAGAATCAAGAAGTGGAACTTCTATCGACGTCCGTGGGCCATAGTTATCATTTTTCTCCCTCGGGTACGCGGTTTAGCTTCTCACTGCCTACACCGACCTGTCATTAGTGTTCAGAGTCCCCTAGTCTTCTCCGACATCATTTGGCTTCCTCGTCAGTTTTTCTGTGAAGAGGACTCGTCCATGATTCCAAAAACTCCAGCGGTGCTTGATTCTGAGTTCGGGATCTGATGGGGCATCCTATGCAACCTGCTGTTGGCCGCCAGAAGCTGCCAGTCCAAGAATCTGCCTCCCTTCTCGGGCCTCTACCCAGACCAGCGTCGGTGCTAGAAGAAATCAACAAAATTTGGATGACTTCCCTGGCCTCCTACAAAGATTTTCCAGGTAGTTTCATCCCCAACAAAATTCGGCATCAGTCGCAGCAACCATTTCTTCGATTACTTGTCGGCACCCACAGAACGTGGACAGAATCGGCGACCTCCCATCTTCGGTGTTCCTCTCTCACGTTCCCCTCCCCGCTTGGCCGGCTGAAGGCCCCTCCCTATGTGGAGGTAGTTTTAGTTGTAATATCACTTAACCCCCACCCCAAGATCCCCCTCCTGTAAGAGGTGTCGTATTGTAATCATTTGGGCAGGTCAAGCTACCCCGACGCGGCGTGTGGGGATCCACTGACCTCCCCGCTCGCCCTCGTCTCCGAGCGGGACCGGTTTCTTCAAACCGGTCGAGTAAGTGCTCCAAATTTTGCTCTAATTTGTTCTTGTTCTTTCAATATTAGTTCATAAACTCCGCTGGCCGTGAATGAAAGCCCGATCCTTTAGCTCCTTTGCTGTAAGTGATCACCGTGCGAAAAGAGTAGAACCCGTGCCCTCGGCACGACGTCAGCTCCCTTGAATTGGGCTGCCATTACCCTTGGGAATCAACTTAGGCCTTGCTGGCCCTCTACCAACAAGGGCCCAGCCCACACAACCTCCACTTGGCATTGCCAAGTTACCCCGGGTCTTGGTGAGCATCGGGTGAGCGGTCGCCGACATCGATCCGTTTGATTGCGATTGTGCTTGTTTGTTTAAGTCCTTGGTTGTGTCACATCAATTGGTATCAGAGCAAGTTCAGAACTTATCTCTCCACAAGTTGGTCCTAGGGCATGTTTATGCATTTAGAGTCCTCGGTTGCATCTCCCATGTCCACTAGAATGGCCACTTCATACCCGTCATATCCATCCCCATCAACTTTCGCAAGAAGCCCAAATCCTCATGGAAGCTCCATTGCCAACAAAGAGGGTAGCAACACCTCTATCATATAAGCCCTACCTAATGTCCTTAATCGGCTTGAAGATATCATGTCTCGACTCGACCGACTTGAAGGAAATAGCCATGCACCAAAAGTGAATGAGAGTGACCTTTGGGGAAATCTAGAAACCATATTTTTAAAACACTTGAAAATCAAAACCCCCGCCTTTGATGGATCCAACAGCCCAAGCCTTTACCTAGATTGGGAGATTTCCCTAGACCAATTCTTTAAAAGTTGCCCCTTGAACGAAGAAAGGAGAATGAGGCTAGCCAAGGCACACCTCTCCAAACAAGCTAAAACTCATTGATTAGTTGTGGAAGGTTTAAGAAGGATCTGCAGGGAGGCCCCCATTAGCACTTGGGATGAGATGAAGGTCGAGCTTAGGAAAACCTACACTCTCCAACCCTCTCCCTCCTACTCAAATCACAAAAGCCCAAGGAGCACTTCAACTCCTTCATCCCCACCCGGTCAATCCAAGACCCCAATCACCCATTCCCTACCACTTCCCATCTCTCCCACCCCAACCACTACATTTACACCCCACCTCCAAGTCCACACCACAACCATAGGTCCCCATACCCAATTGGGCCCCATGGCCAACTCTCCACCTAGGCCCATGGTAACCCCCACCACTACCTCTCCATCACCCCCAAAAAGAGACACTCCTCCCAAAACAAATCAACCCAAACCCCTTCAACCCACCCATCTTCCTCTCCCTACCCCAATCCAACTCCCACCAAAGCCTCCACTACTACCCTCACCTATCCTAACCCAAGTTTCCCACTACCTACCACCCCGGATACACCATGCTCCAATCATCACCACACCCTCAAAAGCCCCTCTCACCTCCTTCGAAGAAGAACCCATACCCCACCCCATAGTGGTGAACACTCCAAACCCACTCTCCACCTTGGAGAAAACCCAAGCCCAAATTGAAGAAGAAACAACACACGAGGGTCTTCACCTTACATCACCATCTCTAGTTGGAGTTAATCTCATCTTAGGGGAAACCCTTGTTAGTTGGCTAAAGAAGAGCCCAATAAGAGAGATCACGGCCCACGATTTCCCACCCATGAAGGAAAACCATCCCATAGTGCCCATCTCCTCTTATCACACCACAATCCAAGCATCTTATCAAGTAGAGACCTTAGAGGATTTTTTTAGAGGCTTAGCATGGCAAATTGAGTTCACTAGCATGTTGACCCCTATGGCCGAACAACCTAGGAGCCTTGGCCTCCTACACCTATGCATCGGGTCAATCACCTCGGTCGATACCATTGGTTGCTACACTAGCGACCTCCTTTTCCTTCTCCCTATGGTAGAAGAACCCATCTCGATCCACTCCCCTACCATTGAGATCCCAAATACTTTGATTAGTCAACCAACTAGAAACCTTGGCCCAATTACCTTAGAGGAAGATGACTCACAATTTGGGAACCTTGAAGACATAGAGTGCCTCCCTCTAGGAAGACCTTTCCACGACCCCTTTGATCCCTTCCTATGGGAGTCTAGTTCCCCATGTGATCCAACCACCTTATCCACCATCCACCATTCCCTATCCCAACCCACTATGTTAGACCTAATTCACCCCATCCTAGACCCGGGTTACACCTTGGGAACCATGACCTTGGGTCATATACCCCTAGGTAATAAACTTGTGCCCCACCCCATGATGACCACCTTCTTAGATCCATTCGATCATTTTCAATGGCAGTTAAAGGGTTGTCCCACACCTATACACATGAAAGTCACCTTTAGGAAAAACATGCATGTGTCTAGGCTTACCACACCGCTTGGCATGAACACTATGTTGGGTCCATTCATTCATATCACCCACATGTCAAGTAGAAAGTATGAGTGGTCCAAATTCGGATGTAGTGGTCCACCTTCACTCATCATGAGTCGTAGGCATGATAGGAGTATTCATGGATGTCCGGGTCCCCCAGCATTTGTCACCCCCATGCATGACCGGATCACCTATGGATGCCCCGGTCCTCCCTATTCCATCAAAGTCTTCCTGGCGTCAAAGCATGATTGGTCTACTTTTGGTTGCCCAGGTCCACCCATCACCCCTAGAATGTCAACATTCACAAAATTGCATGAAAGCCTTTGCAAGCACATAAGCAAGGAAAATGAGATCTATAAGAGGCAGGCTGACTCCCTTCGGCGTCACCAAGAATTCCACGTGGGTGACTTTGTGATGGTGAGGAAGGAGAGGCTCTCCCCGGGAGTCATCTCCAAATTGAGGCTACGTGGGGCTAGTCCCTTCCAGGTCCTGAGGCGCATTGGCGCTAATGCCTGTGAGTTAAATCTCCCCGAGGAGTATGGAGTGAGTCCTACATTCAATGTAGCCGACCTAGTGCCATATAAGGGACCCACGGTGGTACCTAGTGAGGATATTGAGCCTATTCTTTCCGTTGAGAGAGCAACCACCCGTGAGGAGAGTCCACCAGCCAAGAGAGCCCAACGTGA
This sequence comes from Amorphophallus konjac, assembly GCA_022559845.1. Lineage (NCBI taxonomy): Eukaryota > Viridiplantae > Streptophyta > Magnoliopsida > Alismatales > Araceae > Amorphophallus > Amorphophallus konjac. Next base: position 125,559,149 of record CM040126.1, on the reverse strand, counting down.
GCGCATTGAACGAATATTGGATGAACAGGCCACTACCACCAGGAGCAAAGTATACGAGCGCTATCTCGGCAGGTGGATGGATCGGTCTCGTTCGGAAGACTTGAGGGCAGTACCACTTCTACACCCTCCAAGGAGGGAAAGACACTTACTCGACATAGTCGAGTTCTCCGCACCCCGGGAGTATGATGGGGACATCACCTCCCATGCCCACGTTCACAGCTCGTCTCCTCGCCCCGGTTGCATCCGGTATGGTCTAGTTATTTAATTTTGAGTCCTATGTAATTTTTATTTGAGTCATTTGATGTATTTTCCCTTTTATTTGAGTCATGTTCTTAGGTCTTGTGTTTATTTCCCTAAGTTTGAGTGTCATTAGGTTGTCTAGTTAGCTATTGGGCCCAATTCATTGGGCTTGGCCCAAGGGCTCCCCCCTACCCCCTCGGTTATTTGTCATTGAGTCAATTGTCAGGGTCTTATTGTAAAATGTGGGTTGCCTATATATAGGGCCCCATTCCCCCCATTTCAAGGTAATGAATCAATGAATGAAAAACTTGCCATTTTGAGAGTTTACACTTCTTATCTAGTGGAGAGATTCTATTTTTTGGGTGAGAGACCCTAGGGGAGAGATTCCCCACCCATCCCTCTCTTAATCTCTATTTTTCACTCCCCTTTTTCTCGCCTCCACACCCAATTTCAAAAATTTTCTCTCTCCTCCCTTTCCAACCACCACTCTCCCACCTACCCCCATTAAAGACCACTCTCCTTCCCCACACATCCCATTACTCCACCCCCCAATCTCAAGAGAGCTTCCACCAATCCTAGCTCCACCTCCCAACCCCCAACTACCCCACCCACTTCCCCAAGCACCCTTCCCACTACCCAAAGCAGCCCTCCACCTTTCCAAGGCACCTCTTCCCATCCCCAAGACCACCATTGACCACCCTACATTAAATGAAATTCAAACTCACATGCCCTCCACCCACTTATGCCCCCCCACCTTCCTCCTTCTCCCTCCAAGCCCAAATTCGTAGCTCCTCCTCCCACCACCTGTTAGACTTCCTTCCAGACCCTATTCTTCCCATCCCACACCTTGTAACACCCCCTCCTAGACCCCCTCACAGCCAAGGTTCTCCCCACACTCATCCACCTCCATTTCCCCTCCCATATACCCCATTTCCCCCCACCATCTTCAACCTCCAGTTTTCAGTTCGCTAGCAGCAGAAGAGTAGCAGATTGTAGAGGCGACCCCCACCACATCCCAGAGAATATGAAGGCCCAAGAGGTATCCACGGAAGCGTCTACCTGTCTTCTTCGCAACGGCGGTGGTCTCATCCCCTTCCGAGCTTCGAGGTGACCGGGAGATCCGTTCTCCTACAACTGCGCAGAGCTGCCCCTGTTGAGCACCTGAGCCATAGTAGAAGCTCTGCCACGACGAACCTTGGAAGATTCAGGCCACAAATTCTTCTGTAAAGTTTTTCCTCTTCCTGTATACTTTCAGAATCAAGAAGTGGAACTTCTATCGACATTCGTGGGCCATAGTTATCATTTTCCTCCCTCGGGTACGCGGTTCAGCTTCTCACAGCCTGCACCGACCTGTCATCAATTTTCAGAGTCCCATGGTCTTCTCCGGCATCATTTGGCTTCCCCGTCAGCTTTTCTGTGAAGAGGACTCGTCCACGATTCCAAAAACTCCAGCGGTGCTTGATTCTGAGTTCGGGAGCTGACGAGGCATCCTCTGCAACTTGCTGTTGGCCGCCAGAAGCTGCCAGTCCAAGAATCTACCTTCCTGCTCGGGCCTCCACCTAGACCAGCGTCGGCGTCAGAAGAAATCAACAAAATTTGGACGAATTCCCTAGACTCCTACGAAGATTTTCCAGGTGGTTTCATCCCCAAAAAAATTCGGCATCAGTCGCAGCAACCATTTCTTCGATCATCTGTCAGCACCCACAGAACGTGGATAGAACCGGCGACCTCCCATCTTCGGTGTTCCTCTCTCACGTTCCCCTCCCCACTTGGCCGGCTGAAGGCCCCTCCCTATGTGGAGGTAGTTTTAGTTGTAATATCACTTAACCCTCACCCCAAGATCCCCTTCCTGTGAGAGGTGTAGTATTGTAATCATTTGGGCAGGTCAAGCTACCCCGACGCGGCGTGTGGGGATCCACCCGCCTCCTCGCTCGCCCTCGTCTCCGAGCGGGACCAGTTTCTTCAAACCAGTCGAGTAAGTGCTCCAAACATTGCTCTAATTTATGCTTGTTCTTTCAATATTAGTCCATAAACTCCGCTGGCCGTGAATGAGAGCCCGATCCTTAAGCTCCTTTGCTATAAGTGATCACCGTGGGAAAAGAGTAGAACCCGTGCCCTCGGCACGACGTTAGCTCCCTTGAATTGGGCTGCCATTACCCTTGGGAATCAACTTAGGCCTTGCTGGCCCTCTACCAGCAAGGGCCCAGCCCACACAACCTCCACTTGGCATTGCCAAGTTACCCCGGGTCTTGGTGAGCATCGGGTGAGCGGTCGCCGACATCGGTCCGTTTGATTACGATTGTGCTTGTTTGTTTAAGTCCTAGGTTGTGTCACATCAATCTATCAAAATCAACCACCACAATAGATCTTTGGTACAAGGTGGAGTTACAGAATCTGAGGATTCTCTCGCGTAAGGTGTTATCTTCCTGACAAGACTAACCTTGTCGATCCGAACCCACCTTTTGATATACCAGAAATCTACTGTGAAGTTAATGAACTGAGCTAGATATAATGCAAGGGAGACAAATGATTTAACTACGCAAGCATGCACATAACGGAGATAGGAGAGAAGGATCAAACCACCCAGGAGACAATGATTTTTAGGTGGTTTGGATACAACGACGGCAACCTACGTCCACCCCTCACGATCTGTGAGGATTCACACACTATCTTGTAAAGGGTTACAAGATCAAAACACACACACACACATAGGGAGTTGGAAACTCCCACGAAGGTGTAAATACACCTAAACACACACGAATCTAAAGGAAATCAAACACACACACACGGATCTAGGAAGATCCACACACACTAGAGTGTTTAAAGATTAGAAAGAAACAACACTTGAAGCTCAAGAGATTGGAGAAAAGAAACATGAAAGAAATATCCTGATTTATGCTCCCACTTAGTGGATGAAGATGATTTTTGATGAAGCTTGCTCTTCAACTTGATCTTCACTTGAATGGCTTCAGAATGATCTTCAAAAACTTGGAGATGGATGAAGAATGAATGGACGAATCACTGTTCACGAAGCTACAGTTGCAGCACTCTTTCTCCCCTTGATAGCCTCTTTGATCTCCCTTAAGTCATTAGGGTTTTTGACCCCAATGTGATGTTTTTATAGATCTTGGATGGTCAAGAGACAAGCCAGGAACTAGATCCACAAATCATGGCATGTCTGGTGACTTTGGGATTAAACAAATCCAAGGAAAGGGCCTTCCCACGTTGAAGAACACAAAGTCAACAATTGCTATCTCGAGGCTGGCAGTCGACCGGATGACATAGGGCGGTCGACCGGAATTTTACAGAATTGAGGCTTTCAACGCTGGGAAAATCGATCAACCGGCCCCTGACCGGCGGTCGACCGCTAGCTGGAAAACCTACATTTTTAAGAGAGTTAGCTAATAAATCATAATCTATGAACGAATCATTTTATGACCATATCTTATTCCAATAAATATGAGTTGGTTGAGCTTAACTAGGACATTTCTTGAACTAAGGTGGATTTAGGCATTTGCTTGCTTAAGGATGGCTTTGAGAGTGGTTTAAGCCAATTATTACTTAGGTTGTAATACCGGGGTTTTGTTATCATCAAAATCATCTAGAGAGACTAAACAGCATCAAATCGTGGAATATAGCCATTATCGCCCTTTGATAGGTGGCGCCAGCATTCCTCAATCCGAACGGCATTACCACATAGCAATACGTACCCCTGGGCATGGTGAAGGAAGTTTTCTCTTGATCTTTCGGAGGTAGACGGATTTGGTTATAGCCTGAATAACCATCCATGAATGACAAAGCTTCATACCCGGCTATATTATCTACTAACACATCTATGTAAGGTAGCGGGAAATCATCCTTGGGACATGCCTCGTTTAGATCCTTAAAATCAATGTAAATTTGCACCTTTCCATCCTTCTTGATAATAGGAACTATATTCGCCACCCACTGAGGATATAGAACGACTCGAATGAACCTGGCCTTATGCAATTTATCAACTTCTTCTTTCATCCTTAAGGCCATGTGGGGGTGAAATCTTTTTAACTTTTGTTTAACGGGTGTTGCCCCTGGCTGAAGCACAAGTTGGTGTTCCACCAAGGAGGGGTCAAGACCCGGCATGTCCTCGTATGACCAAGAAAAAGAATCGCTATACTCCCTCAAAACCTTAATCAGCTCCTCTTCAACCTTAGGAGGGAGATTAGCAGCAATAATGACAGGTTTGGGATACTCGTTAGTTCCCAAATTAATTTCTTTTGTAGATTCATCCACTGCTGACGATGGCTCATCAAACCTCTTCAAACCCTATGTATACAAGTCGGCAGTGTCATCTACATCACTCTCCTCAAGATCGACCGGGTCTTTCTCATCCACGACTTCATAAACACCTAATCCATCGTCGCTCCATACCCCATCTTGCTCCTCATCTTCTTCTAGCACAATCACTGTGGCTACGAACTCTGGGCATTTGAGAAGAGAATGACATCGCTGAGCTAGATCCTGCAAAAACCTATTAGGAATGGATTTGGAACAAGGTGCCGGTGGGCGCGGCTCAGGCGAGGAAGGGTTGGACGCACTAAAACAAGACCCTACTTCTCTAGACCTAATAGACCCTACTTCACTAGACTCGACAGACCCTAAGTCTAACCTAGGAGAGAGGAACTCTAATGGAAGGGAAGCAGTAGGGGCCTCATGCCCTTAGGAGGAGGACAGGCAGAACACAGCGTAATCTTCCACTAGAATCTCCATTTCAAAATTGACATTTTTTTTGGAAGTGGAGAGCACGCAGCAAGATGGAGAGGATGGGGGAGGAGGAGGAAGGGCGAGAGGATAAATGGACGGGCAGAAGATATCGAAGAAGGGATCAGAGGAGGAGAACCACATATTTGAAAAATCAATTGGCAGGCAGCGCCCACACGAACAACTCACAACTAGAAATTCTGTTGGCATTTCCAGCAGCAAGGGATCAATCATGACCGGAGGTGAACGGGGTATGAAATCTTGCCTTTGGAAAAGAGACATAAAATGGGAATGAGACCAAGTGAAAATAATAGGTGAGCTCCCCTTTTCCCGCGTATGGCAAGCCATCTTCCCTTGCGTGTATTGCACAAGCCGCACCTCCTATTTCCTTGGATGGTCTGCTTCATAGAACATCCTGGAGAAAGCTTCACTGAAATCAATCATATCATCAACGGGCCCCCTAGGCATCAATGGCTGGCCAGCAACTGGGCAAGCAGTATCTTCTTTCTCGAGCTAACTTGGCGGAGCATTCAGAGTACCGGGCTAGAGAGGGCCCCTAATAAAGTGCTGACGGTAGTCCCAAGTAAATGGTCCCGAGTCTCCCAGAACTGATAATGAGGAGTCTCGATAACCGAGGCCCCTCCTGCTCATTTTTCTACCCCTGGGGACCGGCTTGGTCCGCCCCTGCAATTGTGCACCGAGACCTCTTCTCAGCTGATAGCCTAGCTTCAATATGATCTTCCAACCTTTAGAATCCCTTATCTCGGGCTTTATCCTGACATTCACCTGCGCGACGGCTGGCTTGCGTGGCGCATATACCCAAGAAAAATTAAGGTCCAAAATTGAAATAACAGATTGATTGCTGGGCCAGAGTGTTGGTAAGATCTTCTCTGAAATAGCTTTGACTGACTGAACCGTGGAGATGCTTTTGACCTTGACCACCCTCCCTTGAAAAGGGAATTTGAGGCATTGATGGACAGTGGATGGTACGGCATTAAGGTTGTTAATCCACGGTCGACCCAGAATGGCTTTGAACATAGGGTCAATGTCGAGCACATAAAATTTGATGGGCGTTGTGAGTGGCCCAAGTTCAGCTTGAATAGTGATCACCACATGGCACGACCTCCTTAAATTATCATATGCTGCAATGGTGGTGGGGGTAGGCCTTAGCAGATCTTCTGAAATGTTGCATGCCCTTAGAGTGCTGAGGGGACAGACATTAATGGAGGCCCCAGTGTCTACCAATGTCGCATCTATGCTTACTTTGTTTAGAATGATAGAGATGCATAGCAGCATCTAACGAGCTTCGGGGGGTGCTAGCTCGGTCTCTGAAAATGTAATAGCCGGCCCCTTGGAGATTGTGGCCAGGGCGGTTGGTAAGCTATCCACTGCCATGTCTTCACTGACCATAACCTTTTATAGAAAATCCCGCAGTGCGTCTTGGTGAAGCTTAGACCGCTTAATCAATTCCAGCACTGAAATTTTGGCGGGCACCTGATCTAGATGATGTAACAAATCGTATTGAGTACCCGACAGTGGGTCTGCCTCCTCCTGATCAGCAGCTTGTTGCGAGGACTGGGGATTGGGTGCGGATGCACCAGTGGTAGGATAGTTCCGATGGAACAAACGCCCGCTCCGCAGAGCAATGTTCTGGGCCGGCACGACATCTGATGGACTCTTGGTGGGCGGCTTAATGGGACCGATGGGGTGGACAAGAGGAGTAGGAGTAGGCATAGTGGAGATAATGGGGGTAACGGGGGTAGTAGTGGTGGTAATGGTTCATGCTAGAAGGATGATAGGTGGAGGGTTGGACGGTGGCGTGGTGACAACAGGCATTGTGGGCACTTGCAGCGGAGCAAGGATGGGTGGAATATGGGCTTGTGGGGGAGTGAAGACATGTGGAACAATGGGGGAAGCAGGCAGTAGGATAAGGGGTTTGTAGAGAATAGCAGGTTCGGGTGGTGTAATGGTGGTGGTTTGATGGTTCGGCGGGAGGATGACGAGAGCAGGAGGTGGAGGAGGGTTGCGGTAGGTATGGTGAAGGGCCATGAGCCATTGGATAGAAGATTCTTCATCACAAGGCCACTCGGCGTCGGGAGCCGGGCGTTGAACAAGGATGACCTGAGCCAGTGCCGGTGGTTGAGGCTGCGGAGTAGGTGGATGATTCGGCATGGGGTTTTGATGGATCCCCAAATCCTGCGCAAGCTGCTGCTACTGTAACTGTGGCTGCGGCTGCGGTGCCTGCTACTGCACCTTGCTGCCTCGGTGCTTGCCTTCTCTTTTCTTTGATTTTAGTGATAACCTTATGCATTTCATCCCAGTCTATATGCTGCCCTTCATGTAGATCATAAACAAAATCCCTGAATTGGAAATAAGACTCTATCGTATGCCTGGGCTGTCAGTGGAACATGCAGTATCTGGACTGGTCGACGGCCGGGTTCCAATTAGGCCATTCCGGAGGAAGTTGGAGTGCACCGACGGACATGAGAGCTGAAAATATGTCTGGGAGGGACTCGGGCAATGGAGGATATTGCGCCCTCTTTGGAGCCGGGCGTTTGGGTGTGTAGCCATTAGGTGGAGGGACACTGTGGTATTCTGGGGGTTGTTGCGGTTGCTGGGGAGCGGGGAAGGAAGGTTGCATATTTTGTGGAGTGGGCAAAGCAGGTTGGGTATTTTGTGGAGCGGAGATAATAGGTTGGGCATTTTGGGGAGTGGAGAACTGAGGGTTACGTGGAGGTTTTGGAGAGCAGAACGGAGTGGGTTGGTTGGGGAAAGGAAAGGTAACGGCTTGCACTTGCTCGTTGGTTTAGACTCCTTCAGTGACGGGCCTCTGAGGCTTTCTATTATATTTGGGCTTTTGGGCCCCAAAGAGAGAGTGGATGGGGGACTCCTTGAATTGGGTTTGGATAAACCTCACCTGGCTATATAATTGGTGCATGTTGGCGATATCGTTCATGGCCAGGATGTTGCGGAAGGTAGGCGTAGTATTAGAAATGAGCAACTTGACCTTTTCCTCCTCCGGGATATGACCGGGCACACGGACAGCCATCTGCCTCCATCTGTCAGCATAGGTAGCAAAGTCCTCATCGACCTTCATTTTCTTGGCAACCAGATCTATGAAAGAATACTCTGGTCCGACCCGGTCTTGGAACCTCTGAATAAATTTCTCCTTGACAACTTTGAAACTCTCAGCGTCTTCCAGCGGCAAGCCATAGAACCACTCAGGTGCGACTCCATCTAATGATCGGCGGATCAAATATGCCATGAGGCGATCATCATATTGGAATATAGCCATTATCGCCCTTTGATAGGTGGCGCCAGCATTCCTCAATCCGAACGGCATTACCACATAGCAATACGTACCCCTGGGCATGGTGAAGGAAGTTTTCTCTTGATCTTTCGGAGGTAGACGGATTTGGTTATAGCCTGAATAACCATCCATGAATGACAAAGCTTCATACCCGGCTATATTATCTACTAACACATCTATGTAAGGTAGCGGGAAATCATCCTTGGGACATGCCTCGTTTAGATCCTTAAAATCAATGTAAATTTGCACCTTTCCATCCTTCTTGATAATAGGAACTATATTCGCCACCCACTGAGGATATAGAACGACTCGAATGAACCTGGCCTTATGCAATTTATCAACTTCTTCTTTCATCCTTAAGGCCATGTGGGGGTGAAATCTTTTTAACTTTTGTTTAACGGGTGTTGCCCCTGGCTGAAGCACAAGTCGGTGTTCCACCAAGGAGGGGTCAAGACCCGGCATGTCCTCGTATGACCAAGAAAAAGAATCGCTATACTCCCTCAAAACCTTAATCAGCTCCTCTTCAACCTTAGGAGGGAGATTAGCAGCAATAATGACAGGTTTGGGATACTCGTTAGTTCCCAAATTAATTTCTTTTGTAGATTCATCCACTGCTGACGATGGCTCATCAAACCTCTTCAAACCCTATGTATACAAGTCGGCAGTGTCATCTACATCACTCTCCTCAAGATCGACCGGGTCTTTCTCATCCACGACTTCATAAACACCTAATCCATCGTCGCTCCATACCCCATCTTGCTCCTCATCTTCTTCTAGCACAATCACTGTGGCTACGAACTCTGGGCATTTGAGAAGAGAATGACATCGCTGAGCTAGATCCTGCAAAAACCTATTAGGAATGGATTTGGAACAAGGTGCCGGTGGGCGCGGCTCAGGCGAGGAAGGGTTGGACGCACTAAAACAAGACCCTACTTCTCTAGACCTAATAGACCCTACTTCACTAGACTCGACAGACCCTAAGTCTAACCTAGGAGAGAGGAACTCTAATGGAAGGGAAGCAGTAGGGGCCTCATGCCCTTAGGAGGAGGACAGGCAGAACACAGCGTAATCTTCCACTAGAATCTCCATTTCAAAATTGACATTTTTTTTGGAAGTGGAGAGCACGCAGCAAGATGGAGAGGATGGGGGAGGAGGAGGAAGGGCGAGAGGATAAATGGACGGGCAGAAGATATCGAAGAAGGGATCAGAGGAGGAGAACCACATATTTGAAAAATCAATTGGCAGGCAGCGCCCACACGAACAACTCACAACCAGAAATTCTGTTGGCATTTCCAGCAGCAAGGGATCAATCATGACCGGAGGTGAACGGGGTATGAAATCTTGCCTTTGGAAAAGAGACATAAAATGGGAATGAGACCAAGTGAAAATAATAGGTGAGCTCCCCTTTTCCCGCGTATGGCAAGCCATCTTCCCTTGCGTGTATTGCACAAGCCGCACCTCCTATTTCCTTGGATGGTCTGCTTCATAGAACATCCTGGAGAAAGCTTCACTGAAATCAATCATATCATCAACGGGCCCCCTAGGCATCAATGGCTGGCCAGCAACTGGGCAAGCAGTATCTTCTTTCTCGAGCTAACTTGGCGGAGCATTCAGAGTACCGGGCTAGAGAGGGCCCCTAATAAAGTGCTGACGGTAGTCCCAAGTAAATGGTCCCGAGTCTCCCAGAATTGATAATGAGGAGTCTCGATAACCGAGGCCCCTCCTGCTCATTTTTCTACCCCTGGGGACCGGCTTGGTCCGCCCCTGCAATTGTGCACCGAGACCTCTTCTCAGCTGATAGCCTAGCTTCAATATGATCTTCCAACCTTTAGAATCCCTTATCTCGGGCTTTATCCTGACATTCACCTGCGCGACGGCTGGCTTGCGTGGCGCATATACCCAAGAAAAATTAAGGTCCAAAATTGAAATAACAGATTGATTGCTGGGCCAGAGTGTTGGTAAGATCTTCTCTGAAATAGCTTTGACTGACTGAACCGTGGAGATGCTTTTGACCTTGACCACCCTCCCTTGAAAAGGGAATTTGAGGCATTGATGGACAGTGGATGGTACGGCATTAAGGTTGTTAATCCACGGTCGACCCAGAATGGCTTTGAACATAGGGTCAATGTCGAGCACATAAAATTTGATGGGCGTTGTGAGTGGCCCAAGTTCAGCTTGAATAGTGATCACCACATGGCACGGCCTCCTTAAATTATCATATGCTGCAATGGTGGTGGGGGTAGGCCTTAGCAGATCTTCTGAAATGTTGCATGCCCTTAGAGTGCTGAGGGGACAGACATTAATGGAGGCCCCAGTGTCTACCAATGTCGCATCTATGCTTACTTTGTTTAGAATGATAGAGATGCATAGCAGCATCTAACGAGCTTCGGGGGGTGCTAGCTCGGTCTCTGAAAATGTAATAGCCGGCCCCTTGGAGATTGTGGCCAGGGCGGTTGGTAAGCTATCCACTGCCATGTCTTCACTGACCATAACCTTTTATAGAAAATCCCGCAGTGCGTCTTGGTGAAGCTTAGACCGCTTAATCAATTCCAGCACTGAAATTTTGGCGGGCACCTGATCTAGATGATGTAACAAATCGTATTGAGTACCCGACAGTGGGTCTGCCTCCTCCTGATCAGCAGCTTGTTGCGAGGACTGGGGATTGGGTGCGGATGCACCAGTGGTAGGATAGTTCCGATGGAACAAACGCCCGCTCCGCAGAGCAATGTTCTGGGCCGGCACGACATCTGATGGACTCTTGGTGGGCGGCTTAATGGGACCGATGGGGTGGACAAGAGGAGTAGGAGTAGGCATAGTGGAGATAATGGGGGTAACGGGGGTAGTAGTGGTGGTAATGGTTCATGCTAGAAGGATGATAGGTGGAGGGTTGGACGGTGGCGTGGTGACAACAGGCATTGTGGGCACTTGCAGCGGAGCAAGGATGGGTGGAATATGGGCTTGTGGGGGAGTGAAGACATGTGGAACAATGGGGGAAGCAGGCAGTAGGATAAGGGGTTTGTGGAGAATAGCAGGTTCGGGTGGTGTAATGGTGGTGGTTTGATGGTTCGGCGGGAGGATGACGAGAGCAGGAGGTGGAGGAGGGTTGCGGTAGGTATGGTGAAGGGCCATGAGCCATTGGATAGAAGATTCTTCATCACAAGGCCACTCGGCGTCGGGAGCCGGGCGTTGAACAAGGATGACCTGAGCCAGTGCCGGTGGTTGAGGCTGCGGAGTAGGTGGATGATTCGGCATGGGGTTTTGATGGATCCCCAAATCCTGCGCAAGCTGCTGCTACTGTAACTGTGGCTGCGGCTGCGGTGCCTGCTACTGCACCTTGCTGCCTCGGTGCTTGCCTTCTCTTTTCTTTGATTTTAGTGATAACCTTATGCATTTCATCCCAGTCTATATGCTGCCCTTCATGTAGATCATAAACAAAATCCCTGAATTGGAAATAAGACTCTATCGTATGCCTGGGCTGTCAGTGGAACATGCAGTATCTGGACTGGTCGACGGCCGGGTTCCAATTAGGCCATTCCGGAGGAAGTTGGAGTGCACCGACGGACATGAGAGCTGAAAATATGTCTGGGAGGGACTCGGGCAATGGAGGATATTGCGCCCTCTTTGGAGCCGGGCGTTTGGGTGTGTAGCCATTAGGTGGAGGGACACTGTGGTATTCTGGGGGTTGTTGCGGTTGCTGGGGAGCGGGGAAGGAAGGTTGCATATTTTGTGGAGTGGGCAAAGCAGGTTGGGTATTTTGTGGAGCGGAGATAATAGGTTGGGCATTTTGGGGAGTGGAGAACTGAGGGTTACGTGGAGGTTTTGGAGAGCAGAACGGAGTGGGTTGGTTGGGGAAAGGAAAGGTAACGGCTTGCACTTGCTCGTTGGTTTAGACTCCTTCAGTGACGGGCCTCTGAGGCTTTCTATTATATTTGGGCTTTTGGGCCCCAAAGAGAGAGTGGATGGGGGACTCCTTGAATTGGGTTTGGATAAACCTCACCTGGCTATATAATTGGTGCATGTTGGCGATATCGTTCATGGCCAGGATGTTGCGGAAGGTAGGCGTAGTATTAGAAATGAGCAACTTGACCTTTTCCTCCTCCGGGATATGACCGGGCACACGGACAGCCATCTGCCTCCATCTGTCAGCATAGGTAGCAAAGTCCTCATCGACCTTCATTTTCTTGGCAACCAGATCTATGAAAGAATACTCTGGTCCGACCCGGTCTTGGAACCTCTGAATAAATTTCTCCTTGACAACTTTGAAACTCTCAGCGTCTTCCAGCGGCAAGCCATAGAACCACTCAGGTGCGACTCCATCTAACGATCGGCGGATCAAATATGCCATGAGGCGATCATCATATTGGAACTGCGCCGATTCATACATGAAATCTCTCACATGAATGTATGGGTTGCTGTTCCCGTCATACTTGCGGTATGTGGGGAGCTCGGATTGAGGAGGGAACCGAATATTGTGAAAGCTAGGAACGGGAACATCTGTCAAGGAGTATGGGCCGACCCACTTTTCGAGAAAGTCGAGTTGTTGTTGCATGGCAGCCCACTTATCGAGGAGTTCCTGCTCTCGAGATGGAGTAGGTGGAGTAAAAGATGCATGCTCAAAGCGAGGAACTGAAGGATAGATGGAAGGAGGGGGAAGACCATAAGAAGGATATTTGGCCGAGGGATGACCCGAATTGGTATAAACATGGGCCGCCCCTTGCTGAGGGCGAACAAAATCGGCTGGGCCCACAAGGACTTGTGGCACCGAGGGAATGGACCTGTAGGGATCAATCTGGGTGGATGAGGGAAGAGTGGTCTTCCCTTTGTCAAGAACCTGAGGGGCCGGACCAGAGGACTGGCCCGCCTTCAGATTGGAGAAACGAAGGACCCTGGGTTGGACCAGGGTAAGATCAATAGGAGCAGGTGGAGCCCCGGGCCCATCAACCCTAGATTGTGAGATGGAAGTAGCGGATGGACCTTGTGAAGTAATGGGAGACAAGGCAACTGACCCCTGCAAGGTCTAATAAAGGGCCTGAAGTTAGGCCGGATCCAACTGGGCCATCATTTGAAGAATGTGACTTGTGGGATTGTTGGTGGAAGAATTTGAAAGAGAGGGATGACCACCCTCTATGGCAGCAGAAGATGGAGGAGGGTCAAACCCTTCTCCAGACCGAAGTGGCATGACCCCAGATGGGTCCTCTAGGAGCCCTTGAGGAAGAGAGTCCTCGTGGGATTGGAAATCGTAGGAAGACATGGTGGAATCGAACAAAGGATTAAGATAGGAGATGAAGGAGGAATTGCCCCTAGGAGATGAACCTATGGACTTGAAGCAACTCAACATGCAATGTGGCACCTACCAAATGAAGACAACACAAACAACTAGAAATAAGCAACCAAACAAAATGACCCAAGAAAGGGGAAATATGCAAATAAGAAGGGGGATAAGAAGTAACCAAAATCAACCAAGTTATGATGATGCACAAATTTTTTTTTGTTTCCCCTTTAGAACCTTAGTGATTTGAATAAAAAATTCTTTCCAAAAATAGGTTCTTAATGGGAAAGGATAGTGAGAACTTGGTTGACTCTAGGTGTAAACTCTCCCTTACTTATGCAACTTAGACACGGGGTGGCAATGGTACAACCGGCCCGACGTCCGTGTGGGAATCCACGGCTCACGGGGACTTACGGAGGTCCCGGATGTGGTCATCTAGTCGACCCCAAAGAATATGGAGGCGAGAGGATCACACACCAAGATAGGAATGCAACTATGATATGAGAGATGAATGATCCTATGTGCACCGGAGTGCATGTAATTTCTAGCCTAAAAACTAACAAACACTATGCAAACAATGATATAAATATATGCCACAATAAGAGAGGAGACCAGATAGCACCCAGGAACAACGGAAATCAGTAAAAATGTAGAAATAAGAGCAATCCTCGGGATGCGTACTTGTGACTAGAGAAACGGTCACCTGAGGACTGCTAAGGAGAAAAGACGGTCTACCGCTAGACCGCTTTTAAGCAATAAACGGTCAGGAGGAGATCGCCAAGGAACCAGAGAGCAGAAACAATAGGGAATAAAATAGGAAAATCAAGGAAAACACAAGGGCAACTGGGAAAAACAACTAAGAGCAAACCTAACAATCACTCGACACGATTGGCACTAGATGTCCCACTGTGATCGCCAAAAAATCAGGGTTGTAAATATTTTTTGTGTGGTGAAGTGAAGTGATGAGGTGTGTGAGAGATATGGAGGTGATGGGTGATATGTGTTAACTCAAGCAAGCAATAACATCAAACATAAAGCATGTGGGCATGTCATCTCAATAGTGCAAAGGAAAGCAAATAGAACAAACTAAACACACGCCGTGGGCGTGGAGCAAAGATGGAAAAGTAAACACACACCGTGGGTGTGGAGCAACTAAAAGAACAAAGGAAATAAGAAGAAGATGGAAAAATATGATAACCAATGCCCAAATAAGAAAGATGTGATCGCCACCAAAGCAAGTAATATAGCAAAACTACACCACGTACCTTGGAAAGAAGCCGAGTGAAGCACACTCACCCGCGGGAGAGAAAAGCAGGTGCAGACGCGAAAAACGGTCCTAAGACGACCGCAAGGCAAAGAAAAATGGTCGGACGATAGACCACAAGGAGAGTTGGGCCTCGTGTAATGAGTTCTATAAACCTGCAAAAGAGTGTAGACACAAGAAGAAACAACCCAATTAGCCCTGGAAAAGTGTAGTATCTATAATGCAATGAAACTAATATGCATAAAAGGAAGGGTGAATACCTGGGGGGTTGGTGATTTTTTTAACCCCTGTGGGGCGTGAAAACAGTAGGAGGATGTTTAAAAATGGGATGTGAGTGCAGAAGAACGTGGAGCAAGAAGAAGGGAATATGCTATGATGATGCAAAGAAGGATAAAGACTAAGAGAAGAAGAACACAAAAACAACTTAAGAACCAGCTACTCCCTGGACCAGACGACCCTAGGACGCAGACACAAGCTCCCCCTAGTTGGTACTCGCTCTAGGATGCGGCAGCACTTCGACACGAGCTCTAGAAATCTCCTCCTCAAGCCATGAAGTCAAGGGTTCTATTTATAGACCCCCAAAACCTTAGGTCGAGTTGGAGGGACAATGACACAAAAATAGGGCTGAACTTAGATAAATCTTGAAGATAATACTCCCAAGAGTCCCTAGAAATAAACAGAAGTTTCTGAGGATCAACACTCATAGAGAAAACACAGAACGGAGGACTCTAGTTCGAACATAGCCGAAGATAGGAAGAGCAGGCAGAGCAGGACTCTCTATCTCCCCTAACGGTCTTGCGATAGACCGCAAGGCTCTGAAAAATGGTCGACCGATAGACCACAAGGCCCAGTCATCCACCAAAAGATAAGACCAAGGAAACCCAATGGGACTCTCTGCCTCCTAGCGGTCTAACAAAGGACCGCCAACGCCCCCTTAACGGTCATGCGATAGACCGCAAGGCTAAGAGACGTGGCAAAAGAGATAAAGGCTAATAAATCTCTAATTAAATCATCAACAAAATCCTTATTAGCTCTTATCTAGGCCCAATAAGCTCAAATGTCGAAAAAAGAAGGAGCTAGGCCCAACTAGGGAGAGCAACCCATAAAATAAGCCCAAAAATGACCCAAAAGGGGCCCAACAACCGGGGACATCACAAAAGTAAACAAGGAGATGACCCAACTCATTGGTCATAAAACGGGTGTCAACAATTGCAAGTTCTCACTTCCGGTGACCCTACCCACTAGTCGTAGCTGACTTGGGCATGTTGTTGCTTACCCACCAAGGAGTGGTGGAGTCTTGTCCCGAGTAGACCATTTTTAAGCTGGTTACCATAGTGCCCCTTGCCTTTGCAGCCTGAGTCCGGCTAGGGGGGGAACTGACTAGAGGACCCGACCTAGAGCAGATGGTCTGTGTGTGCACACGTAGTTGGGGCGGTGGACGAGTGCTAATGAGCACGACCCAAACTAGTCCTTGTTTTGTGGTATTGTCATCGGTGTCTCAGTTTTCACTTGGGGCGAGTAGCGAGACACCTGAGGTTGCTGCATAAGTCATCGACGGATGCTTTCGGCCTCGTCGCTAGTGGGGTAGTACTCCTGTCACTTAAGAGGTTCAACGCGGATTTCTCTCCGGCATGGTTTACTGTACTGGCGACTCAGTCTGTTCTATTCTTCATGACCAAGGCTCAGTTTTGTGGTAGGTGTAGTGGTCCTACGTAGAGTTCTTTTAATTGTTATTCTCTGTCTCACCTGCTATTTATTTATCATTCTTATGTTTGGTTATTGCACTGTTGTTTCTGTTGAGTGAGAGAGATTTGCGGGACCCCTATTGAGCCGATGAGATGAGGCTCACCCCTTTATTTTTCAGGTGAGGCGAGGCTTACGTATAGTGCTTTGGAGGCTGCTCGTGGTGCCGGTGGTCAGGGTTAGATGCCCATTTGCCACGGATAGGGTATGTCCCATAGTTTTGTACTTTTCTTTTCAGCAAACTGTACTTGTTTTGGACCTTGTACTTGTTTTGGACTTGGAGTTCTAGACTGTATAATTGTATTAAATTATATAATTATTTATTTCATATATTAATTTAATCATGCATCATATATTCCTGTGTTTATTTTAGTTTCTTGAACACTCCCACGCCAACCCTTAACCCTTCCTGGCCTCCCGGTCCGTGGGTGGCGAGCCAGGAATCGAATGGTATCGAGTCTTTCCCCGTATTCGGGTTCTGGGTCATTACAACAGGGCCCTCTCTCCTAGCGATCAATCAACGGTTTTCTCCCCACAGGGAGATGTAATTAACGTCGTAACCTTTATGGCACGGCAAGCTTGAGTCCCGACTCGATATCTACTATTGCCTGATCAGTTAGGCGGCACACATATTAGTGATTCTGAGTCTTCCAGTTTTTGGAGTCCGAATAAACTGTAACCTTGTGACTAGCATGCCTGTGCATAAAATTAAAAAAATTTAATAAATAATGAATGAAACAAATGAATAAATTTATTTAAGAGAAAAAAAGTGTCCCACGGGCTTCTCTCCACTCTGTCCATGCTTTGCTCCTCTCCTGGGATGTCCATCACTTTGATGTTGCACCTCATCTGCCATGGGTGGTCTATTGGTTGAAGCCGCCTTCCCTGTACCTAAACTAAAGCTTAACACAGATGGCACTTTCAAAAGATCTTTAAGCTCAGCTGGTGGGGGTGGTGTTCTTAGGGACCACCATGGAAACCTCATACTAGCCTATGCTCGTCCATATAGCATTCGTTATAGCATGATGGCAGAAGATCTCTCTCTAAGGGACGGGCTACGTGTCTGCTCTCTTCACGGTCACACCGCTGTCTACGTGGAGGTCGACTCTGCTGTGCTTTACAATATCTTATGAGGTCCTTTCCAAGTGTCGCGGCGACTGCTGTTCATTCTTAAGGAAACTTACTCCTTTGCTAATACCTTGGACATATCTTTCTCACATGTTTTTAGAGAGGGTAATCAAGTGGCGGATGCCCGGGCCAATTTGGGCTTTTTTCTTCAATATCGTTGTACTATTACACCAGGGAGACGCTCCCCCATGTTGTTAAAGGGCTTCTCACACTTGATAAATCTGGTTGCCCTTCTCTTCGCATCTAGCCCATGGTGACTTTTGTATTCATTTCATTCTTTTAATAAAATCGAACTTGGGTAAAGTTGGGTGGAGTGGGTCCATACCTCCTCTCTAAGGCCGGTGTGCACTCTCCCCTGCTTTGCTCTGGTTCTTCTTTCTATTAAAAAAAAGTTTTAGATCAAATTTTTCACAGTCAGGTGCTTAACATAAAATCAACGAAAATCACAACAAGATAAGATGTGGGACAGTGAGTGGCACTTCTCGCATTTACAAGGTCCTAATTAAATAACCATTTGCACATTTAGGCATTTGCTCCTTAGACACATGTCTTTCTTAGTCAACTGCTAGGCATCTACAAAGCTTGTCAAAAATACATAATCACGTAAAACAAATGAAAACCATTATTGCATAATCTAATATGTTCATTTGTGAAAGAAATTAATTGAAAGAAGATTCAAGCTTTCAGATAAAGTTTAGATCAAATAGGCAGGCTCAATCAAGCACAAAAATTTATAAAAATTAGAGCATCATTGTTTGAACAATTAAAGATAACTTCACGAGTTCATTACCTAGTCAAGTCTTTCTGGATGATAATTTAAGATAAGAACATAATTTTGAAAACAATATACATTTTTTTGAAAAATTTTCTAAATTGCGTTGTCGGTAGGGGACACATTCAAAGGTCAAACTCGAATCGCGACGGTCAAACATGATGCATTTAGGAAAATTTATTTTTATAATTTTTAAATAAAATTAAAATCGCGTCCAGTACGAGCAATGCATTTTAACAAGAACAATCAAATTATGTCCAAGTGTTAAGATGTGATTTAAAAGAATACATTTTTTTTTGTGAAAGCAGTTAGTAGGGAGGCCACGTTGTGATGGGTTCGCAATCAATTGGGGTGCTGTGTACTGAACATAGTCTCTATGAAGGGCTATGAATGGAGCGTTCTCAATTCGAACTAGAAACTGACGAAAACATGATATCTTGACTTTAGAACCCAAATTTGATGTTAAATACAAGATCATGATGCATATAACTTGCATAAAATTGAAGTACTCATGCAAAATAACATGTATGAAGATATAATTAGGTTTTTCTTGAAAGAAAATATACCTATTTGAAGATCAAAGGAAGAAGAGTAAAAAAGGGAAGAACACTTCTCTAAGCTCCAATTCTCCCTCTACTCATATCCAACAGCTTTGATTTGCACTTGGCTGGGGTGAAATCATGCCCTATTTATAGGCTAGAACCTTCAATTAAATTATAAGGGGTTTAATAAAGAATCCCTATTTCACCAACCTCATTTGACGAAGATTTTAAATTTTGGCACAGTATTCAGCATAGTAATTTTTATTTCCCACCCAATGATGTATGTAGTAATGTTTCTAAACTAATTAGGATTAGATTAGAGCTACTAGTTAATTATGCTTAATCTAATTCTATAGTGTCACTATAGTGTTCTACAGTATCGCTACAGTAGTGATGACTTTGGCTTCTCAGAATTATGCCGTGAATCTCGTCGTTCACATTATCACATGAGATTAAAGTTTGTGTTAATATATTCTATACTTATAAACCTAAAGGAAAATAATTTATAATTTATTTTATTTTTATATTTCATCATTTCTTTTCATATATATATATATATATATATATATATACATGCATGTATATGTATATATGTTTCCGAGTTGCTACATATAAAGACTATGCCCGTCCCGGATATAAGGTCTGTGGTACCGTCTATCTTCTTGATTGTTCTGGAGACCCCATAAAAATATAGGTCTCAAAAAGGGAGTTGTAATGTGAGGATATCTTTCTCCTCTAGCGACGAGGCACTCAGAGTGTGATCTTGTGCTCCTTGTTGAGGCACGGGCATCTCCTCATCTGGGAGTTCAGTGTTTAGTGGAGAATCCTTCGCAATCGAATGTGCTACTAGGAACTCGGCCATCCTTTGCCCTTTGATTGTCTTCCGTCGAATGAAGGTGACGTCAAACTCCATAAGCAAGAGAGCCCACTTTTCGAGTTTGTCTGTCAATGCAGGCTGATCGAGAAGAAACTTAAGGGGATTGCATTTTGATATTAGATCTATCCGATGTGCTAGCAGATAATGCCTCATCTTTTTGATAGCAAACACTAAGGCTAAGCACACTTTCTCCGTAGGAGAATACCGGTGTTCAGGACCAACTAATTTTTTGTTGAGATAGTATAATAGTTGTTCTTTGGCCTCTTCATTAATTTGAGTTAAGAAGTGATCGCGGAGAGGCATCCATGGTGGAGATGTAGAGGATAAGAGGCTTTCCTTTAATAGGTGCCCCTAAGATGGGAGGAGATAACATGTACTCCTTGATTTGTTCGTGGGCTTTCTGACTTTCTTCATCAATTTGCTAAAAGGTGTGCACCTTCCTAAGAGGTTGGAAATAAATCGCATGATGTAGGCGAGTCTCCCTTGCAGGGATCTGAGCCTTGCCAGATTTTCAGGAGGTGATAGCTCCCTGATTGCTTTGATTTTGGCTGAGTCTATTTCTATTCGCAGATATCTGACAATAAAGCCTAAGAACATCCAACTTGTAACACCAAAGGTGCATTTCATGGGGTTCATTTTGAGCTTATATTGTCGTTGCCTTTCAAAGACTTGACGTAGGCCACCCAAGTTATCTTCTCATCTTTTAGTCATTCTCGTCTTTTAGTCTTGACGATTAAATCATTGGTGCGGACACCCGAATGAGCGAGTAGCACGAACCGGCGAGCCGACGGTACCATACGCGGAGCACCAATCGGACTACATTGACTTCCTTTTGAAATGGAGATAGTTTCGCTTGAGTTTGGGTACTTTTAGCCTTTGTTTGCATTGAATTTGGGCTTGTAATGTGTATTTCTACTTGCGTTTTCATTTTGGGCTGATTGTAAGGCTCTTAATAAGCCATTTGGTTTAAAGCCCTTTAGAGTCCATTAAGGGGGAGTGGCCATTAGGCTTCATGATGGATCCATAAGCCACTTAAGGCCCAATTGGGCTTCCTTCTTTCATGGGCCACCTAGGTTGGAAGGGCCATAAGCCATGCATAGGTGAATGGGCTTAAGGGTGACCTTGGACCAAACTTGGCCCAAGCTTGGCCCATGAAGGGGGCGCCCCCTTCTTTGGATGTATTAGGCTAGTTTTTTTGTTTTCTTTTCTTCCCTCCCACATTTACCACAAGGGAATATGGAGAAGGCTGCTGGTCCAAAAGAATGGCTGCCACCTACCCCCCTCCCCTTTGAATTTCAAAGGTAGGTGAAAGTAGGTGAGTCTATGTCTTCTTGTCCCCCCCTCTCTCCCTCTCATTGTCAAAGGGGCGCACCCCTCTCCCTCCCCCCTTGTTCCATCAAAACTCCCAGCCCCCTCCCCTTGCCAAACCCCTATTTAAACACTTGTATAATGTTAGTACAAAGGTTAATGAAGTTTTTGTGAAAGGATTTTGAGTTAAGAGAGTGATTCTCTTTCCCCCCCCATGGGTGTGATGCCCTGCCCAATCCTGTGATGGGATTTATCTTGGGCGTGTGACTCGCCCCTCTATCTTCCCCATCCTCTTATCATCTGGTTCCACGAAACTTACCAGTGATACTTCATCAAGTCAGGAATATTTCAGAGATGGTTTCGCGTTGATCGGAGTTCTGGATCGCCGGTAGCAATTCTTTTCGTGACGGCGCACAGATCTGCCCGAGCCTACTATTCAGATCTAGAGTTTAATGATTCTAAATTTCCCCAGATCTCCTCTTAAGCCATCAGGAGCTGCCTTTTGGAGTGATTGTAGGATTTTGAGTCCTCTTCGCGCTGCCGCTGATCTCGTCTCGATCCGAGATCTGTGCTAATCGTGGCGATGATTCTCGTGGGATCGCGTGAGCTGATCTGTGCAAGCCCGACTCAGCACCAGATCCGACTTCCTGAGTCTGCCCCGCCTCATCCCGTCAAGATCTGTGTGAGCTCTTTGGACTACGTCTTCCTCTTGATGTCTCCGACGAGCTCCCATAAATGGTGCCTCGATCCGACATCGGCAACCAATTTTACTATAATTAATTTTCTTTCTGTGCAGTTCTGGGTGCACAAAATCAGAAGCCGAGTTCAATCGCTGCTGCACCCAGATATGAAAAGATCTGATCGCGCCCTTCGGAGTAGACAAACTACGTCCTGTCGCCGACGTTCTCCAGCAAACGACACTCTGATCCTCTTTCGGATCTTGGCGTACTGGCCTTCACAAGTTTGCTGCGCAGGGTGACCACCGCGGGCAGAATCGAGTCGACTTCCATTCGACTCACCCGATCGGCTCCGACTCGCGTCCCTCGCCTCCTGCGAGTGTGGCCCGTCAACCCGAGTTCCAGCAACCCCAAAAGTGGTCTTTGTAGCCCTTTACCTCCCTACGTGGAGTGGGCGAATATTTCTGAAATTGTAATTTTAACGATTGTCTGTATTGGGGTTGTTTGAATTCGGCCGGGAATTCTTCCCCACGCCTAGTCGTGGAGGTATGTGCTCGCTCCTCTCTCACATTGCTGGTTTAGTATATGGTCTATTATGCTGCGTTTGTGAGATTAGGGCCGATAGTTAGTTACAAATCACCGTGATTGTTAGTTGTGAGCGCCTGTTCCTTGGCACCGGTCGAGCACCGAGCCCGAACTGGATACCCCTAGGCGACGGTGGTTCCTTAACCGCTGTGATCCCCACGTTTCCCTCGCAAGGGACGATCGTCGGGCTAGTTAGAGTGCTGTTGAGAGACGTCTCCACCCGGAGAACACCACGGTGGTCAGCCGCCCAGCTTGCCTTTAGCGTGTTAGTCTTGGCCGCACATCAAGTCGTCGTACGTCTTAGCCCGGTCGTCATCCGTCCCGCATCAAATTGGTATCAGAGCGTCGGTTTAAGTCTAGGGTCGTCTAAGTCTAAGGTTGTATTTGTATTCTTCTACTTGGTATATCAAAAGGTGTTGTCCGAACGTTAGGCTACGCCTATCGGGAAGGCTGCACACTTGCGCGAGTGATCTTCGGATCGATTAGCTCCGCCACGTACCGAGTCTTGGTTTAAGTCTAGGTTCCTAGTTAGTGCATTCCAACCTTCGTGTCTTTGCATGCCCACCCGGCGTGGTACCCAATACCATCGCCCCGCATCTATGGCTAACCAACGGGATGCCCCCCCAGGAGAGTTCCACTCCTTACATGAGGCAATGATGGCCATTATGGCTCGATTGGACCAATCCGAGGCTACCTTTCGGAATTTCTCCGATAATATGGATGGTTGCCTTAGGGCCATGGAGGGACGCATTGAGACCTCTGACAGGTCTGTCCAAGATCTAGTTGGACGGTTAGATAGAATGTCACACGGGGACCCCCCGGGAGCGGCTCAAGGCCCACCCGCACCTCCTCCCGCGGTGGCCCAAGGCCAACCCACTCCCATGGACCAAGTCCAGGCCGCTCCCGTGGCCCAAAACCAGCGCCCACCTGCTCCTCAAAATGCCCGGCAACAGGCCATCGGACCACAACATCGTGACCTTGGTCTAGAAGACTATGGGTCCGATAATGCGTATGGGAGGAATGGCCGACGCCGTCATGGCTTTCATCAACCAAGAGATGAGGAGGACGATAGAGTCCTTAGGATCGTGCGAGCAGACCCTCCCACTTTCAACGGGTCTTTGGATTCAAAGGTCTATCTCGACATGGATCGGTACTTCGAGTGGTTCGAAATGACGGACCTCCGGAGAGTCGGGTTTGCAAAAATGAAGTTGTTAGGGCAAGCGCAAACTTATTGGCGAAATGAAGAGAGCTTGCTCTATCAGCGTCGAGAGCCCCCGGTTGAGTCTTGGGATGAAATGAAGGATAGGCTTAGAACTAAGTATCTTCCCACCTCGTACCGTCAATGGCTCATTGATCGATGGCAGAACCTCACCCAAGGTGATAGGTCTGTGTCCGAGTACATCGTAGAGTTTGATGAATATTTTTTGTGATGTGACATCTTGAAAGAGAGCACGATGCATGTTTCTCGCTTCCGTCGTGGTCTGCGGCCCCACTATCAGTATGAACTCTTTCGCCGAAATGTAACCACCCCGGAGGCCGCCTATCAAGTTGCTCTCGAATTAGAGTAGTTTGAGTCAGATTTTGCTTCTGTCCAGCGACTGGGAACCATCCCTCAGCGTGGGTCCAACTCTCGGACCACACCTAGTTCCTATAGCCGATTTCCGGTGGTTTGTCCTCCGGAACCCCCTCGCCAGGACCCCTTTGCTCTCAAGCCTCGGCCTCTCCTTCCAAGGGACCCTCTCCCTCACCCACAGGCACTAACCCCCACCCCACACCCCCAGCAGTCCACATTGCCTACCCGACCTCAGCTCCCATCACCCCCGGCCCGACGAGAAGACAAGGGAAAGGGACCGATGACCGGTGGAGCATCTTCTAGCACAGGGCCACGTGACCAGTGCTATAGGTGTGGTGGAATTGGCCACTTTGCGGCCAAGTGTCCCACTCGGGAATCATTGGCTATTTCGGACACTCCAGTCCGCGACTCCACACCGGAGCTAGTGGAGGTCATCTATGAGGCAGACCCCGAACTTGAGAAGGAGTATTTTGATGCGCTTTTAGAAGAGCATGCTGCCGACCCGGGTACCCAGGGCAATGTGCACTTGGGTGGGATCCTCCCGAACCTCTGAACCCCCATTTAGAAGTCAGTAGGTTCATGTTAGGTGTCTAAGAGTTCCCCAACTTTGGGTTACATTGTTTGTTTGGTGTCTAGGTCTGTCTAAAGTCATGTGTGTGTCTGTTTGTTTCTACAGTTTGTTTTCTTTCATGCATATGGTTTGTATTAAGTCGTGTCTCAATAAACGGCCAGCCATGCACGTATAAGGAGTTAGCTGATGAATGCTACATACCCGTGAGTTCAAAAGGGAGAGTACGTCATGATCAGGGTCATACCTGAACGGTTTCCTCTTGGGGCCGTAAAGCAACTCTAGGTCCGCGATACCTGCCCTTCCAGGTCAAGAAACAAGTGGGTTCGAATGCGTACGTTATTAAATTACCAGGCGACTATGGTGTCAGTTCGACGTTCAATGTTTCTGATCTGGTAGCATTTCGGAACCCGCGGTGATCCCTAGTGAGTTTCGGGCTTTCTCATCCTGTTGTGAGTGACACATAACCCGAGAGTCCACCTCTTCCAGCCCCAATGCACACATATAGATTGTATACTGGATGAGCAGGTGATCACCACCAGGAACGGAGCCTACCAACACTTCATAGTGCGTTAGCGAGGATGACCCTCGATGAACAATGCCTTGATCACATGCGGGGAGCTCAAGCCTCGGGACCCTTACTCGACGGGGTCGAGTTCCTCCCACCCGGGGAGAATTGGTGCAGACACCCAAACGAGCGAGTAGCACGAACCGGCGAGTCGACGGTACCATACGCGGAGCACCAATCGGACTACATCGGCTTCCCTTTGAAATGGAGACAGCTTGGCTTGAGTTTGGGTACTTTTAGCCTTTGTTTGCATTGAATTTGGGATTGTAATGTGTATTTCTACTTGGGTTTTCATTTTGGGCTGATTGTAAGGCTCTTAATAAGCCATTTGGTTTAAAGCCCTTTAGAGTCCATTCAGGGGGAGTGGCCATTAGGCTTCATGATGGATCCATAAGCCACTTAAGGCCTAATTGGACTTCCTTCTTTCATGGGCCACCTAGGTTGGAAGGGCCATAAGTCATGCATGGGTGAATGGGCTTAAGGGTGACCTTGGACCAAACTTGGCCCAAGCTTGGCCCATGAAGGGGGCGCCCCCTTCTATGGATGTATTAGGCTAGTTTTTTTTATTTTCTTTTCTTCCCTCCCTCATTTACCACAAGGGAATATGGAGAAGGCTGCTGGTCCAAAAGAATGGCTGCCACCTACCCCCCTCCCCTTTGAATTTCAAAGGTAGGTGAAAGTATGTGAGTCTATGTCTCCTTGTCCCCCCCTCTCTCCCTCTCATTGTCAAAGGGGCGCACCCCTCTCCCTCCCCCCTTGTTCAAAACTCCCAGCCCCCTCCCCTTGCCAAACCCCTATTTAAAAACTTGTATAATGTTAGCACAAAGGTTAATGATGTAGCACCCCCGAATAAATTATAGGGAACACAATTATTTTTCTATGTGTAAACATATTCTAAATAAATTAAACTTGCATAAGAAGGCCAAATAGAAATAAATTAATCATATATATGCACTTAATGGGCTTTAACCCATAAATTATCTTCTTCCATTAAAATAATATATACAAAGTCTCAGCCAAAACAACCCACATATACATATAAACCTTGGCCCAAAAAGAAAACCCAAAATAATATAACCCATGTATATAAATACACCTTAAATGGGCCGTTACGTATAAGCACATATAGAGGCCATGAGACCCTTGTGAGTCTTCTTAACAAAGCCAACCCAACCCATGATCACCTGGCAGCCCAAATGCCATTCGGCAAGACCCAAACCCATAAGCACGTCGACGTTGCATGTTAAGGCAACGTGGGGTTTCCCAACTTAAAACAAAGCAGGCGGCTACAAATTGGGAAGGGAGATGGGTATAGGAAACTTGATTTTTGGAGTCATGCGTAGGAAACCATGTTTAATTAGGACTCTAAACCCGTGGATTCTATAAATAAACCTCTCTTCGATGGGCCGGCGGTTTCTGTTGATCGTCTACTTCGGAAGAACGCTGCTTCTTCCTTACTGCTCCTTCTTCCTCTTCCATCGAATACACGGTCCCCTGTTCCTGAAGGAGGGAGGAAGCCTACTGCTTCTTCTGCAGTTACGACATCTTGCCATTTCTCTACGCCGTTGCTTCCATTGTCAAGGGAGCAGATACTGCTCTGATTGCCGCACGAAGAAGGGGAGCTTCTTCTTACTGTATTCTCGTTCTTGCTGTGCAGTTGATGTCTGCTGTTGCCTCTGCTGTTGCTCTTATTCCCTTCCACAAGCTATTGCTGCTTCTTTTGCTAAAGCCATAGCTGCCACTGCTGCGTTTATTTCCGTAGGCTGCTACTCTGGTTTAACTTTCCCGCACGTTCGTCATCACAGTTCGGTAGGTGTTCTCTCTGATGGCTAAACTAAGTTAACAAAGATGATACATGCTCTTATGATCATAAACATCATGCTCATGTTCGAGTTCATAGTCTCTAGTTTCTCGTAGGTGTTCTCGACATCAAGCTAAACCCGTTAATAGTTAAACTTTAACATGATCTCTGCATGTATATATACCTTAATCTTTTAATGCATCCGTAGGTTTTCTCAAGACTTAGCAAAACTCTGAAATTAGTAAGTTATAAGCATGCATATAGGTCTACAGATTTCGTTCTTTTACTGAGGTTTATCTATTTACTGCAAGAATGAAATTGACGACCCAATCTAGGGCGTCATTTTAATTCAACGACCAACCAATCGGTCGTCAATTATAAAAGTTAGTTATAGAGTTTTTGCTTTAACGGCTTGTTCGTGAGCACCGGAGCCTCCTTTGGACATGAAATTTTATGGGTACATTATTATGGTGGAGACCGAGATAGTGAAAGTAGTTGCACCATTTTTCGTGCCCCCTATCTCAAGATCCCCCATCTCTCAACAAAAAATTATTTTGAAAATCCAGTTAGATAGAGTTTTTCGAGCCCGTCATTTTGATATATAGAACGCGTGATTCCGACATGTGTACGTCGAGAACCGGAGGTTTGAAAATAGACATTTTTTTGAAATGACGACAAACTAAACGTCGTCAAAATTCTTTTGACGCCATCCTATAAAAGTGTCATTTTTTTAATATATATAAAAATATATATATATATATATATACATATAACTTGTAATTATATCTTTGAAAATTCATATCTACTAAACTATGCAACAGAAAATTATAAAAATTATATTTTTGAAATCCTTGAATTTTTCTCCTAATTATCATATATTCTATTTTTATAAATTATTTTATATCAATTAATGTCTCTTTGAATGTATATTTTTAAAATTATTCAATTAAATAGATATTGACGTGAATTCTTGTTAAATAAATTAAGATAAAAATCATAAAATTAATGTCTCTCTATGTGGATGCTAATTAATAAATGACATCACTCATGGACATTAATTAATATAAGTTTATTTAATTATAGTTAATTATAGAAATGGATGGACGTGAATTCTATAATTAACGCATTCATGCTCTCACCGTTTTCTTCCGGTTTTGACCCATACCTCGGGTCTTTTGGCACTCTCGTCTCACGTCCGTAGATAGAGTCTCTTTTTCATGATTGGTTCACGTTAAACACCTCAACTCTCGGTGACATATGAGTCCTCCGTTGGACATTCCGTTCCTTCAGACTAGCAAGTTTGTCATTGGGACCTCCGTAAGTCTCCGCTAGTCTTGGATTCCCTCAAGGCAGCCGACCTAGTTGTACCCTACAAACCCTGGATCCGATCCGTGTTACTTTAGTTTTCTGTTAGTCTTGACACTCTACTCCTTTTGGAATCTTCTTCTCATCAATTCGAGAACATAACCCTTTGACTCTGTATTTGGCCAAATCTGATTCTGAAACATTAAGGGCTGTGGGTCCGCGACTTTTCAGTGCCAGGTAGGACGGAAGTCCAATTCTGTAAACCATGGGAATTCTGGGTGTGGCATTGCACCAAAGTCTGTACATCTGTTATATTCTGTTATTCTGTTATATCTATCATTCTGTAAATTCTGTTATTCTAGAAGTTTTGTTATTCTGGTATTTTGTTGATCGGTTATTTTGATAATTTAGATATTCTGCTTTATTGCTTATATTTATTGGAACTCTGTTATATTCTGGCCAATTCTGAAGTTATGTTCATCTAAGTATCTGTCCTTGTTATATTCTGATAGCTTATCCTTGACTCTGCATGGGAAATTCATCCCTATTTCTCTTGAGCTCGTAACTACCTTTGGCCTTGATATTTATCCTTTCTGCTAGATCAATTGTCATGATTTTCAAGTTATACCATTTCCTGCATTGCATTTGTCATGAACATGAGTAATTGGCTAATCACTTATATTCTGCTTAACGAGAGATGTAATTCCTACTGAGCGTTGTAGATTCCTTTAAAATCCACACTTTTGGGGTGAGGTTAAAAAGGAAAGGAAAAGGGAAACATTAAATAATGGTGGAGATGAGACAATGCACGAGGTGCACAAGGGGAGTGTGTGATCGCCAGAGGGTTTACCTCAATAAAAAAAAATAAGATCGCATGTACCTGGTGAAAGATGGGATGCGGGATGAATGTGGATCTCCTCCTCCAACTCCAATCGGCCGGCCGACGAAGTGGGTTTTCTTGATTGATTACCTTGTAAGAAAGACAATGAAAGACAAGCAAAAGAAAGGGGATCAGCCAAAGTGCAGTAGTATCAGTCAAGAACCAACATAAAAATGATGAAAGGACATCAACATGCGCACCTTCTTTTTTGTTTTCTTTTTAAACCCCTTAAGAAGACTTAAGGGAAGGGGAGTTTGATGATAAAAAGAAATGCGACAAGACGTGAACAGATGTGAAGGGTGAATAGAGATATAAAGGACGGAGGGATGATGGTATGAATGAAGTAAAACAAAAGAGATGAAAAGATGAGAAACCCTGCTGTCCCTGGCGACAGTAAAGGGAAAACCGAATGAATGTGTTGATGAATGTAGATGGACGAAGCACCAGATGCAGCCCAATCGAAGGATGCAGAGGGGAGGCAGCAAAGGATGAAGAAGGCTCTGCTTGTGATGGATATTCAAGCTTCTGAGCGCTTAACCCTCTGAATGCTTAAAGTGCTTAACCTTCAACACGATCGATCAAGGCTTCAATTTATAGTGCCTCAAGCGGATGTGATCAAACCAAGGAATGATAAGAACAGGCAATGAGGCATCCAGGGAAGGATCAAGATCGAGCAAGAGTCCCATGGATGGCAGGGAACTGTGAGGGAAAGATGGAAAAAGGAAGGACTCTGGAGTGAAACACGCCTTAATACAGGGCGTCTTTTATGAATTGACGACCTTCACAGAGACGTTTTCTTGAAACACGACCTAGGAAAGGGCGTTTCTTCCTGGATTTAATTTTGGAAATGAAACCTTGCCTTGTTTGAAAACTGAGATAACACGCCTGAGATAACGGCGTTAATTAAAATCACGCCCTGAGAAAAGGCATTACTCACAAAATGCCTTTTATTTTGAAAATAGATAATTCCAGAAATTAAGGGATAACACCATGAATTGACGCCCTCATGTACGGTCGTCCTTTCTTTGAAAACGCCCTACAACAGGTCGTTATTTTTGAAATTAACGCCTTTAATCAAGTCGTGACTCACAAAAATACAGGAAAAATGCAGAAAAACTCACAAAAATAGAAAAACTTCATGTTATAGGAATATTGAAGTCCACTTGGGGCATTTATATAATAACATGAGATTTGATCAACAAAACGTCAATTTTGGCGTGTCTACAGCTGCCCCGCCTTGGCGTCTGCTTTGCAAGGGAGTGAGACGGAAATGGAGCGAAGTGTAATGAAAGGAATGAAGTGGAACGAACTGATAAGGAGACGCCAAGGTGTGATGTGACACGCCTCAGACACTAAGCATTGGAAATCTTTCCAAGATTCTAAATGAAACAACTCTGAGTGGTTCCAAGGAAACAATCGATTTGTTGGATAAAAGGAGGTTAAACTAAGTAATAAAGGGTGTGCGCGTGGGCACGACAGGGAAAGACCATTGGAGAGCGATTACCAGCCAATGTGGACGTGCTGCAACCAAGGTAAATTTTGCAGAAAAGTAAAAAGAATTGGGATAAAAGATCCAACAAAAGGAACACTTTCAAGGAATCAGCCTGAATGGCTTCGAATAGAACGAAGTACTTGATTTAAAGTGGAATATCTCATGTCAATTCAATCGAGAGCGAGTGAACTTCATTATTGCCATAATATGAAGATTTTCAGCATGAAACTCAAAGTCCTACATGATGCATGCTGGGCTAAAAGAAAAGGTTAAAACAAATTAAAAAAATAGAAAATAATCAAGGATAATATTGCTAAGCTGTTTAGGTCTGGTCAAGAATCCATATTTCTGAGCTAACACTAAGCCGAAGCCCGTTTGTCCGCGCATTAACTCAGAAAGTGGAACCATCATCCCAAACTTTTAACAACTCAACGGCCTATCCGTGTGATCAAGATTCTCCTGAAAGCGTCATCGTTTTTGATGAAGGGGAACTCAAATTTCAGGTTCATCAGAACCACAAGGTCCTTGACATACTATAATAGTGTAGATATCATATAGTAACAATGCTTACAAGAAACAGATACACGGTGGCAAGATGTTGCTCCCATGAGTGATCCAAACGCCTCGAATCCTGCAAACTTCTGCACTTTAAACTTATTAGCCTTTTTCCATCAATTCAGAACATGACATGATCATAAGTGCTTAATCATAGACAATTTCATCAAAATAATAGCACTTAGGTTCATTAAAGCGTCAAAGCATGAAGAGGTCAAAATTCGTAATTCAATAAAACACGCCTAAGAATAGGGCGTTAACAGCATGAAAGCGCCTGACCATAGGTCGTTAAACATTTAAAACACGCCCTACTCAAAGGCGTAAACAGTAACGGAAGCTTAGAAAAAGATGCCCCATTCTAGGGCGTTAAATATAACACGTCGTCAGTCAGGTCGTCAATTTAAAAATCGACGCCCTAACCAACGTCGTTAATTCAGCACGAACTTCCGTTTCCTAATTTAACAGCACAGTCCTTAACCCAATCACATTTCTAACTTCCAACAGCCTTACAATTCTCTAAATCTTTATAAATAGGAGGCCCTCCTTCAACATAATCAACCAAAACCCTGCAGCCGCCGAAACTCTCTGTTCTTGTCCTTCTTCTTCTTCATCTGCTCTGCAGGTTGCACCGTCCAAGCTTCCCCTGACGATGGACAGGGCACTGAAAAGGCCAAAATTCTCAACTCCCAGGATTAACGATATCCAAGGTCATATAAGCAACAGGATATGCATGAATCAGGTTAGTTTCAACTTTCTTTATTGTGCGTACTGTTCTGGCGAACTGCTCACATGCTTATTTCTTTGTCACTGAACATGTCATATGCTCATGTACCTCTTCTTTTTGTTTTTCTTCCCCTCTTCTCACAAGAGTACCCAAATCTTCCAGGGGCTAGAAGATATGTCCAAATCAAATGGTTGCCCCTCATCCTCTCCAAATTCACATCAGACATGAGGGTATATGTAGCTAGATGGCATCTCTTGGGGTTGATAACCCATGCCAAGCATTATGATCAAATCCACATAGATTGGGCTGCCATAGGAGCATTGATTGAGACATGGCATCCTTCCACCCATACTTTCTTATTTTCCACTTTTGAGGCCACCATCTTGCTGGAGGAAGTAGAGATGATCTTAGGCTTGAAAAAGATGAAACACGGAGAAGAAGAAAAGATGGCCATCATGCCAAGGCCCATCTCCTCCCACGAGTTGCTAACCTCGTTAATACCTAGCCCGAATATAGTGAACCAAATCAAGGTCACTAAAGGAGTTAACCTCTTGAAGCTCGCCTCGTGGGTGTACAAGAGAGCGGATCAAGCTAAAGAGGAAGAGGAGATAGAAAGAGTGACCAAAGCCTTCGTGGTGTGCTTGGCAGGAGCACTCCTATTCCCATCCACGGAGGACTTTCTAGAGGAGTCCCAATTGAGCGCAGTGGTGAGCTTATGGGAAGAAGAGAGAGTTGGACCGGCGATCCTAGCATATCTCTATAGCGGGCTCACAGCGGCGTCCATGGGAAGGCCCATTTACGGGTGCATGCTAGCACTCTCAAGTTGGGTTGATCTACACTTCAAATTCGACTCATGCCACGAAGCCCAACAACCCTCAAGAATTTTCTCAAAGAGCCCACTCTCATATATAACCGGCTCATTAGGTATAAGCAATAGAGTGACCAACCGAATTCCTCAAATCAAGAAGAGAGGGGATTGGAGGGAGCACTTAAAGGTAATGCCAAAGAATCTTTTTACTTGCGCCCCGGGTGTATTCAAAATGCAGGAACTTCGTGCACGCTTCTCCATCGGGACGGATCTTCGTCTTATCGGTGCTTCGGACTTCGTTTTATATAATGCACACCGGTGCCTTCCTCAGCTTGGGCTCCCAAGGCAACACTTAGAGGACATCTCTCATCTTCCTCCA
Organism: Amorphophallus konjac; assembly: GCA_022559845.1. Taxonomy (NCBI): domain Eukaryota; kingdom Viridiplantae; phylum Streptophyta; class Magnoliopsida; order Alismatales; family Araceae; genus Amorphophallus; species Amorphophallus konjac. Next base: position 125,526,044 of record CM040126.1, on the reverse strand, counting down.
ATCAAATCAAGGGATCTAGGCAATAATGAAGATGGTGAGGAGGTTATCACCATTCAAGCTTTATGGAGGCTAAGCAAGCTTCATCAACCTGTAGAAGACTTGGATGAAGACAAGGAACAGTGGAAAAAATATATAACTTCATTGAGAAAATTAAGGCCCAAAGTGGCTCATTAGTCATTGTAGATCCTCTTTTCAAAATAATAAAGATTGTTTTCTGATTGAGCCAACTGCCACTGTGATTATGATCGAAATCATCCAAAAAACTGTGTTTCTGTTGTGAATAACGCCTCCAAGAGCGTCGCGAATTAACCAATACACGCCTTATTTCAAGGCGCTTCAATGGGCCCTTCGTCAACAATTGACGCCTGCGACAGTGGGCGTTACTTTGAATAACGACCTCAAGAAAGGCGTGAACAGATTCAAACCCAAAAGAATATAATCGTTGACTCATCAAAAATAACGCCTTTTCAATAGTCACGTTCAAGAATAACATGCCTTTACCAGAGGCGTTACTTCAAACAGCAATGATGACTTCCCTCACATCAATCAACGCCCATTCAATGCGTCTGACGACGGTTATCGTTCCCCATGCAAAATAAATTAACGCCTTAATCATCGTCGTCAATTTCCATAAAACGCCTAGAGAATGGGCGTGAATTCTTTTATAAACGCCTTTCTCAAGGGCGTGTCTTTTTTTCGAAACCCAAAAGCCATCAGGCCTCCTTCTCCTTCCTCCTTCCATTCTTATTTCGCCCTTTTCTCTGCAAACCCTAACCGAAGCCCTCAAAGCCTCTCTCTCGTTCTCTTCCCTCACTCTCTCCAACTCACTCAATCTCATTCCCCCTAGACCCTAGCCATGGCCAAACGCCAAAGAGTTAGCGCCCCAGATGTGGTTGACCTCGACGCCTCCCACGCCCAAGAGGAAGAGATTTCCGTGGAGGAGCTCGCCGTCGTGGCTTTTGAAGAAGAGCCGGCGACGGCCGGCGGCGACGAGGCCGACGGAGCAACGGGCAAAGCAATAGAAGAAACAGAAGATGCAGAAGGTGGAGAAGAAGAAGGAGAAGAAGAAGGACCGCCGTGCACGGCGGCGGTCGCTCCCCGGGGGCAACTCCGGCGGCCCAGACGGCCACTGCCACGGCCACAACCCCAGAAACACAAGAAGGTAGGTTCCCCCTCCCCAATTCCATTTTATTTTATTTTATTTATATTTTTCTTGATTTTTCATGGCCCTCGGGCATTAAACCTGCAACTCAGAAAAAACACGCCTCCCATGGGGGCGTTACTCATAAACGAAACGCCCTTATCCGGGGCGTTAATTATTTTTAATTTCTAAAAATTAATTATCCTTCATGAAAAACGCCCTGAAGCATGTCGTTTCTTAAAACTTATGATTTTTCATGAATTCCATGCTCATTAAACAATTTCCAAAAATATTTTCATGAATTATTTCGCATGCTGTCAGTTATTTGATTTTTCTGTTAAATTGAGAAACCCACGCCCTCCAGTAGGGCGTTAATTCAACAAGAGACGCCCAAACCAGAGGGCGTCGCTTCATTCATTAACGATTCAAAATTAACCACCTTTAGGAAAACGCCCTACCATAGGGCGTTAATTCAACAAGAAACGCCCAACACCAAGGCGTGATTAGAAATATGTTTCAGAAATAGCAAAACAGCCACCAAAGAACGCCTAAGACTGAGGCGTGATTAACATAAAAAACGCCCTCATTAAGGGCGTTACATTAAAGTTCATTCTGAAAAACGCCCCCCACAGGGGCGTGAATTTATCAAGAAACGACCTGAGGGTGGCCGTGAATTCCAAAAATGCTAAAAATTCAATATTTAACCCAAATCAAATGTAATTCCACATGGATACTCAAATAATTAAGAAAACTAACTCTCTTTTAATACATGCAGGGGTTGATGAGGACCCGTATCTCATGGGTCATGGTCTGGGCAGCATACCAGGGTCTCCCCGACTTCCAGAGGGTTAGGGTAGAGGCCATGGGGTTTGGGGCTTTTCTATCCATCGAGCCTTTTAGACCTGACCTAGCACTGATCCAGGTTTTGAGGGAGAGATGGGATAGGGTTAGCCGGACTTTTCTGATGCCCTGGGGGCATATGGTTCCTAGTTTAGAGGATGTAGCCAGGATTACAGGTTTACGGGTAGATGGTGAGGCCGTGAGTGGGTTCACCTATTCTGACTATTCAGAGATGGCCCAGAGGCTACTAGGGCTTGAGATGGTCTACGTGGGACCTAGCGAGTGTAGGACCATTTTCCGTATGGACCTGACTACGGTGATGGGTCTAGGAGATGCCAGGCATAGGTCGGGGGAGACCTTAGGTGAGTTTGCACAGCGACTGACCGACGGGGTGAGAGCGGCATGCTGCCAGGACCCGACTGACCATGAGAGAGCGGACCGAGACCTGAGGAGGTTCCTGCTGCTGCTGCTCGGGAGATTATTGCTGGGGACGAAAGCCGATGTCATCAACTGCCGCTTCTTAGGCATCCTTGAGGATCTGGAGACGGTTGGCACATATGCTTGGGGAGTGGCCCTGCTGGCGCATTTGATGGCCGATCTGTCCACGGGGACAGGCCGTGAGACGACCGTCAGTGGCTTCTCACCTCTTCTTCAGGTATGCAATTTCTCATTTCTTATCTTTTCTTTGTTATGATGCATGTGAATATAGTACTAATTGCAATGCATGGATGCAGGTGTGGAGCCACCTATACATGCCGATGGGGCGCGTTGACCCACGGCCAGGAGCTGAGGGATCCTTCCCCCTGGCGCGACGCTGGGTGCCTGTTATCTTTGGCGCCCCACTTGACTACGAGTTGTGGGTTTTACGGAGAGAGTTCCGCGACTTCCCTCCCTCGCTGGTGTGTATGAATGAATGATATGCATTTCTTTTTGTTGTTTTTTTGAATATGATGAAATGATAATGATGCGTGTTCATGAATGCAGGTGCAGTGGAGACCATATGAGGGGATGACCGATGAGGGCCAGCCTTGGGTCGTATCGGGGCGACCTCGCTTCGGGCGTGAGCTGTGGCTACACTGCTTGAGCGAGATTGAGCCGTTACGGCTTCGGCTGGTGATGAGGACCCTGGGCCTGCCCCAGGAGTGGATCGAGGTCGGAGAGCCTCGAGGGATTGGCAAGAAGACCCGTGGTCGCACCAAGACGACCGACTGGAGGGTGCGATTCGAGGAGCAGTACGCCGACTGGCAGCGAGGCGGGACTACAGTCGTTTCCCACGCGACTGACAGCTCCGAGTACCTCCGGCGCTACTGGGAGGTTCACGTCGGCAGACCTCAGATGAGGGTCTTAGGGGTATGTATGAATGCACTTATTTCTAAATTAAATACAAATGCTTATGTAACTATTATGCGATTAACATGTAATGAATGCAGGATGCGAGGGACATAGCGGCGATAGATGCACAGGCCCACCTCCACATCCTGGAGGACCAGCTAGCCGCCACACGGGCAGACTTGGAGACCCTGGTGAGTGTTTAAATTATTCCTATATGCAAATGAATTTTTTTTTTCTTTTGTTGTGTTGAATTAATGATTAGCCACTGACGGTCTTAATGAATGCAGCGTGCCCAGCAGGGAGTAGCAAGGAGAGATCCAGGGGAGGCCTCCAGCTCGAGGGGGCCTAGTGCAGAGGTGACTGCACTGACGGAGCAGCTGGCTGGTGCGATAGCGCGAGCCGAGGTGGCGGAGCGTGACCTTGCTTCACGGGTAAATTCTGAACTTGAAACCTCATTCAAATAATGATTAGATATAAATTGTGCACTGATAAAAATTCATTTTTTACAGAGTGAAGAGCTTCGAGCCACTCTTATCTGCGTAGATGAGGGCTTCCGAGCGACGAGCTCACAGGTGCGTGACCTACCTTTAGTCACATGTTGTTATTTCATTTCATGAATTATTGGACTGTGGAACTGATGATTTGTTTACCTGTTTGTAGGCTGCTCAGCTGAAGGCGATACGTACCGAGTTGTCGATCCGCGATCAGCGGATCGTAGAGCTTCAGCGGGCCTTGCAGTAACGCAGTGAGCTTCCTCAGGACGTGGCCGAGCTGCGGGTTGCCCTGGAGCTGGAGAGGAGGGAGCGTGCTCGGGAGCGCGAGGAGCGGGCTCGTGAGCGGGAGGAGCACCAGGCGGAGCATGCCCGGTTCCAGGAGCAGTTGTTGGCACGAGAGCGTGAGCTGGCGGACTCGAGGACCCAGTTGATCCTTTCCCAGGAGCGGCTTCGAGTGTCCGAGGAGCGGTTGCAGCGAGGCCGTGAGCGAGCACGGGCTGCGGGGTACTCCTTCACCAGCTCCACCTTTGTGGCGGGTTCTTCCCTCCGAGAGAGGAGCGAGGCAGGAGGACACGTTCGGGTTCCGGCCTCTTCACGGGGGCCTATGCCTCCTCCACCGGCACCAGTTCGGGATGGTGAGGAGGAGGTTGAGAGCAGGAGAGTAGAGGAGGGTGGAGGCGAGAGTTGAGAGTTCTGTACTTGTACTCCTCCACCTTCACACCTGTACATGATAGACATGATGATACACATATATATATGAGATTTGAGCTTTTGTTACCTGAGCACTTGTGTGGTTGTGGACTTGTGTTTGTGTACTTTTTTCTTCTCTCGTTCCTCGTGTTTGCTTTACTTTGCCCTGTATCTGCGGCTGCGGTTTTCACTTGAACAAACAGGTTAATTCATCTGTTCGACTTGGCCCCTTGCCCGGTGAGCAAAGGGTGTAAATATTTTGACCTTAATAATGGGTCAAGGGGCCAAGCCTTTAATAAGGCAAAATGAAATAATCAAAACTCGGGGATGCCTCATGCAATCACACGTATGCAAACAATAATTAAAATATGTCCAGGCAAGAATGCGATTCATGCAACATGAAGAATTTATTTTTGTTCTTTTATATATTTTTTTTGAGGATTTTTCTAAAAAACACGCCTTAGATTAGGCCGTTACTATCGTGAAAGACGCCCTTGAAGACGGCGTTACCGTGCAAAGATTATTGAATTTTGTTGAAAACACGACCTTCCAGGAGGCGTTATTTTTAAAGAAACGACTATGATCTAGGCGTGAATCAGCATAAAAGCGCCTTGAACAAAGGCGTTAATTTGTATTCCTCCCAAATTGGGCTGATAAAGAAATCAAGGCGGTGGGCCCTACTTGGTCATCTTCTAAGTTCCATTAACCTTTCTTGAATAATTAAAAGGGGAATTTGGCGTGAATATGATTAAACTTATACACAAGATTTCGTACAGTGCATTCTCTTCAGTTCGTCTCGACCATTCTGCTGGTTCATGACTTTTCCAAAAATAAAAGAGAAGCTATGAGAAAGCTCACAAAAGATTCAAAGATGCCTGAGGCAAAGCTACCTCCCCTATCCTTATGCCTGTTGGGGTTCGGTCTTTGGCGTAGGGACGCTTTGTCGCCTTTTTTGCCCCTTCATAATGCATGCATACGCCCAAGGTTTTCCTTGCGGGGACTTTGCCCTCTTGACATGCTTTTCTTTTTCACCATTTGACTTTCACTTCGGAATTGATTTGCATTGAATAGATTTGAACTGATGAACAACCTAATTGTACTTGGGCTTTTGTGGCATTTGTTCCCTTTTGGGCCCTGACTTCCTCCTACCAGGGCGGCGGATAGGCTTGGCGTGTCTACCTCAAGACCTCCCTTCCTCCCTTGTGGGCCGAAGAAGAAAAGAATGGATATCGTCTTTCGCCTTTAGTTTGATTTCGACTTTCCATCAGATTTTGTACTGCTTGAGCTCAAGAGTAAAGTGTGTAGTGTGTGCGGGGTCAACTCCCATTTTAAATTAGCAAGACTGACAAATGGATTTTGGATTTTGACCTTTCGGACTGGTGACCTTTGCATGTTATGTCAGCCCAAAAGGGAGAACCATGAAAGAAAACTCTTTTGTTTTGGATTTTGGAAATATTCAGATTTTTTTTTGGATTATCTGGGAGATTTCTATTTTCTTTGGATTTTTGTGAACTTTTCAATTTTTGTTTGGATTTTTATTCAGGGGTAATATTTCTTGAGATACAAACCATTCCAGGGGTGAGTTAATTCCTCTCCTTCAGCATTAACCAGTTTATAAGCATTGCCAGGATAAACATCTTTTATGACAAACGGCCCTTCCCAATTTGGTTGGAGCTTTGAACGAGGGCCACCCGGCTTTACAAAAATTCTTTTGATTACCATTTCACCGACCTTAAATTTTCTCTCAATTACCTTCTTTTGATAAAAACGTGAGAGCCTGTTTTGGTAAACGCGCGCATGCTCAGCGGCGACCAGACGCTTCTCATCTAGGAGTTCTAATTGGGCAAGGAGTGAATCACGACGTTCATCGATAGAGAGCTCCTCATCCAATTGTACTCGCAAAGAGGGGATAAGAATCTCATAAGGGACTACGGCCTCCATTCCATAAGTAAGGGCAAAAGGAGTTTGCCCAGTGGGGGTTCGAATGGAAGTGCGATAGGCCCAAAGAGCTTCAACCAGCTTGTCTGGCCAATCCGAGAATTTATTAGCCTCGCACGTCTTCTTAACAATCTTGATTAAAGTTTTATTAGTGGCCTCTGCTTGGCCATTGCCCTGCGGATAATAGGGGGAAGAATGATGCAATGCAATGTTATACCTGTTGCAGAGATCCTTGAGATCTTGGGAGATAAATTGAGGTCCATTGTCGGTGACGATGGTGCTTGGGATGCCGAACCTCGTGATGATGTTCTTCATGATAAATTTGCAGACGGTTGATGCTTTAATTTCCACGTAAGCTTCTGCTTCCGCCCACTTGGTGAAGTACTCCGTTGCCGTGAGAATGAATGATTTTTGCTTGGTCAGGAGGTTCGAATCGCCAAGAGGTCCAATGATATCAAAAGCCCACATGGAAAAAGGCCATGGGGAGGATGTAGGGTGGAGTGAAGAAGCAGGAGAATGAATCTTGTCGGCGTGCAGTTGGCACTTAACACACCTTCGAACATAGATAGAACAATCCTCTTCAAGAGTGGGCCAATAGAACCCTAGTCTAAGAATCTTCTTAGCTAGCATCTGGCTGTTCACATGACCACCACACACACCAGAATGCGCCTCTTCCACAACTTTCGAAGATTCATCATCATCGAGGCATCTCAACAAAACACCGGTGAGCCCTCTTCTGTAGAGCACACCTCCAACCAAAGTATAACGTTGAGCCACTCTCCTAATTGCTTTCTTTTCTTCAGCAGTGGCTTCTTCGAGATAAGACTGATCATTACAGTATCTGGCAATCTCATAATACCAAGGCTTTTCTTCGTCAGCCAACTCTTCTTGCCAATCCAATAGCATGACCTCTCTACCTTCAAGAGCTTCTTTCCGTCTAACCTTCTCAAGCACCTGATCCCTAATATCAAGAAAAGCACGATCCCTAATGGCTGGGGTATCACGCTGATGAATCAGGGGGACATGAAAATCACGCTCAGGAGGGAAGACTAAAGCGGAGGCTAAGGAAGCAAGTGCGTCGGCCAAAATGTTCTGGCTACGCGGGACATGAACGAAAATCAATTTAGTGAAGAGTTTGGCGTAAGCCGAAGCGAGTTCTTGGTAGGGCTTGAGCTTAGGATTGATAGTGCGGCACTTGACCAACACTTGGCGTAGAATAAGCTGACTGTCACCGACAATTCGCAAATGGGTGACACCATATTGATGAGCGGTTTTAAGACCGGCCAAAAGAGCTTCATATTCGGCTATGTTATTGGTGACGGGAAAAGTGAGCCGAGCAGCAAATGGAATGGTGACTCCTTCGGGTGTTAAGAGAACCATGCCGATCCCTCTTCCTTGAGAATTAAGAGCTCCATCAAAATGTAATGTCCACATAGGATCTGGGGGGTGATTAATGGACATTAATTCTTCATCTGGGAACTCTGAATTGACAGGATCAAAGCGGTGGAGAGCATGGTGAGCAAGATGCTCGGCAATGGCATAACCTTTGATAGCTTTTTGCTGAATGTAAGTGATGTCAAATTGAGAAAGGAAGCTTTGTCAGCGTGCTAATCGATCAGTGAGGACAGATTTTTCAAGGAGGAATTTGATTGGATTCATGCGAGCAATGAGGTGAACCTCGTGAGCTAGGAAATAGTGTTTTAACTTCTGAACTACCCAAACCAAAGCTGCATAAGTCTTTTCCATGGCTGAGTATCTCTGCTCACAGGGGTTAAGGAGTTTAGATAAGTAGTATGCTGCCCTCTCTTTACCTTCCTCATCCACTTGAGCTAAGACAGCACCTACGGAGTCATCCAGGACTGAAACATAAAGAATAAGTGGTTTGCCTGGAATTGGCGGCCTCAAGACAGGAGGATTGACCAAATAATCCTTCAATCCGTCAAAGGCTGCCTGACATTTATCATCCCAATTAAACTTGACTCCCGGCTTAGTAAGCTCGTAAAACGGCCTACATCTTTGTGAATGCTGGGAGACGAAGCGGCGAATAAATTGCAACCTCCCGATTAATCCTCGAACTTCCTTTAGATTCTTGGGAGGAGGCATATCTCTAATGGCCTTCGCCTTGTTGGGATCAACTTCAATTCCCCTCTTGCTAACGATAAATCCAAGTAATTTCCCTGAAGAAACGCCAAATACGCACTTCTTGGGGTTCATTTTCAATTGAAATTCTCGTGATCTCTGCAAAACCTTAGCCAGAACCCCAGGATGCTCAATCCTTGTCCTTGATTTCACAACCAGGTCATCCACATACACCTCAATATAAATATGAATCATGTCATGAAAAATTGCCATCATGGCCCTTTGATAAGTGGCTCCAGCATTCTTAAGTCCAAAGGGCATGACCACATAACAATATGTGCCCCATGGTGTAGTGAATGAAGTTTTCTCTTGGTCTTCTTCAGCCAGACGAATCTGATTGTAGCCTGAAAAGCCGTCCATGAAAGAAAGAGTCTCAAATCCTGCCGTGTTATCAATCAGCACATCAATATGAGGGAGGGGGAAGTCATCCTTAGGACACGCCCGGTTGAGGTCCCGAAAATCTATGCAAATTCGAACTTTTCCATCTTTCTTCATAACCGGGACAATGTTAGCCACCCAATTGGGATAGAGGACGACTCTAACGAATCTAGCCTTATGGAGTTTATCGACCTCTTCTTTCATTTTCAAAGCCATGCTAGGATGGAAACGCCTCAACCGTTGTTTTACCGGGACAGATCCTAGCTTAAGTGTAAGACGGTGTTCAACGAGCGCAGGGTCTAATCCAGGCATATCTTCATAGCTCCATGCGAACGTGTCCTTGTATTCTTGAAGAACTAAGATGAGCGCCTTCTCTTCGGAGGGCGGCAAATTTTTGCTTATGAGGACAATCCTAGGGTCTTCCTCGGTACCCAAATTGATTTCTTTGGTAGGTTCTTCTACTGAGGCTGATGGTTCGTCGAATCTTCTCATACCACTAGCAAAAGCATCAGCCTCGTCCTCATATTCTTCATAACTTTCATCCCCTTCTTCAATAGGGTCTTCATCATTCATGATTTCATAAACGCCCAAACCCTCATAAGAAGCAACAAAATCCTCAACTTCTAATTCTGGCAGGATAATTGGATCTTCCACAAACTCAGGGAGAGCTAAACAAGCTTGGCATCTAATGGCCAATTCCAACAAAAATCTGCGAGGAATCTGCTTACCCTTGGCCTTCTTGTGTGAATTTACCCCATGATTTTTATTAGAAGAAGAGGAAGAAAGGGAGGAAGAGCAACTAGCTTGATTATAAGGGAAAGAAGGAGGTGATAAAGTGGATACAGGAGGTGATACAGGGGAGGGCCCCTCACCAGAGGGGGAGAAAAGTTTTATCAAGGAATCTTGGAAGAGCGGTCCCTGGGTTGGGACGCGCTCGGGAGAAAAGTATGAGGTCTCCTCAATAGAAATGGAGGATTGGAATGTTGGAGATTTGGCGTTTTTTTTTTGTTTTCATGTTTTCCTTTGTTTTTATTTTCTTTCTCAAGTAAAAGGCAATGTGAAGGGGGAATAGTGGGAGGAGTGGAGATGGCAAGTTTGGAGAAAGATTTAATCAAAGATGGCCCATACGGGGGCGAGATGGAGATTTTGGAAAATCGCTCGAGGAGCGAAGGAGCAATAGGGAAGGAAATCTGAATTGAATTGGGAGATAAGTTGATGGTAATCGGTGGTGGTCACGGCACGTATCCTAACCCACGGGAATAGAGAGAAACCAACACAGACGGATGCACAGAAGTGAGGGAGAAAAGGCCGGTCCACAGCCTATCCACGGAGAATCCTTCTTCAAAGGGGACATCTGGCTCTCCCGTATCTGTGTAGTCACTTAACATCTGCCTTTTATCTGTGATTGCGGCAGGCATTTCAATCAGTTCTTGAATCAATGGCGGCCATTCCGGATCTGTCGGCATGAACAGGCGGCTTAAAGAGAAAGTGATATCATTCATGTCAAACCACCTGTACCAGTCACATTCCGGGTCACCCATTTTTCTTCTTTTATCTGGCCTTAAAGTCTCCAAGGTTTTGTAGGTGACCAGTGGGGCAATGTGCCGCGCAAACTGTCTAGCGTGCACATCCTGACAATCAAGTAATGAAGTAACGACGGTAGTCTGTTCATTGTTCTGAACGCCACCGGTGACAAAATGTGTCTTTAAAGTCCAGGTGAGTGGCTGGCGATCTGGCTTGAAGGTGGACGTCATAACAGCCCACGGCTCTCCTTCATTCTTGTCCGGCGCTTTGTAGCCTAAGCCGCCTCGTGCAATCACTTTTTGAGGCTTAATGGGCCTAATCTTGCCCTGGAGTTTGGCACCCAGGCCCTTGCCATCTTGATATCCCATCCTTATCAGAATGTTCCAGCCGGGGGTATTCATCATATTTTTCTTTTTCTTCTTCCCCTTAGAAGGCAGGGGTGTCATGGCAACGGTGGTAACAGTCTCAGATAGCATCGGTCGTGGACAGTGAATGTCCAACACAGATAATAACGGCTTGTTGGCTGGCCACATGGAAGGAACTGATGAAGCTACATGTATGTCCTCCTCTGGTAAGATCGGCACGCTGGTCACCTTGATAATGCGGCCCTTGTGCGGAAACTTAAGGCACTGATGGTTTGTAGAGGGCACTGCGTCAAGCTGCTGAATATAAGGGCGACCCAGGATACCATTAAAGGTCGGGTCCATATCCAGAATATGGAAATTTGCCGTAATGGTGGCTGGACCCAAACTGACTTTGAGGGTAATCATACCCAGAGGGGGTTTCTTTGTATTGTCATATGCTGTGACAGTAATGGTGGATGGCCGTATCTGGCTCTCTGGGATACCGCATAGCTTCAGAGTGCTCGGAGGCAACACATTGATAGATGCACCGGTGTCTACCAAACACTGCTTAACAACCACTTTGATGATATCAACCGTGATACATAGGGCATACTTTCTTGCCGGTAGAGGTGCTAACTCATGTTCATGGAATGTGATTGCCGGCTGACTGCTAGCAGGTGTCAAGATTGTAATTATCTGTTCAACCGGGAGGTCCTCATTGACCATAACCTTCTGCAGGTATTCCTTCAAGGCCAGCTGATGAGTGGTGGACCTCTTGATTAATTCAAGAATGGAGATTCTGGCTGGAGTGCGATCCAGGTGCTTTAACAGATCATACTGAGTTCCCGGCACTGAATCCTGTTCCTGTTCCTGCTCTTGCGTCCCCTGTACGGGCTCTAGCTCTCTCTGTGGGAAAACACGGTGGAACATCCGTCCACTACGGAGCGGCGCTACACCTTGACGCGCCTCTGTCGGGGCAATATTAGGGGGAGGGTTGGAAGAGGAGGAAGGAATGTCGGTAGCAGAGATCCTGCTAGGGGATACCAAAGGGGAATTCAATGAAAGGGGCGCCCCTGTAGGAGGCGTAGTAGTGGTGTTTAATAGAGATGCCCCCGCGGGAGGCATGGGAGGAGTATTTGAAGAAGGTGCCCTCGCCAGAGGCGTGAAAGAAGAAAGGGATATCCGAACGCGAGGGGTATTGGCAGGTGGTGGAATAAGGAGAGATCGTGGCACAAAAGATGGTTGTACTGATGGTGGAGGAACTCTTGCCGGTGTAGGAGTGGTAGAGGGGGTAGCGGGTGCTGTCGGTGAGCGGAGTAGGAGTGGCCTGGAGGTCGCGGATGTAGGATTGGTGGTGGAAGGTGGAATGGCAGGTTGCTGTGGTGGTAAGCGGTTAAGAAGAGAGCGAGCCGGCAAGGTCGCGGAATTGGTGGTGGTAGGTGGGTTGATGGGGCGTAAAAGAGAACGTCCCGATAGGAGACTAGTAGGAGAAGGAGGAACGCGCAAAAGGCGCGGAGTTTGATTTTGGTTTGGATCGTGGTGGAATGCCCCGACAGAGGCGTTTTCTTCGTGCCATCCCTGCCCTCTCTCCACCTCGTAGAGAGACGTGACAGGGTTCACGTGTTGATTAGGAGCGTGCTCCGGCAATGGATTACGGACAATCCCCATATCCTGCTGGGGTGCTGGAGCTTGCTGTGGCTGAGCTTGCTGCGGAGCTGGCTGCTGTTGATGCTGATTTTGCTGTTGCCGATGCGGCCTTCTCTCTTTCATGGTGGTGATGACTTGCCTCATTTCATCCCAATTAATGCCACCCTGGTCATTCAAATCATAAATATGATCTCTGAAATGGAAACAACGATCAAGGTTGTGACCAGGGGCGCGTTGAAATGCACAGTAACGGGGTGTGTCAACATTTTCGGGCCACACCGTTCTTTCTTTTGGTAGGACGAGCAGGTTGGCGGCCATCAAAGCATTAACAATGTCAGGGAGACTCTCTGGGAGTGGCGGATAATGGTCCCTCTTGGGGCCAAGCGGTGGTCTCCGTTGTTGTTGGCCGTAGTTGGAAGGTGGGGGGACCTGATGGTATTGAGGTGGTGCTGGAGGGTCGGTGCGAGGCGCTTGGCTCGGTGATGGAGCAAAAGAAGGTTGGGGTGTGAAGTGGCGCTGTGGGGCGGAGGTAAAGTGGGGGTTTTGCTGCGGAGGTGGCGGATGACGTGGGTTTGACTGGTGGTGGGGGTGACCAACTACGCCAACCTGCTCGTTTGTGACAGTGCCCTCAGTCGTGGGCCCACTGTTGACATTTGTATTCTTTTTAAACAGCCGAGGCTTCGGCTCAAACATGCCCATGATGGGCGAATCCTTCATTTGTGTTTGTATATAACGAGCTCTTTCATAGAGCTCTTCCATCGTTGTCAGCCGATTCATGGCCAAAATGTGCCGGAATTGAGGAGTTGCATTAGAAATGACCATTTTTACTTGCTCTTGTTCCGACAATGTGTCCTTCAATTTTTCGGCCATAGACCGCCACCTGTCAGCAAATATAATGAAGTCTTCATCGGGCTTCATTTTCTCAGCGACCAGATCTGTAACAGAAAGGGAGGGTCCCACCCGGTCTCTGTACTTTTGCAAGAATTTCCTTTGGATAACATCAAAGTCACCGGCATCAGCTGGCTCCAGAGAATAAAACCATTCGAGGGCGGGTCCCTCAAGAGATCTTCTGAATAAATAGGCCAGAGAGGCCTTATTGTCTTGCCAGAAAGAAGTCTCATATCGGAAGTCCTTTAAATGAATGAATGGGTTACCGGTCCCATTATATCGCCGGAAATTCGGCATTTCAGAAGGTGGTAAATGGAACACTGGCAACGTAGGAAGAGAAATTTCCGGAGCATTCTTGGTTGCCGTAACCTTCTTGAGCTGCTCCTCCATGCTGGCTAGCTTCTGAAGCAAGAGAGTGTTGGTATCGGGCTCGACTGGGGCCTGGTTTTGAATAAAAGAATGTGGTATAGGCGTTCGTAGAACCCGAGGAGGTTGGGAGGATTGATGCCTGACTGCTGAATAGCTCGCCTGCTGGGCCGGCATGGCCGCAGTAGGCGTTTGTGGACGAGAGGAGGGAGGATGCAAGACCGCCTGGTCATTAATGATTTGATGGCCACTCACGGCCGGAGGGGGATTAGAAGAAGAAGAAAGGACGGATTTCCCCTTTAAGGCGGCCTGAATGGCTTGCCGTTGGGAGTCGTCCAACTGGGAGAGAGCTTGGATCAAATCTAAGACATTAATGGATGGGGAAGGGTTCCCCGAAGTGTTGGAAGATGGAACTTGAGACGAAGGGTCCGCCTCATGGACAGTGGTATCGACCACATGGACTTGCGAGTAATGGGGGTGAGGAGGAAGATAGTTCCCCTCATAATAAAAAGAATCCTGGGGAGGGTCCTCATATTGACCAAATATGTTCTCATTCTCATCCTCATAAGAGTACCCGTGGCCTGACATGTTGATGGTTTTACCTGAACGGAGCTTCATTCTTAAGAAAGAGGATGTTCAATGAAGGAACCGTCACAAAATATACAATCCAAACAAGGCAATCAAATCACTCAACTATGTTTATGCAAACAAGGTTGGCAAGAAACGCAAGATTTTAATGTTTGATGTTCGAATTTAGGGTGGATTATTTGTGAAGGTTCACTCTTTTTGCCAAATGAGACCTAGTTTGATCCGAATGTAACCTCCGGGTCAACTAAGTTCTTCTCTCTTTTAACAACGTATAGGTTCTCTAAACTCCAGGTACTTCGAGGGTACAACCAGCCCGGCATCCGTGAGGGAATCCACGGGTGCGGGGACTTATGGAGGTCTTGGAAAAGGGATTTCCAGTCCAAAGAGACGGAATGCTCAATGGAGGGTCGTCCCGATTCCAAGAAGGGTGTGTGGATCCTAGGATAGAGAGAGGAGGTCTCTCAACCAAGCCAGCAAACCAAGATGATCCAAGCAGTAATATAATGTCAAGACAAATGCTAAGCAATGAATAATAGCCAATCTGTGAAAAAGAACAGTAAAGACACGCCCTTGGAAAGGTCATGTTCACAGCAAGAGGAAAGACACGCCCTGTGGCAGGTCGTGACTAAATGAAAACACAGCAGCGTGGCTGTCGTAAATTCTGTGAGTGGCTCACAGACCGTAGGGAACAAAACGCCTTAGGATGAGGCGTTATAAATAAAGGACGCCTGCAAAGGAGGGCGTCAAAACTCAGAGACACGCCCTGATGGAAGGCACTGATAATAAATGAAACGCCTCTGAGAGGGGCGTTAATTCACAGGCAATATGATAAGTATGTAGCGAACAGCAGTTATGATAAAGAGAAACGCCTTAATGACAGCCGTTGATAAGAAATGAAACGCCTTGAAGAGGGGCGTTATTCCACAGACAGTATAATCAGCATGCAACACACCGCAGTTATAGAAACATACGCCCTGGAGATGGGCGTTAATCTATGAAACACGTCCCTGTAAGGGGCGCTAAATATCAGACGAGAAAATAGGGAAGATCAGGCAAGCAGATGTAATAAAGACACGCCCTTGAAGGGGGCGTTAATTAATAAAAACACGGGCGTTAAATCAAAAGACGCCCTCGTCGAAGGCGTTAATAAGCAACAATTGACTGATCCGGGGAGTGTGCAGGGTGCACAATGGAAGGTGCCCGAGGGGCACGAAGGAAAGGGTACCGAGGGTACCGAGGGGAAAGGGCACGCGAGGGTGCCTAAGGGGAAAGGACACACGAGGGTGTCAATGGGAAAGGACACACGAGGGTGTCAAAGGGGAAAGGGCACACGAGGGTGCCAATGGGGATGGTAGTCAACAAAGAAAACAGCGGATGTCCCACCGTGATCGCCAATTTGTAGATTCCTTTAAAATCCACACTTTTGGGGTGAGGTTAAAAAGGAAAGGAAAAGGGAAACATTAAATAATGGTGGAGATGAGACAATGCACGAGGTGCACAAGGGGAGTGTGTGATCGCCAGAGGGTTTACCTCAATAAAAAAAAAATAAGATCGCATGTACCTGGTGAAAGATGGGATGCGGGATGAATGTGGATCTCCTCCTCCAACTCCAATCGGCCGGCCGACGAAGTGGGTTTTCTTGATTGATTACCTTGTAAGAAAGACAATGAAAGACAAGCAAAAGAAAGGGGATCAGCCAAAGTGCAGTAGTATCAGTCAAGAACCAACATAAAAATGATGAAAGGACATCAACATGCGCACCTTCTTTTTTGTTTTCTTTTTAAACCCCTTAAGAAGACTTAAGGGAAGGGGAGTTTGATGATAAAAAGAAATGCGACAGGACGTGAACAGATGTGAAGGGTGAATAGAGATATAAAGGACGGAGGGATGATGGTATGAATGAAGTAAAACAAAAGAGATGAAAAGATGAGAAACCCTGCTGTCCCTGGCGATAGTAAAGGGAAAACCGAATGAATGTGTTGATGAATGTAGATGGACGAAGCACCAGATGCAGCCCAATCGAAGGATGCAGAGGGGAGGCAGCAAAGGACGAAGAAGGCTCTGCTCGTGATGGATATTCAAGCTTCTGAGCGCTTAACCCTCTGAATGCTTAAAGTGCTTAACCTTCAACACGATCGATCAAGGCTTCAATTTATAGTGCCTCAAGCGGATGTGATCAAACCAAGGAATGATAAGAACAGGCAATGAGGCATCCAGGGAAGGATCAAGATCGAGCAAGAGTCCCATGGATGGCAGGGAACTGTGAGGGAAAGATGGAAAAAGGAAGGACTCTGGAGTGAAACACGCCTTAATACAGGGCGTCTTTTATGAATTGACGACCTTCACAGAGACGTTTTCTTGAAACACGACCTAGGAAAGGGCGTTTCTTCCTGGATTTAATTTTGGAAATGAAACCTTGCCTTGTTTGAAAACTGAGATAACACGCCTGAGATAACGGCGTTAATTAAAATCACGCCCTGAGAAAAGGCGTTACTCACAAAATGCCTTTTATTTTGAAAATAGATAATTCCAGAAATTAAGGGATAACACCATGAATTGACGCCCTCATGTACGGTCGTCCTTTCTTTGAAAACGCCCTACAACAGGTCGTTATTTTTGAAATTAACGCCCTTAATCAAGTCGTGACTCACAAAAATACAGGAAAAATGCAGAAAAACTCACAAAAATAGAAAAACTTCATGTTATAGGAATATTGAAGTCCACTTGGGGCATTTATATAATAACATGAGATTTGATCAACAAAACGTCAATTTTGGCATGTCTACAAGCGTTTTCGCTCACCAGCCTATCTTTAACATTTTTCAGGTAACGACATTGAAGATAGTCCATCAGATGGGGAAGGGAAGGAGTGATGAGTGTTGTGGAAAAGCAAGCCAGTGTCTTTTAGTTTTCTTGAGTCTTATCTTGTCCTTGAGTCTTTTCCCTTAATAAAGTATTTGAGTCTTTTCTTTTTCCCATATAAGTGGAGTCCAGTTATGTAATTGACTTTTGATTATCAATAAAGATTTTATTTTGTCCATATTGTCTGGCCTTAGAAATTTTATGTCTTATGTATGCTCTGATTATTCACGACTGTATCACTGCCACGTTCCGAACTACACGTTCCGCTGCTATCGGTTCAGGGCGTGACAGAAGTGGTATCAGAGCCTAGGTATATTAAATCCTAGGTCTTGACTATAGGTTGCCATAAGTCCTAGGTTCAATCCCATTATTGCCCGGTGAGATTGGGTAGAACCTTGGGTTAAGAGCTAAAAAGAAAATTAAAATACTAATAAGATTAGTTTATGATGATAGCTTAGTAAAATTTCACGAGAATTACTTAATAATCTTACATGAGATTGTTTGTGTCTTGTAGAACTAGATAGATAACAATGGCCGCTGAGCGTGCCCAATGGCGTGAGATACAAAGGACGGTTAAGGGATTGACTCAGGCTCTTCAACGGGTAGCCGAGGGTGGAGCCAATCGTGGAGCTGGAGAGTTGCATCGTGAGTTCCGGAGCCTCAATCCCCCTAGATTTAGTGGAACTCCTGATCCTGATGTGGCGGAAGATTGGACTAAGGAGATGGAAAGAATCTTCTGAGTAATGCAATGCTCGGATCAAGATAAGGTTATTTTAGCAACATTTCAACTAGAGAAGGATGCAAGGGCTTGGTGGGAGTCCGTGGAAGCCACTTTGCCAAACATTCAAATAACTTGGGTAGAATTTTTAGAACACTTCAACGAGAAGTATTTCTCGGAGAGAGTTCATGAGAGAAAGGTGAGAGAATTTGCTTCCCTCAAACAAAGAAGTTTGACCGTGGCAGAATATGAGGCCCAATTCTCGAGGTTGTCACGATATGCGCCTCATTTAATCATGACAGAAAAGATGAAAGATAGGAGGTTCTTAAAAGGACTAAGACTGTAATACATACCCCAGTTGGCACCAATGGACATTCAATCATATGCCGAGATGGTTAAGAGAGCTCATTTATTGGAAGACGCTATGGAATTATCCGACAAGGTTAAGGTGAGAATAGAGAAGAAGAGAGAAGGTAATGGCAACAAGAAGCCCAATGAGGGAAATGACGTTCTGAACGCCAAGAAGCCTAAGGAAGCGAAGTGCAAGCATTGTGGGAATGATGGTCACAAATCTGAAAAGTGTCGCTGGAGGAACGGAGCTTGCTTTCGTTGTGGAAGCCAGGAGCATAAGGTAGCTGACTGTCCCCTTCCTAAAGATCAACCTCAGCAGGCAAAGGACTGTAATGATAAGCGACGTCAAGGACAATTGTAAGTAATGAGACAAATCGAGCCTGCTCCCAATGAAGTAACCAGAGGTATCCCTTAACCGTAGCCTAGTTTTCCTTCCTTAAGATGTAGATTGCGTTGCAAGTAAGCGTATGTGATCTTGTGGATGATTGGAGTATAGAACTAGATACCCCACTAATATATTGGAAATGTATGTCGTGTGAATTTGGGGATCAAATTCTTTTAAGTGGGAGAGGGTGTAGCACCTCGGAATAAATAATAGGGAACACAATTATTTTTCTATGAGTAAACATATTCTAAATAAATTAAACTTGCATAAGAAGGCCAAATAGAAATAAATTAATCATATACATGCACTTAATGGGCTTTAACCCATAAATTATCTTCTTCCATTAAAACAATATATACAAAGTCTCAGCCAAAACAACCCACATATACATATAAACCTTGGCCCAAAAAGAAAACCCAAAATAATATAACCCATTTATATAAATACACCTTAAATGGGCCTTTACGTATAAGCACATATAGAGGCCATGAGACCCTCGTGAGCCTTCTTAACAAAGCCAACCCAACCCATGATCACCTGGCAGCCAAAATACCATTCGGCAAGACCCAAACCCATAAGCACGTCGACGTTGCATGTTAAGGCAACGTGGGGTTTCCCAACTTAAAACAAAGCAGGCGGCTATGAATTAGGAAGGGAGATGGGTATAGGAAACTTCATTTTTGGACTCGTACGTAGGAAACCATGTTCAATTAGGACTCTAAACCCGTGGATTCAATAAATAAACCTCTCTTCGATGGGCCGGCGGTTTCTGTTGATCATCTACTTCAGAAGAACTCTTCTTCTTCCTTACTGCTCCTTCTTCCTCTTCCATCGAATACACGGTCCCCTGTTCCTGAAGGAGGGAGGAAGCCTACTGCTTATTCTGCAGTTACGACATCTTGCCGTTTCTCTGCGCCATTGCTTCCGTCGTCAAGGGAGCAGCTACTGCTCTGATTGCCACACGAAGAAGGGGAGCTTCTTCAAACTGTATTCCTGTTCCTACTGTGTAGTTGTTGTCTGCTGTTGCTCTTATTCCCTTCCACGAGCTGTTACTGCTTCTTTTGCTAAAGCCGTATCTGCCACTGCTGCGTTTATTTCCGTAGGCTGCTGCTCTGGTTTAACTTTCCTGCACGTTCATCATCACAGTTCGGTAGGTGTTCTCTCTGATGGCTAAACTAAATTAACAAAGATGATACATGCTCTTATGATCATAAACAGCATGCTCATGTTCGAGTTAATAGTCTCTAGTTTCTCGTAGGTGTTCTCGACATCAAGCTAAACCCGTTAATAGTTAAACTTTAACATGATCTCTGCATGTATATATACCTTAATCTTTTAATGCATCCGAAGGTTTTCTCAAGACTTAGTAAAACTCTGAAATTAGTAAGTTATAAGCATGCATATAGGTCTACAGATTTCATTCTTTTACTGAGGTTTATCTATTTACTGCAAGAATGAAATTGACGACCCAATCTAGGGCGTCATTTTAATTCAACGACCAACCAATCGGTCGTCAATTATAAAAGTTAGTTATAGAGTTTTTGCTTTAACGGCTTGTTCGTGAGCACCGGAGTCTCCTTTGGACATGAAATTTTATGGGTATATTATTAGGGTGGAGACCGAGGTAGTGAAAGTGGTTGCACAATTTTTCGTACCCCCTATCTCAAGATCTCCCATCTCTCAACAAAAAATTATTTTGAACATCCAGTTCGGTAGAGTTTTTCGAGCCCGTCATTTTGATATATAGAACGCGTGATTCTGACATGTGTACGTCGAGAACCGGAGGTTTGAAAATAGACATTTTTTTGAAATGACGACAAACTAAACGTCATCAAAATTCTTTTGACGCCATCCTGTAAAAGCGTCACTTGTTTAATATATATATATATATATATATATATATATATATATTTATAACTTGTAATTATATCTTTGAAAATCCATATATACTAAACTATGCAACAGAAAATTATAAAAATTATATTTTTGGAATCCTTGAATTTTTCTCCTAATTATCATATATTCTATTTTTATAAATTATTTTATATCAATTAATGTCTCTTTGAATGTATATTTTTAAAATTATTCAATTAAATAGATATTGACGTGAATTCTTGTTAAATAAATTAAGATAAAAATCATAAAATTAATGTCTCTCTATGTGGATGCTAATTAATAAATGACATCACTCATGGACATTAATTAATATAAGTTTATTTAATTATAGTTAATTATAGAAATGGATGGACGTGAATTCTATAATTAACGCATTCATGCTCTCACCGTTTTCTTCCGGTTTTGACCCATACCTCGGGTCTTTTGGCACTCTCGTCTCACGTCCGTAGATAGAGTCTCTTTTTCATGATTGGTTCACGTTAAACACCTCAACTCTCGGTGACATATGAGTCCTCCGTTGGACATTCCGTTCCTTCAGACTAGCAAGTTAGTCATTGGGACCTCCGTAAGTCTCCGCTAGCCTTGGATTCCCTCAAGGCAGCCGAGCTGGTTGTACCCTAAAAACTCTGGATCCGATCCGTGTTACTTTGGTTTTTCGTTAGTCTTGACACTCTACTCCTTTTGGAATCTTCTTCTCATCAATTCGAGAACATAACCCTTTGACTCTGTATTTGGCCAAATCTGATTCTGAAACATTAAGGGCTGTGGGTCCACGACTTTTCAGTGCCAAGTAGGACGGAAGTCCAATTCTGTAAATCATGGGAATTCTGGGTGTGGCATTGCACCAAAGTCTGTACATCTGTTATATTCTGTTATTCTGTTATATCTATCATTCTGTAAATTCTGTTAATTCTAGAAGTTCTGTTATTATAATTTTTTGTTGATCAGTTATTTTGATAATTTAGATATTCTGCTTTATTGCTTATATTTAGTGGAACTCTGTTATCTTCTGGCCAATTCTGAAGTTATGTTCATCTAAGTATCTGTCCTTATTATATTCTGATAGCTTGTCCTTGACTCTGCATGGGAAATTCATCCCTATGTCTCTTGAGCTCGTAACTACCTTTGGCCTTGATATTTATCCTTTCTGCTAGATCAATTGTCATGATTTTCAAGTTATACCATTTCCTGCATTGCATTTGTCATGAACATGAGTAATTGGCTAATCACTTATATTCTGTTTAACGAGAGATGTAATTCCTACTGAGCGTTTTCGCTCACCAGCCTATCTTTAACATTTTTCAGGTAACGACATTGAAGATAGTCCATCATATGGGGAAGGGAAGGAGTGATGAGTGTTGTGGAAAAGCAAGCCAGTGTCTTTTAGTTTTCTTGAGTCTTATCTTATCCTTGAGTCTTTTCCCTTTATAAAGTATTTGAGTCTTTTCTTTTTCCCATATAAGTGGAGTCCAGTTATGTAATTGACTTTTGATTATCAATAAAGATTATATTTTGTCCATATTATCTGGCCTTGGAAATTTTATGTCTTATGTATGCTCTGATTATTCATGACTGTATCACTGCCACGTTCCAAACTACTCGTTCCGCTGCTATCGGTTCGGGGCGTGAAAAATGAAGTTTTTGTTTAAGGATTTTGAGTTAAGAGAGTGATTCTCTTCCCCCCCCCCCCATGGGTGTGATGCCATGCCCAATCCTGTGACGGGATTGATCTTGGGCGTGTGACTCGCCCCTCTATCCTCCCCATCCTCTTATCATCTGGTTCCACGAAAGTAACCAGTGATACTTCATCAAGTCTGGAATATTTCAGAGATGGTTTCACGTTGATCAGAGTTCTGGATCGCCGGCAGAAATTCTTTTCGTGAAGGCGCGCAGATCTGCCCGAGCCTGCTGTCCAGATCTGGAGTTTACTGATTCTGAATTTCCCCAGATCTCCTCTCAAGCCATCAGGAGCTATCTTTCAGCATGATTGTGGGATTTTGAGTCCTCTTCGCGCTGCCACCGATCTCGTCTCAATCCGAGATCTGTGCTGATCGTGGCGACGATTCTTGTGGGATCGCGCGAGCTGATCTATGCAGACCCGACTCAGCACCATATCCGACTTCCTGAGTCTACCCCGCCTCATCCCGTCCAGATCTGTGCAAGCTCTTTAGACTACGTCTTCCTCTTGAGGTCACCGACGAGCTCCCACAAATGGCGCCTCGATCCGACATCGGCAACCAATTTTCCTATAATTAATTGTCTTCCTGTGGAGTTCTGGGTGCACAAAACCAGAAGTCGAGTTCAATCGCTGCTGCGCCCAGATCTGAAAAGATCTGATCGCTCCCTTTGGAGTAGACAAACTACGTCCTGTCACCGACGTTCTCCATCAAACGGCACTCTGATCCTCCTTCGGATCTTGGCGTACTGGCCTTCGCAAGTTTGCTGCGCAGGGTGACCACCGCGGGCAGAATCGAGTCGACTTCCATTCGGCTCACCCAATCGGCTCCGACTCGCGTCCCTCGCCTCCTGCGAGTGTGGCCCGTCAACCCGGGTTCCAGCAACCCCAAAAGTGGTCTTTGTATCCCTTTACCTCCCTACGTGGAGTGGGCGAATATTTCTGAAATCATAATTTTAACGATTGTGTGTATTGGGGTTGTTTGAATTCGATCGGGAATTCTTCCCCACGCCTAGTCGTGGAGGTACGTGCTCGTTCCTCTCTCACACTGCTGGTTTAGTATATGGTCTATTATGCTGCTTTTGTGAGATTAGGGCCGATAGTTAGTTACAAATCACTGTGATTGTTAGTTGTGAGCGCCCGTTCCTTGGCACCGGTTGAGCACCGAGCCCGAACTAGATACCCCTAGGTGACGGTGGTTCCTTAACCGCTGCGATCCCCACGTTTCCCTCGTAAGGGACAATTGTCGGGCTAGTTAGAGTGCTGTTGAGAGACGTCTCCACCCGGAGAACACCACGGTGATCAGCCGCCCGGCTTGCCTTTAGCGTGTTAGTGCTGGCCGCACATCAAGTCCGTCGTACGTCTTAGCCCGGTCATCATCCATCCCGCATCAGTCATCGACGTAGTATTCTACAAGGTCATGCAGCATCTCATCGAAGATCTTGGTCATATCCCTTTGATATGTAGCACCTGCATTCTTCAACCTGAATGACATTCTTTTGTAGTTAAAGATCCTCTTGGGAGCTCAGAAAGTGGTGTGATCTTTATCTTTAACTGCCATTCGGATTTGGTTCTAGTCAGATGACCCATCCATAAAGGACAAAGCTTTATGTCATGTAATAATGTCCACCATTATTTTGGTGATCGGGATCAGGAAGTCATCCATAGGACATGCCTTGTTCAAGCCCCGAAAGTCAATGCAAACTCACACCTGGCCATTTTTTTTCTTTACTGAAATGATATTAGCAAGCAATAATGGATACATGTAGGGTTCTATATAATCGACAGCAACCATTTTATCCACTTCAACATTTACTATCATTTGGAGCTCATGGCACATTCATCTTTGAGTTTGTTTGACTGGCTTAGTCGTCTGAAGTATCACTTGCTCATGTTCTGCCACTGAAGGGTCTAGCCTAGGCATCTCTTTACAGGTCCAGGCGAAGCAATCTTTGAACTCCAAGAGGAGTTGTTGATATGCTTGCCTTAGGAGTGCAGTAGCAACAAGTGGATGAGGTAGAGCAGAAGACATGATTCATCTAATGCCAACTCTCCCATGGATATCACATAGTAGGCCAAGTGTTCCTGCGAAGAACTCTGCCCATTAAACTTTTGTAGCTTTGGAGCCTTTGGACAGTCCATCGGTAGCTTCTTGAACCAATGGCTGAGGGGATATGGCACACTATACAGATCAATCTATAGTGGCAGAACCTTCCCCGTGTTGAGAGAATTTGGCTTCCACAATCCGGTCAATCGTTTGCCACTTAGCCACTAGGTTTTCAGCCACAAGCATGCTTGATGATCGCATGTTGGTCTCAACAGGTGGGGTTTCATATTCCACTATTGTTGGGGCCTTCGCCACCATTTCTAAGGTATTGGTAACAACTAGGGTGCCTCGAGAAGGATGCTCCACCACTCGTGATGCCGTTGGAGGCTGTGATCAACGATGCTTCCCTTTCCTGTAGGATCTCTTGCAGTAGAGCTTTTAGCTCTTGATTCTCATGTTGCAATTCAGCCGGTGTGATATCTTGGACGTCTTCTTCCAACTCGTCCCTCTGCCTTGTATTATCATTTTCTCTAGTGATATGGATTTCTTCCGGGGCCCTTTTAGCCTATGCTTGCCCTTGCTGGGCTGGCGAGGCAGTGGTAGCGCAATTTAGTTGTGCTACGGCTTGAGTGACTGTGCGAGCCCATCTTAATGACGATAGTGGCTCGTTCAGGTTGTCTGGTTCTTCTTCAGGCTATTTTCCAGTAGTTGAGGTTTAACATGTGATTACCTTGATGATATCCTCGCTCACATGCACTATGCTCTTCTTCTTTAGTGGTTGGGCCTTCAGTCGGGCTGGTGCCCCCAACTTGTCGAAGACTGAGACCTGAGTGGAGGATTCCTTCGCTAAATTGTGATTCTCCACCCATATTGATTCTAAGTGGTGGATTGCCCGCTGGGGCTTTTTGTAAACCCCTTTACGCTTTTGCCTCTGGGAGTGAAATTTGTTCTTTCCGGACTATCAAAACTTCTACTTATTGTAGATTTGACATCCGGATGGGCTTAATTGCTTGCCTTGGCTCTCCGAAGAGCGTGGGCCTCTTCCTTAGTGACCCAAATTTATTTAAAGGAAAAGTGTTTCTCCTTCGTTGGGTTGCTTCCTTGGCTAGGCTTGGAAGCTTAGGGCGGCACATGTACCCTCTGTTTAATACTGGAGTGCCGAAATTCGTCAATATTGCCTTATCTTCTCGAACTCATTGGAGAAGTCCGAAGTGGTTGGAGGTGGAGATGTTTGTGATGTGCTTGTCCCGAGGCATGGTCAGCTCATTTCCATCGAGCCGAATGTTGGCATCTCCGACAATGATGGTCTTGCGAGAGCGGGATATGGCCGCTACAGGATTCCTTCCTTTATGGCTGTGGCACTACCCTCATTGTGCAGGAGCGGCACCAATGCTGATTTGGTTGATCAAGAAGACCTGATCAACAATTGGAACCAAAGGGTTGATGCCCTTGGCAGGTGCTGCTGGCTAATGTAAGTGCAACCAGCACGGGTGTGACTAGCTTGTCCTCAATCACCGAGATCATTCCCAAGAAGTAGTGTGAGTCAACAATAGGTGGGAAGTCTTTTAACCTGAGAGTTAACCCCCCCTCTTCAATACACCTCGACCCTACTACGCGCCCCTCTCTGTCTTGCTTCTTATTTTTATTTTGCATCAACAGGGAGTGGGAGTAGGAGCAACGCCTGACGTAGAAGCCGCCACTGACAACGTGTAACCCCAATGTTGATGCCGCCACCGTAGAGCCGTCTTCGACACCCTCTACCCTGCCAACGAGGACACTACCAACAACGCCCCTTACCTCTCTCTCTCTCTCTCTCTCTCTCTCTCTCTCTCTCTCTCTCTCTCTCTCTCTCTCTCAGTTTCACCCGCAATTGGGAGGTTGGGATCCTCATCCTTAGCATCAATAATGCCTGAAAGACCACCATGCCGTTCCCCCCACCGTACATGATACGTTCCCTTGCCACTGTCAATGTCCCCTACTCCCCCCACTATGTTGCTCCCCTCACCTCTGATGCCTACGACGAAGCTACGTGTTGAACCCACCACTATGCTTCTCCCCACAGTTGATGACGCCCCTTGTCGACGACACTCTCTCTCTCTCTCTCTCTCTCTCAGTCACGGGGGAGAAGAAGAAAGTGTAGCATGAACACTGTTGTGAAATAACATAGTTCATGTCCCAAAACACTATTCAAATGAATAGTGACAAAAGGTAATTTCAGAATTTTCTGTCTGCACTGATGTCGGAGGGGGAGACCCCTCCAACATCTCCCCTCCCCTCCCCTGCTCTCTCTCTCTCTCCTTCTTCTCTCTCTGGGGATATAACGGTTCACTCATATGGTCCGTTATCACCGTCTAACCTAATTTTAACTCTAGGAACATGTGATCACTGGTAAGTAGATTTTGGGGGTATTATGGTACATATAATAAAGGTAAGGATATAGGGGTAGTTTCAAAAAATTCTAGGGGTATATAGATGATTTTCCCTAAAAATTATCCATTTGGCCATCTGCATTTGCACACGCTACTAGCCTTAGGCATACTTAAATAAGAAATATATTTATTTGGGTAGGATTATCATCGTACATTTCTTTGATTAACATTTTAACTAGTATTTCAAAATTATTAGAAATTATTATGTGGGGTTTTTTTATATTAGCATCTTTTACAAAAATATGACGGTGTCACACTTTTTGTGATTTTATTTATCACTTCATAACAATCATGTGATCTTGAACTTAGACAGTCAAAATGAAGTCAACCAACAAATGTGAGTTCACTCTTTTTCACTATGTAATGCTTCGTCAGATGATACAAAAAGAGTATGATATTGGACAGGGCTAAATCAGCGGCCCAAAAAACATGTGGACCGGAGCATACCAATTGGGTCCAACCCGACCCAACCAGGCTGAACCCCCTAAGTGAATAGCCCCATTTAATGGTCCCACTTAATCTAAAGCCCAAATCGCTCAGACCCATACTTCCTAGGCGGCCCTCAGGCCCGGAAGATCGAGTAACGGTCGCTCGGGAGAATCCCAAGCGACATCCGAGCATAACCGACCGATGACACCCCCGTCACCCAGGAAAAGTCCGACCACCCCCTAAGTGACCGCCACATGCTCGAACCGCCAATCGGGCGCTTATCCAGGCGGATGTTACGTTACCGCCCAAGAGTAGGAAGCTCAAGGGGATAAGTGATGGGGACATGAAAGCAAGGCCACTAACATTTTGTTTGCATATATGTCCTTGAGTCAATTGTATGGTAATTATAAGCCAATGTGTTAGTCCTTAGGAATTAGTGGGTTTTTGTGTAAATGGCCACGTAGGCCCGGCTGGATCCCCACCCTCTCTCTTATTGGGCCAAGTGGCATCTAGGGCCCACAGGGCTGGTCTTTGGTCCAAGGGAGAACTTGGACCAAGAAGCTAATTCCATTTTGTCCACTAGAGGAGGGCGCCCCTCTCCTTTACCCATTTTTATATTTTTCTTTTGACCACATGGGAGAATAATCTCCATTCCCTTAATTGCCCCTCTCTAACCCTAGATCTGGGGTTAATTACGTCTTTTAGTTAGAGTTATATAACCCCTGTATCTTGTGATTTCTATAGAATTAATGAGAAGAAAAAAATCTGAATTTGTTCTTGAGAAGCCAAAGGGTGCCCCTCTCTCCTCTCTCCCCCTTGCAGTTGGACTGCTGTGATTTCTATGGTGTGATGTCATAATCTTGGTGGATTCCAAGATCTATCTCCTCCCCTGGGTGTGAAGCTCAGTCACCGCCGCCGCCGCCGCTGTTCGTGCCGCCACAAGCCATTCTCCATCTTGCTGTCTTGAACCCCGAAATTCATAAAAGAAGCTCAAAGATCATGTTGGTTCTCCCAATCCAGCCATCTAATCGACCTCAAACTTTGAGGGTTGTTTCCCCCTATAGTCCCCTTCCTCCAGTTAAATTATCAAGCCAATCATCCCCCACTTGCTCCCCTTCCCAGTCAAATCTTTCTACACCTAGCAATCTACCAATTTGCAGATCTGCGGGATAGCACCCTATTCTTTTATTTTTCTCCCCACCAAAACCACGTCATAAAAATACCAAAATATTTGTGTGTGATCCTCACATCCCCCCCTTTCACCCATAAAATTCTAAAAGTCCAGATCCACCAAATACCCCTCGGTCAAAATTCATTTTCAGGCAGATCTCAGTCTATCCTGACTGATCTGGATTCTGAGCCAAAAAAGTTACAGGAGCACAGAGATTTTCATTTTGGATCAGGCCGTTGTTTCGATGTAAATTTCCTATATGTTGTATATCTTTGAGTCTACTTTCCAACGGCGCTGATCTCGTCTCGATCTGACACAAGATCTGGGCGTGGCGATCATTCATGTGGAGGCGCGCAAATATGTTCCGTGAATAGGCCAGCAGAGGCAGCCACCGGTCAATTCATCCAAAATTACGCCGGCTCAAATTTAGTCACCGCCGACTTCAGAGATCGAAGAGAAGGATTCCACCGGCGTCCCAGCCAACCGCCTTGACCAGAAGTCGACCGAAAGCCGCCATCCTAGCAGCCGAGTTAACTTGTTCTCCAGTGAGTTTGAACAGTACCGAGTCGGACAAGCAGCCCGCCTTCGACCCGAAAGCCCTTTCGGCTTGCTGCCCATCAACCCGAGTTCGCTACTCCCGGGTCTCATGTGTAGCCCTTTATCTCCTTGCGTGGAGTGGGTAATAAAAATCACTGATGTAATTATTTAATTACTGTACACCGGGAGTACGGGTCTTGGCAGGGGTCGTCTTCCCCACGCCCGGAGCGTGGAGGTATCGTGTCCTCTCCCCTCTCTCGACATTTTGCTTACTTCATATATTTCTATATGCCACTGCTAGAGTGTTAGGATCTAGCTCGTCCAAATTTTAATCACCGCTGCGAGTAAGAGAGTGTGACCCATCCCGTGACCCAATCCGGGCACGAAAGAGCTTGACCACCTTGACTCATTTCCGATTTCTCAATCGCGCACATCCGCACGCTTCCCTCGCTAGGGACGAGTCACGAGTTTGCCTAGAGTCTCAAGATCGCATTCAATTTGGCATCGAGTCGCATCTCATCCCACATCAAATTGGTATCATAGCGGGTTAGAGTCTAGGGTAGTCGGTCCAAAGTTTGCATTTGCATTCCCATACCCGGTATATTAAAAGGTGCCTCCGGAATGATAGGTTATGCCTATCGGGAAGGTAACACACTTGCGTGAGTGCGATCTTCGGATCAAACCTCCGCCACGTAGTAGATACTCGTTGAGTCTAGGTTTGTAGTCGAGTCTGCATTCCAACTTTGCATTGCTGTTTAGGGTCAGTTCAGTTTACATTCTCCAACACATGGCCATCCTATAGCTCCCCATGTCCCATGGATTCCATGGATTTCCAGTCGCCTAGTTCATATGAATGGTGGCGCGATACCCAAGGGCTTAGTAACCATCCCCTCCACTTCTATAGGCCCGAAGCCTCGGACTTTTATGGCTCCAACATCCCGAGCGACTACCTACATTGGGATGCCGCCATAGACAAGTATTTCGATTGTTACACTATGTCCGAAGCCGTGGAGGTCAGTTTTGCCCAAAAGAGGCTTTTCTACAAAGCCGCATGAAAATGGGAGAGCGTTAAACTCATGAGGGAGATTAAGAGGCAATGGCCCATCGAGTCATGGCATGAGATGAAGGGAGAGCTTAGAAGGGTCTACCTACCCGGCCCAGTTACCTCCAACCAAGCGGGTCATAGTCGGAGGCAAAGAGCCCCGCATGTAGACGAGCCTAAGTCCAAGACTAGGCCGAGAGACCATGAGCGAATCCATCACAATGTCCCTACTCTAAACCCCACTGTTGTCGAACTCTTCAAAATCATTTCAGATCGGGTGGATAGGATGTGCACTCAATTGATAGACTCCTACTCGAGCCTAAGGAGGTCGAAGCCGGTGGTCTGAACCCGATGCCATCTGCGGAGTCCCCAGGTCCTCTCCCCGTCAAAGAGGACGTCCTCTCCCCACCCGAGGGAGATCCTTTACCACAGCCATCATCCCTAGATCCCCATTCAGAGCTAATCATCAGGGAACCCTGAGTGAGTTGGTTATGGAAGGG
The DNA here is from genome assembly GCA_022559845.1 of Amorphophallus konjac. NCBI lineage: Eukaryota > Viridiplantae > Streptophyta > Magnoliopsida > Alismatales > Araceae > Amorphophallus > Amorphophallus konjac. The sequence continues at coordinate 125,495,693 of CM040126.1, read as the reverse complement.
CTTATTTCCGGAGGTCAAAATTTCTTGCTACCCTTCCATAGAGCCAGCCTTACAGGTAGTGTCCACCACTTCTTGCACCACCTTCCAATCCTCTTACTTCATGGACACCATGGATGATCTGCTTAAGGGATTAGGTTGGCAAATGGAGCTGACCAGCATGTTGGCTCTTAGGTCCGATCCACCCAGGTGCATTAGTTTCATATACCCATCCTTGGGTTCTATTACTTCCGTCTGCACAGTGAGACCATACACCAGTGAGCTCATTTTGCTCTTACCCCTACCTGACGAGCTCCATCATTTCTCACCCCATGACCCCTTCTCTCCCATAGGGAAATCCACACATCTTAAAGAGCCGGCAACCTCTTTGATCCCTCTGTTGACGAGGAGCTAGCCTACATTGGGGACCCTTACCCGGGGCCGAAAAGGAGCTACATCACAGGTCCCTTGCCTTTCTTGATCCTTTTGACCCCTCCTCATGGGAACCCAAAGATCTCTTAGTCCTCCAAGAGTCCTACCAACTTACCCAGTTCCCCGTGCAGTCAACCATCCCTAGCATGCCAGTCTCTCCTGAGCCATATGTTGAGCTATCACTCATTACTATCTTACCACCATCCACACCCTATGTTGATGCAGTATGGACTGACTTCTGCCACTTCCATGAGAGACGGCATCTTGATCTCATCTTCCTCGTGATCCATGCCAAGCCTTTAGATGACTCCCCCGTATTCCACCTCCTCATCCTCAAACACTTCAAAACCCGAGGATGAATCTTTTTGAACCAGTGGAGATTGGCGTGGGTCGAGATCTAGAACATCAAATTATGGGTCAAGTTGCTTCTATTCATGATGTACATGGGTGATGTTTGGGAATCACACCGAGTCATGTTATTTTTTTCATCAAGTCAGTCCCTACTCGTTGGTCTAGGAAGTCAATAGCTCTAATCCCATCCCCCATGCATGCATGAGTGTTTGAGTCTAGACATACATTTGTCGAGTGCATAGTGAGTCTGCATACTTCGAGTCAAGTCGGTCTAATGCAAGCTCGCAGGTGTCAGTCCCTCTCGAGTGTGAGGCAAGTCGGATCTCATGCGTACGTTGTGGACTTGCCTAACGAATATGGGAACAGCTCTACCTTTAAAGTCTCAGATCTAGTCACCTACAGGGACCCAACGATGATTCCTAGTGATTCTTTTGAACCGTCTCCTCCCCTTGATAGTGACCCCGCCCTGAGTGTCCACCACAAACCTCATTCCTACAGCAGTGTGAGCATATAGAACATATACGGGATGAGCAGGAGACGATTACTAGGAGTGGAGCGTACCCGCGCTACCAGGTACGGTGGAGAGCACGGCCCACATCTGACGACACGTGGATCACTCGAGCAATGATACAGATCCGCAGGAGCGACACCCCGTACTCGACGGGGTAGAGTTTCTCCCACCCGGGGAGAATTGATGGGGACATGAAAGCAAGGCCACTAACATTTTGTTTGTATTTATGTCCTTGAGTCAATTGTATGGCAATTATAAGCCAATGTGTTAGTCCTTAGGAATTAGTGGGTTTCTGTGTAGAAGGTCACGTAGGCCCAGCGGGATCCCCACCTTCTATCTCATTGGGCCAAGTGGCATCTAGGGCCCACGGGGCTAGTCTTTGGTCCATGGGAGAACTTGGACCAAGAAGCCAATTCCATTTTGTCCACTAGAGGAGGGCGCCCCTTTCCTTTACCCATTTTTATATTTTTCTTTCGATCACATGGGAGAATAATCTCCTATCTCTTAATTGCCCCTCCCTAGCCCTAGATCTGGGGTTAATTAGGCCTTTAGTTAGAGTTATATAACCCTTGTATTTTGTGATTTCCATAGAATTAATGAGAAAAAGAAAATCTGAGTTTGTTCTTGAGAAGCCCAAGGGTGCCCCTCTCTCCTCTCTCCCCCTTGCAGCTGGACTACTGTGATTTCTATGGTGTGATGCCATAATATTGGTGGATTCCAAGATCTATCTCTTCCCCTGGGTGTGAAGCTCAGCCACCGCCGCCGTCGTTCGTGCCGCCAACAAGCCGCCACAAGCCATTCTCCATCTTGCTGTCTTGAACCCTGAAATTTAAGACATAAGCTCAAAGATCAGGTTGGTTCTCCCAATCCAGACGTCTAATTGACCTCAAACTTTGAGGGTTGGTTCCCCCCGTAGTCCCCTTTCTCCAGTTACATTTTCAAGCCAATCAGCCCCCGTTTGCCCCCCTTTTCAGACAAATCTTTCCACAACTTGCAATCTGCCAGTTTGCAGATCTGCGGGATAGCACCCTGTTCTTTTATTTTTCTCCCCACCCAAACCACGTCATAAAAATACCAAAATATTTGTGTGTGATCCTCACATTACCGCCCTTCCCCCATAAAATTCTGAAAGTCCAGATCCACCAAATACCCCTCGGTCAAAATTCATTTTTAGGTAGATCTCAGTCTGTCCTGACTGATCTGGATTCTGAGCCAGAAAAGTTACAGGAGCACAGAGATTTTCATTTCGAATCAGGCCGTTGGTTCGATGTAAATTTCTTATATGTTGTATATCTTTGAGTCTACTTTCCAACGGCGCTGATCTCGTCTCGATCTGACACAAGATCTGGGCGTGGCGATCATTCTCGTGGAGGCGCGCAAATATGTTCCGTGAATAGGCCAGCAGAGGCAGCCACCGGTCAATTCATCCAAAATTACGTCGGCTCAAATTTAGTCACCGCCGACTTCAGAGATCGAAGAGAAGGATTCCACCGGCGTCCCAGCCAACCGCCTCGACCAGAAGTCGACCGGAAGCCGCCATCCTAGTAGCCGAGTTCACTTGTTCTCCAGTGAGTTTGAACAGTACCGAGTCAGACAAGCAGCCCGCCTTCGACCCGAAAGCCCTTTCGGCTTGCTGCCCATCAACCCGAGTTCGCTACTCCCGGGTCTCACGTGTAGCCCTTTATCTCCCTGCGTGGAGTGGGTAATAAAAATCACTGATGTAATTATTTAATTACTGTACACCGGGAGTACGAGTCTTGGCAGGGGTCGTCTTCCCCACGCCCGGAGCGTGGAGGTATCGTGTCCGCTCCCCTCTCTCGACATTTTGCTTACTTCATATATTTCTATATGCCACTGCTAGAGTGTTAGGATCTACTAGAGTGTTAGGATCTAGCTCGTCCAAATTTTAATCACCGCTGCGAGTAAGAGAGTGTGACCCATCCCGTGACCCAATCCGGGCACGAAAGAGCTTGACCACCTTGACTCATTGCCGATTTCTCAATCGCGCACATCCGCACGCTTCCCTCGCTAGGGACGAGTCACGAGTTTGCCTAGAGTCTCAAGATCGCATTCAATTTGGCATCGAGTCGCATCTCATCCCGCATCAAATTGGTATCATAGCGGGTTAGAGTCTAGGGTAGTCGGTCCAAAGTTTGCATTTGCATTCCCATACCCGGTATATTAAAAGGTGCCTCCGGAACGATAGGTTACGCCTATCGGGAAGGTAACACACTTGCGTGAGTGCGATCTTCGGATCAAACCTCCGCCACGTAGTAGATACTGGTTGAGTCTAGGTTTGTAGTCGAGTCTGCATTCCAACTTTGCATTGATGTTTAGGGTCAGTTCAGTTTGCATTCTCCAACACATGGCCATCCTATAGCTCCCCGTGTCCCATGGATTCCATGGATTTCCAGTCGCCTAGTTCATATGAATGGTGGCGCGATACCCAAGGGCTTGGTAACCATCCCCTCCACTTCTATAGGCCCGAAGCCTCGGACTTTTATGGCTCCAACATCCCGAGCGACTACCTACATTGGGATGCCGCCATGGACAAGTATTTCGATTGTTACACTATGTCCGGAGCCATGGAGGTCAGTTTTGCCAAAAAGAGGCTTTTCTACAAAGCCGCATGAAAATGGGAGAGTGTTAAACTCATGAGGGAGATTAAGAGGCAATGGCCCATCGAGTCATGGCATGAGATGAAGGGAGAGCTTAGAAGGGTCTACCTACCCGGCCTAGTCACCTCCAACCAAGTGGGTCATAGTCGGAGGCAAAGAGCCCCGCATGTAGACGAGCCTAAGTCCAAGACTAGGCCGAGAGACCATGAGCGAATCCATCACAATGTCCCTACTCTAAACCCCACCGTTGCCGAACTCTTCAAAATCATTTCAGATCGGGTGGATAGGATGTGCACTCCATTGATAGACTCCTACTCGAGCCTAAGGAGGTCGAAGCCGGTGGTCTGAACCCGGTGCCATCTGCGGAGTCCCCAGGTCCTCTCCCCGTCAAAGAGGACGTCCTCTCCCCACCCGAGGGAGATCCTTTGCCACAGCCATCATCCCTAGATCCCCATTCAGAGCTAATCATCAGGGAACCCTGAGTGAGTTGGTTATGGAAGGGCTTATTTCCGGAGGTCAAAATTTCTTGCTACCCTTCCATAGAGCCAGCGTTACAGGTAGTGTCCACCACTTCTTGCACCACCTTCCAATCCTCTTACTTCATGGACACCATGGATGATCTGCTTAAGGGATTAGGTTGGCAAATGGAGCTGACCAGCATGTTGGCTCTTAGGTCCGATCCACCCAGGTGCATTAGTTTCATATACCCATCCTTGGGTTCTATTACTTCCGTCTGCACAGTGAGACCATACACCAGTGAGCTCATTTTGCTCTTACCCCTACCTGACGAGCTCCATCATTTCTCACCCCATGACCCCTTCTCTCCCATAGGGAAATCCACACATCTTAAAGAGCCGGCAACCTCTTTGATCCCCTCTGTTGATGAGGAGCTAGCCTACATTGGGGACCCTTACCCGGGGCCGAAAAGGAGCTACATCACCGGGTCCCTTGCCTTTCTTGATTCTTTTGACCCCTCCTCATGGGAACCCAAAGATCTCTTAGTCCTCCAAGAGTCCTACCAACTTACCCAGTTCCCCGTGCAGTCAACCATCCCTATCATGCCAGTCTCTCCCGAGCCATATGTTGAGATGTCACTCATTACTATCTTACCACCATCCACACCCTATGTTGATGCAGTATGGACTGACTTCTGCCACTTCCATGAGAGACGGCATCTTGATCTCATCTTCCTCGTGATCCATGCCAAGCCTTTAGATGACTCCCCCGTATTCCACCTCCTCGTCCTCAAACACTTCAAAACCCGAGGATGAATCTTTTTGAACCAGTGGAGATTGGCGTGGGTCGAGATCTAGAACATCGATTATGGGTCAAGTTGCTTCTATTCATGATGTACATGGGTGATGTTTGGGAATCACACCGAGTCATGTTATTTTTTTCATCAAGTCAGTCCCTACTCGTTGGTCTAGGAAGTCAATAGCTCTAATCCCATCCCCCATGCATGCATGAGTGTTTGAGTCTAGACATACATTTGTCAAGTGCATAGTGAGTCTGCATACTTCGAGTCAAGTCGGTCTAATGCAAGCTCGCAGGTGTCAGTCCCTCTCGAGTGTGAGGCAAGTCGGATCTCATGCGTACGTTGTGGACTTGCCTAACGAATATGGGAACAGCTCTACCTTTAAAGTCTCAGATCTAGTCACCTAAAGGGACCCAACGATGATTCCTAGTGATTCTTTTGAACCGTCTCCTCCCCTTGATAGTGACCCCGCCCTGAGTGTCCACCACAAGCCTCATTCCTACAACAGCGTGAGCATATAGAACATATACGGGATGAGCAGGAGACGATTACTAGGAGTGGAGCGTACCCGCACTACCAGGTACGGTGGAGAGCACGGCCCACATCTGACGACACGTGGATCACTCGAGCAATGATACAGATCCGCAGGAGCGACACCCCATACTCGACGGGGTAGAGTTTCTCCCACCCGGGGAGAATTGATGGGGACATGAAAGCAAGGCCACTAACATTTTGTTTGTATTTATGTCCTTGAGTCAATTCTATGGCAATTATAAGCCAATGTGTTAGTCCTTAGGAATTAGTGGGTTTCTGTGTAAAAGGTCACGTAGGCCCAGCGGGATCCCCACCTTCTATCTCATTGGGCCAAGTGGCATCTAGGGCCCACGGGGCTAGTCTTTGGTCCATGGGAGAACTTGGACCAAGAAGCCAATTCCATTTTGTCCACTAGAGGAGGGCGCCCCTTTCCTTTACCCATTTTTATATTTTTTCTTTTGATCACATGGGAGAATAATCTCCTATCTCTTAATTGCCCCTCCCTAGCCCTAGATCTGGGGTTAATTAGGTCTTTTAGTTAGAGTTATATAACCCTTGTATTTTGTGATTTCCATAGAATTAATGAGAAGAAAAAAATCTGAGTTTGTTGTTGAGAAGCCCAAGGGTGCCCCTCTCTCCTCTCTCCCCCTTGCAGCTGGACTACTGTGATTTCTATGGTGTGATGCCTTGATTCTGGGAGTGATTCCCACCTCTATCACCTCTGCTGGATGCGACTTCTAGCCACCGCCGCCGCCGCCTCCGTTCGTGCCGCCATCGAGCCGCCACAACCTGGTCTTCAACCTGCTGTCCAGGATTCGAGATCCAAGACAGAAGCTTAAAGATTAGGTTGGTTCTCCAATCCAGCCGTCTGATCGACCTCAAATTTTGAGGGTTTGTTCCCCCTGTCGTCCCCCATCTCCAGTTAAATTTTCATGTCAATCAGCCTTCGTTTGCCCCCCTTCCCAGTCAATTCTTTCCACCCCTGACAGTCTGCCCATCAGCAGATCTGCGGGATAGTATCCTGTTCTTTTATTTTTCCCACCCTTTAAACCATCTCAGAAAAATCTCAAAATATTTGTGCTGTGATCCTCACTTCCCCCCCTTTCACCCATAAAATTTCCAAAGTCCAATCCACCAAATTCCCCTCGGTCAAAATTCGTTTTCAGGCAGATCCAATCTATCCTGACTGTTCTGAATTCTGAGCCAGAAAAACTTCGGAGCACAGAGTTTTCATTTTAAATCAGACCGTTGGTGGATGTAAATTTCTGTATGTTTTAGATCTTTAGTCTACTTTCCAACGGCGCTGATCTCGCCTCGATCTGACACCGGATTGGGCGTGGTGATCATTCTCGTGGAGTCGTGCAGATCTGTCCGTGACACGGACTGCAGAACAGAGTTGGGATTAATTCTCCAAAAATCCCCGGCTCCGATCCAGTCGCCGCCGCTCCAGAGATCGACAGGGACCCTCCACCATGTCCCAGCCAACCGCCGAGCAAGGAAGCCCGGACAGCTCCGTCCCAGCAGCCGACTCGCTTGCTGTCCAGTGGCCGAGCAGAAACGACCGAATCGACCAAGCCCGCCTCGTCCCGAAGCCCTTCGGCTTGCTGCCCGTCACCCCGAGTTCGCTACTCCCGGGTCCCACGGTATCCCTTTACCTCCCTGTGTGGAGTGGGCAATAAAAATCACTGCTGTAATTATTTAATTACTATACACTGGGAGTACGGCTCTTGGCTGGGGTTGTCTTCCCTACGCCCGGAGCGTGAGGTATAGTGTCCGCTCCCCTCTCTCGGTATTTTTCTTACTTCGTATATTTCTATATGCCGCTGCTAAAGTGTTAGGATCTAGCTCGTCCAAATTTTAATCACCGCTGTGAGTAAGAGAGTGTGACCCGTCCCGTTATCGAATCCGGGCACGAAAGAGCTTGACCACCCTGACTCATTGCCGGTTTCTCAACTGAGCACATCCGCAGGCTTCCCTCGCTAGGAATGAGTCGCGAGTTTGCCTAGAGTCTCAGGATCGCATTTAATTTGGCATCGAGTCGCATCCCGTCCCGCATCAATAAGGTAGGGCAAGAGTCCTCAAGCGATGAAGAGCCCTTAACAAGGATGTGACGCCCCCTAGTTCCCCTAGCTTCCTTGACTCCATAGTGTGGGGAGAGAACGACTATATAAACTCTAGGAAACCCTCCAGAATAGTAAGCAGTCCTGAGCACTCAAAGCCACACTTGTTGGTGGAGAGCAATCTCGTGCCCATCTATTTCCTTCTCCTACATCTCTTCCGCCTACGCTCAATCAATTTGCTGACTTAGGCATCGGAGGGTTTTCCCCGGGGTCATCACCCTAGGCTCCACTGATCTATTTTCTACCTTGTAGAATCCTCATCATTGGTTGCAGCGATCAGTGTCTATCAAGGATCGTACGGCTCAGGCTTCAGCATGAGATCACGTCTCTTCATCTGGCACCGTCTGTGGGAAACGAGCAAAGAGCCAATATGGTGCGAAGAAGTTCTAGTAGGAGAAATGCCGGCGACAAAGAGAAGGCACCGGCTGCCATGGGAGGGGAACCTCTGGCCTCTCACTCTTCTACGGGCCACCTCTCCAACTCCAACAATCAAGCTAACGCGCTACTTCTGCCAGCCACGGGGGGACAACACCATCCCGGGAACCCAATCGCCCTCCAGACCCTCAACGCTAAACTGGATATTCTCGTCGACTTGATGAGGACCCAGGCAGCCAGGGAGGAGCCGTCACGGCTTCCCTGGACGAGTCCTCCCCCGTGCAGAAGCCTTCCGACTGACAACCGGAGGGCGCTCGCGGAAGCTGGCCCCTAATTGGGAGGGCCCCAACCGAGTGGTCGAGACGCTCGAGAAAGGAGCATACTGGTTGTCTACCATGGAAGGAACACTCGTTCATCCCTCGAACGTGAAATGCTGCAACTTTACGAAAATTTTATTTCTGAGCCCCTTCCATACATGTAAGAAAGCAATTTAAATAGCAACTCTGTTGACACATAAAAAATGATAAAATAATAATATATACATATATATAAATAATGTCAACATATTTTTCCTACTAAATCATCTTATATTCCTTATTTTCTAGGGATAGAGGAAGAGGCGGAGAGGCTACAAGGGCCCATTAAGCCCACAAAGGCGCCCAGACCATATCAAAGCTTAAAGGGACGTCGAAGCCCATACTGAAGAAGGAGCGCGCCGAGAGTTCTGCTGTCGAGCGCGCCGACTGTCCACCACCCCGGGAAGGACCCGTGCCGAGAGAAGAGGGCCAGCCCTCTATATAACCATGCCTTCGACGTGTATGAAAAAGGGGGGAGGAAAAAAAGAAAGAAGAGAGGAGAAGGGAAGAGGAGCCTTCGAAGAAAAAGAGAGAGCCCTTCGAGAAGAAAGGAAGAGGGTGCTTAGCCACCAAAAAGAAAGGGGGGAGCTCGAGCGCCCTTCGTAGAAGCTGAAGAAAGGAGAGGGGTTCAAGGAGAGAATCCAGGTGTGAGGGCCGTGCAACTGCAACTTCTTTGCTCTCTCTTTCTCTTCTCCGTCTGTCTGAGTATTCCTCTTTTGTTTTTCACTTTCGAGCATCTTTGCTCTAGTAGCATCGAATGCTAATGTAACCCTGTTTGCAGGGATGAAGTTTGGATTTCTTTTCCTTTTGGGTTAGATTTCTTTCTCTTAAATCGCATGTGTGTAAGCCATTTGGCTGAAGTAGTTAATAAAAGAATGGGATGAGTTCCAATATGTCTGATCATTCTTTTCCGTCTTCCTCTGTATCCGAGGTTTTAATCTATGTATGGCGGTAGCCGGTGTGGAACGCGGATTTTATCTTATATTTCATTATATTATTTATTTACAATTTTTTTATTTGTTTTTTTTTTATTTATTAGGTGTGCCAGTCACCGGGGTGACAATTTCATTGTGCGCTCGATCTGACTTGGTCAGTCGATTGTGAAGTCCGAGTCGGGACCAGAAGTCCGTCATACCGTAAAGGCTATGACGTTAATTACACCCTTCCAAGGAAGGACAACCCTTGATTAAACGCCAAAATAGGAGGAAAGCAGCGGTGAAGATAAGACTCAGAAGAGACGGGATTGATTTATTTGCAGGATGCTAAATGGACTAGTCAAAGCAGGGGGGGTTACTAAGTACGGGACGAATCCGACTGCATATCCCCGCCATCTTGGACTATGCCAAGTGGGAATAAGAAACCACCCATGCAGCGGCAGGGCAGGATCCGTAAAAGATCGGGTATAATAGACCCGGAGTCCGAATAGGGACCAGCATGACATGACACGTCCCATATGGGTGCGGTGCCGCATCTATATCCCCCTTCGAGGGACCATCGGAGAGCATGCAAGGGCATAACTCCGTGGGCCGGCGGGGCTGAGAGAGGACATCACATTTACCCGATAGGATGTGTATAAATTTCGGCAGCATGTCCCCTCAACTTGGATTATGCCAAGAGAGAATAGGTCATCATCCACGGGAGGCCGGGATGACGACCGAACGAGGATGGGCACCGGGCCCGGAGACATTGCTTCCATCTATCTCATCGGTTAGTGTTCCCTTGGAACCCATCAGAACGCACATAACAACATGGCTCTTTGGGTTCATAGGGTGGCAGTGGAATCCGGATCCAGAACGAGAGCTGTAGGGGAAGTCTTCCCCATTGTTGTATCTTCTCAGGGCACATGTAATGGTCTCTGAACATTCCTGAGACATATGTGTGAGGAGATTAGAAGGTTGACAAATGGTAGTGCAGAGATGAGCCTCGGATTGGGTTTCATCGGCCGAAGAAGGAGGGTCTCGGCGTGGCTTTCTATTGGCCGAAGGGAGGAGCTCTCGGCATGATTTTGTATTGACAAAAAATGGGGTTCTCGGCATGGGTTTAGCTGGCCGAATGAGGGTCTCGGCGGTGGCTTCTTGACCAAACAAGGGGGTCTCGGCGTGGCTTTAATTGGCCCAAAGAGGGCTCCCGGCGCGGCCTGACAAAAAGAAAAAAAGGGGGCTCTCGGCCTGGGGCTTCCCGGCGCGCCCGTCACCGCCCCGGGAAGCTGGCGCCAGGAGACTGTAGGCCGGGGGGGTTTGCATGAAGAGGGGTTTAGATGGTTTTTTGTCGGTTTGCTGAAGAGGGAGGCCTCTCGGCAGCGTAGTTCTCGGCGTGGAAATCAGCACGCCGGGAAGGTGAAAGGGCTAAGGGTTTCAGGGTCTGATTACGATACTCTGTTTGGGAATTTTTTTGAATTTTCTGGCTCGGATTGAGACCGGATCTGGGGTGTAAGGGGTGGTTTCATGGATGCTTCTGCTAGAGGGATGCCAAGAGAGCCGAGAGACCAAATCAGCAGGTGGAAGAGAGATCATCATCCGGACCTGAGAAGCTTTCTCTGTTTGCCGTCAGCCGTCCGGGGATCAAGAGATGACTGTCTCTGCTCTCCGGACGAACCCAATGGCATCTAAAACTGGCGATGGAGGGACTTTCAGCACCGAAACCCCAGACCCTAATCATTCAAAGGTTAGAATGGAGGGTCGAGAGACTGAGGTCATCGTTTGTTAGGATCTCGCGGGATGGCATCAACCTGCAGAGCAGACACATCTTTGTACAGCCAGCAGTCCAGGGAACCAAGAGATTGATGTCTCGGGTTCCTGAACAACACGAAGGGCTCGAGGGAAAACTTGGACTATACGCGGAGGATCTGCCATTGAGACAGAAGGGGAGAAGGAAATAGATCCCAATCACCCATTAGATAGGGATGGGGGCCCTATCTTCATGCCTCTTCGGAGAACCAACGAGGATTCTGAAACCGGTACTATATAAACTATTAGACATTTCGAATAGAAGACATATCCACGGGATACAAAGGGGAAGAGCTTCGATTGCCCAATATTCATCACTGCAATTGCAGCATTCCATTTCATTGCATCGTCTCACACTTACATCAACCATGAAAGGGAGACTAAGAAGCAGAGAGGTACAAAGCAAAACCGGGATTGTCCGGCTACATTTGATAAATCGAGAAAAAGAACTCGCTAGATTACATCAAAGAAAAGGAAAGAAAGCATGGGGGAGGGCGGAGCATTGACTCCTCTCCCTCCCCGGAGCAACCCACCTGCAGCTTCTTCTTCCTCCTTTTCTTCGAGCTCTCGTTTTCTCTTTTTGGTTTCTGGCTATCCTCTCAATATCTGCCTCTTCCCTTTTTTTTTCTCGCCGCCCTTCTTTGTTTCATCGAAGGGATCAGGGTTTTATAACCGTCTTCCCCCCTTTTTACCTTCTCGGCAGGCCTCATCACGGCGCGCCTCAACTGAGGCTTCTCAGCGCGCAGGCATTCGACCTCTCGGTGCAACTTCTGGGCTTCGACAAGAAGCTCCCGGTGCCACTTTCACAGGCCCAGTTAAGCCTTTTTAGACTAGGGCTTTGCTAGTCCTTCAAGTACACCATCACCCAAGAGGGCCTTTCATTGACGACATATCTTGCATCGAGATCATTATTAAGGTTTTCATCAGTCCGTAGACAGAAGTTTCATCAGTATTGTCATCTGAATGATGACAAAACCGGGTATCATTTTATCGATATCGTCACCCGAATGGTGACGAGGTCGGACATCAGCTTTAGCGTGGGAAGACTTCAGCCGGGTGTATAATCTGTGGAGATGATTCTTCTTGTGTTCTGACTTTGCAAAAGCCTTTACAATCTTCATCTGCCGGCACCGGCTTCATCTTTATCTTACATCACATCTGTCAATAAGCCGACATCTGGCCTATGCTGACATGTCATCTGTGGATTCTTGGATGTAACAGTAACATAGCTCTTAGTAAAAGTGTGCTGGGAGGTCCCATCAGTCGAGTGACTGCTGCTTTATCAGTGTTGTCGTCTGAATGATATCGGCACTGGGCATCAGCTTGGCCGACAAAGGCTTCGGCCGGGTAAATGGTTGACGGGCTTCATCATTGGCCTTTCACTGTTGGTCTGATCCTCGTTTCAACTGTGCTTTCACCCTTGTTCATTTTCAAGGTGTCAACAAATGCCCCCCACCTGCGGGCGGCGTAAGCACAGAATGGGCGGCACGGGGCCTACAGGTGACGTTCATTATTCGAGGGCATCTTCCTCAATTTGTCTTCAATCCGGTTCTCAGACCTGAACATCTCGTTGCAACAATATTCTGCACATGTATTCCTCATTTTCACTTTTTTCCATCCTCATATCTTCTTTATTTTCAGCATTTGGAGCTTCTCGGCACGGGGCCAGGGGCTTCTCGACGCATGAAGACCTCCCGGCGCGGAGCTTCTCGACGCGCATAGCTTCTCGGCGCACTCGGCCGAAGGGGGCTCTCGGCCTGGGGGTCTCGGCGCGCCCATTTGGCCCAAGGGGGCTCTCGGCCTGGGGGTTCTCGGCGCGCATTTCACCGCGCCGAGACCCTGGTCGCTCGGGCCCCTATTTAGGGCACCGTGGCCCTTTTTTCTTCTCATTCTCACCCTACCTTTCTCTTTCTTCAGCTTCTTCCCTCCATTTCTTTTCTTTGGCGCGAGCCGTTTTCATCCTCTCGGCGGTGGCCGCGAGTTCTTCCGTCCCGGGTATGACGTCTTTTGGGAATTTAATCCCTTTTGCTTCCGGGATCACCCCCTCTTGGTTGGTGACTCCCTATTCTTTTTGGGCAGACCTTGAATAAGGGGAGATGCTGCCGAAATTTTCATAGGGTCTGATGTTGCAATCTTTATAAGACTGACTTTTAATTCACATTACTTCTTCGACTGCAGACACTGCAATGGCTTCCGGCTCTGCTGCTACATCTTCTAGAGCCGTCGGAACAAGTTTGTCAGCCCAACCAGATATATCACGGGCCACGGTAAACTGGCTGAATGTGCACAGCCTTGACTTCGGATACGACAAGATCGCCTCCGTTGATGAATCATCCGATTCTGATACCGATACGGTGTCAACATCCCGGGTATACTCCACTGCCATGGAAACATGTTTCAGACGGGGCACTGATTATCGCCCGGATTTCCCGAAGGACAAACACTTGCTGCCGTTTATCCGGACCTTCACCGTGGGTGGAATGCGGAACTACCGAATAGCTCGTACAGTTGAAGCCGTAATTCTTGGTGAGAGAGACAGCCTGAAAGACTCAGTATATCGCGGAAAGGCTATATATCTTCCCGGGGAGAAGCGCGACTGGGATGCAGTCCTTGGCATATCGGAGCTGGAGCCGGAAAAGAAAATGTTGACCCGGGCCCCGGAGTTCACACCTTCTCGGTGGGATAATGCCAGTGGCCGAGTCAATAGGGAGAAGCCCGGCTATGGTCTCTTCCTGGCGCCAGTAAAGTGGGGGTACCGCGAAGAGCCTTTTGTGCTGAATTGTTCGGCCATTCAGTTCAAGTATCATTTGGCCGCTGGATGGTTTGGGGATACCAAGATCACCGACGCCCACCTATTTCGAGCAGGAGCCGTGGAATTTACTGAGTTTGTTCTGAAGGAATACACCCCTCTACTGATCAGAGCCGGGGTATATCATAGTGTTTTTGCTTCCCGATTTCGGTATCCTATATCCCGAGGGTTATGTTGTGGGATGTTCGAGGTCTTCTGCCCCTTATTCAACATACTCTATACAGCAGAGGGTGAGACATCTCTTGACCTCTGGAGTCTGTCGCAGCTCTCCGGACTGCCTATTGACGGCGAGCCGTATGAAGAAGTCTGCCTGGCAGATTCTGAGAAGGATAGCTCCGATGGCGAAGGCAGATATTCCATTGGCTTCTCATACCGGTACCTGATGAAAGCATATCGCTCCATTTGTCTAGCGTACAGCAGAGGGTCCTCCAAAGGTTATCATCCCCGAGAGAAGGGCAGCAAGCTGCGGATCCGGGTAGGGCAGTGGATTCAATACTTCTTTGACGGGCCCTTGAAATATGTCGACTTCCCTTCCGTGGGTCCGACTGCTAGCAAGCAGGTAAGGGCTCCTCGTTATTAGTCGGCGCTGCCATCCTCATTGCACCGTGCAGGCAGCTGTGGTCCCAACCCAGCAGGCATAGACCCCATCACACATTGTGCGGCTTACTTCACATTCTGGCTGTGCACTTTCGCTCTCCCTCAAGGGGATGAGACAATCATCCGGCCAGAAGCTATATATCCGGCCTGTCAGATGGCCAGGGGAATGAGGCTGTCGCTCTGCCCAGTGGCCCTGTGTTTGATATACAAGTCTTTGGGGGATCTGTACAAGCATCGGACTCCCCGTTCTTTGAGGACCGTGGGTCCTTTTCATTTCTTCAATGCCTGGGTCTGCAGTTTATTTCCTGAGTTGGCTCCCAGAACTTTGCAGGCAGACACAGTACTGCCCAAAATGATTGAGTTTGCCAGTGCTGAACCTGGTCCTTTCTATGATCAGCTGTTCAAAATAAGGGGCCGACTGATAAAGGTGCCGGTGGATGCCCCTGGCAGCATTCATTTCTGGAGCTTGGCGGCAGGTTCAGCTCCTTTGATTGATCCTCAGAGAGAGTGCAAGCTGGAAGAGGTAGAGACATATATCCATCCTGTCTCAGGGGTTAACACTGCCCGACCAATCCTGGAGCCGGAGCTGGCTAGATGGGCCATGGCCATCCGTCCTAGTGTCTTGGTTTTCAGAAAGGGTGGCCTGCTCCTTCTGGAACCATACTATCCATTCCGCTTTGGGCGGAACTTTGGTTATGATCAGCATATCCCCACAACAGTCGCTCAATTTCCCCTGGAGAGCCGGGCTAAGCATGGGTCCTCCACTGTCGGCGATGGCCGGTTGTGGTGGGATTTCTACCATCGCCAGGACGGTGCAGTTTTCAGAGTTCCCACAGTTTCCAACCGTGTTCCCCGGGTAACATCAGAATATATCAAATGGTGGAACATTCGAACCAGCTTCTATAGGGATAGTAGAGGTGCATTCTGGGACGTGGCTGAGCGTTCCTTTCTGAAACAACAGCCCGGGCCAGTGTTTGACATCCCCGAGGCCCACCTGAGAAGGCTTTATTCACAGCACCAGAGGGAGGCTGAGAACTATCTGGCCCAGCGTCGGGCTTTGAAGGAAAAGGATTCCGACCCGCCTGCTCTTGTCTTCGCTGCTATCAATGAGGACACCTTCATGCAGAACTTGAAACATTTGAGCCGTGTAGGGGACGCTCGTTTGGAGGCGCAACAATATCCATTTCCTGTTGAAGAGCCACTCCCGGCAGTAGTTTCTTGGAGGGGTCCGACAGATAGATTTCACCCCTATAGGACGTTTGTGCGCCGGAAGATAGAACCCAGACGTACTACAAGAAGACGTCCTGGTTGTTTATTTTGCTGAATTTACATGGGTTATCTGCAGAAAACTCGATAGCCGGCATATTGAACAAGCCGTTGTTTATCTCTTTTCATTATGTCGACGGCTGGGGTATGGACCACCTCGACTTGTTCCGGTGTCTTGACCTTCATGGTCATGGTGACCTGGCAGCTTTAGTGGAGAAGTGCCAGGTACTTGGCGATGTATGCTGGCTTATCAAGGAGGCTGCTTCATGCTCCAAGGAGGTGGCTTATCTGTACTGGCCGCTTTCTGTCTTTTACGACGGTCCAGCAGGTATGCTCTCTTCTCTTCTGACCGCAGTGCTTTCTGCTCAGTATTCATACTCTGCATCTACTGATCACATTGCCTCTTTGACATCTTCAACAGACAGGCCTGATATAAAGCGACAGGGGCTTTATAGAAAAATCATTGCGCAGGCTGAAAAGCCTACTTATTTTGAAATTCCTGCAGCAGCACCGACTACCACTCCCCTGCCTCCTGGCAAGAAGAGAAAGGCTTCCGTAGTTAAGGCTGCAGTTGGGAAGGCCAGGAAGGCCAAGAAGGCTTACGCTCAGCAGTCGGCTTCGGTGGCTATGGACACCGGGACCCCTCTCCCTGATATTCCCTCCTTTGATGAGTTCGAGTCTCAAAGGGCGGCTGCTGAGACATCGTTTCAGGGTAACATCAAAAACTTGCATTTGCGTTCTTCATTGTCTTTTGCAGAATCTCAAAGAAGTCCTTGAATCTGACCCCTTCCTTTTGCACAGCCCAAGAGACGGTCATAGCACCTTCTGTGGTGGAGACCAGGTTGCCTTCTCCCACGCCGGCTAGTGAGGCGGGGGGTAAGTGTATTTTCTCATCTGTTTCATACCTGCATTGTTTTTCTTTGTTATATTTCTCAGAGGTCTCTTTTTTGCAGCAGTGGCAGGAGAGGAGCAGACTGAAGCTATGGTGACAGAAGAATTGTTTCAACCACAGGAGGGTCACAAGACTCAGTCGAAGCAGCGTACTGTTCTGGCCAGGCGCATAATTACCCGGTCTACATCTCGACATGTTTTAGTGGTGGCCCCACAGCGTATAGCTAGTGTGGAAATATCCTCAGGCAGTTCTAAGACCGCCTCTGATGAGGAGGAAGCGACCTTCAGCGATAGTGAGGGGGATGCTCCTGAATCAGAGGCCCCACTTGTATTTGCAAAAGGTGTTCTGCCTTTTCAGCCTGCTAAGCTGCTGGTGCTATCTCCTGAGGAGGAGTTGCAAGAGGAGTTTGCTGGGCTCGACACCGAGATTGACATAACTCCACCATTTGTCACTCCGACTACGGAGCTTCCTTCACTTTCACCCCACTTCGAGGATGTGGACCCCGCTTCAAGGGTGGGTTCCTTTTCATGTTTGTTGCTTCATCTGTTTCTTTCATCTAGTGCTGAAAGTTACTTTGCTTCGGTCTTAAGGTATTGCCACTGCTAGCTCAGACACAACCGCGGCTATCACGGACACTTCTTCTACAAACTGGGCTATTGTCCCTTTTCTGCCTTTAACTTGCATGGGGGTCCCTGAGGTCATTCGCCCTGTGCCAATGCGGATACAGTCTTCGACAGATTTATCATCGTTGGATTTAGAGGCCTCAGGAGATAATTGCATTCCTATCAGGGCTTGGGATTTCAGAGCCGAAGTCGATCCATCTAGAAGCTCTACTTTTATACCGGCTGTAGTAATGTCAATTGCGCCCGAGTCAGCAGTCCCTGCCATAGTGGCTATAGAAACTGGACTTCTGCCTTCTCGACTATAGCAGCTCCTTCCCTGTCACCAGAAAGAGCAGCCGAAGATGAAGCCCCTATTCAAGAGACTCATGAAGAGGCAGCTCCATCCTTCATCGATTCTCCCCCTGCGGATGTTCAAGCTATAGCTTCCGATACAGCGATAGGGGAGGAATCTTCAACTCAGCAGGAGAGCACAGAAAAGGACTGGCCAGCCCTTACAGTAGATCTGCCGTCTTCATCCTCTCAGCCGGACGTTGCATTGTGGGAAGATATTGATGGCGAGGTGACCTTTGAAGTCGTCCCCTTCGCCTCCTTCGGCTTCGCTTCCTCTGACAACTTTGTCTGGCAGCACCTGGACATGCTACGTCAGCTGGTAGAATCCCAGCCTGGCTTGACGTATCTGCAACTGAAGGAAATCGCCAACCGCTTCACCGCTGGCTTGCAGGCCATGGGCTGCTCTTTGGACATATGGGTTCAGCGGGTGCTGCTTCTACTGAAATTCGTGCATCGGAGAGACTTCCTAGCACAGACTATGGTTGATAAGCTAACGTCGTTGAAGCTGTAGGGGTCAGAATATAAATCTGCGCTGGGAAAGCTGACGCTTATGCTTGATGAACGCCGAGCCGAGCTACAAGGTGCTATTCAGCGAGAAGAAGCTGTGCGGGACCGGATGGCCATCTTGGAGACGGAGCTCTCTAGACTTCGAGCCGAATTGCAGCAATTATCCTTTACCCGACCGCGGTCCGAGGAGGAGGTAGCCTCGCTGGAGGGACGAATGATGTCTCTCCAAGACATGTCGATTGGACTTCAAGAGGAGGAGGCGCGCCTTCATGAGCTGGGGGCCGCTCCTTATGTGGGTCTTCTGGCCTTCGAGGATATATTCCGGCGATCATAAATTGTTTATCCCTTCATTTTCTTTTTATTCTCTTTTGTGGTATGGTGTCCCCTCGGGGCCCTTTATGTACTCCCTTTTTAATGGAAAGGAATCTCATGGCTTCATGCGTATCCATCTTATTCTGCATGTGGTTTTATCACTTTGGAAGGTGGGGTAACGGTTTTAACAATCCCTCATGTGAATGGCTCGTACCTTGGCAGGAGAGCGTCCACCCCTTTAGAGAAAGGATGGGAAACTCGCTCCACCGCGTGACGGCATCCGAGGAGGTGCTTGAACCGAATTTGTTGGTGGCAGCAAACGTCCTACTGGCCATGTGTGCCATAAGGGAGACGAGTTGCCGGAATGCAAATGAAGAGGTCTCATCAGAGTAGACGTATGGTCTAGGCTGGGTAGAGACTATCGCAGGTGGGACATTTGAAAAAGGATATGGGGCTTTCATCAGAACGGACATAAAGTACGAACTAGACAGGTTTATCATTGGCCTGGGCGATGTACCGATCAGCCAAAGGTTGACTTCATCATCGATATTGAGCTTATATCGATGCAAGGGGGATTTCAGAATAGCCGTAAGGTCTAAACTGGATAGGTTTCATCATTGATCGGGCAAGGTGCCAATCGATCAACAGTTGGTTTCATCATCGATATTGGGTTTATATCGACGCAAAGGGATTTATAAGTTTCATCAGAATAGACGTAAGGTCTAAACTAGATAGGGTTTCATCGTTGATCGGGCAAGGTGCCAATCGATCAACAGTTGGTTTCATCATCAATATTGGGCTTATATCGATGCAAAGGGATTTATAAGTTTCATCAGAATAGACGTAAGGTCTAAACTGGATAGGGTTTCATCATTGATCGGGCAAGGTGCCGGTCGATCAACGGTGGGACGTACGTAAAGGTGTAGGTCTCGTCAGGACAGACGTAAGGTCTATTCCAACAGGTTTTATCATTGATCGAGCAGTGCGCCAATCGATCAACAGCAGGTGGGGCTTGCCAAGAAACGCGTAGGCTTCATCAGGACAAACGTGAGGTCTGAGCTGGACAGGCTTCATCAGAATGGTGATGGGTTTCATTATCGGTGGGATGTTTGAAAGAGGGTACGTAGATTTCATCAGGGTAAACGTAAGGTCTACCCCGGAAGGGTTTTATCATCGGTGGGGAATGGAGCCAACTGACCGACGGAAGGTTTCATCAGTGAAGGGGAGGTAAAGGTAGCGTGCCGGTTGGCATGGAACTTCGAATTACCACATTACTGACCCAAGCGCCCTTTCGGGTTTTCACCGGAGCCAGCCCCCTCTTGCTTTTGCCCACGCGCCCTTTCAGGTTTTCACGTGGCGGGGTACCCGATTTTGCCTGCAGTGCCCTTTCGGGTTTTCACCACAGCTGGGTTTTGGCCAATTTTGCCCTTGTTCAGAATGTCCGAACAAGTCTGGCGGGGTATCTCTATTTTTAACCCCATCTTTTTTTATTTATTATATATATATATATATATATATATATATATATTGAATTGGGATTTTTAGCACGGATCATGCGACGTGCTGCTTCATCAGTGGTTGCTCTTATCATCGGTATTGGGTCTATACCGATGCAAGGATTTCATAGGCTTCATCAGGATAGACGTAAGGTCTAAACTGGACATATTTTATCATTGATCGGGCAGTGCGCCAATCGATCAACAGCAGGTTTCATCATCGATATTGGATTTATACCAATGTAGGGATTTCATATGTTTCATCAGGATAGACGTAGGGTCTAAACTGGATAGGTTTTCATCATTGATCGGGCAGTGCGCCAATCGATCAACAGTAGGTTTCATCATCGGTATTGGGTTTATACCAATGCAAGGATCTCATATGTTTCATCAGGATAGACGTGGGGTCTAGCCCGGACAGGTTTTCATCATTGATCGGGCAGTGCGCCAATCGATCAACAGCAGGTTTCATCATCGGTATTGGGTTTATACCAATGCAAAGATTTCAGATGTTTCATCAGGATAGACGTAGGGTCTAAACTGGATAGGTTTTTATCATTGATCGGGCAGTGCGCCAATCGATCAACAGCAGGTTTCATCATCGGTATTGGGTTTATACCAATGCAAAGATTTCAGATGTTTCATCAGGATAGACGTAGGGTCTAGCCTGGATAGATTTTCATCATTAATCGGGCAGTGCGCCAATCGATCAACAGCGGGTTTCATCATCGGTATTGGGTTTATACCAATGCAAAGATTTCAGATGTTTCATCAGGATAGACGTAGGGTCTAAACTGGATAGGTTTTTATCATTGATCGGGCAGTGCGCCAATCGATCAACAGCAGGTTTCATCATCGGTATTGGGTTTATACCAATGCAAAGATTTCAGATGTTTCATCAGGATAGACGTAGGGTTTAGCCTGGATAGGTTTTCGTCATTGATCGGGCAGTGCGCCAATCGATCAATGGTGGACTTCACCATGGTGGGACTTTGGCAAGGTATGAGGGTTTTATCAGGACAGACGTAGGGTTTGTACTGGGTGGGTTTGATCGTTGATCGGGCAAGGTGCCGATCGATCAACTAGAAGTCTATGCGGGAGGTGAGGTTTCTTTAGGATCACCACATTACTGACTCAAGCACCCTTTCGGGTTTTCGCCGGAGCCAGCCCCCTCTTGCTTTTGCCCACGTGCCCTTTCGGGTTTTCACGTGGCGGGGTACCCGATTTTACCTGTAGTGCCCTTTCGGGTTTTCACCACAGCTGGGTTTTAGCCATTTTTGCCCTTGCTCAGAAAACCTGAACAAGACTGGCGGGGTATCTCTATTTTTAACCCCATTTTTTTTTATTGTTTTATTCTCTCTTCCCTTCTTTTTTTTGAGGGTGACAAGTCGGAATGCCATTGGATCATGATGAGGGATGGCTTGGTTAGGGCGGAGCGCCGTTATACCAAGAAAGGGTGTAGCTCGGCTAGGACAGAGTGCCACTAATCCAAGGAAAGGGTGTATCTCGGCTAGGGCGGGATGCCACTAAGCCAAAAAAAAGGGTGTATCTCGGCTAGGACGGGATGCCACTAAGCCAAGGAAAGGTGTATCTCGGCTAAGGCGGGATGCCACTAAGCCAAGGAAAGGCGTATCTCGGCTAGGGCCGGATGCCACTAAGCCAAGGAAAGGTGTATCTCGGCTAAGGCGGGATGCCACTAAGCCAAGGAAGGGGTATATCTCGGCTAGGGCGGGATGCCACTAAGCCAAGGAAGGGGTATATCTCGGCTAGGGCGGGATGCCACTAAGCCAAGGAAAGGTGGCATCTGCTCGATTACTCGGGGAATATTGGTTGTGCAGCATGATACAGCTTGAGGTGTTTACCGTTGAGCGGCGAGAACTGAATTTCCCCTCGATGGTTAACCACTACATAGGGCCCTCCTTCATAGACCCTTTGTATCACATAAGGACCTCCCCAATTAGCATTTAGCTTTCCTTTTGGGTTGGACGCCATGACTTCTTTTTTCTTGACCATGACGAGGTCACCTTTCTTGAATTCTCGTCCTTTTACGAGTTTATTGAATGCAGCGGCCATGCGGGCCTGATACATTTGGATATTCTTCTGAGCTTGGAGGCGCTTTCCTTCCAATTCAGCCAGTTCTTCTAACCTTCTTTCAGCATTTGTTTGTTCACCATGGGCCAGGCCATATTGGATTGCCACTCTGAGTGACGGGACTTCCAGCTCTAGTGGAACTACTGCCTCCGAGCCGTATACCAATGAGTATGGTGAGCACCCTGTAGGTGTCTTAAAGACGGTGCGGTATGCCCACAGAGCTTCATACATCTTTTCTTCCCAGTCCTTTTTATTAGAACTGACAACCTTGGCTAGCAAGGTGCACAAAGTCTTGTTAAAAGCTTCTGCCAATCCGTTTGCCTGGGGATTGTAGGGGGTGGAGGTTCTCCATTCAATCTTATATTTCTCGGCAAGTTGATAGATTTTCTGATTTCTGAAATGACTTTCATTATCAGATATTATTCGGTTGGGGATCCCGAACCGGAAGATAATATTCTGCTTGATAAATCTGGCGACCAGTTCACCAGTCACTTCTCTTAATGCTACAGCTTCCGCCCATCGGGAGAAGTAATCTGTCATGGCCAATATGTACTTATGACTGGCCGAGGAAGTCGGCAGTGGCCCGACTACATCAGTTCCCCATTGTGCAAATGGCCAGCTAGGAACTGTAGGGTGCAGAGTTGCAGGTGGCCTTCTAGGTACGGTAGCATGCTCCTGACACTTCTGGCATGACTTTGCAAATTTACAGCAGTCTTCAAACATAGTAGGCCAATAGTAGCCCAGCTTCTTGATTTCTATCTTCATCTTGGGGCCAGCCTGGTGGGCGCCTACTGTCCCAGCGTGTATCTCTTTCATCGCCTGCCAAGCTTCCTCAGTGGACAGGCAGCGGAGTAGAATCTTTTTGCGTGCATCCGCCATTATTCGGAATAAAGTTCCATTTCTGAATTCATAGGACTCTTTGGTCCTCAGGAGCTTCATCTTTTCCTCCCTTTTCTGTGGCAGCTGTCGGTGCAGAAACCACTGTAGCAAGTGCTGTCTCCAATCAGATGCCTGTACTGCGCTGATAGTGGCAACTTCTTCCTCTTCGGGGCACCCTTCTAGCATACTAGGGACTTGCCGCCGGTTCATAACAACAATGTTCAGTGTTTCATCTGGCGAGACTGCTAGCGAGTTGGCCAGCTTTGCCAGCGCATCAGCCTGGGCATTATGTCCACGGCCCACATGTTTGAGTTCAATATGATAGAACTCTGCCATGAGGCGTACAGCTTTCTGGTGATAGGGATTTAGTTCTGGCTTTCGCACTTCGAACTCCCCTTGGATTTGCTTTATTATCAACATCGAATCCCCGAATACCTGAAGCATCTGGATACCCATGTTGAGGCTGATATTGAGTCCGATTATCAGAGCTTCATATTCGGCTTCATTATTGGTGCATGGCTTGTTTATAGAACAGGAAGTATGTACAACTTCCCCCTCTGGTGATTTCAGTACAATACCGGCTCCAGCCCGTACCCTGGTCTTTCCATCGGAATCTGTCTCCGTTCTGGATGCTCCATCGAAGAACAGTTGCCACATAACTGGCTGAGCTTGACAGGCCTCGAGTGTCTCATCATCGGGTAATTCAGTCCCCAACATATCATTCTCCAGCACAGGATGCTCCGCGAAGAAATCAGCCACGGCCTATCCTTTTATTGCCCTCTGGGGTATATATGTGATATCGAATTCCATCAGAATTACTGCCCATTTGCCCAACCGGCCTTTCAGTACTGGCTGAGTCAATATGTATTTGAGTGGATCTGCTGCAGATATCAATCTGATTTCATGTGACAGCATATAGTGCCGGAGCTTTTTGACGGCAAAGACTAGTGCCAAGCATGTCTTTTCTATATAGCTGTAGCTTTCTTCGGTTCTCATCAGCCTCCTACTTAGGTAGTACAGGGCTTGTTCTTTACCTTCCACATTTATCTGTGCCAGCATTGCCCCCAGGGAACAGTATGTGGCTGCGATATACAGTATCAAGGGTCTGCCCTTAACGGGTGCCCCCAGTACTGGAGGGGTTTTAAGATATTCTTTCAGTTTTTCAAAGGCCTCCTGACATCCATCGTCCCAGAGGAACGGTACATCTTTCATCATGAGCTTGTGAAAGGGATGACATCTTCCTGAGAGATTTGATATAAATCGTCGGACATAAGCTAGGCGCCCTTGCAGAGATCTCAACTCGTGCAGATTCCTTGGTGGAGGGAGCTCCTGGATAGCTTTAATCTTGGATGGATCAATTTCAATACCCCTATGTCGAACAATAAATCCGAGGAATTTTCCACTGGACACGTCAAAGGCGCATTTCATAGGATTCATCTTGAGTTCATATCTGCGCAACCTCTGGAATACTATCCTTAGGTCTTGCAAATGATCTTCTCTTTTGCTGGTTTTTATCACCAGATCATCAATGTAGCACTCTACCTTTTTGAAGAGCAGGTCATCAAAGATCTTTGTCATAGCTCTTTGGTAAGTAGCGCCGGCATTCTTGAGGCCGAACGGCATCCTTTTGTAGTGAAATACTCCCTTCGGAGTGCGGAATGCAATGTGCACTCTGTCTTCTTCAGCAATCCAGATCTGGTTGTATCCAGATGACCCATCCATAAATGATAGGGCTTCATGACCAGTAGTTGCATCGATCATCACCTCAGTGATTGACACTGGGAAATCATCTTTCGGGCAAGCCTTATTAAGGTCCCGAAAATCAACACATATTCTAATCTACCCATTCTTCTTCTTTACGGGCATTATATTGGCCAGCCATGTAGTATACTGGTTTTCTTCGACAAAGCCTACATCAATCAGCTTGTCAACCTCTTTGTTGATCTGGTTTATCAATTCAGGACGCATTCTCCTAGAAGGCTGCTTTACAGGGTTGGCCTCTGGGTTTATTGCCAATCGGTGTTGTGCCACATCAGAGCTCAGTCCTGGCATTTCATCATATGTCCATGCAAAACAGTCTCGAAATTCTTTCAAGAACTGTATATATTGTTCCCTGACATCTGGCTCCAGCAGTGCGCTGAGGAATGTCGGCCATGGTTCATCTGCGGATCCCAAATTTATTTCTATCAACTCATCGACGGTGGCTTGGCCCCCGTCTTCAACTTCGGGCGGGGCTTCTTGCAAATCAATAAAGCCTCCCGGGATGCAATCTTCTTCAGTTTCATGCTCCTCTATTTCATCATACTGGTCATCAGCGGAGGCTGGTGCATCATATAGGGCCAATATTACCGGATTCTGTTCAGTCTGTCCCGAGGACGAGGCTAGTTCAGTAGGAAATTCAGAAGTGGACTCTTCCGTTCTTAGAGGCTCTTCTGATGTGGGCTCTCTTGACAGGTCATCATTCTTTAGAGCCCGGAACTCTTCTAGAATGCGTCCGAACTCTAAACACTCCTGCAGCTCTCTGGCTATTTGATCTTCATCCGGGGTTCCCGTATCAAATTTTGCTTCAGCCTGGAATAGATCCTCTTTGGAAGACAGGTCCTCCCAGTACCAAGCTTTCTTTGCCTCATCAGATGTCTCTGTTTCTGGCAGACTGTCTGGGGCTTCATTGTTCATTATGGATTGATAAATGATTTCTTCATCTTCCGAGGGGTATTTGTAATATCCCGCCTCGGGAGGGTCTTCATGCTGGTAGGAGACAGATATGACGTCTACCTCAGCCTCATAGTATTCTTGGAGGGTATAACCCAATCCTGGGTGTTGAGTGATCTTCCTCAGTTCTTTACTATCTCGAGGCGGATCCCACAGCTCCTTGAATGCCTTCTTCTGGGCAGCGGGCTGCATTGATGGCATTTGCATTTTGGAGAACATTTGTGAAACCCGTTGGGTAGTATAATCCAAGCCTGTAATCGGTACCATCCGATCTGCAGCTTCTTCAGGGGCCATACCGTCTTGATCATCTTCTTCGACTGGCTCCCCGGTGTAGAATATAATAGGAGGCTCGCAGAAGCGAGGGATTTCCATAGTCTTCAATGGTAGCACCGTTTGGTACTCAAGGCTGACGACGGGTTTAAATAAACCCTGCGGCACCTCCACCTGAGTGTACTTTTGTTTCATTTCTTCATCAGCATTATCCGGGTGGACGCTAGGAGGAGTAACCCGAGCAAAGTCATCGGCATAAGAGATGTGAGATACATTATGCTTTTTAACATAGCCCTTTGGTGGAGGTGGAGACCAATTCCTTGCCTCTATTGCGGGCTTTTTCTACCTGATCATAGCCTCTTTACTTTCGCACTTTTGCGACACCTCGGTATAGTAGGATGCATCGAGCATATGACACTCGAACACTTCGAAAGGATGCAGATCCGCAAACACCCTCTCTTCTTTTCTTTCATGGCAGTATTTGATGCACTGATGTAGTGTGGATGGCACTATTTGGTATTCATGTAGCCACGGTCTCCCCAGCAGGGCTTTATACGTGGTATTGGAGTCGATCACATAGAATCGCACCACTGTAGTGAGGTCTCCCAATGTGAGGTTGAAATCAGCTACCCCAAGAGGTGTCTCACACTTTTGGTTGAATCCTGCAATCTTCATGTCTCTGACCTTGGTGAGCTGTAGATCAAAGTAATATTTCTGATAGATGCGGTATGGGAGAATGTTCACAGCAGCCCCGGGATCTACCAGTATTCTGCTTATCGGCTGACAGTTCAGGGAACCCCTCATATATAGCGGTCTGTTATGGCCGGAATTTGGGATTCGCATGTCATCCTCTGTGAATGTGACTGACGGACCAGAATTCACTTCTGTCAAGAGTGCTTCATACTGTGCCGGCGATTGCAAGGCATCAATAATGGCTTGGCGAGCCTCTTCACTCAGAGAGAGGATTTCCGAGATAGAAAACCTGGTAGGGAGCTTCTTCAGCATTTTCATGATCCGGCTGCCCACCCGGACATTAGACAGTCTCATCTCCTCCACCCAACGGGGTCTTGGAGGTTCATGTGGTGCTTGTGGCCTTTGCTGCCTAGCGCCGGTTTCATCCTCTTGATCGGTTCCCCGGGAGGCTTCTTCTGTAGTAACGACCCATGTTTCAGCTAGAGGGTTACTTCCTTTATTTTCTTCATGCTGCTTCTGCTTCCTAACTGCAGTCTGCTGGCATTTATTATTCTCAGCTGAAGCAGTGTGAGCCAATTGCTCATTTTCCAAACTGGACAAGAATTCCAGGAATGA
This sequence comes from Amorphophallus konjac, assembly GCA_022559845.1. Classification (NCBI taxonomy): domain Eukaryota; kingdom Viridiplantae; phylum Streptophyta; class Magnoliopsida; order Alismatales; family Araceae; genus Amorphophallus; species Amorphophallus konjac. The sequence continues at coordinate 125,468,347 of CM040126.1, read as the reverse complement.
AGGAGCCTCTTCTTTTTCTTGGTACAAGCTGGCAGGGGGAGGAACCTGGACACCTCGTACCTCTGGCTCGGGGATCTGATAGGGTTGCTCCCCTCTGAATATAATATTATGATTGGCTGGTAGCGGGCGCCCCCATCTTTTCCCAGAACGGGTTGCATGGGCTGAGGTAGAGGCCTCAGCATGGTTGGCTTCTAGCGGGGCATTTGATGCTTCATCCTCATCATTCTCCCCGGGCAAGGAAAAGAGTACCGATAGGGTGTTGCATTGTACTGTCGTGACTTTCTTTCCCCTTTTGGACTTGGGCCGTCTCTTCTTCTTCTGGGAATTCGGCTTTGCTGGCTCCTGCCCCCAGAAGGGCTCATTTTCAGCTTTTTCTTGTTCTGCCTCTAGTTGCTCTTTTATTTTCAATTCTTCGAGCTGCTCCCAGAGTATACTGTCTTTTATCAGCAGGTTTTTGGGCTTTTTCTGCTCATATTCATCGAGCTCATTGATATACTGCTGTAGACGCCTGGCTGCAGGACTTACTTCTTTATATGCATGTAGGGGAGTTTGTCTCCTCTGGTTGTGAGTAGGGATCCGGATGACTGGCCCGGTCTCAGCTGCATGCCATACTGGCTTTACTGGAGGCAGCTCAGGCCTTGGGGTGACACCCCGGATAGTTGCCCCACTGGTGCTGACTGCAAGAGTCTTTTTTCTATTCTTTATGGGCTTCATCTGCCATCCTTCCTGATCTTTCAGTGGGGTGAGGAGGCAAGCTTCATAAGTATGCCTGGTACATTCTTCAACGGCTTCTTCAGGCAGCTGCTGATAGACTGAAATCATATTAGCGGCCATCCTCCAGGGCGGAGGCTCATGCGGATGAGGTGGCTTCACCTGGTAATCACCCAACTGTAGCTCGCCCTTTTTGACCATTCCTTCCATGATATCCTTGAAGACATAACAATCTTCAATCGCGTGCCCCAGCGCACGGTGAAATGGACAGAACAGCGGATCATCTTTCTTTGTTGCATCTGCGGGTCTCTTCGGTTCAGGCAATGTTACCTTGTTGAACTTATATGCCCAGTTAAATAATGCTGATGTCTTATCTTTGGGAAAAGAGTAAGCCCTTCTCATTCTGTCTCTCAGAGAGACTTTATCCTTTCTTTCTGTTGCACCCTCAGGCGGGGGAGCTTCATCTACTTCCTTTTTCCCTTTCTGTTGCTCAAAGGTTCTAAAATCGACGGCATTAGCCTCAGTATGTGATGGCCGTCGGTCATTGGTTTTGCCCTTCGGCATAGTGGGGGCATTGGCAGTCGGACGCTTGGACAAGAACGTCTCGACTTCCGCCACTATATTATTCAGCCGGTCAAATGTTCTGACATCTGCACCGATCATCTTTTCTAGCACCTCTCTCTTGAGGCTCTGTTTACATATCTGCACTGCATCTTCCTGGTGGGGAGGTCTTCGGCATCTCATGGCTAAGTTTCTCCACCTTTTGATGTAGTCCAGTGCTGTTTCATCCTGCCTTTGCTTGGTTGCATATAGCTCCGCTATTGTAATTTCTCTTTCAGTGACATGAAATCTATCGCGGAATTTTCTTTGCATATCAGGCCAATCAACCACTGATCCAGCGGGCAGGCTTGAATACCATTCAAAGGCTATCCCAGTGAGGGACGAGCCAAAGAACTTAAGCAGATAGGCTTCATCAGCTGCCAGGTCGTCCATAATTGTCGTATAGTAAGCAATGTGCTCCCTGGGAGAGCCCTGGCTGTTGAATTTCTCAAATTTCGACGGCTTACTGACGCCCGGGGGTAGTCTTTTAGCAGCGTACTGGGGAGGATACGGTACCTTGTATACATCATAGGTATTTACACCATCACCGGTCTTCTCAGACAGCTTCATCTCCACAATTCTTTCAATCATCAGCTTGTGGGCCAGGGCTGGATCTATCTCTTCTGGGAAGAAGTGAGCTTGTTGCTAGCTGTAAGGAGTCGTCATCACAGTGGCGCGCAAGGTGGGCGCGGCGGGCTGCGTCTGAGATGTAGAGGGCTGAGCTGCTGCTTGCTGTAGGATAGGCTGGCTTGGAGCTTTACCCTTATCAGCTGGAAGAGGATTAGTTGGGACAGCCATTTCTGCTGAGCTGGAAGTCTGCCCCACAGGTTCGGCTTGCTTGGAGATCGGTGTGGCTTCATGCCTCTCATTTAGCTGTCTTCTGAGAGCACTGATCTCCTGTTGATATCTTCTAAACATCATCTGGATCATGGGACCCAGAGTCGATGGGATTTGTACATCTTCTGAAGTCCCTTCAGCATCATCAATGAAGGGGTTGTCCTCTTCTTCTGTTGTCACCACATTGACTGTCATGGTGGTGATCTTGCGGGTTTCCTCATCATTCTTCATCTTATCTTTTGCAGCCTGGCCTCTTCTTGTGACGGGGCCTGGTCTGGTAGCCAGCCTGAGCAGTTCATCTGGATGAGTTGGTAGCATATCCTGCCCCCTGGCGATTCCAGCCATGTTACAGGCGAAGATTTGCATTCTTCCTTTCTGCTTGCAAACTTTTCTTTTTGCCTGGTCAGGGTATTTGAGTCGGTCGAAGACCGATACTCTTTCTTCAGCTTCCTCTCTGTACAAGTCTTCTTCATCATATCCGGCCTCGCGGCCTTCTTCATAATCATTTGAATCGGAGGAGGAGGCTCCGAACATCATTTCTTGAAGGGCTTCTCCTTCTTCTTCATCCACGGTGCCCAGAGCACGGGATAATCTTTGCTGACCGAGGGCAGAGTTCCCCAGGTAATGGAAGTAGTCTTGGACCACTTGTTTCATCTCCTCCGGATCGTGCCTTCGCGGCTCTGGTCAGAGTATCAATCTTTCCTGGCTTTTCTGCTGATGAGCCAGTCCTGTCATCTGAGCATTCAAATGCTCGGCTTTAGAGTATCTGAATATGTCAGCCTGTCTGGCACAGGCTCTTGGTCTTCTCGGAATGGCAACCGTGACTGGTTCGCTCATTCCCATATCGCCATCTTGGCAGCAGTTGGCAGTGTCATCATAGTTCTTCCTTTGCCATACTTTGCCTTTGGCCTTGGGATGGGTGACAGTAAGGTCTTCCTTCTTCTCATATCTTCTGCCCTTCATCACGGGGCGAGTAGTAATCAGATTTCTTCCTTCATAATTCTTTTCATCTCTCCTCCCCAGAGCTTTGGGGTAAGCAGCACTGGCATCCCTTCTGTAGTTTCTTTCTTCTCTTCTACTTCCTGCCCTGAAGCGGGCAACAACATCCTCAGTAGCCTTCTTCTCAGACCGAGCTGGGGCCCAACTTTGAATCTTCTTTGGCCGCCAGACCTGTTTGTACCTTGCTGGCTTGGGCGCCAGCGGCTTCCTTTCATCGGCTTCCCAGTTGGCTCTCCTAGGGGCCAGAATGCGGAACCTGTTGTCGGTCTGGACAATCGGGACAATCCTGTCCGGCCGGACTTCTCTGGGGCGACCGTCGAGGTTCACCCTAATATCTCCCATCATCATTGTCTTCCCAGAATTGGAAAGACGACGCTCAGCAGCAGCATACCAGCTTCTCCGGTTATTTCTCTTTCCCTTCTGGGCAGCAGCGGGAACCGTGTCCCTCCTTTGAACTTGGTGGACATAGCAGGCGATGGCCGTCGAGGTCGTCTTTTCTGGTAAGTCAGCCTTCTCACCAGCAGTCTTCATCGGGGCACTTACAATAGTGCCTCGCTGGTTGTTGTCGACCTGCAGGAGGTCGGTGAAGACGAGGCCCAGACAGTTGGGCAGCCCGACAGCAGGGGGCATTGCTCCGAATGACAGGGGTACCGCCAGGTAACCCTCTCGCACATGCATATCGATCGGTTGTTGACCGAAGTGTACAGACATAAGTCCAGTAGTCATCTTCCCGAAAATAAGGAAAGCGCACAGGATCAGAAATTTGAGGGGGGCCCGCTGGGCCTCCTATTTTGGCGTAGAGATGAAGGGAGACTCTATCCCACCGGGCGTGCCAGACTTGTGGAACGCGGATATTATCTTATATTTCATTATATTATTTATTTATATTTTTTTATTTGGTTTTTTTTTGATTTATTAGGCGTGCCAGTCACCGGGGTGACAATTTCATTGTGCGCTCGATCTAACTTGGTCAGTCGATTGTGAAGTCCGAGTCGGGACCAGAAGTCCGTCATACCGTAAAGGCTATGACGTTCATTACGCCCTTCCAAGGAAGGACAACCCTTGATTAAACGCCAAAATAGAAGGAAAGCAGCGGTGAAGATAAGACTCAGAAGAGACGGGATTGATTTATTTGCAGGATGCTAAATGGACTAGTCAAAGCAGGGGGGGTTATTAAGTACGGGACGAATCCGACGGCATATCCCCGCCATCTTGGACTATGCCAAGTGGGAATAAGAAACCACCCATGCAGCGGCAGGGCAGGATCCATAAAATATCGGGTATAATAGACCCGGAGTCCGAATAGGGACCAGCATGACATGACACGTCCCATATGGGTGCGGTGCCGCATCTATATCCCCCTTCGAAGGACCATCGGAGAGCATGCAAGGGCATAACTCCGTGGGCCGGCGGGGCTGAGAGAGGACATCACATTTACCCGATAGGATGTGTATAAATTTCGGCAGCATGTCCCCTCAACTTGGATTATGCCAAGAGAGAATAGGTCATCATCCACGGGAGGCCGGGATGACGACCGAACGAGGATGGGCACCGGGCCCGGAGACATTGCTTCCATCTATCTCATCAGTTAGTGTTCCCTTGGAACCCATCAGAACGCACATAACAACATGGCTCTTTGGGTTCATAGGGTGGCAGTGGAATCCGGATCCAGAACGAGAGCTGTAGGGGAAGTCTTCCCCATTGTTGTATCTTCTCAGGGCACATGTAATGGTCTCTGAACATTCCTGAGACATATGTGTGAGGAGATTAGAAGGTTGACAAATGGTAGTGCAGAGATGAGCCTCGGATTGGGTTTCATCGGCCGAAGAAGGAGGGTCTCGGTGTGGCTTTCTATTGGCCGAAGGGAGGAGCTCTCGGCATGATTTTGTATTGACAAAAAATGGGGTTCTCGGCATGGGTTTAGCTGGCCGAATGAGGGTCTCGGCGGTGGCTTCTTGACCAAACAAGGGGGTCTCGGCGTGGCTTTAATTGGCCCAAAGAGGGCTCCCGGCGCGGCCTGACAAAAAGAAAAAAAGGGGGCTCTCGGCCTGGGGCTTCCCGGCGCGCCCGTCACCGCGCCGGGAAGCTGGCGCCAGGAGACTATAGGCCGGGGGGGTTTGCATGAAGAGGGGTTTAGATGGTTTTTTGTCGGTTTGCTGAAGAGGGAGGCCTCTCGGCAGCGTAGTTCTCGGCGTGGAAATCAGCACGCCGGGAAGGTGAAAAGGCTAAGGGTTTCAGGGTCTGATTACGATACTCTGTTTGGGAATTTTTTTGAATTTTCTGGCTCGGATTGAGACCGGATCTAGGGTGTAAGGTGTGGTTTCATGGATGCTTCTGCTAGAGGGATGCCAAGGGAGCCGAGAGACCAAATCAGCAGGCGGAAGAGAGAGCATCATCCGGACCTGAGAAGCTTTCTCTGTTTGCCGTCAGCCGTCCGGGGATCAAGAGATGACTGTCTCTGCTCTCCGGACGAACCCAATGGCATCTAAAACTGGCGATGGAGGGACTTTCAGCACCGAAACCCCAGACCCTAATCATTCAAAGGTTAGAATGGAGGGTCGAGAGACTGAGGTCATCGTTTGTTAGGATCTCGCGGGATGGCGTCAACCTGCAGAGCAGACACATCTTTGTACAGCCAGCAGTCCAGGGAACCAAGAGATTGATGTCTCGGGTTCCTGAACAACATGAAGGGCTCGAGGGAAAACTTGGACTATACGCGGAGGATCTGCCATTGAGACAGAAGGGGAGAAGGAAATAGAGCCCAATCACCCATTAGATAGGGATGGGGGCCCTATCTTCATGCCTCTTCGGAGAACCAACGAGGATTCTGAAACCGGTACTATATAAACTATTAGAAATTTCGAATAGAAGACATATCCACGGGATACAAAGGGGAAGAACTTCGATTGCCCAATATTCATCACTGCAATTGCAGCATTCCATTTCATTGCATCGTCTCACACTTACATCAACCATGAAAGGGAGACTAAGAAGCAGATAGGTACAAAGCAAAACCGGGATTGTCCGGCTACATTTGATAAATCGAGAAAAAGAACTCGCTAGATTACATCAAAGAAAAGGAAAGAAAGCATGGGGGAGGGCGGAGCATTGACTCCTCTCCCTCCCCGGAGCAACCCACCTGCAGCTTCTTCTTCCTCCTTTTCTTCGAGCTCTCGTTTTCTCTTTTTGGTTTCTGGCTATCCTCTCAATATCTGCCTCTTCCCTTTTTTTTTCTCGCCGCCCTTCTTTGTTTCATCGAAGGGATCAGGGTTTTATAACCGTCTTCCCCCCTTTTTACCTTCTCGGCAGGCCTCATCACGGCGCGCCTCAACTGAGGCTTCCCGGTGCGCAGGCATTCGACCTCTCGGTGCAGCTTCTGGGCTTCGACAAGAAGCTCCCGACGCCACTTTCACAGGCCCAATTAAGCCTTTTTAGACTAGGGCTTTGCTAGTCCTTCAAGTACACCATCACCCAAGAGGGCCTTTCATTGACGACATATCTTGCATCGAGATCATTATTAAGGTTTTCATCAGTCCGTAGACAGAAGTTTCATCAGTATTGTCATCTGAATGATGACAAAACCGGGTATCATTTTATCGATATCGTCACCCGAATGGTGACGAGGTCGGACATCAGCTTTAGCCTGGGAAGACTTCAGCCGGGTGTATAATCTGTGGAGACGATTCTTCTTGTGTTCTGACTTTGCAAAAGCCTTTACAATCTTCATCTGCCGGCACCGGCTTCATCTTTATCTTACATCACATCTGTCAATAAGCCGACATCTGGCCTATGCTGACATGTCATCTGTGGATTCTTGGATGTAACAGTAACATAGCTCTTAGTAAAAGTGTGCTGGGTGGTCCCATCAGTCGAGTGACTGCTGCTTTATCAGTGTTGTCATCTGAATGATATCGGCACCGGGCATCAGCTTGGCCGACAAAGGCTTCGGCCGGGTAAATGGTTGACGGGCTTCATCATTGGCCTTTCACTGTTGGTCTGATCCTCTTTTCAACTGTGCTTTCACCCTTGTTCATTTTCAAGGTGTCAACAGCCGGTCGCGAATATCTTATGTTTAATTTCCTCTATCTGCTGAAGCTTCTTCGCCATCATCCTTTATCACCCCCCCCTAGCCACATTTCGAGGGCCTGAGACAGTCTATCTCATGGCTCCTCGTATGTGAAACAAAGAGGGACATGTTCAGGGGTTCCTGTCCGTGGTTCTGCTCCTAGTGAGGCCCCCAGAGGAAAGGTGTTCCCCCCGAAGTCTTCCCTCTACGATCATCCAAAACAGGTTAGATCGCTGAATAAACCTCCTTGTTCTGAACGTTCAAAGCCTCTGCTTTAAAAAAACCCCTAAAACCCCACTTCAAAAGCCTCCCAGTGCGAGCCCCTCTCGGCGCACGTTTCACGCCGAGGACTGGCCGCGCCGGTTGAACCTCACGTTCGCGCCGATACCCTCATACCATCCATGCCTGCATACCCTCCATGCCGAAGACGGCCACCTTGATACGTTTGTGTCGATGCCATCAGGCCATGCCAGCATTGTTCGAAATGTCTTGTCTTCCTGTGGAGAAGCATTCCCCTTTCCTCTGTCCTCACGTGAGCCATATCAAAGGGGTCAAATCCCCACATTCTACGAGCCCACTAGGTCATGGATTCCTGCTAGTGCAGGCTCTCCGTTGGCTGCATCGGGCATATTACAACAAAAGGAATGAGATCTCGTACGATCTAAACCCATTGGATCACGGGCTACGCCCGGCACTCATTTTGGTTTCTACTCCGACATTCGTGAGTAGATAGCCTATAATATACTTTTGGCACACTCCGAAAGTAAGGGGAGGTGCTGTCAAAATTCGTTCAGAGTTTTACTCGATCGACCAGCATGATACCTTCATCGCAGTTGTGTACTTAACCCCTAATTGCGTGGCAACAGTCTGAGACATATCATCTCATGGTGTCTCGGCCACTGCAGGGAATACACCTTACATTCACATGATCTCCCTGCCCCCCCCCTTCGAGAATGGAGCCACCCTCATCCTCATTTTTCATCCATCCATCACCCTGAAGTCCCCAGGGAATGAAGAAACCCTCATAATACCTCAAACAGAACCAACAAAATCTTCTCCCGGTGCCAACACCTCCCGGCGCCACCTCCTCCCGGCGCCAAACCCGCGCCGGGTTTAGGGGGCGCCGAATGCCCTTGCCATGGCGCGTCGGGACCCCGTCGTGCCGATTACCCCTTAACTTTTCTTCGCGCCGGGAGCACGCCGTGCCGTTTGGCCTGCGCGCCGACTCCTATTTCTGCCATTTCGCCTTATCAATGGGTGCTATTCAAACCCTCATGCCAAACAATTCTATTAAACCCAAAATCTGCCCAAACTCAGGCGTCCATTCCTTACCAACTTCCGGGTTAACCTCCATTGTCTCACGAGGGAATTATGGTTCTTCACCCAGGTCCATGGGAGATACATTAATGGGGGGTTTTCATCCCTACATTACACCGAATCTGACATTTCTTCTGTCACCCTGCTGACCCTCGGAGTTCTGCCACCGCATGTCCTCCAACGGTCCTTCGAGGGGAATATTAACAAATGATGCGATGGTGGACACTGTCCCGTCATATGTGGATCCTTTTCGGGCCCAGGGCTACGCCCGATTTTCTTTTGGTTTCCATTCCGACTCTCCGTGGATGGATGTCCCATATTCCAACTTGGCATAGTCTAAGATAAGGGGATATGCTGCCGGATTTATTCCGTGTATTAATATATCATATCTTGCAACGCATGCACCTTCTATCCTGCGAATGAATGAGCATACCTATCATATTGGTTTTGCCCCTGGGCTCTTCTACTTTGGCGATTAATCAAGGGTTGTCCTTCTTCGGAAGGACGTAATTAACGTCATAGCCTTTATGGTATGACGGACTTCCGGTCCTGACTCAGACTTCACAATCGACTGACTGAGTCAGATCGAGCGCACAATAAAATTGCCACTCCGGTGACCGGCACGCCTAATAAACCAACTAACAAATCAATAAACCAATAAATAAATAAAGAATAAATCCATTCCCACAAGCTGGCACGCCCGGTGGGACTTTTGAGTCTCCCTTCATCTCTTCGCCAAAGTAGAAGGCCTGGAGGCCTTCCCCAAAATACTGATTGTTTGCTCATTCTGATTTGCAGTGATCTCAATGGCTGGCGGATTTGCCGCGCTTGCATTCGGCCCTCAAGTGGTCACTACCCACGCGGAGCACGGGTACCTGGCGGTGCCCACTGCTTTCGGAACTCTGCCACCAGTGGTGGGGTTCCCTAATTTTCTCGGAGTCACCTTCATCAACCTGCTGAGGACCGAGGTAGAGGAAGCTGACAAGACTACTGCGGCCAACACCGTAGCCCTTGCAAAGGTGAGCTGTCCACGGAGAACCGCTCTGTCTCACCATACTATCTCATGTTTTATCCACCACGTGGACTACCATGCTGTCCCCGCCGGTGACAAGGCGTCCGGGGGGAAGAAGAAGAAGAATCAAAGAAGAAGAGTTGCTGTTGTTTCTCGAGGCCGACTCTCGGCTTCTGGGAAGTCTGTCCTAATTGGTGGCATTCGTATTTATCTGAACAGCCGCCATACTGAAGCTTTGCCGGAGCATATCATCCCGACGGTTCCCGTTCACAACCCCTTTCAGGTGCTAGCAAGCCAGAAGGCCAATTTAGACATGGATGTCTGGGGGGAGCTAGCTTCCAAGCTACCAAGTTTCAAGCAAGTGTGGGTTCCCAAGAGGACCCAGGGTTCTGCCTCGACCACGCAAGATTCAACATCAATTATTAAGGACCCCAGGTGTGGGGGCAATAAAGCTACACTCAAGGAAGAAGAGGTCATGCCAGTAGCCTCTTTGCCCGCTCATAGGGTCTGTGCCAGGCAGACCAATGTTCTCCGATGTTCGACAAGATCGAATGGAGCTACTAGACTATCGCGACACTCCTACATGCCGTCGATGCAAGACCAACTGTTAATTCCTGCCCGCTCTCCAGGGCACAATCAAGAAGGAATGGCCCAAGTGGTCTAAAATTACTTCTATGGCTTAGAAAGTTCTTTCCTAAGTCGGCAAAGGCTACTCCGCGCCATTAGCACTGAAAGAAAAGAAGAAGGCAAAGAAAGAAGAAGAACGGTGTCATTCATGCACATGAATGAATATGAAGATGGCTTGCAAGCCAAGTACTCTGAAGCTTCTCCACAGCTTGAAGAGAATAAAAGGATATCAATGTTTGAAAAGTCAACCTTCCCTAGTCAAGTCAAGAAGACAGTCTGGGGGCAAAGAAAAAGAATCCAAGTCTTCACTTGCAACATGGCAGGGGTGGCTAGCAGATATGGGGCCCTACCCAAAGAGCCAGAAGAGTTGGCCAAGTTAGCTGAAAGGCCCGGGCTAATGACAAGAAGAGGCAAAGCTGCAAGAGAAATGCTCGAAGCATCCAAAGAGAAGCAAGCTATCACTACTTCAACTGCCGACATGGTGGCTTCTGAAGAAGAAGAGATTACTCTGCCAGCCTCGTTTGAAGATGTTTCGGGTGAAGCATTCAAGGGTACTTCTGCTATGGCAGTGCAAGACCCAACCATCTTAATGATGTTACAAAATTACCAGCAAGAGATCGAAGCCTTGAAGAGGCAACTGAATGAAAGAAATGAACAAGCCCCTTTTCCCTGGCAACAGGACATCCATGCTGAATCATCCCGGGAAGTTCCTAACCCGGTCAATGCTACATCCCAAACTACCTCTCAAGCAACAGGCTATGGCAAGGCCGCTCTTCAGCTACATTCTCTACAGTCACCCTTGGTGCAACTAGCTCTTCCACCAGTGCATCAGTTGCCACCAACGGAGCCGTCGACACCTCATGTCGAAGCTCTACTCACTCCCTCTATAACGCATTCTGCACATTGCCACTCGGTGCCGGTGGAGCCAACCGTGGTAAATAGATCAATGGTGGAACAACTAATTGAAATGAAGCTGGCCGAGAGGACAGATGGTGATATCAGCACTTTTGATGTTTACAAGGTGCCATATCTGTCGCAGTATGCTGCAAAGAGGCTCCCACCTGGCATCAACAAGCCGCCCAAGTTTGAAAAGTTCAACGGGCATGGCTCTCCTAAAGAGCATATTGCTTACTATATGACAGTAATGGGCGATCTGGCAACAAGTGAAGCCTACCTGCTAAAATTCTTCGGGTCCTCACTGACGGGCCTGGCTTTTGAATGGTATTCCAATCTATCGGCTAGCTCTATAAGTGATTGGGCAGCTATGCAACAGAAGTTCCAGGAGCGGTTCCATGTTGCTAAAAGAGAGGTCACACTGGCCGAGCTGTATGCATCCAGGCAAAGACATGATGAGTCAGCTCTGGAGTACATCAAAAGATGGCGGAATCTCAGTATGAGATGCAAGCGGCCGCCACATCCAGAAGGCGCGGTGCAAATATGCAAGCAGAATCTGAGCTGGGAAATCCTCAGCAGGATGATCGGAATTGAAATACGGTCTTTCAACCGGCTAAATAATGTGGTCATGGAGATTGAAACCTTCATCTTCAGCTCTCCCTCTACTCCAACTGCTACAAGCCAAAAGGGCAAGTCTATTGACAAATGGTCATCGCCCAAGGAAGTTCACACAATTGATTTCAAAGTGTTCGCTCAACAAAAAGAAAAGGAGGAAGGAATTGACAACCCGCCTCCTGCTAAGCCAGCTGAGCAGAAAGAAGTCCCGTCGTTACGGGCCAAGATGAAAAAATTCTACTCTTTTCCCAAGGAGAGGACTCGAGTCCTCTTCGAATGGGCTGTTGCAAATAACAAGGTTACTCTACCAGAGCCAAAGAGACCGGAAGATGCTAGAAAGAAGGATCATCCTCGCTTCTGCTTATATCACCAGATGGTTGGGCACCATATTGAAGATTGTTAGGTCTTTAAAGACGCTATTGAAAAGCTAATCAGAAGAGGGGAGCTACAACTGGGCGACTATAAGGTTGATCCTCCTCGCCCGCATGGGCTACCTGCTATGGAAAGCGCAATCAATATAGTGTCTCTGTGCCAGCTATTGTCTCAAGAGACGACCAGAGTTCGCATCACACACCAGGTGCCAACTACAAAAAGGCAAGAGAAGAATAAGCCAAGAGACAGAGAGAGCGGCGTTCTCCTCTCCTGTAATACCCTATCGGCCTGGCCCAGTACAAGCCGAGCTGCTGAAGAAGATGACGAAGAAATATGCTATACACCAGCAAGGGCAGGTCAAGCAGCAGCATTTATTTCTCGCCATCAACCCCAGGAAGGGTGGGGGCATCCTCCACCGCTTGCTGAAGAAGCATGCTATTATACCCCTCCTCAACATGAGAGCATGGGGGCAAGAACATCCACTCATACAGGACCATACATGTCCCGTGTCGACAATAAAATGCTGCTAGTCCCACCTGAAATCAGCACGGGAAATAGCACTCCCAACTCCTACCAAGCTAACTCCGCTCTGATGATGGAGCTCTATCATAAAATACAAGAAGTGGAAACACTAAGAAAAAGATTGACTGAGATGGGCTTACTCCCAGTCACACTCGGGCAGGCAGGACCCTCATCCGAAGCCCTACAAGGTGACGCTAAATCATTTGAAGCCTCACTGCAACCAGCTATGCCACAGTCAACACAAGGCCATGACGGGAACACCCGCCCACGGTAGCTATACCACGCGGCCCCCGCGTACCCCTCAGCTCTCCAGGCACTTCAGGGGGCAACTTCCATGCCTCATGCAATGCCGCTTCTACAATCAGCTGGCTTGCGCCGGAATCTAGCGGCGACAGCCATAACAAACAAGCTAGTAATAGAACAAGCAACTGAGATAAAATCCGTTGAGGAAGAAGTCACCAAAGCAGAGTTATATGTGATCCAACAAAAAGATGATGAGTCTACTTTGGACTACATTCAACGTTGGAAGAATCTCAGTGCGAGATGCAAACATCCGCCAAGATCCAAGGACGCTGTCCAGCTATGTAAGCGCAATCTGAGGAAAGAGATCCTACAAAGGGTAATTGGCCTCGAAGTCAAAAACTTCGACCAATTAGAAGATGTGGCAATTGAAATTGAAGCCTTTCTAGCCAAATATTGCCCGGCTTTTACACCTCCAATTCAAGTGCACAAGCCAATTGAAGAACAGCCGACACTAGAAGGAATAGAAGCAGTTGACTTTGTAGTCTTCGAGCGTCGGTGGAGGAAAGCACAGGAGGCAACTAGCTCCTCCTCTACCAAGGTTGCTGAACAAAAACCCCCTTCACTAAGGGCAAGAATGAAAAGACCATACTCCTTTCCGCAAGATAAGACCCAGCGTCTGTTTGAGTGGGCCCTTGAGTATAACAAGGTCGTCCTCCCGGAGCTCAAGAGACCAAATGACATCGAAAGAAAAGATGACCCTCGGTTTTGCCCCTACCATCAGAAGAGGGGACATCTCATCGAGGACTGCTATATGTTCAAAGACATCATGGAAGACTTAGTCCAAAGTGGTGAATTACAACTTGGAGAATATAGGGTGGATCCACCTCGCCCTCACCTGATGCCCATTTTCAAGATGACGGCTAACACAGTTTCCGTACATCAATCGGAACGGTACACCTTCTAAGATGCATCCCGAGGTCCCTCCGTTGTGGCGAGAGGCCGAACAAATGCAATTGTTGCACCGTCTCCGGGACAACTGCTGAAGACCAAAATAGAAATAAACCCAAGAATAAAAGAAAAGATGCTGCTTTACTGCTCGATGTGTTGCCCTCTTTATTCAAGCCATCAGCTCAAGAATGGAGTCCACTCATATCAGGGCCAACTGCAAAATGATAAAGATGCAAGGAAGAATCTCCTTCCAAATGAAATGACCCGGCACAACGTAGCCGCTGCTCTACATGCTCCAGCACACAATAATGGAGGCTCAACTCTCTCCGAGCAAGGGGGGGCAAGAATAAAAATATGCTCAGCCGCAATCAAGCTCTAAGGTGCCTCTGGGCACAGCAAGACTCTATTCCCCGCTCGGGGGCTGCCAACAAAAGAGAAGAGGGTGGAGTCCAACGGCCGAATTTCCCTACTATTGTCTGCCTACACAACTACTCGTGAAGCGAACAAGCTACCCAATGGAAAGACGTGCTTTGAACAACTCATCTTCAGCTATCCACCCTAGCTTGGGGGCATTAAAAGGAGAATGAACTCTCCGACTATCCACCCCAGCATGGGGGCATCCAAAGCTAAAAGAAGAGAGAACGGGATTGTTCAGGGCACACCAACATCCCACCGTGAACTGGACAACCCGCTGCAGATGCTAACTGTTCGACAAGCTCGACTGCTAAAGATTTTGAGCTCCTCGCTTAGAGGACCCATCTGCTGCATTTCATTCAATGTTAGAACAGGATCCCTCCTTATCCTTCAAAATGCTTCCCATTAGTCCCACCGGGATTGACTCTCTACCCCAGTGTGGAACCCACATTCATAACTAATACATCATTGCCATCCTCTGGCATTCCACTGCAAACAGCTACACAAACACGCTAAGAGATACCAAACTTGTCCCACTGGGCTCATAAAACCTGTCCCTTGGCCTGTGGCACTCCGCCCTCGCCAAGCTCTAGGCGCTGCCCATCAGTCCCATTGGATCGGGCCCATAAAACCTCTCCCTTGGCTTGTGGTATTCCGCCCTCATCGAGCTCTCATCACCCATCAGTTCCATTGGACCGGGCCCATTAAATCTTTCCCTTGTCTAGTGGCATTCCGCCCTGACCGAGCTCTACCTACCTTAGTCTGGTGGCACTCTGCCCTAGCTAAGTTCTACCTACCTTAGTCTAGTGGCACTCTGCCCTAGCTAAGTTTTACCTACCTTAGTCTAGTGGCACTCTGCCCTAGCTAAGTTCTACCTGCCTTAGTCTAGTAGCGTTCCGCCCTAGCTAAGTCCTACCTACCTTGGTCTAGTGGCATTCTACCCTGACCGAGCTCTATATGTCTTAGTCTAGTGGCACCCTGCCCTAGCTAAGTTTTACCTACCTTGGTCTAGTGGCATTCCACCCTGGCCGAGCTCTACCCACCTTGGTCTAGTGGCATTCCGCCCTGACCGAGCTCTATATGCCTTAGTCTAGTGGCACTCTGCCCTAGCTAAGTTTTACCTACCTTGGTCTAGTGGCATTCCGCCCTGGCCGAGCTCTACCCACCTTGGTCTAGTGGCGTTCCGCCCTGACCGAGCTCTATATGCCTTAGTCTAGTGGCACTCTGCCCTAGCTAAGTTTTACCTACCTTGGTCTAGTGACATTCTGCCCTGGCCGAGCTCTACCCACCTTGGTCTGGTGGCATTCCGCCCTAACCGAGCTTTATCTACCTTAGTCTAGTGGCGCTCTGCCCTAGCTAGGTTTCACCCACCTTAGTTTAGGGGCACTCCGCCCTAGCTAAGTTATACCTACCCTTGGTCTAGTGGCATTCCACCCTGACCGAGTTTTACCTACCTTGGTCTAGTGGCATTCTGCCCTATCCTAGCTCTACCCACCTTGGTCTAGTGGCATTCCGCCCTGACCGAGCTCTATATGCCTTAGTCTAGTGGCACTCTGCCCTAGCTAAGTTCTACATACCTTGGTCTAGTGGCATTCCGCTCTGGCCGATCTCTACCTTGCCTTAGTCTAGTGGCACTCTGCCCTAGCTAAGCTTTACCTGTCTTGGTCTAGTGGCACTCCGTCCTAGCTAAGTTCTATTTACCTTAGTCTAGTAGCACTCCATCCTAGCTAAGTTCCATCTGTCTTAGTCTAGTGGCACTTCACCCTAGCTAAGTTCTACCTACCCTTGGTCCAGCGGCATTCCGCCCTGACCGGGCTCTATACCTACCCTTAGTCTAGTGGCGCTCCGCCCTGGCTGAACTCTATCCACCTTGGTCTAGTGGCACTCTGTCCTGACCGAGCTACCTTTACCTTGGTCTAGTGGCACTCCGCCCGGATCGAGCTACCTCCGCCCTGGTCTAGTGGCACTCCGCCCTGATCAAGCTACCTCCACCCTGGTCTAGTGGCACTCCGCCCTGATCGAGCTACCCCTTACCCTTGCCTGAGGCACTCCGCCCTCGTCGAGCTCTTAGACTCTGCCCATCAAGTCCCACCGAGCTGAGTCCATAAGCTTTTTTCCTCGGCGCAAGGCACTCCATCTGCGTCGAGCTCTTAAATATTGCCACCGAGCTAGGCCCATAAACCTTTTCCCTCTGGCTCAAGGCACCCCGCCTTGGCCGAGCTCTCAGATGTTAATCCCTAGCCCCACCGGCACTATAACAACATAGTCAAATCCATCAATAGTCTCACCAGACAACACAGCCTGCACTATGGGCAGGTCTGTACCAGGAGTACTTTTGGAGGGTACCATTCTTAGCCCTCGTCAATCGGCTAGGTTTTACCCTTGGCCTAGACCCCACGTCTTCGCTGAGTTGCTTGATTTCGACGTTCTGTCGAGTCAATGGCCACTTATATATTCTGCCCTTGTTTCAAACCTCCCGTCTGAACAAGGTTTGTTGACTCCGATATCTTGTCGGGTCGACGTCTATATTCTGCCCTTGCCCCAGACACGCCGTCCGAGCAAGGTTTGTTGATTCCGATATCTCGTCAGGGCGACGTCTACATTCTACCCTTGTCCTGGACCTACCGTCTGAGCAAGGTTTGTCAGCTCCGACATATTGTCAAGTTGGCATCTAGATTCTACCTTTTACACAGATCTCCCGTCTGGGTCAGATGCATGGGTTGTCTTCGACAGTCCGTCAAGGCAACATCAATTCCAGATTACTTCCAAGTCCGACATCCTACCAGGATCCGCTATCCTATCTGCTGGCCTTTGACATCCAGTCGAAGCCAGCTATCCTTGTTGGCGAGCCTATCACCCTATCATGTATTTCAAATATCTCATTTTTGGCTCATCCACCTCGGCTGAAGCCCACTACCATATATCTCACAACTTCCAACTATTTTATTCCCCGACTCAACCATGACAGCTGAAGTCGCTATTATACATTTTCAGCCATTCCATCATCTGGCTAGAACCGCTATCACAATTTGTTAATTGTCTCATCCTCCGGCTCAGCCATCCCGGCCAAAGCCGCTACCATAATTTTTCAGCTATCTCCTCTTTCGGTTTAGCCATCCTGGCCAAAGCCGCTATCATAATTTGTTGGTTATCTAGTCCCCCGGCTCAGCCATTCCGGCCGAAGCTGCTATTACAATTTCCAACTACTTCATCCCTCGGCTTAGCCATTTTAGGCCAAAGCTTGCTATCAGGGCTCATCCACCCATCCCATTGCAATAATCAATGCAATGCAACGGCCTAGACCTGTCGTCGAAGCCCACCTCCCTTGATTGTGACTATTCAGTCCCTCTTCTCAATTTCAACTCACATTCCATCCTCCTGGATGTCGGCTTGGAAGCCCGCTTCCCCACAGCATGTGACCACTATCCTATCTTTCAGCTTAGCCAATCCAGCCAAAGCTGCTACCTCACACCTCAGCTATCTTATCTCTCGGCTTAGCCAAAGCCCGCTATCATGACTCTCAGCTATCTCATCCTTTAGCTTAGTCATTTCGGCTGAAGCTCGTTATCCCACGTTTCAGCTATCTTACATTTTGGCTTAGCCTCTTCGGCTAAGACCCACAACCATATAATTCGGCTAAACTACCTTTCGGCTTTCACAAGCCTAATTCCTTACTGCTCTCTGGCTTTCGCAGTTGGCTATCTCTGCTACTTTTTGGCTCTCGTAGCCTTCTATTCCTGGCTTCTATAGCCTGCTATTCTGGCTCTCGTAGCCTGCTATTCCTGGCTTCTACAGCCTGCTATTCTGGCTCTTATAGCTTGCTGTCTCTGGCTCTCGTAGCCTGCTATTCCTGGCTTCTGTGGCCTGTTATCCTAGCTCTTATAGCCTGTTGCCTCTGGCTCTCGTAGCCTGCTATTCCTGGCTTCTACAGCCTGCTATTCTGGCTCTTGTAGCCTGCTGTCTTTGGCTCTCGTAGCCTGCTATTCTTGGCTTCTACAGCCTGCTATCCTGGCTTTTGTAGCCAGCTGTCTCTGGCTCTTGTAGCCTGCTACTCCTGGCTTCTACAGCCTGCTATCTTGGCTCTTGTAGCCTGCTATCTCTGGCTCTCGTAGCCTGCTATTCCTGGCTTCTACAGCCTGCTATCCTGACTCTTGTAGCCTACTGTCTCTGGCTCTTGTAGCCTGCTATTCCTGGCTTCTACAGTCTGCTATCCTGGCTCTTGTAGCCTGCCGTCTCTGGCTCTCATAGCCTGCTATTCTCGGCTTCTACAGCCTGCTATCCTGGCTCTTGTAGCATGCTATCTCTGGCTTTCGTAGCCTGCTATTCCTGGCTTCTACAGCCTGCTATCCTGGCTCTTGTAGCCTGCTATCTCTGGCTCTCGTAGCCTGCTATTCCTGGCTTCTACAGCCTGCTATCCTGGCTCTTGTAGCATGCTGTCTCTGGCTTTCGTAGCCTACTATTCCTGGCTTCTACATCCTGCTGTCCTGGCTCTTATAGCATGCTGTCTCTGGCACTTGTAGCCTGCTATTCCCAGCTTCTATAGCCTGTTGTCCTGGCTCTTATAGCCTGCTATCTCTGGCTCTCGTAGCCTGCTATTCCTGGCTTCTACAGTCTGCTGTCCTGGCTCTTATAGCCTGCCGTCCCTGGCCCTCAAGGCCTGCTACCTTGGCTTTACGGCCTACTATCCTGCTACCTCGGCTTGTACAGCCTACTATCTCACTATCTCCGGGTCCATGTGGCCTACTAGCCTGGCATTTTTCAATATCTGTGCATCTCTCGGCCTTGACATACCGTCAAAAGCCCGCTGTCTCGCTACCCTTTTGGCTTAAGCCTACTTCAACAATGACCATCATGTCCCACCGTGATGATTGCTACAACCCAATGACTTGGGCTCACCCTGAAGCCTACTTTCCTGCTACCGCTAGGTCTGCATATCCTATTCTCCTATTATCTCCTGGCTTTCACAGCCTGCTTGCCATGTTACCTTTCGGCTGTCATAGCCTGCTTCCCTTGCCAACTGTTGACTTCTATAGTCTACTTTCTATATTCGGGTTAGACTCCCTGTCAAACCCGCTGCCCGTCCTTGGCCAAGGCACTCTGTTGAGGCCTACCACTCCACTTTAATCCAGGTCCATCATCTGAATAAAATGGCTCTCATTGGCCAGTACCAACCCTCTTCGTCCCGCCAGGACTTGCTGCATAAAGCCCTTTTCCATTATTTTGTTATCAATTTTTCTGGCTTTTGAATAACTAACCTGCAGGTATTCGCATCAGGCGCTTGAACAAATAAATGGATATATAGTGACATATACATATATGCATACATATAAAATAATATAAAAAGGAGAAAGGAAAAGAAAGAAAAAATTGCTTGCTTTCAAAATTTTGGGTGTTTGTTGGCCATGCTTGCATGCTTGCTTATACTATAAGATAATACACCTCCTTCAATTTTCTAGGACCACATCTCCTTGCTAAATAAACTGTCTGATTCTAAGCATGTGTGCGCCACGGCATACACTAAGGGATGAAAAGTCAATATTGGCTGAGTGCATGCGTCTAGTGGAAAAGTCATAGCTATGCCACTAACGCAACTCGTGAGATACACCCAAAGCAAAACTCCCGCACTTTGCACCACAATGTGTTCAGCGGTCTCTTATCATAGGGATCCTAGAAGGTTCTTCCTAATACTTTATGGATGCTCAAACGTCTGCACTCACATGAGGGGTAATCATGAGGAAAAAGCTGCCTTCCCACAAATTAAAAAAAAGGGAAGAAGAAGGACGACAGATAGGATGGATCCTAGTAGCCGGGAATCCCCATTGAGACACATGAGGAGACTCGCGCCGAACGGTGAAGTCCGCAATAAAATCACTCTAAAGGATGAATCCTAGTAGCCGGGAATCCCCATTGAGACATATGAGGAGACTCACGCCGAACGGTGAAGTCTGTAATAAAATCACTATAAAGGATGAATCCTAGTAGCCGGGAATCCCCATTGAGACATATGAGGAGACTCGCGCCGAACGGTGAAGTCTGTAATAAAATCACTCTAAAGGATGAATCCTAGTAGCCGGGAATCCCCATTGAGACACATGAGGAGACTCGCGCCGAACAGTGAAGTCCGGAGCTGGGAACAAACTAAGGGGGTCGTGCGAAGCTACCAAAAATCGAGAACCCCAGCTGTATGTGTAGACGATGGAGCAATACTTTAGTGTTATTTTGAACGTCTGTGTATCCCTACGTCGGAGATTTGCTGCTCGCATACTTGCACTATCACACTATAGAGAAGTAGCCTCGGGTGTAGATCGTGGCTTACGCTGTGCACATATTCTATGCGATGTCCCCTCGGCGCATGCACATCTCCCTTAGTTGTGCCTTGTGAGTCGTACTCTGCCTATGAGTCACAGGCGCTATCCTCGTCCTATCCCCGATATAGGGGAGCTATTCTATATATCTAGCTTATGCTTGCTGTTGAATGCCTGCATGCTCGCATGAATAACAAGACACGCTTTCAAACGGGTCTCACCCGTAGGCCCCGCTCACCCGTCCCTCATTTGCGCCACCTACGGGTGGGGGGCATTTGTTGACACATAAAAAATGATAAAATAATAATATATACATATATATAAATAATGTCAACATATTTTTCCTACTAAATCATCTTATATTCCTTATTTTCTAGGGATAGAGGAAGAGGCGGAGAGGCTACAAGGGCCCATTAAGCCCACAAAGGCGCCCAGACCATATCAAAGCTTAAAGGGACGTCGAAGTCCATACTAAAGAAGGAGCGCGCCGAGAGTTCTGCTGTCGAGCGCGCCGACTGTCCACCACCCCGGGAAGGACCCGTGCCGAGAGAAGAGGGCCAGCCCTCTATATAACCACGCCTTCGGCGTGTATGAAAAAGGGGGGAGGAAAAAAAGAAAGAAGAGAGGAGAAGGGAAGAGGAGCCTTCGAAGAAAAAGAGAGAGCCCTTCGAGAAGAAAGGAAGAGGGTGCTTAGCCACCAAAAAGAAAGGGGGGAGCTCGAGCGCCCTTCGTAGAAGCTGAAGAAAGAGAGAGGGGTTCGAGGAGAGAATCCAGGTGTGAGGGCCGTGCAACTGCAACTTCTTTGCTCTCTCTTTCTCTTCTCCATCTGTCTGAGTATTCCTCTTTTGTTTTTCGCTTTCGAGCATCTTTGCTCTAGTAGCATCGAATGCTAATGTAACCCTGTTTGCAGGGATGAAGTTTGGATTTCTTTTCCTTTTGGGTTAGATTTCTTTCTCTTAAATCGCATGTGTGTAAGCCATTTGGCTGAAGTAGTTAATAAAAGAATGGGATGAGTTCCAATATGTCTGATCATTCTTTTCCGTCTTCCTCTATATCCGAGGTTTTAATCTATGTATGGCGGTAGCCAGTCGCGAATGTCTTATGTTTAATTTCCTCTATCTGCTGAAGCTTCTTCGCCATCGTCCTTTATCACCCCCCCTAGCCACATTTCGAGGGCCTGAGACAGTCTATCTCATGGCTCCTCGTATGTGAAACGAAGAGGGACATGTTCAGGGGTTCCTGTCCGTGGTTCTGCTCCTAGTGAGGCCCCCAGAGGAAAGGTGTTCCCCCTGAAGTCTTCCCTCTACGATCATCCAAAACAGCTTAGATCGCTGAATAAACCTCCTTGTTCTGAACGTTCAAAGCCTCTGCTTTAAAAAAACCCCTAAAACCCCACTTCAAAAGCCTCCCGGCGCGAGCCCCTCTCGGCGCGCGTTTCACGCCGAGGACTGGCCGCGCCGGTTGAACCTCACGTTCGCGCCGATATCCTCATACCATCCATGCCTTCATACCCTCCATGCCGAAGACGGCCACCTCGATACGTTTGTGTCGATGCCATCAGGCCATGCCAGCATTGTTCGAAATGTCTTGTCTTCCTGTGGAGAAGCATTACCCTTTCCTCTGTCCTCACGAGAGCCATATCAAAGGGGTCAAATCCCCACATTCTACGAGCCCACTAGGTCATGGATTCCTGCTAGTGCAGGCTCTCCGTTGGCTGCATCGGGCATATTACAACAAAAGGAATGAGATCTCGTACGATCTAAACCCATTGGATCACGGGCTACGCCCGACACTCATTTTGGTTTCTACTCCGACATTCGTGAGTAGATAGCCTATAATATACTTTTGGCACACTCCCAAAGTAAGGGGAGGTGCTGTCAAAATTCGTTCAGAGTTTTACTCGATCGACCAGCGTGATACCTTCATCGCAGTTGTGTACTTAACCCCTAATTGCGTGGCAAGAGTCTGAGACATATCATCTCATGGTGTCTCGGCCACTGCAGGGAATACATCTTACATTCACATGATCTCCCTGCCCCCCCCCCTTCGTGAATGGAGCCACCCTCATCCTCTATTTTCATCCATCCATCACCCTTAAGTCCCCAGAGAATGAAGAAACCCTCATAATACCTCAAACAGAACCAACAAAATCTTCTCCCGGCGCCAACACCTCCCGGCGCCAAACCCGCGCCGGGTTTAGGGGGCGCCGAATGCCCTTGCCATGGCGCGCCGGGACCCCATCGTGCCGATTACCCCTTAACTTTTCTTCGCGCCGGGAGCACGCCGTGCCGTTTGGCCTGCGCGCCGACTCCTATTTGTGCTGTTTCGCCTTATCAATGGGTGCTATTCAAACCCTCATGCCAAACAATTCTATTAAACCCAAAATCTGCCCAAACTCAGGCGTCCATTCCTTACCAACTTCCGGGTTAACCTCCATTGTCTCACGAGGGAATTATGGTTCTTCACCCAGGTCCATGGGAGATACATTAATGGGGGGTTTTCATCCCTACATTACACCGAATCCGACATTTCTTCTGTCACCCTGCTGACCCTCGAAGTTCTGCCACCGCATGTCCTCCAACGGTCCTTCGAGGGGAATATTAACAAATGATGCGATGGTGGACACTGTCCCGTCATATGTGGATCCTTTTCGGGCCCAGGGCTATGCCCGATTTTCTTTTGGTTTCCATTCCGACTCTCCGTGGATGGATGTCCCATATTCCCACTTGGCATAGTCTAAGATAAGGGGATATGCTGCCGAATTTATTCCGTGTATTAATATATCGTATCTTGCAACGCATGCACCTTCTATCCTGCGAATGAATGAGCATACCTATCATATTGATTTTTCCCCTGGGCTCTTCTACTTTGGCAATTAATCAAGGGTTGTCCTTCTTCGGAAGGACGTAATTAACGTCATAGCCTTTATGGTATGACGGACTTCCGGTCCCGACTCGGACTTCACAATCGACTGACTGAGTCAGATCGAGTGCATAATAAAATTGTCACTCCGGTGACTGGCACGCCTAATAAACCAGCTAACAAATCAATAAACCAATAAATAAATAAAGAATAAATCCATTCCCACAAACTCTCATTTTTATTGCATCAAAAGTCATGTACATCAGAGAGGCCATAGCCAGTACAATGTGCATATATATATATATCAACTGATACAACACAAGCTGATAGCTTAGTGTGGATAAAGTTAGCAGCTTCGAACCAAGCCACTGACTCCACCCAGTGTTGAAACTGGCTCGGGTAGGTAGGTGGCTGACTTAATTTGCTCGGGTAGCTTGGAAGAGATTGTATCAGAAAATAAGAAAAAGAAAAGAGTTGTATGCTTAGCTACCAACTTGGTAGAAAACAAGAGAAGGCCCGGGCAGGCAAGAAGAAGCTGGAAAAAAAAGAAGAAGAAGAGAAGAGGGAGAAATATTTGAACACTCCCTTGGGGTATAGGGAGTGGGAGGGGAGGAGAGGAAAGGAACGGAGGGAGAGAGGTAAGGCCATGGTGTTGAATGCCTTCCTCTCTCGTACCATCCTCTGAGCCGTCCCCCCTCCTGGTGTGGGCAACAGCCCAGAAGTCCTAGGAGAACACCCTGTTAGGCATCTCCCATTCTTGCACGCCGTCACCCACTCGTCTCCCATTCTTCCACGCCAAAGCAATCCAAACCCACCAACAATCGCTAAAGCCTTCGTCTTCAACGTCGGCCTCCATGCTTCACCAGAGGATGGCAACAAAGAAGAAGATGGTCGCTTCACCAGAGAAGGAGGAAGAGGTGGATAGTACAATGAAGGCCCTTATGCAGCGTGAAGAGGAGGAGGCGCCTTTCGAGACCTTTTATAGGCCGAAGGGGGAGATCTTTGCCTGAATTGAGCCTCCTCTCGAAAAGACGCGAAGGGACTTCAAATAGAAGGCGGACGTTCTCTCCGAGGAGCAGTTATGCCTCCCTGTCACCAAATTCCTTCTATGGGAATATGCAAAAAGGCAAGGCGTTCAATGCTTGGGAAGATAGAAAGACGCCAAATCAGCACCAACGATTCGACCGATCGGCGCGTGATCTGATTTTTTGGCAGGAAAATCTCACAAGATATCCGATATGCTGACGTCCGTGGATACAAAAAGTCAGACTCAGTCAAACATGATAAGGAACATTTAAATATGCTCTGAACACTATTGCCAATGTATTCGAAAGAAGAAAAAAGAAAGTACATGGAATGTTTCTAGATGGCCCCCTCAAAAAATAAAAAAGTGAAAGACCAGCAAAATAAGTACAAGTCTAATCTAAGGAGATCGGAGAAGAGTGGGAGGTTTGTGCCCCTCCTCGAGGCTCGGTGGTCGGAAGGCTCGCGACACTTGGGCCTGTTCCCGAAATTAAGGGCGGCTCACCCCCGGTTCCCGCGGTGATGGCCGACTCAAGCACTGACCCCACCTGTGTAGGAACTGCCTCGACCGTGGGCTCTCCCGAGGCAGTCGGAGTTGGTAAACCTTCTTTCACAGGAGCAGAAGTATCTTCGCTACCTACCCCGGCGCTCGACACCGAAGAAGAAGGAGGAGTCGAGCCTTCTTCGCCCGAGTCATAGCACTCCTGGGGATGAAGACAAGCTCATCAAGGACCTACTTTTGGGCCTCAATGACTGCCTGCATGAAGCCTTGCGCAAAACCCTTCCGTAGCCCCCGCTGATAGCCCGACTCATAATAAGCGAAGGCGCTCTTCTCTAAGGCTTCGCGATACCCCTCCGAGCCAAGGTATCGCTCGATCGCCTCCACCCCGACTCTCTCTGCCTTCTCCTAGAGCTCGTCCATCTTCGCTTTGGCCTCGATCAACTTCGTCTTGGCTTCAGCCTGTGTCACCTCGGCCTCCCTCTTAGCCTGCTCAGCCTCCAGGGCGCAACTCCCGAGCTCCTCTCGCTCGACCATCCACCATCCCAAACTCTCCGCATGGGCCTGAAGCTCCTCCTCCAGGAGCTTGCCCTTAAGCTTGGCCATATATCGAGCTTGGGACAGTTGCTCGGACGGCGATCGAGATTCCTCTTGGCTCGCCCGAACCCGTGAGCGAAGTGAGGCCACTTCCCGTTGGAGAACCCCGAGCTCGGAGGTTAACTGTCCAACCCTCCGGTCGGATTCGGCACGAGCTCGAACCTGAGCCCTCTCCTCGCTCTCCAATCATGTCAAGTAATCTGCTAACTCAGCCCCAAGCTGATCCATGAACAATCCCCCCTCCATGAGCCTCTCCAGGAGCATCGGAGGGGAACAATTCTGGAATTCATCCCAGAAGGATGAAGGAGCCAGAACTCGGCAACGATCGTACAGGGAAGCCCGGGTGGCGGATCGCCCCCACTGCCTGGAAGAATCCCCCCTTTGAAGAGTCGAGGCCGGGATACCTCCCTCGGACGCCCCCAAATCTGGGGCTACAACACTTGCCTCGATCGGGACCCGAGAATCGGCCCCCTTTTCTACGCGTGTTCCAGCAGACTTAGTCGAGATTTCTGAACTGACCTCCTCCCCGCGAGCTCCCGTAGGCTCGGCAGAGGCTCCCTCGACAGAAGCAGGCAACTCCGGCTTAGCGACCGAAGACCCCAGTCGAAGGGCACCCTCGGCTGGAGTTTCCTTGGTTGGGGGAGGGACCTTTGTTTTCTTCCACCTACTCTTCTTGACGGTTAGGGCCTTCATCGAAGCCAACAGTAACCGCTCCCTGGGGTCCTTATGCTTGGACCCCTATCGCTCTGGTTCACCTTCCCAAGCGACCCGCTTGCTCTTATCTTGGGCAGAGGAAGGACCCCCGAGAATTCGAGGTGTGTCCGGGGTGGTAGCCTCCACTCGCTCGGCAACCTCCTGCTCTGACGATCAATCCCCATTGTCACCGCGCCTCGTCTCTGCCCACCGAAAGGTGAACCATTAGCAGAGGCTCAACCAATTAGAAAAAGGATGTGAAAAGTGGAGCCCTAAAGATCCTTACCCCGGGGAGGTAGTGTGCGGTGCGGATAGTCCTCAATGTTGGCCGAAGTCATTAGCTCTATGGTCGACCGACGATTATCCTGAAGAATTTTGATTGCCTCCTCCAGCTCTGAGGAGATCACTGGATGCTTCGTAGGGAATACAGACCGAAAGTTCGGCTTGTCAGAGAACTCCCAATAAGTAGCATCCTTGGTGAATCCTACTCAAAAGAATTGAGTTTTCCACCCCTTATGCGAGGAATCCCGAGGTGAGATGGTCACGCAACTCCTCCCCCTCCTCACCTGAAGGTAAAAGAAACCTTCCCCGACATGGGTGTGCTCCTTCAGCTCGAAGAAGGCGTGAAAGTGGTCTAGAGCTGTGGCAACACCGCACGAGCTATAGAGAGCGATGAAGGAAAAAAATGAAGGTATGGTAGTTGGAAACCAACTGGACGGGAGTTAGCTGATAAAATCTTAGCAACTCTACAACGAAGGGGTGGAGAGAAAGACGGAAGCCGCACTTCCCAGCCAAAAGGAAGGTACAAAAAAGGCCCGAACGAGTATCCAGACTTGACTCCTGAGGTTTGGCCAGAGAGAAGAAGTGATAAGTCCAAGATGTGATCTAGAGGGGGGGAATAGATCAGTCCCCCAATTAAAATTTCTAGCTACAGTAGAAACTAGTGCGGAATAAAATCGAACTGCTGCAGGACGGTTGAAAAACACTTAGAAAAGATTTCAGAAAAGCAACACAAGTGGATCGGCCCTTACACGATCCTAAGCAAACAACTAACGAGCGCAGCAATGAGATGAACACATATCAAAAATCAATCACACATAGACACAGGAACTTTAGGTGGTTCAACCTCTATCCAGAGGTTTACATCCACCCCACACTCAACTGAGTGTGGCTTCACTGCTGACTAACAGCTTGTCGCTAATCAACAGCTTCGGGGACGAATCCCTACAATCAGTTGAGTTTCACAGCTTGCTGTCCAGAGGAATCCTCCTCTGCAACCGCTGAGGATTACAGCTTCACCTGTCCAGAGGATACCACCTCTGCAACAGCTGAGGATTATAGCTTCACCTATCCAGATGATATCACCTCTGCAACCGCTGAGGATTACAGCTTAACCTCTGCTGACACACAGCTTGAACAAGAGTTTTGAAAATGAAAAGAAACAAAGCGAAGAATCAAAACCCATGCAGGGAATGTAACTTAACAATGAGCAAGATCAGTTCCGGTTCTGAACCAGGAAACTAATACATAAAACTCTCTCATACTCTCAAACTCTCTTCTCAGATATGCTGCTCTCTCTCCTTCTTTCAAATTTGCTCTCACTCTTATTCTCTCTGAATAGTGCTGGCTCTTGCTCTTTCTGCTTTTTCTCTCAATATCACGATCAGTCTTCTCTTTAAAGAGAATCTTCTTATTTATAGGCGGTAGCAATGAGATAGGACGTGTGCTCACCACAATTCCCGCCCTAAAGCCTTATCCAGATCTGGAGTTGTTAGGCCACGTGACAGCATCCCAGCTTGACTACTTTCCACCTGTGATCATCTTGGCACCTCCTCCATTCTTGGATCACGTGCCATTCTTAAACTCCATGAGCAGATATCCTGTCAAAGTCAGACTTAATGTCAGCTTGAAACAATCTGACAAATAGTAGAGAAATGTACATAGTTAATAGATCTTTGAACTAAATGTGCTCAGACTCGATATAGCATGTAAAAACATATGCACGGAGTCAAGTGTTCACACATAAGCACGTGCACATACTTGATATTACTCTAAGACCAGAAGTGCACAGACCTGATGTGTGCACAATGCAGACGCTGCACTAACTAGCTTGTGCCATTACCAATGTTGCACAACGTAGTTCGTGCAATAGACAAGAGTTGCACAGACTTAGGATGCATCGTGTCTGAGCTTGCACGGACTTATTTATACAGCATGCTTGACTTGCACAGACTTAATGTGCAAACACTGAATGCATGAACTCTTATGCACCGAGTTGCCTAAGACATGATGCACACACTTTATGTGCCTTGTGCAAGAATTGCACCGACTCATTGTGCCTAGACTTAAGCTTGCACGGACTTAGTCTCGAGCAATAGCTACCAGTGCATCGACTTGACTAATGCATGGATGACACTTGCACTGACTTGGTCGCATGCAGAAACAAGGCTTGCATCAACTTTATGTATGCATGCACAGACTTAATGTGCTTTGAACTACGCATGCACGAAGTGTTGCACCGACTCTAATGCGTGCGAGGTCGATTGTTGCACCGACTTGGTCGCGTGCAGCAATGACGGTTGCAACTACTTGACGTCCCTTGGATGCAAGCATGCACAGACGTTGTTAGCATGAGACGGACCATGGGTGTGCATGAGATGGAAACTAGCACGGACCCTGGTATGTGAATGAGACGTAAAATGAGACGCACTAAGACCTGGTATATGCTTAGACGCAACATGAGACGAACAAGTGCATGAGACGCAAATGTATTGTGCAAGAGAGATGCTGGATATGCACCGAGTCTAAGCCATGAGAGACGTAAAGTAAGACGGATACATGCACCGAACTAGGCCTAATGAGACGCTAAGACTTAGACGCATGAGACACTGGGTGTGCTAAGACATGATAGAGACGCAGACAGAGACACAAGAACAGGATTTTGCACCGAGGTTGAATGTGCAAACTAAGCAATGCACCGACCTTGCTATATGAACACTTCCACAGACCTCTATAGCGTAATGTGTTGAGGTTAAAGCATAAAACAATGCATACACAGATGCAGGCCTAACCATCTTTCATGCAAACACATGGTGACTCATAGTGTTGAGGTTAAAGCATAAAACAATGCATACACAGATGCATGCCTAACCATCTTTCATGCAAACACATGGTGACTTATAGTGTTTGCTATCATCAAAATCACAGAGGCACAACAATCTCCCGCTTTTTGATGATGGCAACACTATGAGTCACCCTGACTCATGTCAAATTATTCTCCCCCTTTAACTTCAGCAAAAAGAAAATAGTTTGAGAGAGAGAAATAAGTATGCATGAAATGATTGATTTAGAATCTCTCCCTAAACAGCTTAATCTCTCCCCCTTTACCATCAGAACATAATCTCTCCCTTTACCACACGAAGGGAGAAGAAGGGAGAAGAGAAAGACGATAAACTCTCCCCCTTTGCCATCAGCAAATAGGGAGGAAGGGAGACGGAGGATAAGAAGGGAGAAGAAGGGATATTTCTGAAACCAAGGAGAAATAAGAAGATTAAACAACATTCTATGCGATGGTTCAGAAAATGAGCAAATCATGGGATAACCCTTTAGATATAAGAGTCGAGCAATGGGCGTTCTTGATTAAATCAGGTGTAATAGTTATAGAAGGTATAGTAAATTCACTGACTTTCTGAAATAGGGTTATAGACTCCGTTTATAGCAAGTAACCTGAGTCATATAACCACAATAGTCTAAGTCAAGACAATATCCTACCATTTTAAGAGACAGTGAATATCAAGAGGAGTTACCTGAATAGTATTGAGGTTAAACAATTGACACTCAATGACTTTTGAATCTCAAGGGTTGTAGCAATAGTTTTTCACTTCTAATTTTAAAGTTAAACTTAGCGAACAGACAAGTGTCATTTATGCCGTTGACATTAGGTGTACACGTGGGTTAGACGCCAGTACCCCCAGCTACTAAGCATAAACTACTATGATGGGAATCGACGCCGAGCATGTACTTTTTCTTTTACATTTATGTCCTTTTAGTTTGTGTTTATATCGTTGGAAAGTATGTACGCAAATGTAAGACTTTATAAGCCAATGAGTCATTCCCATGGATTGTGTGGGTTTTTTTATAATTGTGTAGTAGGTCCAGCTAGGGGGCCCTCAGCCCTTTCCCATTGGTCCATGTCACCTTGTGGGGCTGGTCAACCATCCTAGGTGGACATCTAGAAGGTTGGACTAGTCATATGGACACATGGTAGACAAGTGGCTCATTTTGTCCAAGGTAGGCCACCTAATTTTTCAACCCATTCCATATAGTCAATAGGCCGCCCCCTTCCTTGTAATTAATTTTATTTTTTGTGTGTGTTGTTCACACTTCATCCCAGCCCTTCAATCCCCATCCCTAGATCCAAGGGTCTACATTAGATTAGATTGGAAGCATATAAAATGTTGTATTTTCATGTGGAAATTAGTGAAAAATCAGAAATTTTGTTGAATTGCTTGAAGCTTGGTGCGCCCCCTTCCTCTCTCCTCTGGTTCCTCTCCTCAAACCTCTACTTCTAGAGTGATTTATATCTTCTATCCCCTCCCCTCTATCTCCGGTGATCATCTGTGCCGCCGCCGCCGCCGTTCGTGCCACCTTCGAGCCGCCGCGAAGCCGTCTTCGGTATTCTGTCCTGCTAGATAGAGGTGTCTTCCCGAAAATCCTGCCACCAGCCACGACCTCTTCGTGGTCTGAAATTTTATAGTGTGTTCTTGTCTTCCATACCATCATCCACAAAACAATTCAGATCAAAAATCCTTCGTTTGATATTTTTTAAATTTCGGTCTTCAATCACTCCCAGATCTGTCTTGTCTCTGTCTACAGTGACTGCAGCTCTGAGTTTCCCATCTTCGACCTTCTTTTTGATTTTTTTTGGGGCTCTAAATTTTATTGGTCGTTCTGTCCAACATACCCTACATCCACTATTTTTCTTGATTTTTTATCCGCCCTCTATCCATTTTTCACAATTCGTGTTCTATCTCTTCTACAGTGTTTTCAGCTAATTCCCAGATCCGACCACCTTCCAGTTAACAAATCATAACAAATCGCAGACACCTCCAAATCCTTCAAAAAAAATAGTTCTGGTTTCCTAGCGTGATTTCCTACAACTTTTTTGAAGACCATAACTTTCGATTCGAACATTCACATATCTGTCAAAGGCAACTCTCAGGAAAGTTCCCTCCTAGTCTGAGAGTTCAGACACTGTACAACAGCAACATTCAAAATTCGCCAATCAGAAGTACAGGCTTTGTTATTTTTTTGTAATCCGATAGGGTTGAAGCACTTCGAAGCAGCTTTCCAACGGCGCTAGTTTCGTCACATTCTGACATCGGGGCTGATCACAGCGTTCGTTCTCGCCAGAGCGCGCGCCGGAAAATAGAACCGGCAGATCCGTGGCCGATCATTCCGACCGGTGCCGAACGGAGCCGCCCGGCCTCCGACCGGCGAACCAGTATGCCGACAGCCCAGGGAACGCTTCCCCAAGCGTCTCCACTACAGCGGTGCCACCGGGTCCCACACGGCCCCTCCGGATAGCACGTGGGCCCCACCGTCACTAGTTCGGGTGTTGCCGAATCAACGCGAGAAGCCGCCCGTCAACCCGAATTCGATCCTCCCGGACCCCATTGTGTAGCCCTTTACCTCCCTGCGTGGAGTGGACAGCGACGTGTATTGCTCTAATATTGTGTATTATTGTTCCGGGAGTACGAGTTTCGGCCGCGACCGTCTTCCCCACGCCGAGCGCGTGGAGGTATCGTATTCGCTTCTTGCTTGGCATTTCGCTTATTTTCATATATGCTTTATATGCCGCTGCTAGAGAGCATGTTTTAGGACCTAGCTTGCTATATATTTTCATATCACCGCTGCTGCGAGAGAGAGCGTGACCGTCCCGTGACCCGATCCGGGCACACAAGAGAGCCGACCACCCTAGCTCACTGCCGGTTTCTCAACCGTGCACGTCCGACGCTTCCCTCGTTAAGGGACGATCGCGAGCTTGTCGTGCCCGTGTCTCGTCCCGCATCAATTTGGTATCAGAGCCAGGTTGAGTCTAGGGTGTCCAAAAAAAAAATGTCATTTACGTCTAGCCATTAGTCATTGTCTAAGTCGTGTTTAGGGTCATCATTGTTTTAAAACAAAAAAAAGTGTCTTTTGCATTGCATCCCAATAACCCGGTATATCAAAAGGTGTTGTCCGAACGTTAGGCTACGCCTATCGGGAAGGTCGCACGCTTGCGCGAGTGGTCTTCGGATCGGTTATCTCCACCGCGTACCGAGTTTTGGTTATGTCTAGGTGCATTAGTTAGCATCACATTTTACTTTTAAACTTAAAAAAAAATGGTCTTGCATCTCCATTCCTAGGGGACCCAACCCCATCTTTACAACCATGGCCACATCCCGAGCCTATAGTCCCGATGAAGTGGGCGCAATGTTCCAAGCCATGATGGGACAAGTGCAAAGGTTTTGTACAAGCCTAGATCGGTTTAGTACTAGCCTAGATTGGTCTATCGGGGTAGATTGGTTATTCTCGGAGCCACCTCAAGGACCCCTTCACCACGAGAAGGACATTCCTTCCTCACCCATGAGAGCTCCAATGTCATCACTCTCTATTTCTGAACTTGATTCGGAACCATCTCATTTGGAACTACCAAAGCCCGAGCCACCCGTATTTCTAACGGGTACTCTTTATATAGCCGAGCCACTTCTTAGATGGCTCAAAGAAGGCTCGGTCCCACAGCCCTTTCCATCCATGGACCCCACCCTACCTTTAGTGCCGGTCAACTCCTTCCATACCACATTTCGATCTAGTCACCATGTTGACACGTTAGGCGATCTTGTCATGGGATTAGGTTCACAATGGAAGTTGACGCATCTTTTGGCCCGAGGCTTTGACCAACCCGCTAGTCTTAGCTTCACCCATCCGGCCTTAGGGTCCATTACCTCCGTGTGCACCGTGGGGTGTGTCACCATAGAGATTCTTCTACTCCTCCCGATGCCGGCTGAGTCCGACTTCATTCCCTTTTGCCCAAGAGAGGAATCTTATTTTCTATACATGCCCGTCGTCCCACCGCTCACAATGTATGACGGTGATTATGAATTCTTAAATTGGGACCGAGTCATGGGGGAACCCACTTCATGGGGTCATACCTTCTTCGACCCTTTTGACCCCTTCACTAGTGAACCTCCCGAGCTTTCATACTCACTCCACTTCTTCCGCGGAGTTCACTATCCCACCTTTTCCACTCCGTCCAAGCAAACTCCACCTAGTCATAGGTCCGAACCTTCATTTGGGGGTAATGAAAACTTTGGTTTCCCCGATCCATCTAGACCACCCGCACCTCCCGGACTTCCCACATCCAAGCCTAATGTCCATGATTGGTGCATCGTAGGGTGTCTAGGAGTTCCCCATGACGTCAACCTCCGGTTACGTCAAATGCATGCATGGCACACATTCGGGTGTCCTGGTCCGCCGTCACCCATGTACGGGTCGGACTAACACTAGTTTTGTCTAGAGTCATTTAGTCATGCATGAGTCCGTTTCTTATTTGTGTTGTTTGCATATGTGTGTTAGTGTTTGGTGAGTCTGCATGTGTCTTGTGCAAGCTCGTTGTCATTCTCTTATGAGTAAGAGGCGATTGGACTCACTCGATGAGTATGGGATCGGTTCTATATCTACACCCGGATCTAGTCACCTACAGGTACTCAGCGGTGATTCCTAGTGAGTCTTCGAGCTGCTTCCTTCCCTTTTTGAGAGTGCCCCACCCGGAGTGTCCACCTTTAGCCCATAGCAGTTCGCGCATATCGAGTATATATGGAATGAGCAGGTGACGATCACTTGGAGTGGAGCATACCCGCGCTAACTTGGCACGGTGACGTATCCGCCGGAGTACCCGAGCACCCATACCCCTACTCGACGGGGTCGAGTTCCTCTCACCCGGGGAGAGTTGATGGGAATCGACGCCGAGCATGTACTTTTTCTTTTACATTTATGTCCTTTTAGTTTGTGTTTATATCGTTGGAAAGTATGTACGCAAATGTAAGGCTTTATAAGCCAATGAGTCATTCCCATGGATTGTGTGGGTTTTTTTGCAATTGTGTAGTAGGTCCAGCTAGGGGGCCCTCAGCCCTTTCCCATTGGTCCATGTCACCTTGTGGGGCTGGTCAACCATCCTAGGTGGACATCTAGAAGGTTGGACTAGTCATATGGACACATGGTAGACAAGTGGCTCATTTTGTCCAAGGTAGGCCACCTAATTTTTCAACCCATTCCATATAGTCAATAGGCCGCCCCCTTCCTTGTAATTAATTTTATTTTTTGTGTGTGTTGTTCACACTTCATCCCAGCCCTTCAATCCCCATCCCTAGATCCAAGGGTCTACATTAGATTAGATTGGAAGCATATAAAATGTTGTATTTTCATGTGGAAATTAGTGAAAAATCAAAAATTTTGTTGAATTGCTTGAAGCTTGGTGCGCCCCCTTCCTC
Organism: Amorphophallus konjac; assembly: GCA_022559845.1. Taxonomy (NCBI): domain Eukaryota; kingdom Viridiplantae; phylum Streptophyta; class Magnoliopsida; order Alismatales; family Araceae; genus Amorphophallus; species Amorphophallus konjac. Next base: position 125,433,660 of record CM040126.1, on the reverse strand, counting down.
TCTCCTCTGGTTCCTCTCCTCAAATCTCTAGTTCTAGAGTGATTTCTATCTTCTATCCCCTCCCCTCTATCTCCGGTGATCATCTGTGCCGCCGCCGCCGCCGTTCGTGCCGCCTTCGAGCAGCCGCGAAGCCGTCTTCGGTATTCTGTCCTGTTGGACAGAGGTGTCTTCCCGAAAATCCTGCTACCAGCCACGGCCTCTTCGTGGTCTGAAATCTATATGGTGTGTTCTTGTCTTCCATACCATCATCCACAAAAACATTTAAGTCAAAAATCTTTCGTTTGATATTTTTGCAATTTCGGTCTTCAATCACTCCCAGATCTGTCCTGTCTCTATCTACAGTGACAGCAGCTCTGAGTTTCCCATCTTCAACCTTCTTTTTGATTTTTTTGGGGCGCCCAATTTTACTGGGCGTTCTGTCCATTATCCCCTACATCCACCATTTTTCTTAATTTTTCATCCGCCCTCTATCCATTTTTAAAAATTCATGCTCTACCTCTTCTACAGTGTTTTCAACTAATTCCCAGATCCGACCACCTTCCAGTTAACAAATCATAACAAATCGCAGACACCTCCAAATCCTTCAAAAAAAATAGTTCTGGTTTCCTAGCGTGATTTCCTACAACTTTTTTGAAGACCATAACTTCGATTCGAACATTCACATATCTGTCAAAGGCAACTCTCAGGAAAGTTCCCTGCTAGTCTGAGAGTTCAGACACTGTACAACAGCAACATTCAAAATTCGCCAATCAAAAGTACAGGCTTTGTTATTTTTTTGTAATCCTATAGGGTTGAAGCACTTCGAAGTAGCTTTCCAACGACGCTAGTTTCATCACATTCCGACATCGGGGCTGATCACAGCGTCCGTTCTCGCCGGAGCGCGCGCCAGAAAATAGAACCGGCAGATCCGTGGCCGGTCATTCCGACCGGTGCCGAACGGAGCCGCCCGGCCTCCGGCCGGCGAACCAGGTGTCGCCAGCCCAGGGAACGCTTCCCCAAGCATCTCCACCACAGCGGTGTCACCGGGTCCCACACGGCCCCTCCGGACAGCACGTGGGCCCCACCGTCACTAGTTCGGGTGTTATCGAATCAACGCGAGAAGCCGCCCGTCAACCCGAATTCGGTCCTCCCAGACCCCATTGTGTAGCCATTTACCTCCCTGCGTGGAGTGGGCAGCGACGTGTATTGCTGTAATATTGTGTATTATTGTTCTGGGAGTACGAGTTTCGGCCGGGACCGTCTTCCCCACGCCGAGCGCGTGGAGGTATCGTATTCGCTCCTTACTTGGCATTTCACTTATTTTCATATATGCTTCATATGCCGCTACTAGAGAGCATGTTTTAGGCCCTAGCTTGCTATATATTTTCATATCACCGCTGCTGCGAGAGAGAGCGTGACCGTCCCGTGACCCGATCCGGGCACACGAGAGAGCCGACCACCCTAGCTCACTGCCGGTTTCTCAACCGTGTACGTCCGACGCTTCCCTCGTTAAGGGACGATCACGAGCTTGTCGTGTCCGTGTCTCATCCCGCATCATACTATATCTGCCTCTGATCAAAAGTTACCAAGATGATTTGCACTTTTGACATTAAGGGTACACGTTTATCATACGCCAGGCCCCTCAGTTACTTAGTGAAACCACCCCTATAGATTTGACCATATGAACAGAGATAACATGAAGCACTTCATGACATGAGATTCGCTCCATTTCTTTGATGGAGGGTTCAGTTTCTCAGTGCAATTCAACCATTGCTCTGCCACTTTGTTCATTTCCTTTTCTTTAATGATCTTATTGTTGCTGCCCTTATAACTTTTCGGAGTGACTTGTTTAAAAACAATACAGACTTTAGTTTTCCAACCCTAGACTTCACTAAGTCTGTCATGTTCAGATACTGTGAAGACCATTTCTATTATAACCATGAAAGAGAGGTTAAGAGTTATAAATGTTTTCTATCACCTTATTTTCTGAAGATAGTCTTTTGAACTCTACAGTCTATTAAAGTTAAACCTTCAGTTCATTCAATGAGCACATGTGATTCTTATAATAGAAGAGTTGTAATAATTGCAGCTCACAGTAATGAACTAATAGCAAGATTGTTATTCAATCAGAATAAGGGAGTAGACGATGAAGTATAGAGTCAGCTCAAGAAGTTTCAATGAGAGAGGTTCCAAGCAAGATCAATTAATACCAACAATGTAACTGATGCCAGATGATAAGGATTTCTGAGACTGAGAAGATAGTAGAAAAGGTTGTATTCAGATCAGACTCTACTTAACTCCCCCTGACATCGCGATGCATCAACTTTGATATGCAAGAATTATACAATGCACCGACTATGTATGCGAATGATATGCAGATGCACCGACTTGACATGTGTAATACGCAAGATGCACCGATCTACATGCAACTTATACACTAGATGCACCGACTTATACACCTGGTGCAAAATATGCATCGACTATGTGCAAGACATGCAACAACTTGAACTCGGTGCAAAGCATGCATCGACTTGAGACATTAACCATGCAAAACATGCATAGGACACTCAACTGTGCAACACAATTATTCAAACATCAAAAATTGTTTATTCAGAATTCAGAAACAGGCTGACACAGAATTATTTTTCAAAGCATTTCAAATTTCAGTTCAAGAATGAAATCAACCATCATTTTTAAGCTAAAATTTACATAGCCCCAATTCTCTTCTCAAATACTTAAATCGTTCATTCCCAAGAGGCTTTGTAAAGATATCAGCAATCTATTTTTCAGTTTCAACAAAGATTAATTCAATTTCATTTTTATTTACTGCATCTCTAAGAAAGTGGTGTTTTATTTCAATGTGTTTAGTCCTAGAGTGATGAACAGAATTTTTAGTTAGGCAGATGGCACTAGTATCATCGCATAAAATTGGAATGCACCTCAATTTTATCTGATAATCTGAAAGTTGGTGCTTGATCCATAGTACCTGAGCTGCACAACTTCCTGCAGCAACATATTCTGCCTCTGCAGTGGACAGTGCAACTGTGTGTTGCTTCTTAGAAGCCCAGGATACTAGGCAACCACCTAAGAATTGGCAATAGCCATTAGTGCTTTTCCTATCTACCCAACACCCAACATAGTCTGCATCAGTGTATGTTAAAAGGTCTAGCTCACACCTAGCAGGGTACCAAAGACCAAGCTCTTGGGTGCCTGATAGATATCTAAAAATCTTTTCACTGCACTAAAGTGAGACCCCTTAGGACTAGCCTGAAATCTAGCACATAGACACACTGCAAACTGTATATCAGGCCTAGATGTAGTAAGGTAAAGAAGGGATCCGATCATACCTTTGTACAGCTTGTTATCAACTATTTTACCTTTGGAGTCTTCATCAAGACTTGTTGAAGTACCCATTGGTGCTGTAATCTCCTTGAGGTTTTCAAATTTGAACTTCTTCAGCAGGTCCCTTATGTACTTAGACTGGGTAATGAATGTTTCATGTTGGGTTTGTGTCACCTACAGTCCAAGAAATAACTTCAGCTCACCCATTGAGCTCATTTCGAATTCTTGTGTCATCAAATCAGAGAAATCCTTACACATTTTAGGGTTAGTTGAACCGAAATTGATATCATCCACATATATTTGAACTGTGAGAATGTCTGGATGACATACCTTGGTGAACAATGTTGGGTCAATCTCACCTCTTGAGAATTTCTTTTCAGTAAGGAATTTTCAAAGCCTGTCATACCAAGCTCTAGGAGCTTGTTTCAAACCATAGAGAGCTTTATTTAACTTATAAACATGACTAGGGAAATCTAAACATTCAAAACTAGGAGGTTGTCTTACAAAGACATCCTCTTTTATTTCCCCATTTAAGAAAATAGATTTCACATCCATCTGCTGGAGAGTTTTTCCTAGTGAGCATGCATAAGCAAGTAAAATCCTAATTACCTCTAACGTAGCTACAGGGGCAAACGACTCTTTGAAGTCAATTCTAAATTCTTGATTGTACCCTGAGCTACAAGTCTGGATTTATTCTTAACCACATTTCCCTGCTCATCAGTTTTATTTCTAAAAACCCACTTAGTCCCAATGACAGTCCCATGATCAAGAGGTGGGACTAGGTGCCACACCTTATTCCTGTCAAACTGATTTAGCTCCTCGTGCATGGTATTGATCCAATGCACATCATTTAGGGCACTGTCAATGGCCTTGGGTTCTACACGAGAAACTAATGCAAAGTTATTCAATTCATTTTGAGCTCTAAAATAGCCTCTAGTCCTAGGGGGTTCATGCAAGTTACTAATGACATTATCTACATGATGATCTCTAAGAAATCTTGCATTGATAACTTGGTTACCTTGACCTTCATTTACCTCCAACTGAACAGTAGGCTCCTCTACATTATTTTCTTCAGGTTCTTCTTCTTGATCTGATTGGTCGGCAGAATTTCCTTCCTTCAGAATTTCTCCATCATCTTGTTTCCTGCACAGACCAATCTCAGGTTTAGTCAAGGCTTCATCAAAGACTACATGTGGAGACTCTTCAACAGTTTTAGAATTTTGATTGTACACCCTATATGCTCTAGTAGTTTCAGAATATCCCAAGAAAATTCCTGGATCACTTTTAGGTTCAAACTTGTCAAGGTCTCTTTTATCATTAACATGAATAAAACACTTACATCCAAAGACCTTGAAATGAGCAAGTGAAGGTTTCTTACCCTTTAGGATTATATAGGGTGTTTTCTGGGTAGACGGCCTTACCATGGCTCTGTTAATTATATATCATGTAGTGTTAACTGCCTCTGCCCAAAACTTCCTTGGTAGATCACCTTCAACTAGTAGTGTACGAGCCATCTCCACAAAAGTCCGGTTTCTCCTTTTCACTACTCCATTTTGCTCTGGTGTTCTAGGGGAGGAGAAGTGATGAGTGATGCCCTTGTCCGTGCAAAACTCATCAAATTGTGAGTTTTCAAACTCACCACATGATCAGATAAAATATTTTTAATTGAATTTTCATTTTTCTGTTTTATTCTCAAATAGAACTCCTGAAATTCTATGAATACATTATTTTTATGAGTCAAGAAAAACACCCAAGTAAACCTAGAGAAGTTATCAACTAATACATATCCATATCTCATGTCTGATAAGTTGACTGACCTTGTAGGTCCAAAGAGATCCATATGAATCAGCTCATAAGGTTTAGAAGACATGTTTTCAGTTCTAGATTTGAATGACTTCCTAGTCTGCTTGGACTGTATACATGCATCACAGATTTAATTTTCTTTTTTGAATGAAATTTCAGGTAGTCCTCTAACCATGCTATGTTTATTAAGTTTATGCAAGATAATATAACTAGCATGTCCTAATCTACGATGCCACAAAAATGCTAAATCATCTTTATTAGTAGTGAGGCAGAGATTAGAATGAGCAATATCATCTAAATCTACCATGTAGATGTTACTTACTCTTCTACCAGAGAATTTAACTACATCTGAGTTAGGTTCAAAGATTTTGCAATTATGAGCATCAAATACTACCTTATGTCCTTTATCACAGAGCTGGATGATACTAAGTAAATTATATGCAAGACCATCGACCAGCAGGACTTCCTCTATGTAGCAGGTAGTACACTTACTTACCGTACCTGACCCGGTGATTTTACCCTTTGTATTTCCTCCGAAGGTGACAAGGCCTCCATTCTTCTCAGTCAGCATACAAAATTTAGTCTTGTCTCCTGTCATATGCCTGGAGCAGCCACTATCGAAGTACCACATGTTGTGCTTGGCTGCTAGGCATACCTGCAATCACAATCACGGAGAAAAGTTTGGAACCCAAAAATGTTTGGGCTCCAGAGCAGATGAAGAGCTATTCAAACAAGACAACAAATTCTTTGGAATCCACATCTGTTGAAACCTTGTTTGTTTAGTGGGTTTTTCAACATTCTTTTTATCGTTTCTCTTCCTTTCAACATTGACAAATTGAGTCTTTCCTTTCTTCTTTTGTGTCCTGGCACCATGGTTATTAACAGTGTGAGTTTGTTTGTGCCAGTGCCTAGGCCAATGAGCATTCAGAAAATTGTGGCCAGTGTTGGTCCTAGGCTGACTGAAAGGAGTTTGTCTGCTAGGAGCCCATGTCCTAGACTTCCTAACCGAGTTCATGGTTTAAGGTTTGTAACTCTGAGTCGGATATAGATGAAATTCAGACCTCCCTTGAATTCTATTCCATTCAGACCTATAGAATTGTTGTGGTTGTGCATGATGGTAGGTCTGAACCCTGGGTTGGTAGAACTGGCTGGATTGACCTCTTGCTGGATTCTGTCCCCCTACACCCTAGCCCCTCCTGAAGTGTACATTGGTGAGGATTGGGTCTTCTTTTGAGCAGTTGGTGGTGGAGACTTGGTATCCCTACCCTGGGGTTTTGATGTTCGTGAGGGTTGACCCCCAACCTGAGACTTACCCTGAGGAATATGGCAGTATGTGCTAGCTTTACTGGGCTCACCAACCTTCTGCTTGCCCTTATCCTTGGCACTGGGCTTTTTGGATTGAATAATTTTTACTGCAGAATTTTCACTCGACATTTTAATGAGAGGTCTCTTCTCCTTTTCAGTAACAAATGAAATTATTTTTAATTCAAAGCTCTTCTTTGCAGTTGGGTTAAACCCGAGACCTTCTCTTCTGAAGTTGACTTTTGACCCCAAAAGAGCATTCAAATTATCAGATCCTTAGGTCATATTTTCAATGATTTTCTTTTTATCCTCATTTTCTTTCTCTAGGTGTTCAATTGATTTTTTCAATTCATTATTAACACCTAGCACAACTTCATATTTTTCATTAACAATTTTCATCTCATTTTCATAATTTTGCATTTTCAGTTTCAATTCATCGATGACATTTTGCAGCATTTCATTTTCATTTCTAGAATCAATTAAAACATGCTTCAAATCACCAAATTCAGCACATGAGTTTTTCAACATGTCATTTTCAGATTGTAAACATGCAATTTTATCAGACATGGTTTTATCATTCATCAGTGAATTCACTTTCTTCTTTAAGTGCTTGTTATCTTTCCTAATATCGTCTACCTTATCAAGCAAATCACCGTAGGCATCCTCCCAATCAGAGATAGTGTAATGCTCAAAGGGAGAGGATACCTCATCCGACTCTTCTTCTTCATTGTCCCCATCTTTAGTCATTAGGCAGATTGGCTTTTCTTCATCTTCACTCTCCGAGGTATAGCTCAAATGCCCTCGTCCTCATTGCTCTAGGTACTCACCATGACTTTCCTATTATGATTCTTCTTCTTAGCTATCTACTTAAGCTTCTGGAGCTCCGGGCAGTCTGCCTTTATATGACCTGCCTTCCTGCAGTGATAGCAAACATTAGTATCAATTTTCTTTGCAGGATTAGATTTATACCTGGTTTGCCTTCGGTCACCATATTGTCTTCGGCCGAAATTTCTTCCTTCCTTTCTCAGAAACCTTCTGAACTTTCTGGTCAGCATCGTTAATTGATCTCCTTCGAGCTCTGACCCAGAAAGACTCTGATCGCTTGACGATCCACTGTAATTGGATCGACTTGATCGACTGGAGCTCACCTTCAGCGCGATTGGCTTCTTCTTCTTTTCCAGCTCCTCAGTCTTTGGAAGATTCATCTCATAAGTCATTAATGAGCCAATCAACTCATCAACCTTCGTGTCCTGCAGATCCCTGGACTCCTCGATAATAGTTGCTTTGGTGTGCCAAACCGGAGTCAGAGATCGCAGTATCTTCCTCACTATTTCGTAGTCCGAGTAAGTTTTCCCCAGACTTCTGAGACCGTTGGTGATGATCGTGAGGTGCGCATACATCTCTGTAATCGTCTCATCATGTCTCATTCTGAAAGCTTCATACTCTGAGACCAGCAGATTTGCATTGGTCTCCCTCACCTGCGAGGTCCCCTCATATATAACCTCCAGTTTGTCCCACATCTCCTTTACCGTAGCGCATGAAGAAATCCTGGAGAACTCTATGGGTGAAGAGCGCATTGAATTGCATTGATGGCACTCCAGTTGAGAGTGGACTTCCTGATCTCCTCTCTCGTCCATACGTCCTCGTTTGGGTGCAGCTCGAATGGTCCTTTGCTTACCACCTTCTAGATTTCATAGTCCTTTGCCCTCAAAAAGACTTACATACGGTTCTTCCAGTATGCATAGTTGTATCCATCGAAGTATGGGGACTTGGTGGTGAGGTGTCCCTCAGCCGTCATCCCTTTTGCATCCATGGCCGTTGACTCTTCAAGACGTTGATCCCTACAGAAGAGTTAGGCTCTGATACCAACTGATAAGTCCAATACGTGATCTAGAGGGGGGGAATAGATCAGTCCCCCAATAAAAATTTCTAGCTACAGTAGAAACTAGTGCGGAATAAAATCGAACTGCTGCAGGATGGTTGAAAAACACTCAGAAAAGATTTCAGTAAAGCAACACAAGTGGATCGGCCCTCACACGATCCTAAGCAAACATCTAACGAGCGCAGCAATGAGATGAACACATATCAAAAATCAACCACACAGAGACACATGAATTTTAGGTGGTTCAACCTCTATCCAGAGGTTTACATCCACCCCACAATCAACTGAGTGTGGCTTCACTGGTGACTAACAGCTTGCCGCTGATCCACAGCTTTGGGGACGAATCCCTACAATCAGCTGAGTTTCACAGCTTACTGTCCAGAGGAATCCTCCTCTGCAACCGCTGAGGATTACAGCTTCACCTGTCCAGATGATACCACCTCTACAACCGCTGAGGATTACAGCTTAACTTCTGCTGACACACAGCTTGAACAAGAGTTTCGAAAATGAAAAGAAACAAAGCGAAGAATTAAAACCCACGAAGGGAATGTAACTTAACAATGAGCAAGATCAGTTCCGGTTCTGAACCAGGAAATTGATACACAAACCTCTCTCAGACTTTCAAATCTCTTACTCTCAAACTCTCTTCTCAGATCTACTACTCTCTCTCCTTCTTTCAAATCTGCTCTCACTCTTCTTCTCTCTAGATCGTGCTGGCTCTTGCTCTTTCTGCTTTTTCTCTCAATATCACGATCATTCTTCTCTTTAAAGAGAATCTTCTTATTTATAGACGGCAGCAGTGAGATAGGGCGTGTGCTCACCACAATTCCCACCCTAAAGCCTTATCCAGATCTGGAGTTGTTAGGCCATGTCGCAGCATCCCAGCTTGACTACTTTCCACCTGTCATCATCTTGGCACCTCCTCCATTCTTGGATCACGTGCCATTCTTAAACTCCACGACCAGATATCCTGTCAAAGTCTGACTTATTGTCAACTTGAAACAATCTGACAAATAGTAGAGAAATGTACATAGTTAATATATCTTTGAACTAAATGTGCACAAACTCGATATAGCATGTAAACACATATGCACGGAGTCAAGTGTTCACACATAAGCACGCGCACAGACTTGATATTACCTTAAGACCAGAAGTGCACAGACTTGATGTGTGCACAATGCAGACGCTGCACTGACTAGCTTGTGCCATTACCAAGTTGCACAACGTAGTTCGTGCAATAGACAAGAGTTGCACAGACTTAGGATGCATCATGTCTGAGCTTGCACGGACTTATTTATGCAGCATGCTTGACTTGCACAGACTTAATGTGCAAACACTGAATGCATGAACTCTTATGCACCGAGTTGCCTAAGACATGTTGCACAGACTTTATGTGGCCTGTGCAAGAATTGCACCGACTCATTGTGCCTAGACTTAAGCATGCACAGACTTAGTCTCGAGCAACAGCTACCAATGCATCGACTTGACTAATGCATGGATGACACTTGCACTAACTTGGTCGCGTGCAGAAACAAGGCTTGCATCGACTTTATGTATGCATGCACGGACTTAATGTGCTTTGAACTACGCATGCACGAAGTGCTGCACCGACTCTAATGCGTGTGAGGTCGATTGTTGCATCGACTTGGTCGCATGCAGCAACGACGGTTGCAACGACTTGACGTCCCTTGGATGCAAGCATGCACAGACTTTGTTAGCATGAGACGGACCATGGGTGTGCATGAGACGGAAACTAGCACGGACCCTGGTATGTGCATGAGATGCAAAATGAGACGCACTCAGACCTGGTATATGCTTAGACGCAACATGAGACGAACAAGTGCATGAGATGCAAATGTATTGTGCAAGAGAGACGCTGGATATGCACTGAGTCTAAGCCATGAGAGACGCAAAGTAAGACGGATACATGCACCGACCTAGGCCTAATGAGACACTAAGACTTAGACGCATGAGACACACAGGGTGTGCTAAGACATGATAGAGACGCAGACAGAGACACAAGAACAGGATTTTGCACCGAGGTTGAATGTGCAAACTAAGCAAAGCACCGACCTTGCTATATATATGAACACTTGCACAGACCTCTATAGCGTAATGTGTTGAGGTTAAAGCATAAAACAATGCATATATAGATGCAGGCCTAACCATCTTTCATGCAAACACATGGTGACTCATAGTGTTGAGGTTAAAGCATAAAACAATGCATACACAGATGCAGGCCTAACCATCTTTCATGCAAATACATGGTGACTCATAGTGTTTGCTATCATCAAAACCACAGAGGCACAACAAGAAGTACCGCCATGACAACTTGAAGCGGACCTCGTGCTCCTTCACCTCAGACTCAGTCAGGTTGCTACGGAGGTGAGAGCAAGGCGCAAGCCCTGAGCCTCCCGTCCCTTGCTCAAACTCCTGAATCTTAAGCTCAACATCCTGTTCCGCTATGGAAGAACGGGGAGAAGAAGAAGAGGTGCCGGAATCAAATGAGCTGGTAGGAGGGGGAAGCTGACGGATGGACGCCATAGTAATCTCTGCTAACTCCACAAAGGCCTCTGAGATCTTCCGCTCCCTATTGCTACTCTCCCGGCGCATCAATCCTACTGCAAATCCCCAAACACGATGAAGGGAAAAGCCCTAAACGGAGGAAAAGTAAGGCGCAAGCATGTGAGATACTTATAGGCCCAAGCGGTCTTGAGAAGAATCGTTGCGTCGTTTCGAACTCCAAGGGGGGCCTCCCCGAACCAACACGAAGGCATCATCATCATGCTCGAGCCCCCGTGCACTGGGACAGCCACATTAATGGCCCCTAAAAAATTGGGACAACTCGCATCGGCCAATCCTCGACTAAGCCACAAATATAGCCCGATTATGCTCTACTCTCTCCGAGCCCGACTTTTGGCTCGGGAGTAGGGGGCAAGTGGAGAGGGGTAAATCAACGGCCCAAAAAATATGTGGCCCGGAGCGTACCAATTAGGTCCAACCTGACCCAACCAAGCCGAACTCCCCAACTGATAGCCCCATTTAACGGGCCCACTTAATCCGAAGCCCAAATCGCTCAGACCCATACTTCCTAGGCGGCCCTCAGGCCCGGAAGACTGAGTAACTGTCGCTTGGGAGAATCCCAAGCAGCATCCGAGCATAACCGACCGATGACACCCCCATCGCCCGGGAAAAGTCCGAGCGCCCCCTAAGTGACCACACCATGCTAGAACCGCCAACTGGGTGCTTATCCAGGTAGATGTTACGTTACCACCCAGGAGCAAGAAGCTCAAGGGGATAAAGAAGGGCAAGAGTCCTGAAGCGATAAAGAGCCCTTAACAAGGACGTAACGCCCCCTAGTTCCCCTAGCTTCCTTGACTCCGCAGTGTGGGGAGCGAACGACTATATAAACTCAAGGAAACCCTCCAGAATGGTAAGCAAGTCTGAGTACTCAAAGCCACACTTATTGGTGGAGAGCAATCTCGTGCCCATATCTTTCCTTCTCCTACATCTCTTCTGCCTATGCTCTATCAATTTGTTGACTTAGGCATCGGATGATTTTCCCCGGGGTCATCACCCTAGGCTCCTCTGATCTGGTTCCTACCTTACAGAATCCTCATCATTGGTGGCAGCGATCAATGTCTGTCAAGGATCGTACGGCTCAGGCTTTAGCACGAGATCACGCCTCTACAGATATTAGAGTAACAAAGTAAAAGTGTGATAGTGTAATAGTATGTCCCCACTTATAGGAAAAGAAAATGTGCATCTAACACATAAATATAACTTGCATACCAATGTTACGAGTGATATGCTATCAGAGTTTATCGACTCGATCGTATTAACCGTATTAATCAAGATCTAATATGATACGGTATCATGTTGTTGTGCACCGAGATAAAATAGAAACTTTAACATATATATATATATTATGACTAATATTATTTATAT